>JASSKH010000001.1:9075329-9809501 GCA_031763025.1 Macrocystis pyrifera
GGGGGGGGGGGGGGGGGGGTTCGGGGACAGCGAGCGGAGGTGGAGGCGGCGGGCAGGAGTGTTTACGGCTTGGGTCCAGCTTCGGCAAATAGGTTGAAAGTCCACTGATGGTCCACACTACAATAACAACGTATCATTCATACACGATCATTTTTCCGAGATTTTTTCCAGGCGGTCGTGGTTATATATAGGGGTCACGGTTGGGGGGTCGAGTCAAGTTTGTTCCAACCAGCTTTTCGAAGCATGCCAAACGACGAGGAGGAAGAGCAGCAGGAGGAGGAGGGAGGAGGAGGAGGAGACGATGACGGAGCATAGCCATTTTGGGCAACAAGACAGCGAGCGCCGTGGCCACATGCCGCACGTACATATGTTTCGTGCCACGGGATGCTCGAGTACCATACCTATAAAGCACTCTCAAACGAAAAAAAAAAAAAATAGAAATCAAAGCACTCTCAAATGCAAATAAAAATTAAACAATCACAGCAGAAGAAGAGAGAAAAAAACAAAAACAAAACTTGACAAAACCTCTCGCACATTGCTCTTTGTACCGGTATCGTGCGGTACATACAGTAGCACCGGTAAAAAAACGTACCCCAAAACGCCTGATTCCAACACTCATCATTCCGAGTGATGTCACGCAGAGGGTGCGACTCTTCTCAATAAATAGGCGGGGGGGGGGGGGGGGGGGGGGGGGGGGGGTTTGTATTCATTATCATGCATGGCCGTAGTTGTAAGACCCCCATAGACCTTCGCATCCCTACAATGCCGGGACGGAGCATGTCGGGTTTGGGGGGGGGGTTATTATAAACCAGGCCATTCTCTTTCCCTATAGCTAAGGACCGTTTTGATCGAGCACTATTACGGGGGACCATAGTAAATAGTACCAAATATCGCCAGAAAAAAAAAGGTAAATATATAGGCTTTCGTGTGTACCGTAGGTCCTATTCACTATGCCCCCCCGCAATAGCATACATGGTCATAATACTTGGCGACATAGTGGTTCATGTCAAGCGTGCGTTATCTTTTACGCTGCAAGAAGACGCCAATTCTTAAGCCCACGAAAATCGTCTTGGACCACGTTGGCACCGTTCCTCCTAAAGGGGGCTACACGAACCCACCACCAAACAAACAAAACAATTAAAGCAATTCGCAACCAAAAACGATTCAAACTGAAAATCCTCTCCAGGTGCACCACTATTCTCTTTTCAGAGTATCATACTTTTCGAGGGGGGGGGGGGGGGGGGGGGGGTGCCGTGGGCTCTTCTGCCCAGAGCCAACCACTGGAGACAACGCCAAACCCGAAGCACGATTTTCGTACGTATCAGTGTGCAGTGTGCAATAAAAGCGCACCAAGAGATTCCCGCAACCAAAAACCCAAGGACCATCTCAGTTCCATTCTGGCACCGGCAGACAAAAACGATGACGACAAAAGGCAAAAGGCCGCGGACAGCCCGGCCCGGCTTAATGAACCCCTTTTCTACTGCCAAAACCAATCCCACACACAAACTACAAAATAATTTGTCCGCCCTCCCCCCCTCCCCCCATGTCATCCCTATGCGAGAAAAATTCGCCTCTAAAGCGGTTCTTAGTAGGATGCAGCCCACCCTTCATGCGACTCGCCCAACCCCTGACGGCGCTTCGCAAAGCTTGGTGCAAGCAATTTCTGCCTGGTCGGTGAAAAAACCCGACGTGCTTCGTCCCGGCATTGTCGGGATGCGAGGGTCTATGGTCATACGACTACGGCCACGCACGATAATGAGTACACCCCCCCCCAAAAAAAGGATTGCAGTACGTACCAAAAGAAGTTATAAGATAATCTCGTTGAAAAAAACGCTCCACTACGAGGGAGAAAAGAGGAGACCTAAACGACGATTGCAGGCAAGCAAACGGCCACGTTTGACGTATCGTGTTCACCGCAGTGTCGGAGCTAACAAGCAGTGCAAGGAGTTGGTTGCATGCGTACACGATGGCAAGCAAGCGCGCCACATGGACGTTCATACTACGTTCGCAGCATCTACAGACCCGTTTGACAGACACCGCTCTTATTTGTGGTGCAATCTTGCGGCCCCGAAAGCGCCACGTAGAATCCACTCTGTCAAATGTTGGGGACACTCTGCGGCCGCCGCGCGCGCTGCTGGCTTAAGAGCGTCCAGCACGTCAGCGAATTTCACAACCCGAAACCGAGTACGACACGTTGGTTGGTCTGTTTCGGATCGGGGCTGGTTACACATGCGCGTTGTGATGCGCATCGTGCGCAGCAGCGACCCTCAACCATAGAGTCGAACATGCCAACAAGCCATCCCTCCCCGAAAGGCCCCCCCCCCCCCCCAAAAAAAAAAAAAAAAAAGAAGTTTTTATGTTTCAGGTGTACGGAGTAAACCAGTGTGGCCCAACACAAACCTACACAGGAATAGCGTGGGGACCAACTATATACACAGCCGCTAAAAGGATGAGCACGCCTCGGGGATGGTAGGATTTAAGGCCATCCGCGGCATTAAATGGGCCAAGCCACCGGAAAAATACCAGGGAGGCGGGAGGGAGGGGGGGGGGGGGGGGGGGTTACTCATTATCATGCATGACCGTAGTCCAGTGTGTGATCATAGACCCTCGCATCTCTACAGTGCCGAGCAAGTCGGGTTTTCACCGACCAAGCAGATATTGGTTGCACCAAGCGCCGTGATGTATTGGGCGAGTCGGGAGAGAGGTTGGGGGGGGGGGGGGGGGGGGGGGGGGGGGGGGGGGGGGGGGGGGGGGGGGTGAGGGTGGGGGGGGGGGGGGGGGGAGGGGGGGGGTGGAGGTGGGGGGGGGGGGTCGGGGGAGGGGGGGGGGGGGGGGGGGGGGGGGGGGAGGGGGGGGGGGGGGGGGAAGGGGGGAGGGGGGGGGGAGGAGGGGGGGGGGGGTAGGGGGGGAAGGGGGGGGTGGGGGGGGGAAGGGGGGAGGGGGAGGGGGGGGGGGGAGGGAGGGGGGGGGGGGGGGACAGCCCGTCTTAAGGAGCGGGCGTGACAGCAGCTGCTGCGGGGGTGGAAACACAACATTGAATTGAATCACCCCTACAGCATACTGGTATATAGCAACTCGCATTGCTTCACGTGGCTGGTGGTGTAATCGCACTGGTTGGTTCGTCATTTTTGCCTTCTCAAATCTCAAACGGGAAAAAAAAACAAAACAACAACTAACCCCCCGCGCCCCCTCCCCTCCCGTCACGTCAAACGGCAACAATTGAATAAAAACTAGCGATTGCTTCGCGTTGTATTCTGTATGTACCCACCGATAGAGCGTGTTGAGGCGAGCTGGGTTCCGTCTTTTTCCTCCGCTTCCCGTTGCCCCCTCCCCCCCCCCCCCCCCCCCCCCCCCCCTTTCCTTTACTACTAATACTAACACCGTCGCCGCCCGATCGTTTACCACTACCAGTACTAGTGCCAGTACCAGTACCAGTACCAGTACCGCCGGTGTTTCTTCGGTTGCCGGGGACAGTTCTGGAGAACGCCGCTGTTCCTCGGCGTCCGTCGCCATCGTCGCCACTATCGCTGTCCTCGTCCCATCTAGCCGCTGGCTTCGCCCGGCACCGCTACTCGGCCGCACGGCCGCTGCCGCCTCCGCCTTCGCCGCCCCTGCCGCTGCCGCCCCCGCCCCGACCTTCGCTTTGAGCTTTGGAGAAGCTGCTTCGTGCCTGCGAGTGAGCGATCGAGCGATCGAGCGAGCGCGTTAAGCGCACAAAACAGCATACCGGTATTGATGTGCGATGCGAGCGGCAGGGGGTATGATGAATAACACCTCATGTAGCATGATCACTTCTTTATTTCTGAGGCTGAAGTCACTTGAGGAGAGCTCCAAGTCGCTCCCAAAAAAAGGTTTCGAGAAGAGCAAAAAAACGAACGATAAAACTTTTCGGCCTTACATAGTCTGTTTGCTTCCTACCAGGTACGTATGCGGTTCAGATGTTGAGCTTCAGATTCCGGCCCGATCGCATTTTCAGCTGTGGACTTCGCAAATCGAAACAGTCTTCCCATGCGGGAAAAAAATCGGATTTATTGGGCGCGCAGAGATTCGAGCAAACGTCAAGACCAACTGCTGTTGTTGTGGTCCGGGCACCGCGAAGGGACGCGCCGAATGCGCTGCGCTGCGCGAGGGACCCAAGCGTCCGAGCCCACTGGTCTGGCGGCGAACAGACGTGCCTAGTGCTCCAGAGTCAACCTGTCTTGGTATTTTGTACCAGGTATTTCACAATATGATTGAGACCTCTGCACACCTTACCCCCCCCCCCCCCCCCCTTATGACGCGACCAGATCGCGAGCTGATTTATTTTGTTTCGTCCGTCCGTCCGTTTGTTTGTTTGTTTGTTTGTTTGTTTGTATGTTTTGCTCGTTTTCGTTCGTTCGTTCGTCTGCTCGTTTTTCCGGTGGAGTTTTAGGTTTCGCGGTTTCTCCACTCTGACCCAAAATATAAGGACCGTTTGTATTGAATAATTTAATGCTAACGGTCCCTATATTTCGGGTCAGAGTGGTACTCATTTTTTTTTCTTCTTCAATTGTCTGTCTTGCGCACGATATTTTTGGCCTCCCAGAGTTACATGTTAAAAAAAAAACAAAAAAAACGCCGCGATATCTGCCCGCTTGGTTCTGTGGAGAAGAGTAGGGGGGGGGGGGGTACTCATTATCATGCATGGCCGCAGTCGTATGACCATACCTCGCATCCCTATAACGCCAGGACGGAGGAGCACGTCGGGTTTTCACCGACCAGGCAGACATTGCTTGCACCAAGCGCACGCGAAGCGCCGTGAGGTGTTGGGCGAGTCGCATAAGGGTGAGCTGCATCCTACTAAGAACCGCTTTACAGGCGGATTTTCTTGCATATGGATGAATGACAGCATCAATGAAGTGAATTAATTTAATTTCTGGTGTGGCCACTTCCAGGGGGGGGGGGGAAAGAGGAGAGGAGGGGGGTTGGCTTCGTTGCTTACGACGATAAGACCACAACAAAAAGAAATAAAATAAAAACATCACAAGACTTCAAAACGTCCAAAACTTCAGAACTCAAAAGGGGCGCCTGCCGCCGCCTATGTAGACACACTACGCACGGACACAAGTACCGCCGGACACTTTTTTTTTTTCTCACCCCCCTTCCCTCCCACGCTCCGACCGCACCCCGCCTGCGCTGCTCCCGCTCCCGCTCCCGCTCCCGCCGAACCCAACCGTCTCCACAGCCGAAGCATGCCCATCCCTTTCTTCCGGGTTGTCACCACCGCCACCGCCACTCCCACCATCGTTGGCAGGGGGCGGCGCTTGCCTCCCCCGCCTCCCCCGGGCCGCCTTTGTCGCTGATGTCGTCCGCCATGTCCTCGTCGTCAGAGTCCGCCATGTCAACCTCGTCGATCGTCGACACCTCGCCCGTTAGTTTCTGCTCCCACACAGCCGGGCAGGCGGGAGGGTGCCAAGTCCGGGAGGGCGTCGGCAGCCACCGATCACCGCCACACAAGAGAAGCGGGGCGTTGTTGAGCAGTGGACGGGGTGTATAGGGGGGGGGGGGGGGGGGGGGGGGGGGGGGGGGGACGGGGGGGGACGGCCTGAGTTAGGTGAGGGGTGAGAGAGCGAAGGGTCGAGAACGAAAATTCCTTTTCGAAAGACGTCGCGCGGCTACTTCACAAGTCATAGCCTATCAACCACTCTACAGCAGTAGTAAACAGAGTAGTAGTGAAAGGACTACAGGCGTGTACATATCGGGGAATTTCACGGGACGCGACCCGCGGGTCGAGTATCAGGAGACCTTCAAAGTCTCATCACCCTGACCTGACCCGTGAACCGCCCGGAGCACACACGAACAGCAAAAGTCCCTCTAATGTGCCTGCCTCCCTTACGTACGTCATCCCTCTCGCATTTATTTCAGTCCAGCGTGGTTCCGTTTTTTTTTTTTTTTTTTTTTTTTTTTTGGTGATGATGATGCTTTTTCCACGCCTTTTCGTTTTCCCCCAATCCCCTTTTTCCCCTTACAGCGTGCTTCCGTTTTTTTTTTTTTTTTTGTCAACGATGCTTTTTTCGACGCACTTTTCTTTCCCCACCCCCACCCCCATTTCCCCTCCCCGTGCCTATACGAATCCTCTCGGCACCCACCTTGACGTCCATGAGGATCATGTGCTCGGGCGTCGGCTCCAGCTCGCGTGCATCTGATTCAGCCTAGCCTCCCCCCAGCCGTGAGTGTCCCGGCTCAAGCACACCTGCGGCACGAATCAGGTCGGATAGGCCCCAATGCAAACCCACCCACACCAACGGCCATTCGGAGGAGGAAGAGGAGGCGGTATTGGTGGGGGAGTGGGGGCGGGGGCGGGGGGCGGGGGGGGGGGGGGAACTTTAGATGAAATCAAGAACGAATGATAATAGGAAGGAAAGGAAGGAAGGGGCCGGTGGGTGGGGTCGTCACGTCCGGGTGCCAATTTGTGTGCTCCACTGATCTGTCTTGGGTTTCCTTACCACCCGGTCCCCCCCCCCCCCCACTCCCACGCCCATCTTTCCTCCACCAAGCAACGCTAATTTTGAGTAATAAAATGTCTGGTTTTGTTTTCGAGGAGCAATTTTTGCCAACTGCTCGGGCACACACGACAAGACACGAAACCGTAAATACGATACTGCAACAAGACGCCGCTCGAAACTACCGCTGTACTTCCTGGTATTAGCACGACAACGACCAAAAACGAAACGGAACCGCACGGATTCATCTCTCCCCCCCCCCCCCCCCCCCCCCCCCCCCCCCCCCCCCCCCAGCCGCAAAGCCCTGCACTTACTCGTGGGAAGGCAAGACCAAAGTACTCCCCCCAAAAAATTGGCAAGCGACACACGCAACCCAAGCGATCAGACATACGCTATGTGTAGCATATATAGGGAGCAGACCACAACACGTGAAACGATATCAACATTTTTTTTGTTTGTTCATGTTCTACTCTTAATAAATAGTCCGAAACAGAACCGAACGTTCGTTACGATACATACAGTACAAGCTTTTGGCTGAGTCAACTCAAGCAAAGCAAGCAAGCAAGCAATCAGAAAAAAAAAAAAAAAAAAAAAAAATGAAAGAAAAAACACAGACACACAAGAAAAAGAAAAGAAAAAAAAAAAAAATGGTGGAAAAGAATGAGCGCAAAAGCGAAAAAAAAAAAAACACTATTAATAAATACGTTTTGGAGCAGCAGCCGCTTTCGCTCTTTTTCGTCGAAAAACAAGACGAAACGAAAAAGGAGGGGAAGAGGTCTATCAAGACAACTGCCGGTGGCAGCACTCAATACATACCGGTCTCAAGAACAAGCTTGCCAAAACCGGGCAGAACACGATTTACGAAGAATGTCTTAGCAGCGACCGCCGTACGCCGTGATAACAAAAGAAAAAAAAAAACGCCGGGGGGGAGGGGGGCGGGGGGCGTCGCATCAACATACCCCCCTTTCGTACGCACGAGAGGAGGGCCGTATTAACCAACCCTTCAACAAGCGAGGCAAGAGGGGGAGCGGCCGTTGAGATGAGGGCGGGTTGGGCGGTGGCGGCGGGAAGAGGGGATGGGGTGGGGGGGACTGGGAGGAGTGGGGGATTAACTCCCTACATCACGCATGGCCGTAGTCGCACGGACGGGACCACAGGCCCGCGGATGGGGCGTGTGGGGGTTGGGAAGGCGGGGCAGGATAAAGCGCTGCGCACCTGCAGTCCGACGTAAAAACAGGTCTACCACGTAGGCCTCGAAACCGGCCCGTTTCGCTGCACCCCAAACGTCCTCTAGGTGACGCCTAGAAGGATGGGAGCTATCCACGATGAACAGCGGGAACAAACCTTCCCCCGCCGCTGTCTTCTTCACCACGCGGAGCAGACTGGCCTGGTACATCTGTTGGGAGGGAGGGGAGGGGTGGGGGGGGGGGGGGGGGGGGGGGGGGGGGGACAAAATTAAACAACAACAAAAAAAAGCAACAAACGAAAAAAAAAAAAGAGGGGCGAAAGGAAGAAGGGGCGGGCAGAAAGGAGAGAGAGAGAGCAGGCGAGAGGGCGACCACGGAATTGAGGGGTGCGAGGAAAGGAGGAAAGGGAGGGGGCAAGATGCAGGAGCAGGAGGGGGGGGGGGGGGGGGTAGACCGCGCAGTTTGTTGCGCATGCGCTTAAGCCTTTCTCGGGGGGAGTTGCTGGTGAGGGGGTGGGGATGAGGGGAAGCGGCGGGGCCGGGGGGGGGGGGGTAGACAGGTGTAGTTTGTATGTGTCCTGCAGGGAGTTTTTGCTCGGGAGTTTGACGTTGCGATTCATGCGAGGTCAAGCCAAACTAAAGAACACAAACAAAATAGAGCCCACACAGAGCAGTTTCAGTAATAGTCGTAGCTCGGCGGCCAGGAGCCGGACGATGCTGCTGATGGCGATGGTGAACGACGATTAGGTGGATGCTCGTAATGGTTACTGGTGATGATGGTGATGGCAGCCATGGCGATGATGGTCATGGTGATGATGGCCATGGGGAATGACGACCACAACAGCGGTGATGATTATGATAAAATATTGATGATGGTGATGATCATTACCATCATGGTGTCGATGCTGCTGACGATAATAGCGAAGCCCGGCTGGCGAGCCAAAAGAGCGAGGGGGGAAGGGGAGTCCCACCCCGCCCCCGCCCCCCCGGTCCCGTCCCCCCTCACGCGGCATGAGAGCAGTGATCCGTGTCGCGCGAAAAAACAAAACAAAACAAAACAAAATCCCACACGGACACGCACGGGCTACAGGCCTTGTCGGTCGGTCGGTAAGCATCCATCGGAAGGAGCGCCACCACCATAAAAAAAAGGGTTTCTGAGGCGAATTCGCTTTCGGTTTTTAATCTTCAGTGTTTTTCGTTTCTGTTTCCGTTTCCGTTTTCGTTTCCGTGTTCGTTTTCGTTTTAATTCAGTTTTCGTTTTTTTTGTTTTTGTTTTTTTTCGTTTTTTTTTTTTCGATTTTGCTGTCAAGCTTTTCTGCCATACGCTTGGGGGATTTTTGGCTGTGGCCGTTGCCCTTTTGCCCTTTGGCTTGTTGTTGTGACTGGTGGCTTTCTTGGGCCTCGGCTTTGGCTTCCGTCTTTGGCTTTGGGTTTTTTTTATCTGTGGGCTTTGTTTCAACATCTGGCTTGCTTGCGATCGAAACTGCAAATACCACCGGATATTTCAGAGCGTTTTTCGAAGTTAGCAAAAATTCGAAGAAAATCGACGAGCAGGAGGAATGCTGAGCCTATAACTCTAAACCCTCTGCGCCATAGAAGATGAAGGGCAAAAGCAACCGGGAGGGGGGACAAGGGCAGACGTCTGTGACCACGGCTTGTCCGAAAGTTTGGAAAGAAAAAAGTGATGGCTTGAAATGAAACCAAAAACGAAAAAAAAAAAAAAAAAAAAAAAAAAAAAAAAAAAAAACGAAGAGGACAAAACCCCCCCCCCCCATGAATACCTCCTCCATCTCGGCGTCAGGCTGGTACTTCATCACGACTCCTTTCCGCTTTAGCCCCGCTCGTCCGTGCCTTCCAAAGGGACCTCGGCCATGTAGTAGTCGTCGATGCTCAGCACTCGGGGTTTCTGCCCTCCGGCCTCCTGCGTCCCCGCGGTTCGAACAGTTAAAACGCGAAAGGGAAACGAAACGAAAAACAGACCAACACAACGAAGCCAAGCGAACCGAAGCAAACCAAACCGAACCGCACCGCACCGAACAGAAACCGTCCCCACAAAATCATGCCGAAAAAACATAAAAACGAAACCAAACGAAGCGCAACTCGAAGCCGAAACGAAGCGCAACTCGAGACGAGACGAGAAGCACCGAAACGGACTGAAAAAAGAAAGAACAAAAAAAAACCGCGAGAGGACAAGAAGGGCGCACCGAACCGAACCGAACCGAACCGAACCGAACCGAACCGAACCGAATCGGACCGAAACGTAGACCAAAACGGAACGAAACAAAACGCAACACTGGAAGCGAGACGAAACGCAACACCGAAGCGAAAGAAAACAAAACCATACGACGCAAACGAACGAAAAAACACGAAACAAAAAAATGCACACACTGCACGTTGCAGTAACGTCAACCTAAAAACTTCACATACATACGTACTCGAGTACAATATATCGGGCAATTGGCCAATATCAGAGCGGTGTTGTCAATGAAAATCCTTTAAAAAAAAAAAAACCAAAAAAAGTGCGTCTGAACGTATATATAGCGTGTGGCCTCCAAAATCTGAATTGCTTGTTATATTTAGGGCATGCATACGCATAGGCATAGAAAACAACAACAGAGCACACACATCACATCATAACAACTGCTGATACAACGTCGTACAAAAAAATATACCAGGAGACATGTCAAGAAAGGCAGAATACGTGCGCCGTCAAGGGCGTAGGGCCGAGTGTTCCATACTAAAACCTGGTAGTAGTTTGGTGTCAGTCGAGGCACGTCAGTCAAGGCAAAACTTGCTGTCTTGTTAAGGGGGTGAAAATGCGGTCTCCTGGCATCTTTATCGTACACCATCAACAAGAAAAAGTGAAATCACCGTACGTGAGTACGTATGCATGAATACGTAAGTAAGAGCACAGAGCGTACGTACGTATACATCAACGCGTACGTACGTACGAGCACAGAGTGTGTACGCAACAGCCATTGCGCAACCGAGGGACCGCAGGCGCACACGCATACGCAGAGCAAAAGCAGTGTACGTACGTGTGGCCTCTCTTCTGATTGGTTCAAAATTGGCCAAAACCACTTGAAAGCTATACAGAGTAGACAAAAGTCAGGTACACCGGGGTACCCCGGCCGATTCGAGCCGATATCAGTTACGCTGTCAGTCGGGCAAATAGCAGCGCTCCAGGCGTGCGATTTTGTACTTGTTTTTAGCATGTAACTGACATTGGCCCAAAAGTGGCCAGGTATACCTCATTTTGGCCAAAAGCCAAATCTACATAAGAGTGCCACTGCAAAAACGACCCAACGCTGAATTCAGGTATACCAGTACATGGAATGTGCAGTTGCAGAGGGTCTAGCCTCACGCACCAGCGCTGCTGCTGACGAGAGTCCGCCCAGCGATGCGGCACAGCACGCTGAAGGGGCGGAAGCGCTCGCTCGGCGAAGCCTAAACACCGCCACCTCGCGACCTCCACACCAAACATGTCTGATCCCCTCCGCGCACACGTTGGGCGTGTCAAGCCGAGCCGAGCCACGACCACGATAAGACAAGACAAGACAAGACGAGACAACCTAAGCCAAGCGAACGGTTCCACGCGATTCGCGACGGAATAAAACTCATTCTCGAGCTAAAGGCAGGCGCCGTGGTGGTGGTGGTGGTGGTGGGGGGGGGGGGGGGGGGGCGTGTGCCTGCTATGTGATCATACCAAGGGATTATAATTACGAAAGGGAGGGAGCTGGAGAAGTAAAGCGAACAAATATATTAGATGGGCTGGAACAAAAAGGCGACTAATATTATAGACAGACACCCACGTCAAGCAAGCAGTAAAGTACCGTCAGAACCCCCCCCCCCCCCCCCCCCCCCCCCCCCCCCCCCCCCCCCCCCCCCCCCCCCCCCCCCCCCCCCCCCCCCCCCCCCCCCCCCCCTCCGAAACCTCCCTCCGTATCATACGTTTTCGAGGTCCCGCAGCAGCCTTGATACGTGCGACTTCCCGGACCCCGGCAGCCCCCGCAGGATGATGCAGATTTTTTCCGGGCGGTAACGCCGCCCAGGCCCCTTGAACACCCCCTCCGCGTCAACCACCTGCCTCGGCCGGGGAGGGATCAAAGCAGCAGTAGCAGCAGCTGCTGCTGCTGCCGCCGCCGCCGCCGCGTGTTGCTGTTGGAGTTGCTGCAGATGTTGCTGCTGCTGCTGCTGCTGGTGCTGGTGTTGATGCAGCAGCTGCTGCTGCTGCTGTTGGTGCTGCTGCTGCTGTTGGTGTTGAAGCTGGTGCTGAGGAGAAGGACTGCTGCCCGCCATTCTCCCCGCAGGGCTGCAGGTTGTGGGGGGGAGGAGCGGTGGGCGAGGGCAAGGGAAAGGGACACCAACCCATTACTATCGTAACTGACTCCAGCATTCCAAGGACATGGGGGGGGGGGGGGGGGGGGGTTAGGAGGAGAGAGGTGGGCGGGGTGCGGTCGGAATGTCTCATCAATACAATCTATATGCTGAGTGCAACAATTCCGGTCGTGCCCGGCCCGAATCACGACCCAAGGGCGCACGGCGCCGTGGGACGTCACGCACGTGTGCACGAGCGCTCGTGCGTGGGTGGGAGGTGGGTACGTGAGCGAGCGAGTGGTGGGTGGTTGGGTTGTTTGTTGATTGGGTTGGCGAGTGGGTGGGAGGGTGGGTAGACGGGTGGGTGAAAAAAAGTCGCACGGTTTCGTATTAATAGTGCTTTTCAAGCTAAACAAACCCCGGCGTGGGAAAAACAACGGCCTACGAGACGAAAGGAAGCCGGGCGAGCTCTGCACTTGGCCAAGCACCCCCCCCGTTTCAGCCACAGATATTCCACCGCACGCAACTCATCCCCACCGTTGGGCGCGGACGGCCAAGTCTCGAACACGCCGGGAACGACAGAGTCAGCACAAACCAACCAAGAAACTGACCAACCATCCTATCAGCGGATCAACCAATCTATCAGCAGATCAACCCCATCGCTGGCAGCCAGCCGCGAAGAAACAATGCTTTCGCGACCAAAATCATGGCTCAGAGCCCAGAAACAACTCAGAGAACAATCTAAAAAAACAAACGCAAAACCAATCCCGCTCATCGCCCCCCTTCCTAACCCCCCCACCCCGGCCCTGCTCTCCTCCCCCGAACCCCGGGCAAGCAAGCAAACCAAGCGAAGCAAACCAAGCGCACCACAGAATTTTACAGCCCAACCCCCTTACCTGTGCCTCGAAAGTAAAGAAGCCCCATTGGCCACCGCCGCCGCAGGCGAGGCCGCGACCCCCACGGCTGCCAACCGCGTCATCAACGAATTTCGGAGGGACGCCCCCACGAGGCTCTCCCCAGGCAGTGGTGGCGCAGCCAATGGCCCTGCCGCCACCCCCCCCCGGCCCCAAGGAACTTGCCCCTACTCCCGCTCCCGGCCCCGCTCCCGGCCCCGCTCCCGTGCCCGATGAGCCTGGCGGCTGGGGCACGTGCTGACCGGGAAGGGGGGGAGGACGGGCCCACCCACCACCGGCGGCGCTTGCGTTCCAACCCGGCCCCGGTTGTTGCTGTTGCTGCAGGTGCTGATGATACTGCTGCTGCTGCTGCTGCTGCGGTTGTTGCAGCTGCTGATAGGTATGTTCTCCCCCTCCTCCTCCCCCCCCCCCCCTGCGATGAACTTCTGCTGCTCCTGCTGAAGAGGCGGGTGAGGGTCATGGCCCGGCATGGGAGGAGGAAGAGGAGGTGGCGCCTGCTGTTGCTGCTGCTGTTGCTGCTGCTGTTGCTGTTGCTGCTGCTGCTGCTGGACATCTCGGGGACCCCGAGCACCATCGCGAGCCAACACGGTTCCATTCCGTTCCTGAGGCGTCGCCGGGGGAGGAGGCGGGGGTTGCGAGGCGCCGCCGACGGGACCTTGGCCTCCCGCACCCGCAGGCGAAGACCGCTGGTGCCCGTTCTGAACCTCTGGCCCTCGTCCCCACATGTTACCGTGCTGACGCGGCTCCTGCAGCTGCCGCTGCTGCTGGAGCTGCTTCTGCTGCTGGAGCTGCTCTTGCTGCAGCTCCTGTAACTGCTGCCGCTGCTGGCTCGCGAGCCCCCGCTGCTCCAGCGCTTGTTGTTCCTGGAGGCGCGGAAGCTCCGCTGCCACCGCCGCCGCCGCCGCCGCCGCCGCCGCCGCCGCCGCCGCCGCCCCGCGCCCCCGCCCGGTCCTCCTGCTCCGGCGAACGTCCCGCTGCCAGCAGGGCGCCCTTGTTGGTGCTGCTGGAGCTGCTGCATCCGCATTTGCGTGTGAGATAATCCGGCTTCGTGCCTCTCGTTCTGCTGCTGCTGCTGGAGCTCGTGCTCTCGCCGGAGGGCTAACATCTGCCCCCGCTGCTCCTCGGCCAGCCGCTGGTCGGCCTCCGAGCTGGCCATGTCCGCCTGTGGCTCTGCTGCTGCCGCTCCGCCCTCCCCCCCTCCCATCGCCACAGCCGCCGTCACCGCCGGGTGAGCATGGGCATGAGGATGGCCGTGGGGATGGGCAAGAGACCGGGGAGGAGCCTGAGGCCGAGGAGGAGGAGGAGGATGGGGCTGAGGATGAGAACGAGCAGGAGGAGGAGGAGGAGCAGGCCCTCCCGCTAACGTTCCGGTCCCCCTGCCCTTGTCCGTTGCTGCTGCTGCCGCCACCTGGTGATGACCAGGACGACGATGAGGAGGGGGGGGAGGAGAAGGAGAAGGCTCTCCCGATAACATTCCACTTCCCGTTCCTGCTCCTGTTCCGGCCACATTCACCGTGGCCACCGCCGCAGTCGAACTAGGATGGGGGTGGGCACGAGGATGAGGAGGAGGGGGGGGAGCTCCCGATAGAGTTCCCGTCCCTGTTCCCGTTCCCGTTCCCGTTCCCGCCGCCGCCCTCGCCGCCGCCGCGGCCACCGGTCTCGCAGCGTCGTAGCCCAGTCCTCCCGCCGAGGGATTGGCGGCCTCGCCCGGCGATGGCGATGGCGATGGCGGTGGAGGCTGCGGGGCGGCGTTCTGGCGCTGATAGGAGTAGGTCTGCGGGAGGCGGGGCTGCTGTTGCTGTTGCTGTTGCCCCTGCTGCTGCTGCTGCTGCTGCTGCCCAAGGCGAATGGGGAGAGCAGTCGACAAGCGGACCAACCCCGGAAACACCATCAAGGTGCATTTTCGTAAAGAAGGCTAGGAAATTCACGTAGAAATGAGAAACCTGCAGTATTCCATCAGGCCAAGCTCTAGGTATCAACATCTTACAATCAACACGGTACGCCGCGTCTTCATACATACCTGGTATATACTCTGTATCAGACACACAACAGTACAACTCGCATTACGAGGTATAACGCGTATTTTTGGGCGAGACACAGTGCCTGCATCTACCACTATCTACCACGACGGACGAACCGCGGTTGAATGCAGAAAATCCTTACCGTAGAAGCTAGATGAATGAAGAGAGTACACCTGCTATACACCAACGATTGCTGCACCAGCAGTAGTTGCAGATGCTACACTAAAGGTAATGGACACTCTTAAAAGAGAAGTAGCATGAGGACGGCACGCCAGCACTAGCAACACTCATAGTACCATAATAGCACGAGTACTATGAATAGTCGCACGAGGAGCCGCAACCGGCGGGCGGCGCGTGCAGCGGGCGACGCAACAGAGCAACGTGAAACAACCTTCGCCGTAAGTCGGACGGACGGACGGACGAAACGGGATGGACGTCGGTGTTTTTTACATCGTGACTATAACCACAACTACTTGGAGACTATCTAATTATGTTCGCCGAGACCATACCGAAAATACGAACAACCCGTCAAAACCGCATGTGTGCAGTATATATATATCCGACCGACTCTCATAGGGCGGGTTTTCTAAATAACAGCGGCGTTTGCGCCGCGGGCCAAAAATTATTGAACAGAAATTGCGGCACCCCCCGTCACCTGTTGCTGGGCAAGCCATTGCTGCTGCTGCTGCTGCTGCTGCTGTTGTTGCAGCTGCTGCTGTGGTTGCTGTCGGTGCTGCTGTTGACCGGTGTGCTGCACGCCGTTCCAACCCTTAAAAAAAAAAGAAGTATCACACGAAGAGGCTCGCAAACATGAATTTCGAGGGAATCTTGAAAACTACGATCTCACAGCTGAGGGTCTTTTGTTTCTATTTCTTCGAGCTTTCGGACAAAAACAAAACACAAAACTATCGGCCAATCAATCAAAAATACAAATAACAAACGTTGCGGGAGAGGCAGGCGGGCAACAGAGGCAAGTACGCGCCAGAGTGTCGGAAAACACCACCCTACTCACCACTGCTGCTGCTTTCGTTCCACGTTTTTTTCCCGAGATAAACTACGTGCCTCATTTCAACCGTCTATCTGTAAGGATATGTACAGCAACATCATCTACTTGTATCACGGGGAACATAGTTAATAGGATCAAATATTGTTATCAAAAATAGGGAAAATATGTAGTGTTTTGTGTGTACCGTAGGTCCTATTTGCTATGGCCTCCCGTAATATAAACCAAGAAAGTGGTCTTCAACGTCTGCCGAATATCCCGACAGCAGTATTTGTATTACAACAGTACTGCAGCAGTACGACCGCCTTCGTATCCCCAGGACAGCAGCCACGATGAGAGAGACGCATGGCCTCGTCCGACACAAAAAAAAAGGCGCGAAAAAGCCTTCGCAGCGACGAAATTCCGCTACGCAAGACATGACGCCTGTGGTACAGCAGCTTAATACGTCATACAATATGATACCGGTGCATCCTCAGGACGCCAGTCCCCTACCCACGACTTAGGATACCTGCTGCTGGCCGAATTGTTGTTGTTGTTGTTGTTGTTGTTGCATGTTCCGGAGGTTCTGGTGCTGGTGCTGCAGGTGGTGCTGGTGCTGCTGGTGCGGCGGCGGCGGCGGCGGCCCCAAGCTGGGAGCGCCACGTGGCGGCCCGAGAGCCCCGTATCCTTGCCCCCACTGGTGATGCGGCACAGGCATCTGGAGGGCACGGGACAGCAACGGGGCCGTAAAAAACCGCGCGGTTTCAAGCACACAAAAACCCACGTACTCGAGGATACCCCGCCCCCACCAAACACCAATACGTACTCCTATATTGTGTACGCAAGAGTACGGTTATCGCACCGTAACCTTCAATCTTTTAGGACCGCAGTCTCGTTTCTGGGACATAGCACTGGGAATTAGAGTGGTTTGTCCCCGAACAAGAGGCTGCAGTTCTAAAAGGGCCAAGAGCGTTGACTTCGCAGAGGGGAGGGGCGCAATCGTTTTTCAGCGCTCGGTATTCCCCGAACGGGAAGGAAGGAAGGAAGGAAGGAAGGAAGGAAGAAAGGAAGGAAGGGAGGGAGGAACGTCAGGGTTGCCCAATAAATACCGAACAAGGGTGTTTTCGGAAAGGTCTGGTCGAGATGAGAGCCCGTCCGAAAACACCAGATATGATGTCCGATTCTTTACAGCGTAATACATGGCGCGGGGCCCGCGCTTTCTGCAAAAAAAACGTGCACTGCTGTTGTTGCACATCGTACCTGGTATCAGGGCGCACGTATCGTTCGGCATTCATGTGGCGGCAACGATTACTGCGTTGCGAGTTGCGGTACCTGTTGGGCGCTTGGCTGTGCGTACACTACGTGACAGAATGGGTATTATAGGCCAAGCTGCTCGATCGAGATGATCTACAAGTACTCGTACATATACGGCGGTATATCTGCTATTATTAAGATTAATCGTATAGAAACTACTAATAATATTTTTGCTACGACTGTAAAACCGACCTTATCCTCACCATGCTTCGGAAATAAGTCACACAGTGTGACGCTTCGGAAATAATCTACAGACAAGTAGTGGAGGTACTCGTACGTACTACTGCTGGATCATGAATACGCACAACAGACGGAAGTGGAGTCGTAGAACATAAAAGAGAACCGAAAGCTGTGAGATCGAATTTTTACGTAAAAACTGATCATTTTTTCGCAAGCAAGTTATTTTGGTGTGATAATTCCATCTCGCGTTCTACCCGGGGTGTGTACAGGTTTACGGCAACCCCTCTAGGGCGAACTGCTTAGCAGTCCCGTTTGGGGGACAAACCACTCAAATTCTATGTAGCTTGTCGCCAAAACGGGACTGTAGCCCTAAGAGGGTTAATAGTTGTGTACAAATCATGATAGGCTTGAGAGCAGCGAAATCGCTACCTACCGCAAGTATGCCATAAAAGGCGACTGCCGTAGTTACGGTATACTCCCTGTATATAAGTGTTGCAGCAGGGTCAGCATAGGTCCAGCCCAGGCATGTATGGGGGGGGGCGGGGGGGGGGGGCGGGCGTACTCATTTGTTGTTTGCCTTGGTCATTTGACCAACCACCACACATCCCTTTCGAGACGGAGCACTGGGGGGGGAGACGCGTACTCAATCGTTGCTTGCCTTAGTCATTTGACCATTGACTGCGCATCCGGGTGCACTCATTATCATGTATGGCCGTAGTCGTATGACCATAGACCCTCGCATCCCTACAATGCCAGGACGGAGCACGTCGGGTTTTCACCGACCAGGCAGAATGGCGGGGGGGGGGGGTGTACTCGATAGGAGAGATGTACTCGATCTCATGCATGGCCGTAGTCGTATGACCATAGACTCTCGCATCCCTACAATGCCGGGACGGAGCATGTCGGGTTTTCACCGACCAGGCAGACATTGCTTGCACCAAGCGCGAAGCGCCGTGAGGTGTCCGGCGAGTCGCATGAAGGGTGAGCTGCATCCTACTAGAACCGCTTGTGAGGCGGACTTGCATATGGATGACAGCCTCAATGAGTCAGTTTAATTTCCGGTGTAGCCACTTCCGGAGACAGCAATGGGAGTACTATGTAACTGCCTCTTGGGTGCCTTACCTTGAACACTACGTGATACCATCAATTCCCTTGTGCAGAGTAAAGGTTCTTTACTTCCCACAAATAATCTCACTCGACAACCAGCTGTGGGCGACCGCCAATAAAAAAAAAAAAAAAAAAAAAACGGTACCCTGGATGTCTAGCTCACGTATGTTTTACAGTGTCGTTGCCAACGGACGCCAACCCAACCGGGGGGGGGGGGGATGCACTCGATGTTATGCATGGCCGTAGTCCATGTTCTTGAATACCCCTGAGAATGCTGACTGATGTGCCCCGAGCCACGAGCCACGACTCAGTCACCCACGGTCCACGGCAGAGTCTGGCGTCTGGCGAAAACAAATATCCTGGGTTGCCCCAAAGCTCCTGTTGCATCAGAGGTGAATGTCGCAACGTATCTGGTACCGGATACATGCGATATATATATATACGAGTACGTACATATGCGAGCCACCTATTAACACTAGGGTATCAATATCAATAGTATCAACAGCTGCTGATTGGTCAATGCACGTACATACCGGTATGCTGCTGCACAATTTGGGTGTTCGTTCGACACATACAGAGACTTACTTATAGATATCTTTCTCTCTGAGCGGGGCTCGGTTGGTACATCCCTGCCCCCCCCCCCCTCAGAGCTCCCACCTGGAGACCGCCTCCTTCGATTACTTGCCGGACCTTCCCTGCGGTTCTTTCCTCCATCTGTTTTGCACTTTCAGTTAGTTTTTCCCTTCTTTTTTTTGCTTCGTGTGCGTGCGTGTACTCAAAGCACGGCACCGCGGGCGAGCAGGGCGCCGTCGCGGGGTGCAGCGGGTGCTGGCGGGTAGAGGGGGGGGTTGGACGGAGCGCGGTCGCCGTTTTCGTGGCAAGGCGTCACGTGCCCGGTCGAGACACGAGGGAAGCATGAGTGGGCTCTGTCTGGCCTCCTCGTGTGGAATCGGTTGTATAGTGTACGAGTCCAGCCGCTTGGGTCTGCAACATAAAAATTCAAGCGGTGCTTATTTTTGCGACCAAGCTCAAGTGCACAGAGAGAGTTACGCAGTCTTAGCACAGTCTTAGCACCAACGTTGTCGAGTTGGCGGACGAGGGCCGCGGTGAGCACCGGGCTTCACGCGAAGCCGTGCGATGGGGCTCACTGTGGCAGAGAAGGAGGAAAGCTTTACCCGGACCGAATCGGTGGCGAGGTGGTCGCGAGAGGGGCGGGCGGCGTACGAGGCTGAGAGAGCTCGGTGTTTCGATTTTTGTCTTTTCGACCGGTGTCAGGGTGTTCCAAGCAGGCAGAAAACAATCAACATGAGAGGGGACGGGGATTTTTTCTTGTTTCTGATTTCTCGGTTTCATTTTCATTGTTTTCGCAATGCTGTTCGGCCGTGCTGTGCTTTCTCTTTCGTACATACATAATATCAAAAGGAGATATTAATATTAATAGTACCCTGCGAGTACCTGGGGTGTGTGTGTACGTACGCACGGCATGCGGCGTTCTGGTTCTGTTCCTGCATGGAGCATGGAGCTGTTGGCTTTTTCAAATCGCCTGTTTGCACCTTATTGTTTGGACCGTTTGTTCCGTTCCATTCTTCTTCCTCATGAGCGAGCGGAACCGCTCGCGACGCGAAGCGCTTGGAGACGTACTTGTAGATATCTTTCTCTCTGAGCGTGCTCGGTTCGTACATCCCTGGCCCCTGAGAGCTCCCACTTGGACACCGCCTTCTGGTATTGCTTGCTTGCCGGCGAGAGTTTTTTTTGTTGTTGTTTGTTTTCTTCTTTCGTTTCGTGTGCGTGCGTGTACCCAGAGCACGGCACCGCGGGCGACCCCGGCGCCGTCGCGGGTGTTAGAGTGTGCTGGCGGGTAGAGAAGGGGTCGGACAGAGCGCGGTCGACGTTTTCGTGGCTAGGCGTCGCGTGTACCTCGAGATACGAGGGAAACATGAATGGGCTCTGTCTGGCCTCCTCTTGTGGGGCTGGGTATAATAAGTACGAGGCTATAAGGGTCGTTTTGGTATGCAAAAGAACATTCACGCGGTGCTTGTTTTTTTTACCAAGCTGAAGTTCACAAGGAGAGCTCCGCAGCCTGAACATCAACAGTGTCGAGCTGGTGAATCCAGATGCCACCGTAAGCGCGGGGCTTTACGCGAAGCGCGACGGGGCTCACTGGGGCAGAGAGGGAGGAAAGCTCTACTCGGATCGAATCGGTGGCAGGTTGGTCGCGAGAGGGGCGGGCAGCGCACGAGGCTGAGAAGAGGTCTGCTGTTCGGCTTTTTTTTTTCTGACCGGCGCTAGGTGTTCCAATCAGGCGGGAAATAATTACATGAGTGGAGGGTGGATTTTTTTTTTTTTTTGCTCTTTTTGAAATCTTCCATGGCTTGTTTTCATTTTCACTATCAGGGTTACCGGTGCTGTACCGTGCTGTGCTTTCTCTTTCGTACATACCCTGGTATCAAAAGAAGGAAACAAGTAGCCTACCTGGGGTATGCACGTGCGCACGGCATGCG
Organism: Macrocystis pyrifera; assembly: GCA_031763025.1. Taxonomy (NCBI): domain Eukaryota; class Phaeophyceae; order Laminariales; family Laminariaceae; genus Macrocystis; species Macrocystis pyrifera. Next base: position 9,096,313 of record JASSKH010000001.1, read on the forward strand.
GCGTTCGGGTTGTTTTCCTGGATGGAGCATGGAGCTCTTGGAATTTCCAAGTCGCCTGTTTGCACCTACTAGTCATTGTCTATCGGACCGTCTGTTCCCATTCTTCCTCGCGTGAACGAGCGTAGGAACAACCCGCTGCGCGAAGCACTTGTATACACACCCCAACACTGGGTGTATGACACAAATAATCGGGTGCCTCTGATTGCAACACCAACTGCAATTAAACACGTGCACCAACGTTTTGGTCAATTTCCATTTTGCACGTCGGCACAAATCCTATCCGACCCTACCCCAACCCTAAACACTTTGGGGGCCTCGAGGTCGGCAAGGGCGGTCGCGGGTGTTTCGGTAGCGTTTTGGTAGAAAAACACGGCCGTCCGGAAAGCCAGGCGTCCGAAAGCCGGCCGCGAGGCCAGCCGAAAGCCGGCCGAGAGGCCAGTCGAAAGCCGGCCGAAAGCCGGCCGAAAGGCCAGCCGCGGCCTACGGCATCATATATTGGTTTTGTACAAGTTGTTTTTGCAAGAGGGCCTCTCCGAGTACTCGCAGACTCGTCCGACTCCTACACCTGGTACGAGTACGAGTATAACCAGGTAAAGCGGGGTATCGAGGAGAGGGGCCAACACACAACTTTTGCTGGATATGGTGTGTACCATTGAGACACGCGGAACACACCGAGATGAAGTAAGGTAGTATCTTCTATACCACAGGTAAAGAGTTACCTGGTACCTGCGATGCGGCGCACTGCTGTGGTTGCTTGGCTATAGTGCAGACCGCAACAACAGCAGCAGCGAGAGATACTTTTTGTTTTAAAAGCTTCGTCAACATATTCGTTCAATTTTGTTTGCCTTTACGATACGCCGACGATCGTACTCGTACCGCAGCTGGAGTATTTGCACCAGCCTACGCCTACCCCTCTCTCGCCGGCTCGTCGGCTTGATGCAAAAGTTTCAAATTGAAGGTTTCACAGCTTTTGAAAAGACAACCAGCACCGAACAACACAGTACTGCAGAAAGTGGGTTACACCTTGACCCCTTCGCCACGACGCAGTCATCACACCACGGCCAGCAGGAACACGCACAGGTGGCGTACACTACCCCCCCCCCAGCGCCACGACGGCCATGCCTCTCTCTCAATGCCGGTATCCACAGGGTTTCCCCCCCCGTCTCTCACCTGGCCACCCGGTGGATGGGGTGGCATCCCCATGCCCCCCGATTGAGAAACCTGCGGATGTCCCAGCGGAGTCGACGGCATCCCCGTGTCGGACATAGCAGAGCAATCTAGTGTGGTTACGTAGTCATTGCTGTGTGTCAAAGAAGGGCTGCTGCTCACAGTTCTGCCAAAACTCCCGGATCCCGGAAATATACGCCCTTAAGTCTTATGAACTCCATTCTAAACAAACTCGAAGAACGAAGCCCAACAGCGTACGACACGATAGAAACTCTGTGTTTCGCCAACGAAAGACTGCGAGTCGCACACGCCCTCAAGCCCCAGCGAAAAGTACCAGGTGCGTAGCAATTGTGTTGGTGGTAGCTGCTGCTTTGGCCGCTTTTTTTTTTAGTGGGAGAAAGTTTAATTTTTGTTGTTTTTTTTTAATCTGTCCTTCTGCTACGTTTGCACCACCAGGCATACATGCTCCAACGCCCGCTGCTGCTGTTGCCGTGGTCTGGTGTTGCCACGTATTGCAGGTTCAAAATCAACGCCCAAAAATGGCGCGCGGTTGGCTATACGCCGCCTGCGTGGTCATGCTAGTTCTCGCAGCGGGCACTGGCGGAGGGACGGTGGAAGCTTCGCCGGGAAAGAGAGACGACGAGCGGCGTGCCGAGTACGAGAGGTGAGGCCGGCTGATGTTTCGGACTCGTTTCGAGTTGTCTGCGGTGATGTAATGCCATCAACAGCAGCAGCAGCAGCAGCAGCGAAAGACGAAACCTGCCATGAAAGGCAAGGCAAGGCAGACAGCACCCATAAACTGAGATCACAAGTGTCAACTGGCCCCGAGGTGCCGACCGAGGACCCGGATGTTAATAAGACACGAGCACCTGGTACCTGACAGCTGACAGATACCTTTTTTAGTATCCTGCAGCAGTGTGGAGTCGTGGGGGGGGGAGCGGGTAACATGTAACACACGTAACACGGAAAGGTGAGCTTGCTGGATGCTCCCAAAATTCCGCGATATGATACCATCGAGTCATGTCATCACCCCCGCTATTCGTATTAATAATAGGATTGCTCTGATTCATAAATATGAACATGCAGCTGAGGACCACACCCTGGACAATAGACAATTGGCCCCTGCAACACGTAGCAATAGAATTTGGTGCAATGGACGGGTCTATTGTCGTCGGCACAGGCTATCGATTGGCACGTTCCTCGATCCATTGTCGTCGATAATGCCTATGGATAGGTTGCGTCCCCCAACATATTGTTCAGGCAGGAGTGTGCTGAAGTACCTGGGTTGAGACCTAGGACACCGACAATGGCTATCGACGGATAGCTCGCAGAATCTACTGCGGTCCACAGCAGTAGCTATCGATGGACACATTTCTTGATCTATGATGGCCGGCGATGACTATCGTTAGATGCATTTCTTGATATATTGTATATTGTGACCGGTAATGGCTATCGATATAGCGATTCGGCCCCTGGATAAACGAACAGTTCTGCAGATGAGTGCCTATTTTTCCCGTTTTTGGTTCATATGTTTCTGAATCTATTGTTGTGACCAGCAATGGCTAGATACGTTTCTAATCTATTGCGGCCGGCAATTGCTATCGATGGACATCGTTGAGAATCGGTTGTGGTGGACAATGTCTATCGATGGACACCATCACCAGCCTATTTTCACACCTACAATGCACTTTGATTTACTAAGCAACGCAATATTTTTGGCCGCAGCAATGTCATATTTTCATCTTGTGATCACCACCAGTATGGAGTGAGTGCATGGTGTATCGTGATGAGCAGCAATGTCGGCGCATGGCATGGCATGAAGGAGGGCTGCAACGTCGTGTGTCTCAACAAGGCAGTGGGCATCATAATGGGGGTAGAGTGTGTTGCATTGTCGGCTGTGTTGTTGTGGTTGGCACTCTCTGTTGTTTTGAGTGATTCTTAATCGGTTACACTCTGTACGGATAAGATAGATGAGGTAAGATGTGCTTATACCCTGGACAACACAAAGGAAATAGAACATTGCCGCTACAGCAGTATTAATAGTAGTCTCGAAAAAGCGTGTGTCAACGGACGTTGTTAACGACAAGAGACTGGCAACGCTGGCTAACGATAGACATTGTGAACCACAGTAGACTGGCAACACTCTCTATTGATAGACACTGTTAACCACGATGGACTGGCAGCGCTGTCTATCGATAGGTGTTAACGACAATAGACTGGCAACGCTGTCTATCGATAGATATTGTCAGGGAACAATATATTGTCGGCAATGGAGACAATATGCCTTCGCCCTAACAATGGAGTCACAAGGTTGTCCATAGATGGCCATTGTCCTGAACAATAGATGTTGGGGAAGCAACCGTGATAGGTATTGTTCGAACAATAGACTAAAACGTTAGCCTATCGATCGCTATTGCCGCCAACAATATACACGCAATAGTATCCATCAATAGCCATCGCCACCCACAATAGACTGTCCGGCGTGTTTTCGCATTAGAATATTGCCTAAACCTATTGTATACCGTGGAATGATGCATGTCGATGGCCGTTCTTCACGACCGCCGAAGCTTCTGTCGCCGCCAACAATAGGTACGCGATTGTTTCCAACAATAACCATCGCCATCCACAATATATTGTTGGCCGGGCTCCGAAAAATACGAATCTGACTTATTTCATTTCAGTACGAGACAAAAACCTCGAGTTAAGAAACGGAAAGCTGATAATTTTCTTGTCAAGGTTGTTTTATTTTTAGTATCCAGATTATATTTGAAAGTGCAGTTGATATAGGACAATGTAAGGGTAATAAATCGAACTTATTTCCGAACAAAAAAATGATCTAAAATAAAGATGACCAGCATCCGAACACATAACTCTCACTTACTTGGTTTCAGTATGGGACAAACAAACTCGAGGATGAGAAACGGAAAGCTTAGAATTTTCAGCGTAAGGTGGTTTGAGTTTAGTTACCCACGTTTTATTCAAAGTGGAATTAATAGACAAAGTAAGGGTATTAAATCGAATCAATTCCCGAATCTGCCACCGCACATAAGTTGATGACAGTTACCAATATCTTGGTGCGCGATTTTCTATCAATAGCGACAACTACTAATATTTATATATAGTGTCTTCTTCAAATGAGTGTGAGGGAGTATGTTCTCCACAACATGATGATGCCCGTTCACATTACCACATACATACATACATACATACATAAAGAACATGACATACCTCGTATATCGTGGGACGAGAAAAAATATCCTCGAGGTGACTATCGATGGATATCGTATACAATCTAGTATGGCCGGCAATGGCCATCGATAGACGTCTCGTACAACCTGTTGTGGCCGGCGATAGCCATCGATAGACATATCGCACAATCTATTGTGGTCGGCAATGGCCGTCGATAGACCTCTCGCACAATCTATTGTGGCCCGCAATGGCCATCGACAGACCTCTCGCACAATCTATTGTGATCGCCAATTGCTATCGATATACATCTCGCACAATCTATCGTGGCCGGCAATGGCCATCGATCGACATCTCGCACATTATATTGTGGCCTGCAATGGCCATCGATGGACGAAATTCACCATATATTGTGTTGAACAATATCTACCGATCGACAATATCACCAGCCTAATGTCGCCGACAATATCTATCGATAGATACCCTCCACAATCTTTTGTCGCAGATGATATACATCGATAGATTCCCCCCCTCGTCTATTGTCGAAGCAATAGACTATTGTTATTGTTGTGTCCATTGTCCAGAGTGTAGCAGCTACTGCTGTATCGCCCCAGACAATGCAAACGATACAACAAAAGAAGAGTACGAACTTGGTACTTGAAATAAACTGTAACACTAAAATACCAGACGATTTCTCTGGATTATGGTACTGCTGTAACGTATGCAAGCAGTACTTGTACTCTGGCTGTACTTGCGTAAGCAGTACTTGCTCAATGTCGTCAGAGTAACAGTAGTACCCAACGAGTACCAGTCATTTCAGCCCCTGGTACCCTTGGGACTCGCGAGTATCCAATACCACCCAGTCATTTCAGCTTCTGGTACCCTGGGGACCCGCCAGGACTTAGTCCTTTGAGCTTCTGGGGACCTGGGGACTCGCGACGACTCAATCATTCCAGCTTCTGGGGACCTAGGGACTCGTGACGAGTCAATCGTTTCAGCCTATGGTACCCTAGGGGACTTCGTACTTGAAGATGACTCGGACTCGCGAGTCAATGACCGAGTCCCGATGGCTGGTACTGACTGGTACTCTGCCGACCTTTCGCATTTATCTTTCGAAGGGCGGTAGCACAACCCACGCAACACGTACGTGTTTTCTTTCTGTGTGAACCGTTGACTCGGTACTCGCGAGGACTCGAGTCATTTCAGCTTCTGATACCCTTGGGACCCGCAAGGACTCAAGTCGTTTTGGCTTGCGTTTACCCTGGGGGGACTCGCGAGCACCCAGTCATTTTACCCTCTGGTACCCTGGGGGCTCAGTACTTTGAAAATGAATCCGACTCATTGACTTGAGTCCCAATGACTGGTACTAGTACTCAAACGACCTTTGCTGTACTGCTTGTAGCACCTGAGTAGTACCTGGCACATACCGTTGTCAACGTACGTGAGAGATTGTTTTTTTTCCCGCAGCTGCCCCAACAGCAGCACGGCCAGCAGCAGCAGCTCGAGAAGTGCGTGCGCTCTCATCAAGCTTCCAATGATACAGACGCAGACACACACAGTCACACTATTAATATTAACAACGCACACGAATCGGTCCGTGATTCGTAGGCACAACTCGGCATTATTTGCCCTGTGGCGTGTTGATTACCACACGTGGTTGAAGGGAGGGGGGGGGGGGGGGGGGGGGGGGGCGTACTCACTTGTTGCGTGCCTTAGTCATTCGACCATTGACCACGCATCCCTTTCGAGACGGAGCACCGTTCCTACTCCAAAATAGAGGACACCTCCAACCATTGGGCGCTCATTACGTTGTTTCCATACATTACATAGAAACTTTTTGCTAATCTTATCCCCTTCCTGTTTGGCCTCCTGTGGCCACCATCTATCTCCTAAGATAGCGATCGTTTTCTCGCTGGTATTCATTGTATCAAACTCCTCCATGTCACATTCGTCTATTTCCCTCATCTTCTCTTCTAACACATCCCGTTCCTCCTTGTGTATTTCACATTCTCCTACTATGTGAGTTCTACTCTCTATTGCTTTGCCACACGGGCGCATCTGTGCATCTACTTCCTCCTCCTCCCGGCTACTGGTGTACCTCTTTCTTCTTTCTGGCAGGTCCAGGTCCCCTACACGAAAGCGCAGTTTTAGCGTTTTCGCTAAGTCCATTGGGCCGTGTAAATACGTTTTCATTCCTATTCCTTCCCTCAATTCCCCGTATATCGTCAAATGTTTTTTTTTTTTTTTTTCCGATTCCACCTTGTTTCTTAACTCTAGCCTTTCCTTTCTTTCTATCCTTTCTTCTACTTCTGCCTTGTACCTCCCAAACTTCCCGGCGGACATCATCTCTTCTTGGTTTCCCCCTAGATCCTTCCATGCTTTCTCAACTACGCCATCCCACCTTATTCCAGCTCGCCCTTTTGTTACTTTCCCCCATACATCTCTATCAAGTGTTTTTCCGATTCCACCTTGTTTCTTAGCGCTAGCCTTGCCCTTCTTTCTATCCTTTCTTCTACTTCTGCCTTGTACCTCCCAAACTTCCCGGCGGACATCATCTCTTCTTGGCTTCCCCCTATATCCATCCATACTTTCTCAACTACGCCATCCCACCTTATTCCAGCTCGCCCTTTTGTTACTTTCTCCCATATAGCTCTATCAACTATGGCTGGCAACCTATTTTTTGGCATGTTTCTTACTTTATATTGCCAGTTCAACTTTCTCATGTCTCTATTTGTCTTGAGTGGGTGCATTCCCAGTTCTGCTCTTAATACTGTATTACTAGTCGTACTTGAGCATCTTAGGATTTTTTCAGCTGCTGTAATTTGTACTGTTTCCAACTGGTTTACGAGTTTCGCGTTCCCTTCCCATACTTCTCCTGCATATTCTAGCTTTGGTACTATCACATTCATCAGGATACACCTCTTAATCCTAGTGTCAAGGTGCGAGTCTGTTAGGATCGAGGGGGGGCGGGAGGGGTGCGAATCATAGTCCTGATACTTCGAAGTGTACACCAAGTCAGCTCTCGACGTTGCTTATTTGTCGGTAAAACCCATTGCGCGCGCTGCGCTTCGATCCCACAGTTTGGAAGGGTCTTCAAGGATCACGACCCAGACCCACCCGGCACGTCGGTTGAGTCATCAAGTTTTAGACGTCTTAGGGGTCGGGTCGGATGTGGTCGGGTCAGGAGGTTTTCCAACCTAGCGGATCAGGTCGGGTCACCCTTGCCCGACCCGATCCGACCTGACCGTCGAGGTTTGACCCCATCCGTGAACAGCGGTGATAATTTGCTACGTCAAGCCCAGCGGTCAGCTATCAGTAGCTCCTCGAACGACCCAACGACCCCAGAAAACTGGGGGGGGGGGGGGGAAACCAATAAAAAAAAACGGACCTCCGGACGAAGGAACCCAGGGAACGAAAACGAGAATACAGATTAGACACAGGGGGGCTGTAAGGAGGGACCCCCGCTTGCCAACCGCCGCCGCGACCACCACTGTCACCGCCACTACCACCGCCTTGAGCGTGCATCTTCACCGCCTCCTTCTCCTCCTCCTCCTCCTCCTCCTCCTCCCCCTCCCCCTCCTCCTCCACCACCACCACCACTACCACTACCATCACCACTACTACCACCACCACCACCACCACCACCACCATCACCCACCAAGAGGGAGTCCTATTGTGGTGCCTCGGTGCAGCATGAAAGCGCTCCTGCAAATGCAGTTCGTTCATCACACGACGTACTCCTCGTACGATTCATGTTCATATTGCATTCATCATGGTAATCCGCGAACTCTTGCACTCGTAGCCTATATATATATATATTACAGAGCAGCGGGTATGTCTCCGCGGGTTGTCCAAGAGAAACCAAAAGAAAGACGGAACGACGAGGATCTCGGAAACGCTACGGTAGCACGCCAGAAGGAACCACCCCTACTATCAGAGAACGAACGCCTCCCTACAGATAGCCGAAAATACAAAAAAATTAAACGGGGCCGGCAATACACGACTTTCTCTTACTATACATGGTGACACTCGTCCGGAAATGTAAGCAGCGTTTTCAGTAGCATTCACACCAATACAGACCCGAACTATTACGGGGTTTCATAGTTAATAGGACGTATGGTATAGATAAAAACCTATATATTTACCTATTTTTACCCACAAAATGTGGTCCCATGAACTAGGGACTCCCGTAATATATAGCCAAGCGTCCTTACATTCTGGACAGAGTGGTACGTACGTAAGTGCCGCACAACCCGCAAAAAAAATATATGCACCACCCTCGAACGTATTTTATTTTTAGAGGATTTTCGATGACGGGGCACATAGCGCAAAAAAACGAACGCCGAGCTTGGGTTAGTGTATGTATGATTGGAGCTCGTCGAGGTCTGACCACAAAACCATTGTTTTCGTTGTGTGTGCCGTGTCCCCCGCGCGTTAGAGGAACTGGGCTAAGAAAACTCGTCCCCAGAGGTGTGCTTGATATTTCGCGCTGTCTACCTATTGCTCTTCATATGTATCTATTGCTTGTGTCGCCGCCGGGAATATGGAACATTGGTGAAGGACACGCGTCGTGCTGAACGGGGGGAGGGGGGGGGGGGCTCTGCACGCAAGACATGCCGCCTAGTGTTGGATATTGCACTAGAATCGAGTTCGATATATGCGATACTGATGAATCAAGAATCAAGTTCGATTTATATGATACCGTTAAAGCAAGAATCAAGTTCGATGTATACGATACCGATAAACAAGAATCGAGTTCGATATATGCGATGCCGATAAGCAAGAATCGAGTGCGATACGATACCGAGAAACGAGAATCGAGTTCGGTACGATACCGAGAAACAAGAATCGAGTTCGGTACGATGCCGATAAACAAGAATAAGGGTCGATAAGATACCGATAAATCAATAATCAAGTTTGATATATGCGATGCCGATAAAAAAATCGAGTTCTAAAGGACACAGATAAACCGAAAAAGCTAATCGAAATGTGCGACTCCTATATTTGATACGGTATATCGAAGCTTTCGTTCAGTGTCAAGCATAAACAACACGGGGGGTTTGACAGGGGATGGAGGCGAGTGTTTCGAAACGGTATATATCGAAGGTTCGGTCTTTAGATGTGTACATCGAAAATTCGATACGACATCCAACACTAATGCCTTTGCTCTGCTGCTCGGCTCCGGTCGGTTCGCGATTTACAGGTTCGTGGAAAAGATGATGGACTCGATGCCTGCCGACAAGCTGGCGGAGGAGCTGGTCGAGGTCATTCACCGCACCATGGACTCGGAAAGGCAGGAGCGCAGGAAAAAAGAGTTGCAGAGGGATTTCGACACGGACGATGAGGCGTTGCTTGAGAGGTATAATACGGTGACTTGCCCCTCCGTTTTTGCTTCGTGTATCGTGTGTTTTTTTTTTTCAAATCTTCCCGGCGGATGGGTAAGAATATAGCTCAAGCTCACCACACTTCTCTTTTTGTATTTCGTATATATACCTGGTAGATGACCTTTATGATATACGTACTCGTTAATGTTATGCCTGTATGTATCCAAGTATAGCTTATACTTCATATATCCCGTTTATAACTGCACCCCAGATCTGGGAACGACATACATATATATACCACTGGTACATATATATATACAAGGTACCCCTCCGAGAGGTGCCTATAATAGGGGAGTGGCGCAAGAACGAAATAATACTCGGATGAAATACCTGCACACCTGTCTTAGAACTGTTAATGACTGCATACACCCAACATGACTGTGAAGAACACGTCCACACATATTTTTGAGGACAGACCATACACTCTTGTTTGTGGCAATAGTGTGGGATCACATTATGATACTACTACAATAATATGAATAGGGTATACTGGTGAGTCGATATTGATCCTGAACAGATGACAGATCGCGGCGATCAATTCGATGCTTGCGGCGTAAACGTATTGTACGAAAAGGTTGCGTGAGGTCGAGGTTGCGACAAAATGTATTGTGAGCGGCTGAGTAAAATCCAGCACATACAAAATATATTCCCTCAAAATTTGTGCTTCTTGGCGCTCTTGGTAACCAGAAGGTTCCACGGACACAGTAGAAGATGCTCGAGAACAGTTCGTAGTCCGAGTGCTGAGAGTATTGGAGTACTGGCGGCGAAAACATTGCGAGTACGGAGAAGGCCCAGCTACTGAGGGTATACTGAGAGTATGAGCAATACGGAACACCAGGAGAGCACAGGCCAATATGTACCCGCAGTATCGAAACACGAAACACTTTGGGCGTGCAGGCATTATCCGCAGAACAGAACCTCGAGATACTGAGAGTATTCGCAGTACATACTCCCCAAATACTGCCGGTGCTCCGAGTACTCGAATTGTCTCCAGCGAAAGTTATTTGCTCCAACTGCGGCTCGTGGAACAACCTTGGAGTGTTTTGTGCCGAACGATTGGCTTGAGAATTGTCGACACGGTGCACAGATGGTCGAAGTATACGTCGTACTCTAAGTATACTGAGCATATTGAGAGCTCTTCGGTACTTTTTACGAGTACTCGAAGTACGAACACTACCATCGGACGCAATACTGCTAGTCCTTGTAGTACCCGCAGTACAGAACCCGAGATAGTTGAAGCACAACACGGAGTATCCACAGCAGCGAATCCTGACATAGTGCGAGCCCGGATGTATCTGCAGAGTGCTACCCTCAGTAGTAGTACAGAACCTCGAGAAACTGCGAGTACTCGCAGTATCTGCCGCAGAAAAACCTGAAATACTGCGAGTGCACGAGGTACCTACAGCATTTTCTCGAATATACTTTGCTTTAGTCCCAAGTATTGGCAGCAGCTCTGAAAGGTTGAGGTATGAACGCAGGCCACCCTTAAACGCGCCCAAACTCCGTGGCCTCGCGTAAAAACACACAGCTTGCATGGTATCATACGTATAAATAGTAGGTAAGAAAAGCAAGGTGGATGTACTGGTGCGAAATAGGTCAAAAGATGAAAATAATACAAAAGCGAGAATCCTGCCAGTCGAACCTCGGGAGCCAAAATATTATCAAGCGCAGTTTGTCATCTACGCTACAGCAGTGCTCATACAACTGGCACGTTGTGTTTTTTTTCACCCAATCTAAAACACATCGCAGGATATCTTAAAGTAGCTTGTACAGGTACAACTGCATGTACAGCAGTACTGCTGTAATATTCCATGTTGATATGGTACGCCGGTGAAATATACGCGTACTGCGACAAAGGAACGTGTACTGCCGCCCTTTCAGCTGGGTGCAGATCGGTCAGCAGTGTAGGACACACAGCAGTCAGTAACTGTTGAGTATTTTTGTACGAATGCTGGTGTACACGATGCTTGTACAAAAAGGGTTTGCTGTACTGGACTCGACGAACTTACACGATCCGGGGATGAACTTTTGCGGAGCAAAAAATGCCGGTACACGCACACGCCAACACCGATGACAAACAACAAACACTACTGTAGTACTGAGAGTGCAGCGCGGATCTGCCACATGTGCGTAGTACGCTACCTGCTGCTGCTGTTGGCCCACGGTGCTGAGCACAGCTGGAGCAGTGGCAATGTGGGAGCACATACAGCAATACGCAGCAGAAGCAGCAGGGAGAGAGGTGATGATGATGATGATAGAGGTAGGTACGTCAGCCTGGGTATGTACGTACGAAAAATTCTGGTACCTGGTAAGGCAGACGGTGGAATACGGACGGCAGGCTCCGATAAACACAACCAGCCACAGCAATATTGCGCATATGGTTGGGTCGCACACGCACGGCGTGTGGGCCGCAGCGTTGTAGCGATGGGATTTGTGCATGTTGTCTGTTGTGTGCCTGGTATGTGTCCGGACGGTGTGCTCACAGCTCATGAGAGGCTAGGGAAGAAAACAGACAACGTTATTATACCGGTACGTACAAAGTAAAGACCTCTCGTAGTGAAACCAGATAAATTTTCTTATCCACTACTGCCGGGGAAAAAAAAAAAACAAACTTTGAGCGCCCGCCACGCGCTCCAGCGTGCACAAATCGCGCAGGGACCTCGCCCAATGTGTCCGACCGGGCTTCCCGTGTCGGTTGCTTAGCATTTTGCCCAAAGCGCTCGTACGAAGAGACATGTTCGAAAAAGTGTCAATTTTTCACGAACATAACTATTAGTATACGTTACTTAGGGATGTCGTATAGCTGTCGCTATTACTAGGGACTCGCGCACCGGGATGGTCACAACGGTCGTCAACTTGCGTGCATTAGTAGACGGTGTCGACCAACCCAACCCAGCCCAACTCAAAAACTACTTGAACGTTTCTTTTTTTTATCGGCGTTTTAGATGTTATTTTTCGGGAGCGTTACGGCGTTCGGCGCTCCGCGGACGCTTCACGCCAACTCGGAACTGTTCCTCTGCCGTGCAGTAGTTTTGTTTTCAATTCGCCGTCGAAACTAGAAACTCGCATTCGCTGGCATTACTGTACACGTACGGGTGCGGTAGAGTGGTCCTTCTTCATAGTAGTACCGGTTTAATGTTGCCGATGCCTGATGTAATATGTCGGTGAAACTATACGGCACATATGGGATTGACCAGTGTGGCGGTGTGCAGAATAATCCAGGTGCCGGTGTGTTGGCCTGATATTTATAGCACATACCGGGATCATAAAGGGATGCGTCCGCTACAGTAGTAGTAAAGTACACGGGTACCTGGTATGGTACGATGCGTTGTAGGGTACCTGGTTGGGCGTAAGAGGGAGGAGGGGCCGGGAGGAGGAGGAAAAAAAAAAAACGGACGTGCTGTTGTTTTTGACGTGTTTTTCTTACGAAATGAGACGAAGTGAAGGAAATGGCATGTGACCCAGCCGTCGTTCCTCTTGCCCCGATTAAGCTTGGGTGTCGAAGTACCTGTGTGTCTGAGCTGGCGTATGGGTGCCTTCGCTTGTGTTGAGTCCGGTTCTGCTGGGGTTGCTGGCCTCCGCCTGGTTCGGTGTGTTTTGCCTCTTCTGAGTTTATATGGGTGGAGCGGCACGACTGCGTGAAACGGCACACTATTGTATGACACGACGCAGGGAAGTGTGAAACGGCACGGGTTGAGGCGGGAAACGCGACTGGCGAGTGGTGTCGTGTTTCGTAATATCGGCCAAACGAGTGTACCGAGCGGATTCACGTGCGTCTTGAGGCAGCCGAACGCCGTGGTGCCCTTTTTTTTGTGTGTTTTGTCGTTGTCGATTCGAAGTCATTGTCGAGCGGCCCGGGGGCCGCTCAACTTGTAATGGTCTAGTTGGCTTACCAGCTATTGTATACCGTATCAGCACTTCGGTTCCGCTCAAGCAAGCGGAGGGTGGCTTCGAAACGTGACTCGTGCTGTTATTCCGTTCATCGAGCCATGTTTCTTTCCATCAGTTTTTCAACTTTTGTGTGCGCTGCGTCCGCTCGGCTCAGCCCCCACCGTACCGTACCCTACCCAACCCTACCCTGCCCTGCTTGCCATGCGCTTACTTTATGCCTGTCCTTACCTTGCCTTGCCTTGCCTTATCTAGCCGTATCTCCTGTTCGGCTTGCTAAGCAATACGGTATTTACTACCAGGTACTCTCGTTTTATTGTCCAAGGTGTGCAAGTTTACTTCAGTTATGTTTGTAGTCTACCGTCGAATACTGTTTTTTTTTGGGGGGGGGGGGGGGTGTTCTTTCACTCCAGAGTTGCTTGGAGCGTATCTTAAGACCACCGGCTAGACTATGGCGATGCGTCGATGTTAAAACAACATGAACAGCAACAACTACAACAACGTGGCCCTTCCCTGCCTTTGCCTTCCCTGGCCTGGCTTGGCTTGGCTTTGTCTGGCCTTCGCTGACATGGCGGTTGCTCGCGTTGCTGTGCACAACTCACCCGTCTTTGTTGGACCGCTTTGGCCCGCAGGGTCGGTCGCTTGGTGGTGCAGTGGGTGAACACACGGCTTACGCCACGCACGGACGAGGAGTGCAAGTGGAATTGGTGAGTTTTCGTTAGATGCCGATCGAAGGAGGCGTGTTGTCACGTTTTGTTGGGGTAAATATGAAGTACACAGCACCAACATAACTTTCGTGCTTGTGTGTACGTACGGCGAATGGGCGCTCGTTGTGTGAGTGTGTTTCCGCTGCACGATAGACGCAGCCGTGGGCGTGAAAGCGACGCCGGCAGTAGCTAAACAGTAGTATTAATATAATAGTAGTATTTAAACTATTACGGGGGACCGTAGTAAATAGGTCCCAAATGTTGTCGGTAAAAATAGGTAAATATATAGGTTTTTGTGTGTGTACCATAGGTCCTATTTACTATTGTCCCCCGTAATAGTTTCAATACCACTATTGGCAGTATTAGCAGTAGTAGGTCCAGTAGCAGTATTGCCAGTAGCAGTATTGCCAGTAGCAGTATTGCCAGTAGCAGTATCGCCAGTAACAGTATTGCCAGTAGCAGTATTGCCAGTAGCAGTATTGCCAGTAGCAGTATCGCCAGTAGCAGTATTGCCAGTAGCAGTAGCAGTATCGCCAGCAGCATTATTGCCAGTAGCAGTATTGCCAGTAGCAGCAGTAGCAGTATTGGCAGTAGCAGTAGCACTATTGGCACTATGCACAGCCACAGCTGTAACACACCGATAAAAAGACCTAATCGTTACGATTTCGATAATATTCGATGTAATACCAGGGTGCCGTACAGGTAGTACGTAAAAGAAAAAGCACGTTCAGCCCGCATGACATTAGCCCGCGAAAAAACGGCGACGCTGGCAGGGAGGGGATGGGTTGCACAAGGTATACCACCAAGATAAGTTGTCGGCACGATGTCCAATACGCCGCAGTAAGTACGTGGCCGACTATTTTTGCGTTACCCCCCCGAGGTATTATCCCACGTCTCGGACGGACAGGTCATGATCTATCTAGATCACCAAAATTCCTAGCATAGTACTACAGATCCAACCCAGCCAACACGCCCTTTTGTAGGCCATGCAGGTAAATCGTTCAAGATCGATTCTATTGATAGATCTATCTGCCTTGAAATATGTAGATCATCCAGGGGGGATCGATGATCTGCCGGATGATATGTCCGAGCTGTGGAGTATTCCAACCTACCAATGGTGGTAGGGGGGGGAGTCTGGGGGGGGGGGGGGGGGGGGGGGGGAGTGTACTCAATATCATGCATGGCCGTTGTCATATGACCATAGACCCTCGGGTCTGGGGGGGGGGGGGGGGGGGGGGGGGGGGGGGGGGGGGTTGGGGGGGGGGGGGGGGGGGGGGGGGGGGGGGGGGGGGGGGGGGGGACCCCGCGGATTTTCTTCCTGGCCACAGATGACTGCTGAACCTATATTGTCAGATTTTCGATTTTTTTTTTTTTTTTTTGTGTTGGTGCGGTCCAACTTGCTTCCTTGCGGGACGGACCTCGTTCCGATAATTTCTGCCGAGGAGCCGTTCTACGATAGAGGTTCAAGCCTAAATTTTTTGAGGCTCCTCACTTGACCTTAAGGAGCGCTATCCATACCTCACCCGAAAACCGACTTCAGCCGAAATCAAACTGCATCCCGATGAATAATCCCATGGCCCCAAGCATACGGAAATGTATTTTTTTTCGAAACAAAGATTTTGGTATTCCGACGGCTTTTGGGTTAAGGAGCCCCCGTCATTCAGAAAATGTTTTAGCGGACATGTGCTACCACCTCTACCGTAGAACGCGTCTGCCGCCGCGCGTGCGTGTTTGTGCCCCGTGCGTGGTCTGTGCTGGAAGAGCCTGAGAGGAACCCGACGGTGCCGTAAAGCGCACGCACCGAGCGTCGCACCCGGGGTATACCACCCGAGGCCCGGGTGCATCTGCCACATATCCCAACCGGTATTGTGTCGGCAAGCATCCAAGCGTGTTTTATCGCTCCCCAGGAGTGCGTTTATGGTAGGGTGGGTGTACGCTCTGGTGTACCCGGGTGCGAAACCCGGCTGTTCATGATCGTTTTTCTCGGGTACCGAACCTGGTTGCTACATGGTCATACTCGGGTACCAAAACCTGGCTGATATGGTAATACTCGGGTACCAAACCTCTTTTTTTTTTTTTTTTTTTTGTCATCCTCGGATATCAAGCCTGGAGTTTTATGGCCATCCTCGTGTACCAAACCTGGTTGTCAGGGTGGTACTCGGGTACAGACCAAACCTTGGTTGGCATGGTCGTACTCGGGTACATACCAAAGCCTGACTGTTATGGTCGTACTCGGGTACATACCCAACCTGGTTGCCTGCCATGGCCATGTTCGGGTACAATACATACTCGGGCACAATACGTACTCGGGGTGTACCCTCGGGGAGGAAATTCTGAATTGAATAAACAGGGGCGTCCGTGAAAAAAAAAAAAAACGACACCCCCAGAGGTCGGAATGGAAAAAAAAAAAAAAAAAAAAACACCCCAAAAAATAAAAAAAAAAAAAAAAACCGTTGCAACCGTTGTGATCACATGATGAAGTAACAAAAAATATCTTCTTTTTTTCCTTTATTTTTTTCATTTTTTTTTCACTTGGTTCTAGCAACCCCCCCCCCCCCCCACACACACACCTCCCTGTCTAGCGAAAGAAAATTCTGTGACGGTTCACATTTTTTTTTTTTTTTTCCGGGCGCGCTTGACGTGAACACCTTTTTTTGTGGTGCTGTGTTCTTTTCATGGCGAGGGCGGTCGGTCGGCGTTCCCCGCGTCAAGCCAGAACAGTTCGGGTGGATTCTCTGGTCCTCGGCACACCTTCGTGGCTGCAGCACGCTTCGCGCTCTCGCTTAGCCTATTACGGGAGACCATAGGTAATAGGACCCACGGCACACACACTCATATAAATACAACTATAATTACGATTTTTGAGGTCGTTGTCACTTGCTAGCTCTTCGCAGACAGACCGACTGATAGACAGCTCTTCGCAAACAGCCCTTCTTCTTTGAAACAGCCGAACAGCCAAACAACCTTTCTTCTTTCTTCTTCGCCAAATAGCCATACAACCTTTCTTCTTTGTTCTTCCGCAAACTGCCAACCAATAGACAGCTCTTCGCACGGCGCCTAAAAGAGGCGTCTCGCCTTCGACGAACGGCATAGATAGGTGCAGCTGTCGGCGTCCAAGCTGCTGCTGTCGGTGGCGAACCTGCTGGTGCTGCAACCCCCGCCTCTCCCTTCTCCACGCCCCCTAAGCTCACCTCCCCCTCGTCGAGAGGCGCGTGGTCCTCGCCCTCTGGCAAGAGAGCGGCAACGACAAAGACCGACCTGGTGCCGGCTGTTGTTTGCGACCAGTGCACGGACCAGCACTTGGTCAAGAACTCCGCGCCTGGTGGCAAAAAAACGTGGCCTTCGCCACCAGCAAGGATCTCACGTGCGTGGTGGCGGGATCATCCTGACAGGGCAACCGACTGCCAGTTCTGTGCTCGCCCGATCAAGGAAGGGACTGTCTCGTACTCCCTCGAGACTGCTGACAGTGGTGAGTGTCTTATGTCTATTGTGCATGCTGTATGTTGCCAGTACGTTTTTTTTGGGGGTTTTCAATTGCCTTTTTGCATACAAACCTAAGTCAAAGCGTTTTTTTTTTTTTTGACTCATCCATGCTCGTTCTTGCTCCCCTTTCCCCCCTTCGTGCGTTGCGTCGGCTCCTCTTACACTCAGTGCACGCGAACGCGCACATGCACAATTGTTTGCGGGACGTGAACGAAGGAACGGAGGATTCAGCTGTCGCCGTCACCGCTGCACCGAACGACGTGAGTGCTGCTGCTACTGTGGTGCATTTTCGGTGCATGCACACGATTTCTGTGTGTACATGTTTGGGTGACCTCACGTACTCATTTTGCTCGTTTTCGGCTGCCGCTGCTGCTGTGCTGCTGCAGCTGTCAGCGCCACGCCATGAGTGCTGCTGCTGCTGTGCACCTGCTTCTCCTGTGCACTCGCTGCTGCTGTAGTGCTGCTGCGTTGTTGCCGTGCTGTGCACCTGCTGCTCCTGTGCAATTGCTGCTGCTGTATGTAGTGCTGCTGCGTTGTTGCCGTGCATCATGCTGGAAGCGTACATATTTTCGGATCGTCAATTCCGTAGGTTTTGCGATGGCGGCATACCAGGGTACATGCTTTTTTTCTTCCTTATTTTCATATCGTTGCTATGCTGCTGCTGCTGCTGCCAACGCTGCCAACGCTGCGGCGATTCGTTGCAGCTTCTGCTGCTGCTAATGCTGTAGCTGCTTCTGCTGCTGCTGCTGCTGCTAATGCTGCCGCAATATCCACTGAATGTTCGTATGTACTCGGATTACTGTCTTTCTTGGTCGTTTTTGTACTCAAATGGTTCCTTTTGATACGTGAAAAAATATTTTTGTCGTTTTGCTCCTGCATTTTGCGTACGTACTGCAATTTCTCGTTTTTGGCTTGGTTATTTTCATATATATATATCGTTGCTATGCTGCTGCTGTGCTGCTGCTGCGTTGTTGCCGTACATCATGCTGCACTTACTTGTGTGTGTACATATTTCGGTATCGTCAATGAAATTCCGTAGGTTTTGCGGTTGCGGCATACCAGGGTACATACTTTTTTTCTTCCTTATTTTCATATCGTTGCTATGCTGCTGCTGCCAACGCGGATTATTGTTTTTATTAGCCATTTTTGTACCCAAATGGCTTTTTTGATACGTAAAAAAAATATTTTGGTCGTTTTGCTCCTGCTTTTGCGTACGTACTACTTTTTCTCGTATTTCGTGTTGTTGCTATGCTGCTGCTGCGTTGTTGCCGTACAGCATGCGGAGGTGGGTCTATAGTGAGGTACCAAAAATACTTTTCGGACGGCCTCGGGGTACATACGTTTTTTCTCCCTTCTTTTCATATCGTTGCTATGCTGCTGCTGCCAACGCTGTGGCGATCCGTTGCTGCTTTTAGTGCTGCCGCAATATTCACTGAATGTTTGTATGTACTCGGATAATTGTGTTTCCTGGTCGTTTTGTGGCGCTGGTGCGTTGTTGCCGTACATCATGCTGGACATGATTTGTGTGTCTATTACACTTAAACTTGTGCGTGTGTACATATTTCTGTATCGTCAATGATTTTTTTTGTGGTGCTGCTGCGTTGTTGCCGTACATCATGCTGGACGTGATTTGTGTGTGTACTGTACTACACTTGTGTGTGTACATATTTCTGTATCGTCAATGAAATTACGTACTTGCTGCTTCTGCTGCTGCTGCTGCCGTCGTATAGCAAGCGATTACGTACTGCTGTTGTGCCGCTGTAGAGTAGTACAAATAATGAACTCTGCCCCCCCCTCCCCCCCTCCCCCCTCCCCCGCCATTCCCTGCACGCCACTCCCGCCCCGCGCACCCTATATGTTTACTTCGACCAGGTCCGTGGCAAGTGCTACAACTGCCGCCTGAGGGATTCCACCATCAAAGACGGAGACATCATCATCAAGCGCAAAAAAGACTCCCTTCCATTTCGCCTGCTCCAGGGCTTCACGGAATTCCGAAGCAGTACACCAAGCAGATTGTCGCCATCCAGGACGAACGAAAGGAAACAAATTGTTTGCCACATTTCCCAAAATCACGATTATTTCTTCCTACACATAGCCAACGGGTTCAACGGCGAACAGATCCACATTCTGGGCCTCCCGCCTCGTTACTACAGCATCCTGGAAGACTATTTACATATATATATATCATGTCTCATCCAAACTCCTATGCTGGCTACATCGAAATCGCGGCCGCCCAGCAACTATACAACATTTCCATAACCGTTGTCGTTGCCGGCACTGCTGCTTTCTCTCCTGTCCCAAACCTTCCTTTAAACAACAGCCTGTATGTTGTATATCATCCACGTGCCAAGCACTACTCCACTCTCTCCCCACACTGATGAAATATGTTATTCTTATTATTAGACGAATGTCATTCTTACTCTTGCGTCACCCGATCTTACGTTTCACATTACATTCATAAATAAACGCGATTATTACATCCTTCACCGTTTCTTACACAAATACATTTAGTTTGGTTGGCTTTGGCTATGTCGCCAATTAATTGCAGTTATATGTACACGAAACGACGGAATACCCACTCCGAAGGAAAGCCTTGTATTTCCATATTTTTACTAGCAGTATTTGGTCCTATTTTACTATGGCCCCCCGTAATAGGAAAAAAATCGAAGAGAGTGACGATGGTATAGGGGTGCACCTGTGTACATTCCTTTTTTTTTCTTTTTTTTTTTTTTTCTCGGGGTCTCCTCGCTTGTGGAGCTTTATGCTACGTACTACAGTAGTAAATCAGTTAGTAAGTCACCCGAAAACTGACTTTCTGAGAAAATAATGAACAACAAAATGGCCCACCTGTTATTCAGGTTACAAACAGTAGGTAGGTACGTAGGTACGTAGGTAGGTAGGTGTACAAGGGATATCACGTTCAACAAAAACATGGTACTCCAGCGATTTTTTTTGTCTCCACCGAGCTCGGAAAATCAATAATCGTGTTCACTTACTGCGTTATTCACCATACGAGTACGACGCCGCTCTCTCTCGTAATATATCACACGGGTACGACCTCGTGCACCCCACCTTGCGCTTAAACAACATTGGGTAGGATTCCTCGATTACCCCTTTTAGGACCGCAGTCCAGATTCGGGGGTTAAGGAGGCCTCGTCGGTCAGTTTTTTTTTTTGGCGAAAATTGGCTGCGACCCCTATCATAGGGTGTCGCTGTCGAACCCCCCCCCCCCCCCCCCCCTCTCCCCCCGCTCTACCGCGCTCAATACGTGCCTAGCGTAGCGTACCGGCCGCTTCATAATGTATTCCTGGTGCCAGATGCCAGATTTTGTTTTTTGTCGAGCAAACGCGTATGTACGACAGGTCTCAGCTGTCTTGCCTCACCGACGGTCGCTGCCCCTTATTCGTTCGTTCGTTCCTTTTGTTCGTTCCTTTGTTGGTTCGTTTGTGTTTTTCAATCGTTTTGCCCCAGACAGTCTTTTGCTTTGGTTGATGTTGTGTTTTTTTTTTTACATGTTTGCCCCGCCGACAAATGTGTCGTGTTTTTTTTTTTGTTTTTTTTTTTTTTTCAAAATTAATGTGCGGTGCGGTTCCTTCCTTTCCTTCCTTGTATTTTCGTTTTTGGTTTGTTGTTCAGGGGTCGTTGGAGGTGCGACCCCCAGTGCTCGTGCGTGTACAAGTACCGGTTCGGAGACTATGCGCCCGGGAGATCGTGCCGCCTCAGGCCCCCGGGCGAACGCGGCCTCCAGACATGCGATCCAGAGGCGGGAAACGATGTGTCGCTGCTAGAAAAAGTGAGGGTTCTGGGAGGCAGGATGGGGGGGCGAGGGGGCGGGGCAGGGGGGTCGCAGGGGATTTCCCTTTGCTGTTGTTTTCGGCCCCCATACAGCCCTATTAAAGTATGGCCGACTTGCTTTGGACAAAGAAAGAGGGAGTTTTTGTGAGTGGGTTTTTTTTTTTTTTTTGTTTATTGTTTTTGTTGTTTCGTTCGCCCGGCTGGAGGCTGGTGCCCTCTCGGTGCTCGCGCGCGCTTGGTGATGGTGGTTTGCTGGATTCGTGCGGGGGGGGCGGTTTTGATGGACAGCGCTTCGTTCTGTGCTCTGTGGCGCGCGCGACCATGTTGGCGTGTCCATGTTGGTGTGGCCGTGTTGGTGTTGACGCATGCCTTTCGAGTTGTCTCGCCTTACAGCTTCCAGCCCGAATGAACAGACGGTGTACTTGGGAGAGTGTGACCAGGACTGCACCGTTGCCGGTTCCTCACCTGCACGTTGGGTGGCGCAGACTCAACCATCGCCGTTTCTTCCTGCGTACGTTTTTTTTGTTGTCGCTGTGGCGCAAAGCGCTTTTCGTCCGGCGTGTTCCGGACGCGTACCCGGTGGTAACGTCGCAATTGTTGATGAGATCAGTGCTGCCACCTGGCGGTGCTGTACATGATGTGGTGGAGCTGTTGCTTGCAGGACCAGCCACGGCAATAACCACAGCGGCATCGGGGCAAACATTTAGTGCGCCGCGGTTGTATCCCCCTCCCCCCCCCCCGCGCCAATGTCTGCCCGGTCGGTGAACACACGACGCGCTCCGTCCCGGCATTGTAGAGATGTGAGGGTCTATGGTCATACGACTACGGCCATGCATGATAATGAGTACACCCGCCCCCCCGCCCCCGCCCGCCCCTTTCTTTTATCTCTTGCTCCCTTCTGTATTCCCTCTCGCCCTCTCTGTCATTCCATGTATCCCTCCCTCTCTTTGCGTCTTGCTGCGTCCCTGCCTTTTCGTGTCTTCACCACGTTTGGCACCTCGCCTTCACCTGGTTGAAACTGTTTCCTGAAGAAGCGACACCCACACTTTGCTCTCAACACCTGCGCCTGACATTTGCACTTACTTCTCACTTGCACTTGAACTTACACTTGCACTTGAGCTTACACTTGCTCTTGAACTTACGCTTACAGTTACACTTGTGCTTGCACATACAGTTACACTTACACTTGTACTTACACTTACACTTACACTCATACTTTCGCTTAAACTCACACTACCACTAACACCAACACTTACACTTACATTTGCTCTCACACTAAGACACACGCAATTCACACACACACTCACTCTCACACACCCACGCGTCTCGTTCGTTGCAATTTTCCGCAGATTGGCGTCGTTCGTGGCCAAGTCGGCCAAACGCACCTGGCGCTTCACGGCAGAGAACGTGATCCCTCAGACCGACAAGGATTGCCGCTTCTCCCTGGCGCACAGCCTCGAGGAGAAGCGCTTTGTCTGCTCGCCGAGGAGATCGTGCGCCTTCCACTACAAGGTGATGTCTCACACTTGCCATTGCCGTCGTCCAGTGTAGTTCGCAGTACAATACGCTCTCACCAGGTACTTCGTAAGACAGTACACTAAATGTATACATACTCTAGGCCGAAATAGCACAGAATGCGCTTGATACTATTGCGGGGGACCATAGTAAATAGGACCTACGGTGGACACAAAAAACCTATATATATATATATCTATTTTTACTATTACGGAGGACCATAGTAAATAGGACCTACTGTGCACACACAAACCTATATATTCCCCTATTTTTACTAGCAATAGTTGGTCCCATTTACTATGGTCCCCCGTGATAACAATATTTGGTCCTATTTACTATTGTCCCCCGTAATATCTATAGGAAAAGTACACTATAAATACCACTCTTATCCCGAAATTACTAGGACATTTTAACGGTAATGTTCAGGACAAGCGGTCATTATATGCAGGGGCTGGCGTGGTACTTCGCAGTACAGCACACCTATAAATCAGCACTGCGGGAGTGGTTGCCGCGGCAGCACCGTCGACTGCATTTTTCGGGGGACCATAGTTAACAGGATCTACGGTACACACAAGAACCTAAATATTTACCTATTTTTACCTACAATATTTGGTCCTGTTTACTATGGACCCCCGCAATACGACGACAACCGTTGTGTACTGCAGCAGAGTTGAACTGAGACGCGATGACCTCTCTGTTATTGTAGGCGTAGGTGTGGTGAGGTTGGATTTTTTTTTTTTTTTTTTTTTGCCCCACCCGAGGAAAAAAAAGTGGAAACGAAAAAACAAAAAAACAAGTACCAGGTAAACGGGTTAACCTCGCAAGCGTTGGTGCATCGGGGCAAGGCTCTGCCTTTGCAAGGCCAGGCCCCTCCCGGGGGTCGGTCGTGTCGTGTTTTCGCGACTGTGCAACAGAAAAGCGAACAGAAATGTACACCGCGCGAGTTTTTTTCTTCTTGTTGTATTTTTTGGAAACGACGTAATGATAGAGGCCCAACTGTTGGAGGTGTCTCTATTTGGCGTAGGAAGCGTGCTCCGTCTCGATCGGCGTGCGTACCATTGGTAAAATGCGTAAGACAAGCCACGAGCGAGTACCCCCCCCTCTCCTCTTTTTTTTTTTTTGGCGGTTGCCACGGCTGGCGGTCAAGTTATAGATCATTTTTTTGCGGGGAGAACCTTGGTACTCCGCACAAGGGGGGATTATCGTATCACGTACCACTCTGACCCGAAATATAGGGACCGTTAGCATATAATCGCTCAATCAAAATGGTCCTTATATTTCGGGTCAGAGTGGTACCAGGTATTGTGTTGTACATGGTGAGACACCCACGAGGCAGTTACATAGTAAACCCGTTGCTGTCTCTGGAAGTGGCCACACCAGAAATTAAATCAGTTCATTGATGCTGTCATCCATATGCAAGAAAATCCGCCTCTAAAGCGCGGTTCTTAGTAGGATGCAGCTCACCTTTCACGCGACTCGCCGAACACCTCACGGCGCTTAGCGTGCGCTTGGTGCAAGCAATGTCTTGCCTGGTCGGTGAAAACCCGACGTGCTACTCCGTCCCGGCATTGTAGGGATGCGAGGGTCTATGGTCATATGACTACGGCCATGCATGATAATGAGTACACCCCCCCCCCCCCCCCCCCCCCCCCCCCCCTCCCCCCCCCCCCCTCCCGCCTCCCGCCCTCCCTCCTCCTGCCGCACCTGTTCCCGGACGTACGCTACGGCAACTATTACGGGGGACCATAGTAAATAGAACCATGTAGTGTTATTACGGGGGTCCATAGTTAACAGGACCTATGGTATACATAAAAACCTCTATATTTACCTAGCTGGGTAACTATGGTGTACATAAAAACCTATATATTT
Organism: Macrocystis pyrifera; assembly: GCA_031763025.1. NCBI lineage: Eukaryota > Phaeophyceae > Laminariales > Laminariaceae > Macrocystis > Macrocystis pyrifera. The sequence continues at coordinate 9,121,307 of JASSKH010000001.1, forward strand.
ACCTATTTTTACTGATAAAATTTGGTCCCGTTAACTATGGACCCCCGTAATAGTAAAACTAGGTAAATATATAGGGTTTTATTTACCTATTTTTACTAATAAAATTTGGTCCCGTTAACTATGGACCCCCGCAATAGTAAAACTAGGTAAATATATAGGGTTTTATTTACCTATTTTTACTAACAAAATTTGGTCCCGTTAACTATGGACCCCAGTAATAGTAAAACTAGGTAAATATATAGGTTTTTGTGTATACCGTATGTCCTATTAACTATGGACCCCGTGATAAGGGGACGACTAATTTTTTCACGCTCCTTCCTCCCTCGAAGAGCCCCTAAACCTTTCAGGACTGCAAATGCAAATCCCGTTTTGGAGACAAAAAAAATGCTTGAAATTTGAGTGGTTTGTCTCCCAAAACGGGGCTGACTGCAGTTTTGCCCTAAATGGGTTGATGGAAAAAAAAAAAAAAAAAAAAAAAAAAAAAACTGGCCTTAAGAATGAACGAAAGTGCAAGACCCTCCGAGAAAATCCCGCGACCTGTATATGAAGGTGTACAGCACACTCTGTCCCATGATAGTAAGGAGGGTGTGGATGACATGTTAGTAAACAAAATGGTTCCTTTCATTTCGGGACACAAAGGTGGTAGCGGAACAGTATCGTTGAAAAAAAAACGCAAGTAGCATGCCAATAATATTTTTTTGAGTAGCTCCGCGCGTAAGGACCCCCCCCCCCCCCCGCCCTACTCTCTATATATGTTATATATGGGTTGGGTTGGCGTCGGTTGGCAACGACACTGTAAAACATGCCGCTCACTACGTGAGCTAGACATCCAGGTTACCTTTTTTTTTTTTTTTTGGCGGTTGCCCACAGCTGGTCGTCTAGTTAGATCATTTGTGCGAAGTAAAGAACCTTTACTCTGTGCAAGATAATTGATCGTATCACGTAGTGTTCAAGGTAAGGCACCCAAGAGGCACTTACATTGTACTCCCATTGCTGTCTCTGGAAGTGGCTACACCGGAAATTAAACTAACTCATTGAAGCTGTCATCTATATGCAAGTCCGCCTCACCAGCGGTTCTTAGTAGGATGCAGCCCACCCTTCATGCGACTCGCCGGACACCTCACGGCGCTTCGCGATTGGTGCAAGCAATGTCTGCCTGGTCGGTGAAAAACCCGACATGCTCCGTCCCGGCATTGTAGGGATGCGAGGGTCTATGGTCATACGACTACGGCCATGCATGAGATCGAGTACATCTCTCTTATTATATCGAGTACACCGCCCCCCCCCCCCCCCCCCCCCCCCCCCCCCCCCCCCCCCCCCCCCCCCCTCCGTCACACGACAAAAACCTCGGTCGAAATGTTGTACAGTATCATGCCCCCTTGTCGTACATACGTAGCACGCATCCCCCTGTTTCGTGCACTGGTATCGCAACCTCGCGCTTTATTTTAGCTCTTTGTTATCTCGCCCCCAAGAAACCGTTTGTTTGTTTGTTTGTTTGTTTGTTTGTTTTTTTTTTTTTTTTTTTCTCCCGCTCCGTTGTTCTGTTGGTGTTGTGTCGTGTTGTGTTGTGTTGTGTTTGTTTGTCTATGTCTGTGTCGGGATCAACGTTACAGTTTGGTGATGTGCACCCCGGTCGATCTTGCCGGCGACGGAAAGCCGGCGACGAGTTCTCCCGAGGCGTCGTGAAGGCAGGCAAGGGAAGCAGCAGCAGCGGCGGCAGCAGTAGCAGCGGCGGCGGTGGTGGTGGTGGCGGCGTCGGCGGCGGCGATCGCGGAGGGCGCTGGTCGATGTTCGACGGAGGGGAGAAGAGCGGTCGCCAAGATGAAGAATACGAGGAGTACGATGATGACGATAGAGAAGAAGGGTTCTTTGACTACGAGGAGGACGATTATCTTTTGTAGACCTCCAGCACTACAGCAGTTTATGCCCGGATGCTTCTCGCTCGCCCCTTCCCGCCCCCACCCACCCCGTGTACAGGCGGGGCGTCGGTGGTGTCTTCGTCGAACATTTGAAGTGGTCCTGGGTCGAACTGAACGTTAGGGATAGAAATGTTGTGCAATATGTGGTGGTGGCTTGCATGAGAGGTGCGGATAGGAGGTTTGCTGTATGTGGCAGTGGCTTGTTTCGTGAGGGTGGTGGGGGGTGTTGGGGTGTTGTGGGGGGGTGAGGAGGATGTGGCCGCTCAATAGAAGGAAGCTATACCTATAGTCGATGGAGCATTAACTCTAAACCTGTTATGCACAAATCGTGACTCTACAGATCAGTTGTGCACACATGGCGGTGCTTGGGGGGCCGGACGTTGCCGAACGCCGAACGGGGTGGTGGTAGTGGTGGAGGTTGGTAGGGGCGGAGTGGGGGGGGGGGGGGGGGGGGGGGGGGGGGGGGGGGGGGGGGGGGGGGGGGGGGGGGGGGGGGGGTACACTGTTGATCGCTCGATGCAAAAAGGCTGGAATGAGCTACATCGGTAGCAAGATGAAGCAGCAAACAGTAGTCGGGCGCATGCACACGGCTGGGGTGTTTGGTGGCTGGGCAGTTTGCCAGATCGAGTAGCACAAAAAAAAAACTCGTTTCGCAACGGCGGGGCAAACAACGAAGCACGCAGGTGGAGGAGGGGGGGGGGGGGGGGGGGGGAGGGGCGTGCTCATTTGTTGCTTGCCTTAGTCTATCTGACCATTGGCCACGCGCGGGAGTCGTCTTGTCTTGAGTTGCGCTCGCACGAGTGCGCCACGCAGAGCGGCAGCCGCACGAGCAAGCTGCAAGAGATTCCTTCTCCTGCCAGATTTCTCCTGCCGCGCGGGTGTTTTTGCGTCCCCCCCTTTTTTTTGTGTAAATTTTGTACTACTGCAGGATATAAATATATGGGAAAACATTGAAATGTAAAGCACTCAGGTCATCACTTCATGCACGAGTACGAGTAGCGAGCGGGGGGCGGGTGTGTGCCGGGGGGGGGGGGGGGGGGGAGTACGTTTGATTCATTACGTGACAAGCGGCGGGAATTGAAGGGATGGGGTGGGGTGGGGTGGCATGGAATATTGGGGGGGGGGGGGGGATTTGAACGGGACGGTGACCGCGACGCACTGCAGAGGGATATTTGACGATCTTGGCCCACGGAGAGGCGGATAATCCGTGCTGTTTCTGATAGCGTACTCAATAAGTCATGCAGTAATCTGCTCGGTTCTGGGCTGGCTTACCCCCCCCCCCCCCCCCCCCCCCCCCCCCCCCCCCCCCCCCCCCCCCCCCCCCCCCCCCCCCCCCCCCCCCCCCCCCCCCCCCCCCCCCCCCCCCCCCCCCCCCCCCCCCCCCTAGTCGCAGCTTACGACGCGGAGGTGCTGAACCGCGCGCTCGATTCTGCGGTAGCTTATCCCCCCCCCATAATCGCCGCTTACGACGCGGAGGTGATCCACCGGAGGTGATTACCCGACCATGCGATGATACATTTGCTTGCATCAGGCAGGCTAAGGCCAAGACTGTCTTGTCAACATCTTCGGGTGAACGGAAGTACCGTAAAAAGTACTAGACTACAGTGGCAATACTGAATTCGACTCGTGCTCTCTATTTCCGGCACTAATTATCAAGGGTTTGTGGTGTTGTTCAGTTTTTTTTTGTTTTCGTTTTTTTGTTGAAAGGTGTTCATGATGATGCTCTTGGTGGTGGAAGACCTGCTGTTAATATTTGTACTTGGTGACCGTGTCTTGCGTGTGGAGATGCTTTTTTTTTTTTTTTTTTCGGATTATACGCACTACGAGTTGGCATATAAACACCGAGAGGGCTGATGTGTGGGGCGGGCGTGGCGCGGTCACGGTGTCGCCGAGGGATCTGGTGACGCACGACTCGAGCGGGTTCTCCGCGGGGCTTGCCGAAACCGGCGTGAAGAGTCGTTTGGACTTCACCACCATCATTACTACCGAGCAGCATGAAATAAACCTTATGCCCAAAAAAGACTCCGACTCGGGGGAGAGGACCATATATGCATGTGCCCCCCTCGTCGTGCATCGCCCGCGACCTTCTCGACACGCCCCGCTGACCGCCGGCCGGAGCCTATTTACCGGTACTAAATGCTTCGAAGTATGTGTCGGTCGAATGCCGGTTCTGCGCGACGGGGAGAGGTGGTGCCATTTCAAGGTTCGTGGGAGTTTTCGAGGCGTATACAGCGCGGTGGTTTTATTGGATTGTTCGCTAGTAGCCAGTTGTTGGCAAAACAACGAAGCTATAATCCTGAGGTGCAACAAATTGCGATACGGAAGCCACTGGTCAGCGGTAAGCGTGTGTGTGTGTGCGTGTGTGTGTCCGTGTGTTTTTTTTTTTTTTTGTATTTCTTTTTTGTATTATCGGAAAATCGTTCGGAACGTGTACTTGCATATGCGACGCAGTGCCGAGTCGCAACGAATCGGTTGGCGCGTGCGTAACTCTGGTGCGGAGTTTTTTCTTCGAAATTTGAGTCTCGCATTTCTGAAGGGGTCAAGTCAAATTTGCGTGAACCTGCTGAATGAGAGGGTGTGATCGAACATCGTAGTGGGGATGAAGACACACGTCAGAGCCTACGACAGCCGGGGCACGGATCTAGCGGGGTACGAGGGACCACGAGCGTGAGTGCCGTACAGACGGCGCTCGTCAGCTCAACAGCTACGCTATGGTCCTGCCTCTGAGTGGAGCTCCTCACCAGTAGAATGGCGCAGCGTGACGTCCGACCATCGTGTCGCGCTGTTGGGCCCGTCGTGTCACACGCATGGGAGACAGCCGGCCGTGCGGCAAGCAACGAGGGAGTTTCACACCTGGCGATATGGAGACCCTCCTTGGCGGGCGGCACACGCGAGGGGCGAAAAAGCCAGGGCTTGGAGATAGGAAAAGGTGTAGCATCGCCGAGGAGTGTGGAGACACCAAGCAACAACCAAAAAAACGCTTGGGAAGAACATACCGCAGCATGCATGCATCGCAAGCACGCAACACTTACGTGAGACGGCTCCTGGAAAGGGGGGGGGGGGAGGGTCAGACGTGGTACTTCCTAAAAAAAGAGGACAGGTCGATTCGTTCCCCACGGCCTCGTTGCGTTTTCAGTCGTTCGGGCGCACATCGTCCAAGAATATGCCACCCGAAGGGAACGTTCAAACCGCACCCGTTGGATGTGCGTAGGAAAAGTCGGGGACGGACGCTAGGCAAACATGACCACTGTACGAGCAAACTACGTGGACTCCCCGAGACGGTTCGCAAGGGGGGGGGAGAACGGCGCGGCTACGATGATGCTGATGGAGTTCGTTTTCACTGCTTTTGGGCAAGATAGGCTATAACGGGGGTTTCGAGTGTTTTAGAGGCAGTCTAACAGACTGACCTGGCGGAAGGCACAAGATAGGCTGGAACGGGGTTATTTTTTTTTGGTGTACGGGCGTCTGATGGACTGAACTGGCGCGTGACTAAAAAACAGCCTGTGGCCACAAACGTGCGACTCGGGCTACCTGCCTTAATTGGGTAACGACACCGTGCCGCTCGAATCACGGTAGTGTCGCCAGTGATGACCAAAACCTGGGCATAAACCCGCGCGGTACGATCAACCCCCAGCCGCCGGCAAATATTTCCTTCCAGGACAGACGCCACGTCACCAGACGCCATCGTCGCCCCCAAGGGGCTCGCCGCTGTCTACGGTCGAAGACGCTGTCTTCGCCAATACCGTTGCTGCCGGGACCATCACACTGCTGTGCAAACCCGTGACGAGGCCTTGTGAAACGCAAGCCTTGGGCCAAGGCTACGGTGAGGAAGGGCGCCCGTGTGTTTTCACTATACCTGCTGTCCGTAAAAGAGGGTTGAGTTTGCGCATGGATGGATGCGGTCTTTTTTTTTTCAGAGCTGTGTGTTTCCAGAACGGGAAGGGCGCTGCAGAGTTCGAACGTCGCATTTTTGGGAAGGCTCTCGACCAGATCGTTCCGAAAACGCCCTATGTTGGAGGAATTTTTTGCGAACCTTCCCCGATCTCGAAAAAAATCGAGCGGCGGTAAAAAAAAACAAAAAAAAAAAAAAAAAAAAACGATCGCAATCCCCGTGCGAACACGATTCAACCATTTTTTACGGTAGGTTTAGGCCACTCGTGCGAGTGGCTCTGCGTACTGCACTGAAAAACACGGGACCTCCAAAAAAACTTTTTTTGTTGGCGCAGCTGCGTAGCAAGGGCTCTCGTTGGCGACGCGAAGCAGAGTAGCACGACGGCGGACAGTACGACTACAAAGAGCAGTATGTAGAGCCACGCAGGCGAGCGACTCCAAGCCGATGGAACGAACTCGGCCCAAACGGTGACCCCCGTAGCGTGGAGTGGGTTAGGGGACGAGCAGGAAGTCACCGGGCGGAGGGAAATGACGTAATACGTAGCCGATGTACACGTATATACCTCTCTTCACGATACCTTATAATACTCTTAGGGAGGGGGGGGGGGGGGGGGGGGGGGGGTCCTGATGATGCCTTTACCGCGGGCCTTCGTATCGGCGGTGAGGGGTGGGGGGTGGGGGGGGGGGGGGGGGGGGGGGTGATACTGAAGCTCGCTTACAGTATCTACGTCCGAACGGTTTAAAAAAAAACTGGCAGTGGGCAAGCACACAGCTGGCCGACGTTGAAAGAGAGTGCCAGGTTCGTGCTTTCGCGTTCGGTATATACTTGTATGGATAGTTGGTTAATTACCGGTCAAGATGCCCCAAGAAATGATGCTGCCCGCTCGGCTGTTGTGGCCGCGGAGCATGCTCGAGGTGGGCCTCTCCAAGAGAACAAGCAGCGCCGCTTATGGTGTGGTGGGCCCAGTCAGACGATTGCTGTTGGCCTCTTCGATACATGCCAAGAAAGGTTCCCGCGGGCGTTGCCTGGAGACTCTCGGAGCTGCTGCTACTACTACCAATGTTCGACGCACCCACTATCGACCAGAAGCGACCCAGGGTTCGAGGGGACTCAATATTCAGCCCCCCCCCCCCCCCCCCCCCCCCCCCCCCCCCCCCCCCCCCCCTGGCAGTTGTGTTGGTGGAGGCGTTGATGGTGTTGGTGTTGTTGGTGTTGATGGTATTGGTGGTAGCGTCGTTCGTTGGGGTTGTATAATAGTGGAACTTGACCATATGGACCCCGTTAGCTGCCCGCGGGACCCGTAGCCAACAGGCCGCGGGGAGAGTGGGGTCATTTTTCCCACAAAATCGGTGGGGCTTCGCAATCTTGAGCGGCCCGGCGGTGGCTCGATTCTGGCCTCGTGCCGGATCGAACGGGCTGCGTACGCTAGGCCCGAATCATCCCTTGAGGGAAACCATTGTTTTCTTAATTTTTTTGTTTTGGTCGAGATGCGTGCACCGTGAAAGCGGCATGGAAGTGCCATGTGATCTACAAGCCATAGATGTCCGTGTGATCCACTAGGCAGGGTGATCCACTACGACATTGCATCGTCATGGGGAATCCATGGGAGCACCATGGAAGCATCGTGGAGGCCTCATGGAAACACCGCGGAAGCGTAATGGGACTTCAGTACTACCGTGGATGCACCATGGGAGCACCATGGCAGCATCATGAAAGCGAGCACACCACCACGAAAACACCATACAAACCCAACGGAAGTTTCTAAAAGAGGGACCGTGGGAGTGTATGGACTTTTCAGGGAAGCACCGTTTAAGTTCCATGTAAGCACCATGGGAGCGCATGAAGGTCCGCGGAAGAGAAGAACCATGAAAGCACCATGAAAGCCCATACGCTACCATGAAAGCAGCATGGAATCCTATGAAATTCCATGGAAGCATCACCATGCAATCGCGTAGACGCCATGAATTCACGACGGAAATCCACAAAAGTTCGACGGAAGCCCCACAGGAGTCCATTGGCGCATACGCCACCAGTTGAGCACCGTGGAAACCCATAGAATTTCCATGGAAGCACAGTGGAAATTCCACGGGAGCGCCATGGGAGTACCACGGGAGCACCATGAGACCACCATGAAAGTCCATCAACCACTGTTAAAGCATCCTCAGACTTCTGTGCGAGACTGGGTGAAAGAATCCTTGCACCAGGGCACCATGGGAGCCCACACAAAAAGTCTCATGCCATGCAGCCACTACGGGAGCCCATGCAAATTCCGTGCAAGCACCATAAAAGCGCCACGGGAGCAAATGGGTGCATTCACCTCCGTGACAGCGCCATGGGAGTCCATGGACGTCCATCGGAGGCTTTCGTGACATCACCATGAAACTACTGTAGTACGATGCCACCCTATGGGGGCCCATGGAAGCACCTTGGAACCACGACGAAAGCACGCGCACACCACCACGAGAGGGAAGCCAGAGTCCACGAACGCCGCATGGGACCCCATATGGAAACATGGTGCTTGCACGGTGCTTCGATGTAGTACTTCCTATCTATGATGCTTCCGTGTGAGAGTGAAAACAAAATCCCATCCATGGTGCTCTTCATGGTGATGCGTATGGGTTTCCCTGGTGCCTCGATGGGACTCCCATCATGGGTTTTCAAGTAGCTGCGATGCAGGCGCTTCCATAGTGCTCTGATGGCGGTGTGCGTGCTTTTTGGTGCCTCGATGGTACATTGCTGGCGCGTTCATGTTTGGCACTGGTCTTTTCGTGGGTCTCCCGTGAAGCTCCCGCGGGACGTGCCTGTCAGTGACACGTATTCGAAAGCACTTGCGACGTAGGAATGCACCATCAGTTCTATAGTCTCCATAAATAACCAAAACAATGTGGAGCCGCTGGCATTCCGCCGCTGCGATTCTACGCGTCTTTTCTTTTGTCGGGGGGACCAGTCCAGGGTGGGACTACTTGTGTAAATTACAATACACCTCGACACTAGAAGAAATCGACTAATTCAAGCATGTCATCCATACGCAAGAAAGTCCGCCTCACACGCGGCCCTTTGTACGTCGCAGCTTGCCCTTCATGCGACTCGCCGAGCACCTCACGGCGCTCGGCGCTTGATGCAAGTAGTGTCTACCCGGGCGGCGAATGCCCGACGTGCTCCGTCCCGGCATTATATGGATATGCGAGGGTCTACGGTCAGACTTCTACACGTCCAAGCATGGCACGACTACACCTCTCTCACCTTGCCCGGTCGCAACGTCAACGTCGGGAAATGGCTGTGCGCGATACGCTGAGGACGAGTTGAGCCAAGAGCTGAAATGCCAGCACAAACATCAGCTCAACCCTTCTACGTGCCAATATGATATTCATGCCTATGGTTCGAGGACGCCTATCGCGGTATTTTTTCAGCGTGTCAGGTGTGTCTTACCGCCCTAGGCGGTATTTTAAGAGCCTTAAAAGCCGTTTGTTGTTCTTCGTATTTACGTCGACACCCCCCGTAGATTTCCGCGCAGGTGGTACTCAACTACGTTCTTTGAACTATCAAGGACTTGAGTCAGTTAGCGTTGTATTAGGTTTCCCTTCGCCTCAAAAGCACAAGGTGAGCTTACGAAAATATATATATGGAGCTGCGAAAGTCAGGGAGTGTGCCTAGGATAACACCATATTACGGGGGACCATAGTAAATAGGACCTACGGTATACACAAAAACCCATATATTTACGAAATTTTACTAATAATATTTGGTCCTATTTACTATGGTCCCCCGTAATAGTACGGCGCCAAGTGTCAAAAGGGAAGATATTTCAGCACTGCGACACAGCTGGCGGTACACATCAATCCATATTGATTCAAGACATTGAATAGCTTTAGCCCACGAGATGCACAATATTATACAAGTATACGCCAACACTCAAGAACACGGGCACTACGAACAGCGAGTGTGAGAGAACTATGCACGAAAATAAGAAATCCGGCGGGGCCTTTTCCAATAAGGTAAGAAACAGTTCAGCCTGCCTCCGTCTTTCTGCTTTTTCGTACAGGTTGCAACACATATGTCTTGTACTTCTGTGTGCACTCCCGGACCGCTGTTGACCCACGGAGGCTTTACTGAAAGGGCAGAATGACCAACACCAATAGTTGGAAACGAAACCGCCGAAGGACTCGTCCAGCCAGCAACGAAAGTATACATCGACCCTTGCGGGGCTGAGGCGAGCGCCGACCCTCAGAGGATCGCGATTTTGTGACACCCAGGAGGAGACTGGAGATGGAGGAAAACAACCACCACGAAATCGTCCGGGGGGGGGCATAGAGGACGTTGCTATCGCTGGAGGTCGGAGGTAGAATCCGCCGCCTGCGGCTACCGCTGTTCGTTTATAAAGGATAGACCACTGCGCTACTCAGTCAGCGCTGACTGAGTAGCTCAGTGGTTTGTCCTTTATAAACGAACAAAAGAAGTACCTTAGGGCTCGATACGGCCTCCCGCAGATAACATCTTCCGGGGTTGATCAAGCCCCAGATCAGCGCCTGGTTTTTCCTTCCTGTTGTCCCCCTCCCTAGTCGTGCCCCGGACTTGTTTTGTTCGATTAAGCTGACTGAGTAGCTCAGTGGTCTATCCTTTATAATCGAACAAAACAAGTCCGGGGTTCGAGTCCCACCAGACATCGTACTTCCGCTTTTTCTGCCGTGGGTGGAAAAGGGAAATCAAGTGGAGAGAACCGCTATAAAAGAACACTCGACCAGAGAGTCGAAAGTGGAGCGAACCACTTGAGTAAAAGAACGCACGACCAGGGAGGGGGACAATAATATGAAGGAAAAAACAGGCGCTGATTAGAGGCTTGATCAACCCCTGAAGATTCTATCGGCGGGAGGCCGTATCGAGCCCAAAGGTACTTCTTTTGTTCGATTATAAAGGATACACCACTAAGTAAGCTACTCAGTCAGCGCTGACTGAGTAGCTCAGCGGTCTATTCTTCACAAACCAACAACCGCCGCCAAACAAGCACGGGGTGCACTGTACGAACACGCGCTACGTAGCTAGCGCTTCATGGAAGGTGTTGTTGTGCAAGGAGAAGCTACACATAACTCAAGGAGGGAGCGGGGTGTGTTTGGTGCGCTGTGGGACGAGGGTAAAGCACACACTTACTACAGCTGTAGCGATGCGTTGTGATTGTCTCATCCAGCCGCAAACCGGGGGGTCTTAACACGGTTGCAGGGCGGGGGTGGGGGGGGGGGGGGGGGTGAGCCGCCGGAAATTCTCTGTCGTATGCACTGCTACTGTGCCGGCCGCTCACATAAGAAGGAAGAGCCCCCATAAGGAAGTCAGTCTGAGATTTTCCGCTGAGAAAAAATAAGGAGTCCGAGAGCGGTTACATACTACCAGGTACTTTCAACCTTGCCACAACCTTTACTACTGGTATACCGTAGTGTGTGGAATGCGCTCTTTCACGGGAAAATAATCTATGAATGCGTAGCCTGAGGCAGTAATCTGGCTTCTAACTAGAGGGCCGGCACTACCGCCTGTAGTGTACTGCAGATTATCCGGTAAACCTTTCGGGGGCTGGGACGAGACGACACAAGAACGCCTCTTCCTGTTTAAGCCCCTTTCGGCAGAGCTGCGAGTCAGCAGGATTTCACTTACAACAACAATAACTACCGGTAGTCGGCAATTCGGTTGACGAAGCCAGCTGACGGCCAGCGGACTTGCCGATTTAAGCCAGGCGAGCGAAACACGGCCCATCTCGGCCGCGGGGGCCCCCCCGCCCGAAAATAGAAAACCAACATGCCCCATCTCAACAACCCTTCCTACTAACAGGTAGTGTAGTGTAGACACCCAATAAGTCGGATGGTCGGCCACCCCCGGGAAAACGACCACTAGTGACCAAATACACTCTAAAAAAACAACTATTTATTGTTGGTGAGACCTATTACGGGGGTCCATAGTTAACAGGACCAAATATTGTTAGTAAAAAAAGTAAATATATAGGTTTTTATGTATACCACAGGTCCTGTTAACCATAGACCCCCGTAATAGTTCTCTACGTTTCTTGGGGACTCGAAGAGGAAAAACTGTAAAAAAAAAACAAGTGAGGACACTCGCAGGCATCGATCCCATGGAGTAGCCGGGGATGCTGCTGACACGGTGGTGGTGGTGGGGGGTGTACTACTGTGCCGGAGCTACAACACAAGAGAGGACCTCCCCGACTCGAGCGCAGCACCATGTACTATTTCGGAGGAATATATTGATATTGCGGGGATACCATAGTAAATAGGACCTACGGTACACACAAAAAACTACCAGGTATATATATATATAATATATATACCTATTTTTATCAACAATATTTGGTCCTGTTTACTATTGCCCCCCGCAGTAGTGCATAATGTAACTAACTATAAACCTGTTTGGGTTGGTCGGTGCTTACTTGCCCGGTGGGTACGAACAACGTTCTTATTTTTGTTCGTACGTGGCTTTCAGTTCTATTAATAGTTTCTTTTGTCAATGTTCTTCGTTCCTTGCCCGGTGGCTCGATAATATGTAGGTACGAGTACGTGGCTCGGTACGAGCAACGACCTCCTACTAGTCGTGTGCTCCCCCCCATTTCAGCTTGCGGCGCCTCCGAGATAGAAAGTCAACAATGATCCCGAAGGGGAGCCTTGTAATGCTCTATGACGGACATCCTCCCTGAAACCGCGCTCCTCGCGCAAATGTTGGACGCATTGGCCGATTGGGTCAACTCCTTCGAGAGCTGAAACGACGGCTGGCTGTCTGTATTTTTTTCAATTTATTCTGCGTGGAGATACTAAATATATAGCTTCGGGAAGTATTTTATGTATTCAAACACCAACAAGCAGGCAAAAGATTAAGAACTTGGCAGTGGAACTGGCCTGGGGAGGCAGAGACCAGACGTGATTCAAGCAGTACGCAACACTACTGCCTGTTGTACCTGTTGGGAGTAAGTAGTACACGTGAAATAACGCGATCGAGGTGCCTCAACTCATTTACTTTTACAACGTGGGATAGGGGTGTGAATAAATCGAAGGCTGGTTGATGCCGATACGTCGTGGCAGCTTCCATCTTGTTTTTTATTCGCCTGCACATACATTTTATGATATCATCCAGCTCGTACACGACTCGCACGTACAGAGAGCAGAGAGCGATAGCGAGCCATTATTGACGTGTTTTTAAAAAAAAAAAAAATTAATAATCCCTTTCATTTTCCAGCTCAATTAACTCGAAGGAGGTTTTACTCTCAGCGGTCTTCTTCTGGATATTGTCAAGCCGTGGACACAGGTGTCGTTCCTTGTTCCCCCGGTACGTGCCTTCATTTCTTCATTTTTTATCGCGCATTGATAGGGTTCAGCATTCCAACTGCTCGTCGACTTTCATCGAAGTAGCTAACTCACGCTTTCGCTCTTTCCGCTAATCGATTTTTTTTTTATACAAGAAAAAGTCCTCACGAGTATGCACTTGGTGAGACTTGAACCCACGAAATTGATCTTAGTAGGCACGCGGACTACCTACTATGTCACCAGGGGACGCCCACTGACACGTACATATATATATAATATGTGTACAGTACGCGGCATCAGCTAAGAATTTCCTATTTTTGCTGAAGGCTGGCGACTTCTAATGGTGTCAACGTTTTTTTACCAATCCGCCGAAAAAATTGATAAAACAAATAAAACAAAAACGTCGAGCACGGTCATATGTATACAGTACGCGGCATCAGTTAAGAAATTCCTATTTTTGCTGAAGGCTGGCGACTTCTCATGGTGTCAACGTTTTTTTACCAATCCGCCGAAAAATTGATAAAACAAATAAAACAAAACGTCGAGCACGGTCAGGCTCTCAAAGACTAATGTACCTGGTACCTGGTAGGATTTAGAGCGGCGTACTTGCTGAGCACAAATAGCCTGTTAACAACTGCGGCATGATGTAAAAGTCCTTTTATACCTTGGTACCTGGTGTGAAAAATCAGCCTGAAATTCCTGACCAACGCATATTCTTGGCGTATGACGCGATCTGACCGTACATATATATACGATGCATATTACACTCGTATACGCGTACGCACGTACGTACGGCCGGTCAGCATGGTGACACAGGCAAAGACAAAAAGAAGAGCTCTATGTTTCAAGACGAGCAATCGATGTTGTAACAATGCAACCCAACACCGTTTCTGGTTGCCAGGCACATGTGGCTCGAAGGGTCTGTTGTCCGCAGCATGTAATGACTGACATATATCGAGGGGTGCACGCCCGTTCTTGATCAAGATCCCACCGGGAATAAGTTTCTCTTTCTCCATGCATTCATATATATATCGATATATATATTTTCATCATCACTTTTACTTTCCAGCTCACTCGTAGGAGGTTTTACCCTCGACGATCTTCTGGACAAGCCGTGGTCACAGGTGTCGTCCCTTCTCCCCCCCGGTACGTGCCTTTTTTTGTCGCGCATAGGGTTAGGCATTCCCACTGCTCGTCGATTTTCATTGAATGTAGCTAACTCACGCTCTCGCGCTTTCCGCTCATCAATTTTTTATTCAAGAAAAAGTCCCTACGAGCATGCACTCGGTGAGATTTGAACCCGCGAAATTGATCTTGATAGGCATGCGGACCACCTACCAAGCCACCGGGGACGCCGGCAGGTATGCATGACCACGTGCTCGGATTGCTATGATTATTGTATCCGAACATCTATAGCGGGCCGGCGTTGTCGCCTCGCCGATTTCCATTGCAGAAGTTTGGACAGGGGAATATTCCTTTTTGCCGGGCTCCTCACGCTACTTATGCTCAGGGCAAACTCATACATGCGTTGTTGCCAACGTGTTCATTGTGCCATTGCGTCTTAGCAGCCCCCGTTGACACACCTTGTCCGGCTCTTAGGATCTATCAAGGCGGCACTTCTTGTCTGGTCATCCTGTCGCTGCGTGATTGTTCGTTCCAGCTCTCGTCGGTAAGATGAGTCATGTCAGGGGGATAGTAGACTGATGCCTCACTTTTGCAGGCACTCCGTGTGTCATGAACGAGGGATACGCACAATAGACCCATTCGGCCGCCATGTCGAAAACCCGAAAAGCGAACACAAAAAAAAAACGTGGGGCGCAGCGGGCGCAACAACCGTGTACTATCCTTGACGACCCTGTGTACGATAATGCATGCCACAACCAACCCGTACGGCCACTAATAATAATAAGTGGTGGAAGTCGCTGGAAAATCTGCAGACATTGATCTACAGTGCAGCACATTCGTTGGGCCAATAGCCGCTCGCATTTTGCATCTGGACGCGTTTGCGACGTGGCGACATATCGCTGATTTCCACCCAGCAGTAGACTGCTGCGGCCCGTACATGAGTGAGCGCGCCGGGGAGGGGTACTCATTAACATGTACGGCCGCAGTCGTATAACCAGAATGAGGGGGGGGGGGGGGGGTGGTTGAGAACAGCAGGTCAGTGAGTGGAGTAGAGCGACACGGGCCGTTGCCATGTGCCGCCTTGGTGTGGGGCAATTGACAGAGAGTGTCGATGGTTCTTCGCGTATACACACGCCGAACAATACGTAGACGCGGGGGGGGGGGGGGAGAGGGCTGTATCATATGAGCACATACATGCTATTAACAATATTTTTTGTGTTGCGTTTCAACTAAAAACCTCAACTATTGCTCTTTGATTTAAATTATGTCTAAAAATCGATCGCGGTTCAAGTTATGTCTGCAATATCGATCTACAGTACTATTATTTCTTTTGTTGAGACTGTATCTTTTTTTTTTTTTTTTTTTTTTTTTTCAAATTTGTCCTTTGAGCCGTCCGCATGGCCTCTCATCGCCATGCCGTGGTCCCACAAGACCACGAAAGTTCTCTGGCTCGTCGCTTGGCGCCTCCGGTGCCTGTTACACCTTGTATATATGGTGGTACTGCTAAATTACTACTAGGTATATTTTATACCAGGTGTACTACGGCGTAGCATATGTCTTCTCGTGTCCGCTCCTACCACAAGAAAGCCCTGTGTACGCCACTGAACAGGGAACACCACATTGATTGATTCCTAGACTGTATTTAGTGGTGTTCGTTGGGGGAGTGCGCCAACCCACGATTACAGGCTACCACGCTACCAGAGACCCCGAGAACTGGCCACCACGTTACCTACCACAGCTTGTTCTTTAGAGTCTCGTGCAGAAAAATGATATCGGCTGCCGCCTATCCGATCGTTCGAGCGATTTTGCGCTTCTTCGTGAATCGCTATTCCTCCTACTCCGAGAACAGGCGTTCCGACGCGGCGGATGATGCTAGCACTACGAGACACTTGCGGGTCAACTTGGCGACGTGGTTTTGCTTTCCTGCCCACCACCTAGGGGGGGCAGCCCCGAGGATTTTCACAAGGTTGAAGCCGACTTGCTTCTGGTTCCGGCAAAAGGACCGTTCGTTCATAATGGTGTCCTTCACCGAAAGAGCGGCCATAGTCTTACGTGCGGGGAATGGGGGGGGGGGGGGGGGGGGGGGTCTGCGCCTACATCTACTTCGGCATTAGCCTGTCTGGTTTGTTTCCCTTCCTTCAACAGATGCATGAGAGACGTTCTATCTTACCCCCCCCCTCTCTGATACCATATGATACGAATGTGGGGGGGTACCTCTCCCGTTAGGTTGATCGGGTTACTCATTCGCAGCGTCATTGGTCCCCCGTAGTGGCGAACTTGTAGCGACTGCTTCGTCTGCGGCTACACAGATACCCTTCTCTGCTCTCTGCAGGCTCTGTCAAGAAAACGCCTCGAAAGGCTGGCTGAACTCCGCAGAAAAAAAACAAATATCCGCGATTTCAATAATCCTAACCGATAACTTGATTTTCGATTTGAAGAAATCTCGATCGACATCTCGATCAGCTTTTGACCCGAACATCAAATATCGGAGCAACTTGTTGTTCATGGTTGGGACGAAACACTCATCATAGGATATTTCTATCCTGTATACAGCTCGGGGGAATAGCCCTCACGCCTTCTACTGCACGGATAACCAGCGCTGAAGAGGGAATGGCCCTCCGTCGTTCTACTGCACGAGTAACCAACCCCAAACCCTTGTTAGTCTCCGTCGTTCAAGGCCTGTGTGGAAAAGGAGTGCTGGAAGAACAGGAATACTGCCCGCCCACATACAGGTTTCGGCCGGCTCGTAAAACGGGACCGAGCCCAACCCAAGCGCATACATACACACGTACACGCGTGCTCACGTACCATACAAAAGTTCCACCTCCGCTGAACTTTTCGCTGACAACCGGGCCCCCCCTGCGCACACAACAGACGTCGCGGCCATTTTGGGCTGCATTGTTCGCCTCAAAACAATGTGCACCCGCTTTTTGTACGTTGGATTGCCCGCATCGGAGTATGTACGCAGCCATAGCGCACTGTTTTCATTTCAACTCGTGGGGTTGAGCATTGAGCAGGTACACAGGCGCGTTGCCGGAGATTTTCTAATACGTAGATACCACCACCGCCACCACCACCACTGGAAAAGGTGTCGATTTCATGACACATTCTTGAGACTGTCACCGCCGGCTTGCCCCAAGCCGGCAGAGTACGAACGAACGAACGAGCACGTACGGTACGTACACATATATATTCAGATATACAGCGGTTGAGCGCTGAATCCATCCGTATCATGTCGGGATAGCTGCCCACTGCTGTGCTGGTGCCGCCACGACCCGGCTGCATCATCACCGGTAAGTACCCCGCCCTACAGAACTGAAGACGAAGCGAAAGTCGCATACATCATACGGAGGGTTCCAAGGAATATTGCGGTTCCGGGGCCCGGTAGAATTGGCATAAAAAAAAAACACAGACACGCCTATCTTGTGTACGAGCCTAAGGTAGAGAGAAAGCGAAAGCCCTCCCCCCTCGGGAGGCCAGTCCTCAAACAACCCTGCTCAGCCTCTGCCACTAAAAAGAAACATGGGACCTCATTCCGCATCAATCAGTCAGAGTTATTCATAGCAGAACCTGAGGGAGTCGGTGATGGCCTCGGCGCAGATCCTAGCCCTTGTGGGATCAAGTGTTTTCGGACCGCTAGGTCGCAGTAGCAACGGCCACCTTCTTCAACCTCGACATCACTCGTCATCCCCGAAACGGGCGCAGGAGCACCCACGTTCTCCACCGCCCATCATGCTGCAGGTAGGTCTGCTCATCTTCATGCTCGCATCCTCCGGGTCGAACCCGCCGGGCCTCGCGCATCTCACATGAAATCGCATCGCATCCCGGGCTCGCAAATCCTGTAGAGCAGGAACCATCGGCGCAACGGCTGCATGCGCGTCCGTCCGTAGAATACTGTACATAATCCATCTCCCCATCTCTCTCTCTGCATGAAAAACTGTCACCTTTTCCGAACCTCCTGTCGACGACAGAAGAAAACAAAAAAGTGGCCTGCTTCAGGTTTGTCGGCCGCTTGTTCTTACTGCAGCACCTCTTGCCTCGTCGGATCCGACCCTCGCTTCGTGGAGTACGACGGCTAGATGTCGAGAGCTCTCTTCTTTTGGGCACCTTCCGGACCGTATGGAGCGCCCTCCCTGCTGAAGAATGGCGTCTACAAGAACAACTGACGGATAGGTGAGTGAACCCGCTAATCGCGCGACGACACTATATGGACTTGTTGTGCAGGATCGCTCGCCCCCCCCCCCACCCCCCCCCCCCGCCCTACTCGAGAGGTGAAATAAAACGTGTAATTGTGTTGCTCAACGCTTGGAATGGCTTATATACCGTAGAAACTCGAATCTCCTACTCGAGAAAAGCAGCTTCCACCGTATACTCATCTTGATACAGATGCAAACCTTTGACGTCACAGTCTACATATATATGTAGTGCTAGCCTGAGAGCTGTAGATGTTTGGAGTTGCAAGGTCCATCACTATGGGTCCATCAAAATATATATGCACCACAGAGATATGTACGCGCTTCTTTTACACCTTTTCGTCGTTGATAGCTTTACTTGTGGCTTTTTGTTTTGTGGAAATGTAGGTCTTCGGTTGGCGGTTGCCTGCGTGGTAGCTACTGCAAAGCGGAGCCGGCTTTTCGCCGAAAGCCACACACACACTCATTTAGCGCGATTTAATCGTCACCACATTATACTCTTCTGAGTATGAGCAAGACTTGAGTGGCGCGTGGTGACCCAGCAGTACGCAAGATAAAACGGAGGATTTTCGTGCTATTTCCAATGCTGCCATGCTGCAAACGACATGCACTCCATTTGTGCGCTTATAGTCCGCCACTTTCACCCTGTTTCCACTGTAATATACGAAAAACACGCACACACACACACACACTTTCTCGCTCCACGGGCCTAGTCACCGTGTCGCTCTGGCAACGTATTCATCATGGACGTTTGTTCCCACGAAGATACCGCACCTTCTAGAGACTTTTTGCGGACACATATGTGCGGTGGTGCGCGTTGATTTTCACCCCCCGCCGCAACTTGCCGTACAAATGCCACACGCAGGTGCCAGCTACAGACCCTTGTGCCGAGGGCCTCCGCTTGATTGACGGGTATCGCGCCGTGAAATGCCTCGAGATACCGCAGTCGCCAGGTACCGTATGCATATACCGAGGTAGTCTGTTACCCTAAGGTATCGAGGGGATCAGTTGCTTCGTGCTACGATTCACGAGCGTGGCCAATATTGCATCCGAGCATAGCGAGTTCGCGACGTACCTTTGTTAAGCGTCACAGTTTTCCTACCGTGGGACACGGTGCTAGCATAGAGTGGCAAATACAAATCTTGAACATCCGATTTCAGCGCTTGTATCTGTTTCACACACAGAATAACGAGGATTGACCTTGAAACGGAACGTCCACCTCAAGGCAGTCCGTGACGTGACACGCGGACCTACAGTACCATTTTCAATCCTGACATTTAAGAACACGTTCGACTTTACAACCTCTAGTAGAAAAGTTCGGACCCCGATGCTTCAACATATTCTCTTTTCTCTCTCCTTTTTTTATAGATCGTGATCTGACGCTCGCGTAGGCACACTGCTGGATGAAATACTAAACAAGGACGGAGAACACGGTGCATCCCGTGGCTTCGAGTGTTATCGTGATACTGCTGAAATGCTATACGTATACGTACATGAGAACACAACTATTTTCTTCACGCTACGTACAAGTATCGAACCCCCCCACCACCACGACGGCGTACAAAGAGAAATCGACAAAACAAGCACGTACGTAAGGTATTGCAAAACAGAATATACTAGCAAGCAGCATTGAACCAAATCGGCACCCAGCACAAGTGGGCAGACGACCTCACCATCGGCGTCACCAGCTGCCAGCTGCTGATCGCGCGCGATTATGGTGGATGGGATCGCCGTCGTCGAAGAAAGTGGTGTAGCAAGCAAAGGCTGACCTCGCAAGCACGGGACAGGAGGCGGCTATGGGACGGCGGCGGCGGCGACGGCGGCTCGAGCTTTCGTCCTCCCCGCTGCCGGCGGAGGAGGAGGAGGAGCAGGAGGAGGAGAAGGAGGAGAGAACGAGGGGGAGGAAGAGGAGGAGACGGACGAGGAGGGGGAGAAGGAAGAGGAGAATGATGAAGAGAGGGAGGAGGGAGAGGAGAAGGGAGGGGGTGCGAGGGCGAGGAGGAAGCGAAGGAGAAGGCGGGAACAAGACGCGTAGGGGCAAGGGGAGGGAGACGGAGGAGGAGGAGGAGGAGGAGGAGGAGGAAGAGGAGGAGGAGGAAGGTTGGGAGGAGGGGAGATACGAGGAGGGGAGATACGAGGAGGAAAAAAAAAACGAGGAGGAGGAGGAGGACAAGGAGGAGAAGGAGGAGAAGCAAGAGTACGAAGATGGGTGGTGTAAAGAGAGCCGGACGAAAGGGAGGGGGAGTGCTGCGGGCGAAGGTGAGCGTGTGTGTGCGTGTGAGGAGACTTGCGTGGATGGGTGCTTTCGCCCGGCAGAAGAAGTTGGAGTCAGGGGTCGACGCCAAACGGGGCCGATTAGATTGTCGATCGAGGTACAGCCTTTGCTTTTTCTCGAAATAGAGTTGTTCTCCTGCGTCAGGATAGATATCCTCGAGCGAGGAAGGAAGGAACGAAGCAAGGAGAGAAGGAATCAAGGAAGGAAGGAAGGAAGGAAGGAAGGAATGAATGAATGAACCTCAGAAAAACATTGGTGCACGCCTACCGCGCGTAGCATGCGTCAGCAAGCAAGAGTACTGAAATCCTGTCTGCCCCAAGCCATGCTATCTATACCGTGCGTAGAGTACCATTCTGTCCCTGACTACAGGGACGGTTTGTATACTGATATTTAATCAAAATGATCATTCTATTTAGGGACATAGTGTTATACCATGACCCCTGCGACGAGAGGGGTGGCAATGTTTCGCCGAACTGTCGCGGAGACTGACTTGACGAGGGCTCCTTAACCGAGGGACTACCGAATAAGGCATGCATCATCGCTGGAATACTCTCCTGTTTCCGTTTTATTATGTGTACATGCTTATAGTGCTATAGGCCACAACATTGGTTGCCCATCGGGTTGCCCTCGATTTGTTTTCATCGGCGGTCGATTATTGGGTGGGGCATCGATAGAGACGTCCTCAAGTAAGGAGCGCCGGAAAAATTAGGGGTACTTCTATCGTAGTATCTCTTAACTATACTGCACTATATACTGCACTATACTATTAGCGAGTTCATAGCCCCAGTTGAATGTTTTCAACTTTTGACGGGCCTCCTGCACTGGAAAAGTCCCTGATATCTTCGCGAACCCCCTCGTTTGTGTTTTTTGCTCGTGGTGCAGTACGTAAACAATATAACTGCTCGTCGGGCACACAGGTTGCGAACAATAGTGCCGGACAAAACCGCCTTTCTTTACTGTAGTTAGGGTACACGTCAGTACAGTACCGCGATCTGGGGTATGCGGACAAGTTCACCAAGCCCTGGCGTTGACCTCGACCTACCGTTTGTAGCTAGCTCTATCAAGATGGTTCCCCTTACATCACAAATAGGGGGATACATGACGTACTTCCTTGGACACTACGACCGCGCCGTGGTAGGGCGTTACGGGCAGACAATATATTGGAGCATCGAATTCGTCTTGCAGAACCAGCAGACCCCTTCCAATGAAACGCACGAAATTGAACCGACAAGGCACTATCTATGTGTGCATATTTACTGATCCCCCCCCCCCCCCGGTAAATTTCAGTTGGAAGTGGGGAGAAGATGAATTGCCAATCGTAGACCTGTATGCATACCTTACGCGTAGATATCTCAAAAGACTTCTCTTGGAATACACAAATAGCAAAAGTAATAGGAAAGGGTAAAGCGCACAGGCAAGATGGATGCGATCCAAACTGACTCGCACCTTGACAGTAGGCTTAAGAAATGTATCCTGAAGAATGTGATAGTGCCAAAGCTACGGTAGAATATGCAGGAGAAGTATAGGAAGGGAACGCGAAACTCGTAAAACAGTTGGAAACAACACAGATGGCAGCTGCTAAAAAAAACCCTAAGATGCTCAAGCACGACTAGTAACAAAGTATTCAGAGCAGAACTGGGAATTAACACACTCAACACGAATAGAGACATGAGAAAGTTGAACTGGTAATATACAGTAAGGAACATGCCAAAAAAGAGGTTGCCAACCATAGTTGGTAGAGCTGTATGGGAGAAAGTAACCAAAGAGCGAGCTGAAATAAGGTGGAATGGCGTGGTTGAGAAAGAATGGAAGGATATAGGGGGAAACCAAGAAGAGATGATGTCCGCCGGGAAGTTTGGGAGATACAAGGCAGAGGGAGAAGAAAGGATAGAAAGAAGGGAAAGGCTAGCACTAAGAAACAAGGCGGAATCGAAAAAAACACTTAAGAGATATACGGGGGATTGAGGAAAGGAATAGGAACGAAAAAGTATTTGCATGGCCCAATGGACTCCGCGAAAAACGCTGAAACTGTGCTTTCGTGTAGGTGACCTGGACCTGCCAGAAAGAAGAAAGAGGCATACCAGTAGCCAGGAGGAGGAGGAAGTAGATGCACAGATGCGCCCGTGTGGCAAAGCAATAGAGAGTAAAATTCGCGTAGTAGGAGAATGTGAAATATACAAGGAGGAACGGGATGAAGAGGAGATGAGGGAATTATACGAATGTGGCATGGAGGAGTTTGAAACACTGAATAGCAGCGAGAAAAACGATCGCTATCCTAGGAGATAGATGGTGGCCACAGGCGGCCAGACAGGAAGGGGATAAGAGTAGCAAAAAGTTTCTATGTAATATATGGAAACAACGTAATGAGCGCCTAATTGTTGGAGGTGTCTCTATTAGGAGTAGGAACGGTGCTCCGTCTCGAAAGGGATGCGCGGTCAATGGTCAAATGACTAGGGCAAGCAACAAATGAGTACGCCCTCCCCCCCTCCCGCTCCCCACGCTCGCTCCGTCTTGAAAGGGGTGCGTGGGTCGAAAGTTGAACGAGTAAGGCGAACCATAAATGAGGTTCCCCCTCCCTCTCCCTCACTTGATGTACCCCCCCCCCGTCTTATTCTCACCCTCTCTCGTTCGTGCATGTGGTGTCTGCCGTATTCCCATCCTCTCCCTCATCTCAGGCGGAATAAGCACTACATCTCATGTTGAGGTCGCCGTCATCGTCATACGTTGCCCCTGTCCCTGCTGCGAGATCGGCCGTGCTCACCACCACTTCTGAAACGTCGACGATCCTGTCTCCCATTGTCGCGAGTGCTCCGCAACTGACAGCTGGTGCCTCTGATGGTGCGGTGGTCTGCTCACTGGGGGCAAACACGTGCGTGCTGCTGCTGATATTCTGCTTTCGGTGCCCAACGTTTCTTGAGTTAGTTGAGTCCGATTTCCATGCTGGCCCATGACGGGGTTGTAGGGGGGACAATATTACGGTTTCGTCGAGCACAAACAAACACATCACAATGCTCGACACGACGACATCGCATCACCGATATCTACTGCAATATGTGGTATATACGTACACAACCATACGCTCTTTCGGACATCCTATGACTGATACAGCCGTATTTCAATAGTGTCGGCAGCGTTGACACGTTTCCACGTTGCGATTCTGATAGTCCACCACTGATGGGTGGCCGTTTGGAAAGTGTAGTATTGCGCGCGGCGGAGCCTCTATCGACTGAGTTCGGCAACCGTAATTGAGGTCCCTAAATGTGAATGGTGCCGGCAAGCGCATTTGCCCATAGCAGGAGATGAGTGCTGCTGTGTGAACGTCTGTGGGGTGGAGGGTTCGCCGTGGCCCTCTTTTGTAAGATGAAGAGGCATGAAGAACAAGGGCCTTGCTATATTCCGCAGAGCACGGGGTCTTGTCGCCGAAGCGGCCTGTGGGAGGGAAGCTTACAACTTACTCGAGAAAATGCCTGAGGTTTACTGTGTACGAAGCGAATAGTACAAAACCTAACCCTATCCCTAACCCTCAGCCAACCAGACTCATTCAACCGTCGGCTAGCAGAAGCCCCGTTGCCTCGTACCCAGTGTACGCCAACTTTTTTTTAGGATAAGGGGTAAGCTCTACTGGACTTTGAGACCGCGAAGTTTAAGTCGTGCTTCTGTCATCCCCCATCAAAGGCGGCCTTTCAGACGGTCAGGGGGTGCTTGGGATATGGCGCCGACGCCAGCATGGCTGAACTTCCTGATGGAAATGGGGTTCGTGTTGGAGGATATCAAGCGCGGCGCACGGTACCCTAAAGAGAGACGGCGGCCACAGCAGCAGGAGCCGCGCCGGCAACCTATGGGACTTCAAGAGCCGGACTGAACCGTCTTCATCGTGCACACCTGCTGACCTTCTATTCGGTATGGTCCACGGTCGTCGAAGTAGCTGCGCTGGTGCCCAGGATGTATTGTCCGTAACAGTCCCTCTCGTACTGTAGTCACCCACGTTCCCTGACGACCTGTGCCTGGCGGCCTCTCGTAGTGCCTAGAGCGGGTGCTCGGTCTCGAGTTCGCGTGCTAGTCGACACCAATGGTAGACCCCCGGATTTTGCAGAGGGGCCGATCTATCTTGAAGAAGCGTTTCGACGTTTGGTACGGACAGGGGAAGCGCTCTTTCCGAACGATCTTCGCTCTGGTCCTCTACTTGGTTGCGGACGCGTTCTACGATAAAGGTAGCGCATTTCCGCTGAAACGTTTTCTGAACGGCGGGGTTCCTTAACTCCAAATCATCGGAAGGCCAATCTTGTTTCGAAATATGACGTGTTCGTGTACTTGTGGGCCATGGGATTGTTCATCGGGATGCAAATTTGATTTATCCTGAAGTCAGTTTTCGGGTGAGGTATGGAGCTCCTTAAGGTCAATTGGGGAGCCTCAGAAAGTTTAGGGTGAACCTCTATCGTAGAACGCCTCTGCGGTCATCCCGTGGGGCGATACCTCGTCTGTTTCCGCGTACTCCGACCAAAGGACGAAGCCTCGTCGACGTATGGGGGATTCAACAAAGAGAGAATAAGCGGGGTACCCTTACACACGACGTATATTCCGCACGCTACTGCTTGAACTAGATATTAGCATGTGCCATGCACCACCTGTATGCGTGCTGGAAGCAGAGCATCTACGCACCGCGTACCATAATCTGGTCACGGATCACAGCCACACCGCTGTTCTTGACGGCGATGGCGGTAACTACAGCCCGACAAACGAAACCAGTCACCTTGAAGCTCTTCAAGAAGTCCCGGGCAGAGGCGGCGGAGTAAAGATAAGGAATACGCCCCAATGGCCTCGATGCTTGAGGGTGCCACAGTTGATTTAATGGACGTAGTTTTTGCGCTTGTTGTTGCAGTACCGAGGTCCTAAGCACTTCTCGCACTGCATTCATTATATGCTTCGTACCGGGTGGTACCTGACAATTAGGCGTAACATATCAACCTATGGCCGGTCGTGGCCGTGGTCTCGTATTCTTCTGCGACACTCCAAATAGTAGCGATCTTGGTATAGTGGTATCACAAAAGTGCTACCCTGTTGGGATACCTTGTTTGCACCTATTGATGGTGCATTTAATCCCAGTATCTTTTTTCATGTGTATGGATTGAACAATTGAGTTCGCCCACCGCCCCCCCCCCCCCCCCCCCCCCCCCCCCCTGATTGCTCCCACCGTCTCTACTCTTCAGCTGTTTCGGTCGGTTTGTTGTCTTGGAAGCACCAGGAAAGTAAGGCCCGACCCGTCAAACGGCCTTGGAAATCATCGACTTTTTACACCCGCGGCACCACCCCTCCGCAACGTCTACACCACCGGATGGCGGGCCCTACCTCTTCCTACAAGATCTACCGCGCGGGATTTCGGCAGCCTGGATGCGTTTGTACAGGGTGTGCCATGCCACCATACGTAACCTTCGTGGGTGAGTACATACGTACGCGGCCGTGCATGCCGCTCGCGCTTCGGGGAAGAAAGTCAAAATGTCAAGTCCGTTGCGATGTTCACAAATGGAGCTCGGGTTAATAAGTCCGCTCAACGGCTAGCACGCGTGCAAGAGCGTAAACCCAATGTATGTGCTTGTTACAGTACCTTGGTCCCCGGCGGTATTTACAGCAATGTGAGATGTGAAAAAAGTAGGGAGACGCCTCCGGGGACACCGTAGCTCAACGCATCCATCTAACGGGGGGATACGTTTGGGTAGAGGGCCCCCAAAAATAGGAAGCGTGATGCATGGCGCGATGACGGCGACCGTAGGACACTTGACCTGTCTAGAGGTCGTCTACGGTATCTGTTATCTACTGCCGCGGCGGGTGCAAGTCTGTATGCAGTCATTTCGCTGGTGACCGCTCCCTGCCCGATAAACGTACGTACGTGTTCGTTAATCGTGATCTCTTCAATCATTGTTTTGGGACACACTAAGCTAAAGTACTTGCCAACCCCCCCCCCCCCCCCCCCCCCCCCCCCCCCCCCCCCCCCCCCCCCCCCCCCCCCCCCCCCCCCCCCCTCTGCCCGTTATATACATACGTGACTTTGGACCTGGCTACGAAAGAGAGAGAGCGGGGAAGAGCACGAAAAGTGAATATGATCGGCGGAATTATAAATTTCCAGATATTATTCAGTATACATCGAGCAAGGTCGGATGGGACAGACGAGATGGACGTACTGGTCAATTGTTTGGGCCTCTGGCTTCGCATTAAATGAGGAATGCTCCCTAGGGACATGATGCCTAACTCGTGCCATCCCAATGCATTTGTCAAGGCTATGAGAGAGTGGCGAGCTGATAACTCCCACTGCTCCATAAGTCGTATACGTCGTCACTTTCATTGGATACGAAAGAAATAATACAAAAGCGGCATCTCCAAACAAACAGAGTAGAGCAGGAACCGCAACGGCCAATGCACGAAAACAACAAAAAGCATACCACAGCAGTTACATCAACACTTTCAGTGAAATGCTTGACACACAACAGAGGAGGAGGGGGCACGGAGACACAATGTTCTTGCAAAGTTCTGTTTCATGCCTACTACTGCTGTAGTATCATACAGCAGTAGTTCAAACACGTTGTGTCGTACCGGTATTCGTAATGCTTCGTATTGTTGTTGATCTCACATAACCTCATTGCCATAACGCTGTCCGTGATCACTGGACAGACCCCGACATCTCTGGAGTCTGGAATAATGGCTCACTCAGGGAGAACAAAAACTCCCAGGAAACGGCAAGGCTCCGTGGCTGACGCCACCCGCAAAACTAAGCGAGTCCAAGATCTCGACAACGACGACGGCTGATTGCTACAACTGATAGATCTATATTGATTTGCTTTCGATGTCGAGACATCAAACTTGACTAGAGTCCAGAGTGGGGATCGAAATATAAATGTTTTCCGTGTTGGCGTCGAAAGCAAGTTGTTTTTTATGTGAGTAACCGGAATCGACTTGGTTTTTGCGTGCGGGCCGAACACGACTTAGTTTTAGTCTTGGCATCGAAAGTTACTTGGTTTTTGTGTGAGTGGTCCAAATTTACTTGATTCCACGATGGGGGATCGAAATGAACTTCATTTCAGTGTAGGGACCATGATTGACTCGGTTTTTGTGCACGGATGGACGTCTCTAAGGGATGGGTCGGCACTTTTTCGGAGCGTTGTTGCTGCCTCCTATCCTAACTAAAGAGAGACGGCAACCAGATCCCTCTTGGTCTGCGCCTTTCCACGAAGCAGGGATTTCTGTCCGGAATTTCCTTTTTGCGTACCGGTACATTTTAATTTGGTCCCTTGATGGGTTGTGACAGGTTTGCATTGTGGAAGCGTGATTATTTGTTGACCTGTGAAGCGGGCAGATCCCATCTCACATGACTTGCACACACAAGTGCAGGAAACGACGCACTCGAATCCACGTATCCGTGCATCCGACTGCGCTGGCTGTGACCTTCACAGATGCCCCATATTCCGCTGCGTGTGTCCAGCAGCTTTACGGCCGTACCGTGTTCCGCTGTGCGTGTCCATCAGCCCCCGCTACGTCTGTGTCTCTTCCGAACGCAATTCCAAGCTGTGTGGACATGATCCGATTCGCATGAACCGTACACAAGAGTACAGCAAACTACGCACAAGAACCCATATGCCCTTGCGTTTGACCGCGCTGGCTGTGATCTTTACTGGCGCCCCGCGCGTAGAAGTCGTACTCATGTCTCGTGTCCACTGTGGGTGCGTGTCCATCATTGCTATTTTGCCATTGTTGTTTGGCTTCTCGTTATTTTTGCGGGGGTGAAGGACACACCCAAGAGCATATTACACTGACATGTGGCTTATATCTTGGCTCTAACGGTTGCGCTCTCCGGTTATTTTCTGTTCCTCGCTTTTAGTTTCCTTTTTCATTTTCATGGCGTTGACGGGGGGCAAAGGGACGCAAAGGGACGTACTGACGTCTCGTATCCGCTGTGGGTGCGTGTCCATCATTGTTATTTTGTTCCTTATTGTTATTTGGTTTCTCGTCTTTTTTGCGGGGGTGAACGACACACCCAGTAGCATATGTCACTGACGTGTGTCTTATATCTTGGCTCTAACTGTTGCGCTCTCCGGTTCTTTCTGCTCCTATCTTTTTTGTTCCCTTTTCATTTTCATCGCGTTGACCGGGGGCAAAGGGATGCCTTCGTCGAAAGGGAGCTTGCCACGGCATGAAATTACCGTACATCCACCGAGGGGTTCAGACACCCACCAGCTCGTATCCCTAACGCGAAGGCAGCAGAATGACTCCCATCTAGGTCAGCCTTGGTCCTGTTCCCGATAGGTTTCGCAATATGTAAGAAGGCCGGTGACGGTCTCTCGTCAGCGGCAGGTGTGCGACTGCAGAGGTCGTTCCTGGCAAGTTCGCTACAGTGACCACAACTTGGGAGGGGCTGACCCGCCGCGAGATCGAGCAGTTGTATAGCTGAAGATGTGGAGCATCACGCCCCGTACATCACTCCCCGGCCCCCACGCCTTACCCGTGCGCCGTTCCCTTGTTCCGAAGCTTTGCCCGTGCACCGCTCCCTCACTTGCTCGTGAGCCGTATCCTCGTTCCGACGCCTTGCCCGTGCGCCGCTCTCGCGCTCCGACGCGTTATCCGTGCGCCACACCCTCGCTCCGAAACCTTGCTCGAGCGCTGCTCCCTCGCTCCGACTCCTTGACTGTACGCCGCTCCCTCGCTTTGACGCCTTGCCCGTGCGCCGTTCCCTTGTTCCGAAGTCTCGCCCGTGCACCGTTCCCTCGCTCCGAAGCTTTAATCGTGCGCCGCTCTCTCGCTCTGACGCCGTGCACGTGCGCCGCTTGCCCGCACCTAGGCCTTGCCCGTGGGTCGTTCCCTCGCTCCGAAGTTCCGCCCGTGTGACGCTGCCTCCCTCCAATGCCTTGCCCGTGCGCCGCGTTTTGACTCCGAAGCCTTGATCGTGCTTGCCAACGAACAGAACTGGGAAGAGCTGACCCGCCGCGGAATGGAGCAGTTGCAGGCTTGAAGCGATCATGGGCGTTCGGCGAGGAGTCGATGCTCCTGTTCTTCGTTGTTTTGTGTTGTCATATAAAATAATATGGGCCCTGCTTGTAACAGCTAGTCGATCTGACGTGGAAACAATTGGATATGAACGTGTGCGATATTGGATGCATCTTGTGAGTACGTGAACGTATGAATGTTAGGATGCGTGGGAGTGTACTCTTTCGTACCTGGTGGTGTGCCGATTTACGCAACGACTTGAGCCCCTCGTGCATTTAGCATTTGATTTTGAACGGCTCGAATCCCACCGGCGTTAGCTTTTGACGCGTTCAGCGAAGGCAGAGAGAGCGACTTGAGCTTGGACATTAGGGGACTTCCGTTCAGGGGGCCAATCTACGGTTGTTTTACGTCCGTCCCGTTCAGAGGACAGATATGTGGCGGTTTAAGTCCAGGAAGAAAGAACTACGCGCCTGCTTCATGTTCGAGCAGCGTAGGGCTAGTTCCAGCGAATAGGAGTCCAGGCGGTCAAACTAGCAGTGAGGAACACACAGGGGAGAGCGTTTTTATCGGGGATTTCCCTCGAATGGCCCCTGTGCTTGTTTCAGTTTTTCCGCCTATCCCCGAGACCATTTTTTTGTGAACGATTTTGGGGCTCTTTTTCCTTGGTTGTAGTCATTGAACCGCTTTAGCATATTGTGCACGCACCTGTCGCATTGTGGTTGGGGGAATGTTACGGTTTCAGTGACGATTTCAGGAATACCGTTCTTGTGGGAGTAGTTGTGTTTTGCAACAAAAAGGGGCCACAGCTGTTTGCAGCCCCTCCTTGTGGGAATTGGATCTCACAGCCTCCTAGTTCTCGTTTCTTCCACCTTTCTCCCTGTGCCGGACGCTAGCCAGAGAATAAGCGATCAAAGACCATTCCCTTGTCTGGAGACCACTACCACCGGAAACTATCAAGGGGGGCCATAGTAAATAGGACCAAATATTGTTATTAAAAATAGGTAAATATATAGGTTGTTATCTATACCATAGGTCCTATTAACTATGGACCCCCGTAATAGGAGCCTTCCAGGCTTATGCAACTACGAGCGCAACTCTAGACTCGGTCGGATCATCGCCAGATTTGAGGTTGGTCTGATTATTGTTTGTTCCCATGAATATCGCAGGCATGGTGTGATCCGGTTTTATTTTGTTACAGAGTTGAACGTTGACCCTGCGAGTACTTGCATGGATAGCCTATGCGTGGAATGTTTGCTTCATCGTGACCCTAGACTTCATGGTTTTGGTAGCTTTTCGATCGCTACAGAATACCTGTTGATTGATCTCTAAAGGTATAGGCGCAGCTGGCACGGGAACGCGTGGTTGACTCCAGACAGTAACACGGAACTCCTCTTATATTATATCCGAGCTGTCGAGGTGACAGCTCATGCATCGTACGCAGGTTATTATCTAACATGACGCGGGAATAAACCTCCCGTTTATCCTCCCGATAACCCGACTAAATATCCTTCTCCTATAATCCTACATCAATATATGGAACTCCCTAATATTAGATGTAACGTCTCCGTCGTGTTTCTGAGCACAATCAATATCTCCCCTGCTCATTATACACGACCATACTTTAATATCCCCCCCAGCTCTGTACACTACAACGTACGACTCCGCTGGGTGGAAACATCTCAATATTATGACCACCTCACACGAAATTCAGAAACATGATTTCACTCAGAACCAAAAATCAAACTCTCAGTTTCCAAAATACTATCCAAACTCTCCAACCCAGAAAACATTTTCTATGGACCACACACGCCCCCAGGCGCTTCATAGTCTCTCTTCAACCTTATAAAAAAAATCTCCCTCTATTTCATGAGGAATTAATGCAAATCATATAAAATATCACAGTAGTCATACTCATCAAAATACAAATTAAGGCAAGAAAATAAATGCCAGAGATCGCAAGGAACCCCGTTCCCCCGGACAAGAGCCTCCCCTTGTCCCATACTCCCGCCATAGATACACAGATCGCGACGGTAATGCGAGATAGCATACATTCCTTCACTTGAATTTTATTTGACGTTGGGACTACTCAAAGACACCAAAAACTCTCGAAATCCATCACCAGGAACGAAATGGTATCATCCTCGGAATTAGCCAGGGAAAAAAAAAAAAAAGCATCTTCGGATTTATACCTAGTTCAGACAAATCCTTCGCTCAAAAATAACATAAAACCTCCCACCTCGGAAAAACCGCGTCAAATATTCGTCAGAAAATCCCGGTGGTAACGAAACACCGTGTTGTTGAGCGGCTTTGTCAAGAAGTCTGCATGCTGTTTCTCCGACTCTACATGGGTAATAACAAACTCCCCCTTAAAAATAAGCTCGCGCAAAAAGTGGTGTCGTACGTCAATGTGCTTCGAATTCGACGTGCACACTGGATTTTGTGCCAGGTGCCTTGCCCCCTCGTTGTCCTCGAAAACCGTAACACATCTCTCCCCAAACCCCGGAAAAATAAAACTCCATACATAGCGCATGAACATTGCCTCCTTGATAGTGTCTGCCAGTGCTACATATTCGGCCTCAGCGGTTGAGAGTGTGACGCATTTCTGCGTCCTAGAAAACCAGCACACACACGCCCCAGCACACATGATAGCCCCACCGGAAACTGACCTCCTGTCAGTGGCTTTGTTGGCATAGTCTGCATCTGCAAACGCTACCAGCTCAAGCCCGCTACCCTTCTGGAACGTAATGCCGAAATCACTCGTAGAAAATACATACTCTAAAATACCGACTGCTGTCTTCCAGTGTACTTCCCTCGGCCTATTCGTGTACCTCGCTACCGCCCTCACCGCGTTCGCAATATCCGGTCGTGTTTGGTTCGCTAGCCACATCAAGCACCCCACCAAATCGCGGAAAGGCCAATCACCCACGGGCTCATTCTCGTCAAACTCCTCGAGCTTCACACCAGTCGAAAGCGGGTTATTCCTCCCAGAACTAACACCAAACCTCGCCGCGGTATTTTCAGCGAACGCATGCTGCGAAATCGTCAAAGTACCAGCATCCCAATCCCTCGAAAAACAACAACCAGCATACCACCGCAACTCGCCCAGATTGTTGATCGGAACAAGGTTGTTCAGGTCTTCACAGAACTGATCGCATCTAGCCTTGAGTCCTACAGCAAAAATATCATCCACATGAACTACCGTTACAATGGAGTCAGAGCCCGACTCGACCAACCTCATGACACACGCGTCAGCGGGGCTCTGCTCAAATCCTAGACTCTTCATGTGAGTGAGAAGGTGGTTGTGCCACGACCTCGACGCTTGCTTCAAGCCGTAGAGACTGCGATTCAAACTGATTACCTTACCAGACATTTCGCCGCAGCCGGGGGGTAGTCGCATGAATACATCCTCATCCAAACTCGATTGCACGAACGCCTGCTCAGCATCAAAATGACACAAATCCAAACCCAACTCGCACGCAATAGCACCCAACAAACGGAAACAAGACGCTGCAGGTGTCGGAGCAAAAGTTTCAAAGAAATGAATACCCTCACGCTGCTTGAGACCTCGTGCCACCAGCCTTGCTTTCGCCCGCACCACGTCACCATGCTCGTTGGACTTCCAGGCGAACACCCACTTCGCCGAGATGACGTTGAGCCCCTCTGATTGCTACGTCGCTCCACACGTCCCCGCGTCCGCCAGCCCATGGTACCCCTTGTCCATTGCCTGTCTCCAGATGGCCGAATACTCGTCCGCACACGCTTCAGCGTACGAGTTCGGCGTCGAGAGCTCGCTCGCCGGGCGTGTGGGAAGGGGAGGGTTCTCGCGCGGTGGGGCTTGGTGGAAAAGTACATGGCCTATACCTTCCCGTGCTGCCATCAACGACAGCAGCCCATGCCCCATAGCCTCGCGGTTCCGCGCAGTCTCCCCTCTCGTCCGCCCCCTCAGCACATCTCCACCTTCCGGGTGTCGCCCAGCTTCCCCCCTGGCCCGATTACCCTGCACACCACCACCACCCTCCTGGTGTCGTGCAGTCTCCCCCCTTGTCCGCCCCCTCAGCACATCGCCATCCTCCGGGTCCGGGATATAAGGACCCAGTGCCCGGGCAGCACGCTACGAAAGCTGTGGCTGCGGTGATTGCTGCGGCAGCGACGGCGATGATAACGGCGGCGGCGGCGGTGACGGTGGCTGTAGCGGCGGCGGTGACGATCACGGCGGCAGCGACGGCGACGGTGACGGCGATGGCGGCGGCGACGGCGACGGCGGCGGCGGCGGCGGCGGCGGTAGCGGCGGTGATGACGGTGGTTGCGGCGGCAGCAGTGGAGATGGGGACGGTGGCTCGGGCCATACGTCGGGGCCCCTCAGAGGCTCCGGCGCACCCGGCGGCGGTGGCGACGGCGACGGTGGCGGCGGGGAACTCTCCTCCTCCGAAGGCAGAAACCCCACAAACGGTTTCCTCGGGTGTTCCCAAGTGACGTCACGGGAGAACGACATCCGGCCAGACATCAGCAGGATCTTGCTGCAGTCAGCTGCGTGGTGGTTGCCGCCGTTGAGGTAGAAGCAAGCCTCCGCTTTCGGCTCGGTCTTCAGGGCCCTCCTGACGTGGTGGAAGCCCGGCTTCAGAAACGAGAGCAGCCGCGCAAACGGTGGTCTCCCGTAGAATTTGCGGTACGGCGAGTGCATTTTCGGCTTGTCCCTTACCCTAGCCGTCATGTTGATCACATCGCTCGCGTACACGCATGACTCAGCCCAGAGGGGCTGAGTCGCCGGCATCCTTGCATCGCCGAACAGGCAGGTGGCCTCCAGGCGAGACGCCATTGCAAGCTCCAGCGTCATGGCGATCCGTCGCTCGACCACCCCGTCATGCTTCGGAGAATCGACGGGCGTGTACTCGCGGCGGATGCCGTGGTGGTTGAGCAACTCCACGAACTCCGCCTTGGTGAACTCGGTGCCGTTGTCCGAGCGAAGGCACTCCACGATGGACGGCACACCCTTCGCGTTGATGTCGGCCAGGAAACCAGCGAAGACCTTCGGGACGTCGGACTTCCGCTTCAAGAAATACGGCCACCCCAGTCGCGAGTAGTCGTTGACGATCATCATCAAGTACTGCGCACCGCCAGCAGATGTAGTCTGTTATCCCGACAGATCCACGAACAGACGCTCCAGAGGCCTGGTAGAACGGCACTCGGTCGTTCACGGCACCGCCATCCTCCTCCCTTTCGCCTCAGAACACCCAGCACACGGAACCAACTCCCCAAAAACCTTAATGCCTATCTGGCGTGCCGTCTCACGGAGAGTGTCAGCATGGGAGTGGGCAAGGGCAACGTGAAGGTCGTTAATATCGATCCTCCGCATTTTTCCAGGAGCCAAAACAACGGCAGCAATCGGGGTCTCTACAATCCGCGTGGCGTCTACGTATGAACCCGCGTCCCTACGCACGAAAGACAGCTGTCCATTCAACGTGTGAGCTCCCTGAGCATCAAGTGTCACCGGGCATTTCAACATTACTGCATGAAGCGAAAATAAGTTGAAGCGAACACCGGGTACGTATGCTACGTCCATCAGCCTAACTTGAACGTCACCCTGAGAGCTGTGCATCACAATTGGAATCTGGCCGAAGTGCTCTATCTTCAGTGACCTCAGGTCACCGACCACCAAACGTCTCTTACCAGGGGGAGGGAGAGTACAGTTTACCATACCAAAAGGGTTACCAGTCACATGAAAGGTTGCTCCCGAATCCCCTACCCACTCTTCTCTCCCATTAACCCAAACAAATCATCAGTCGCCTTGCCTTGGTGCGTAAACTGCGCGGTGAGGAGGTGCGGATCGAACGTAGGCGTAGTGTTGCCGCTGTTCGCTGGGCCAGGGGAGGGGGAAGTGCTGAAGGAGGGTTGTTGTGGCGGGGAAGCTCCGGCCGAGGTATACCCACCACTGCCGTAGGGCGTCTCCTGCAGCCAGCCACCTCCGTAGTATGGTTGTTGGGCGGGTTGAGTTGAAGCGGCACCCGGGAAAGCGACATTCATTTGCGCGGGAGCTGCCTGGCATTCCGCGGCGTGGTGGCCCGGTCTGCCGCACCGGAAGCAGGGCCCCTTCCGCCTCCATGTGTTATTCGGTGGGGGACCCCAGCCTGCCGGAGTCGCTGCGGGCGGCGGGAGCATCGGCGGCAACGTCCCTGGTGGTGGGTCGGTAGGTACCCAACCCATGGGGGGGACTACTCCACCCGTACCGAAGGGGTCTGGGGCTGAGTCATCCCAACGGTACCTGCAGGCCACGGCATCCCAACGCCATTTTGGGCCGGTTATCCCACCGGACGAAGCTCCTCCCCGGTTGCCACGTTGCTGATGGGGGCGGTGCTGCTGCTGCTGTCGCTGGGGCTGCTGCTGCTGCCGTTGCTGCTGCTGCTGCTGCTGCTGAGGCTGCTGCTGCTGATACTGCTGCTGCTGCTGCTGCTGCTGATACTGTCGCTGGAGCTGCTGCTGCTGCTGCTGCGGCTGCTGCTGGGGCTGCTGCTGCTGCTGCTGCCGATATACTGCCGCTGCTGCTGCTGCTGCTGCTGCTGCCCATCCTTGAGCCTCCCGCCTCTCCTGTTCCTCCTTCCCCCTCCTGGACCCGCACCTCCGCCACCGGCAGGCTGCGCACCTCCGGCGTACAAGGCATGCTGATCTACCACTTCCTGCACGCCCAACGCCCTGGAAACCATCTCCTTCTCTACCTTGTCGTTTGCATACGCGTCACGGATGATCTCATCGATCTCGGAACGGGGGATGGAAGGGCGGGAAAGAATTGATTTGCTTTGAATAGTATACAAAGATGAGAGGTTGGTAACAATGTGGCGGTTTACTTCCTCTGCACTCTTGCCACATCCTAACATCGCCAGCTCATCTGCTGCCTTGTCCACCCTTCCTAGGAACAGCAAGGGGTTTTCGTCCTCAGCCATTCGGATAGTATCAAACTCCCTCCTCAATCTGTGTGTTGCTGCTATCGTCTTAGGCATGTAATAGTCTTCGAACTCCTTCCAAGCACCACTCGGAGACATTGCCTTCTGCATTCTAAACTCAGCCATAGCGTATCCTGTCATGGCCTCCATCATCAATCCATATACCAATCGCGCGTCCCTAATCTCCTGGGGGGAATGTCTGGAGGCTAATTCCTCCGGCGAAACCCTCATGTCACCCACCATAACTGGGTTTGCTGTGCTACTGAGTACATGCAAGCACCCAAGCGATGATAGGTATGCCAAAAACTTACTACGCCACATGCTAAAGTGGGCCTCTACATTTTCGAACTTCGGGGGCCTCGACTGGGACAAACTTGGGCGGTACAAAGAAGGTAATGACATGCCTGATCGGGCCTCCAGCCCAGGTGTCAGCACCGTCGACGCTGCTTGTTGTCTTCCAGCAGTTCCTTCTCCTCTCGTCCCCCCACCGGCCCCCCCTTCCTTTCCTGCTCCCTGAGCGTCCCTCTCGGCGCGTAGTCTCTGCTCCTCCATCGTCCTTTCCAGGACCTCTATTTTCTTCCTCCTCTCCTCTATGATCTTTTCACTCTCCACGCTGGCTTCTTGACTGGGCATATCCTCGAAACTAGGCATGCCGAAGCAGGTTCCCACCTCTCTAGGTTGGCCTTGGCTACGCTTGCCAATAGAAGATCGCCGGACTCACTAGTGTGTTGATTGATCTCTAAAGGTATAGGCGCAGCTGGCACGGGAACGCGTGGTTGACTCCAGACAGTAACACGGAACTCCTCTTATATTGTATCCGAGCTGTCGAGGTGACAGCTCATGCATCGTATGCAGGTTATTATCCAACATGACGCGGCAATAAACCTCCCGTTTATCCCCCCGAAAACCCGACTAAATATCCTCTCCTATAATCCTATATCAATATATGGAACTCCCTAATATTAGATGTAACGTCTCCGTCGTGTTTCTGAGCACAATCAATGATACCCTTTCAATGTTCCTCATACGAAGTGAAGAAAAAGCTTCAATATCCCACTACAGCTCCCACCGAAGCCCGCTACGTAATCACCGTAACCATTTGGCTTGACTTCCTTCTCGGGGTCGATTGCATGCCACACTGATCATAATGTCGGGATCGCCCTTCCTCGAAGCAACGCCTATAATTGGCCGGCTACCAGGTACAGTGGTATTCGCTTTCAGTTTGGCAGGATGCCCATGATGCGTTTTGGGAGCTTTTTCCCCATCCGACTGTAGTTGAATCGGACAATACTTATAGCAGTAGTACGTCGTGATGACTACTGATCCTCCGCATTTTGCGCACCTACATATCAGGGATATTAATTAAAATAACTAATGAATATCGGTGTATGTAATGGATATTCCATCATCAAACACATTTATAAATCAGGGGTTTGTTCGACGAACATATACAGTAGAGAAGAAGCGAAAATTATAAGAAAAGCGAAGAACTCGAGCGCGATATCGTACTTATGTACGTCGGGTAAACGTGGAAGAGACCGGACGAAAATACCTGTAAAAATGAAAGATAAGCGGAAAGATGGATGCAAAATAAAGGACAGAACAACTCACGCCAAGCAACAAATACGCCCGATGTGAAAGCAAAAGAAAACGCGAAACCTCAGTTTGATATCTTACGTGAAAAGTGATGGAAATACTTGAGAAGTTCTTGGGGTTGAGAATAGTGTACCAGGTAGCAATTTATAGGTAGCTATATTTTTGGCATCTCCTCCCCGACCCACACGCCTCCATACGTACTGGAATTCTTCCTGTCATGTCAATATAGTATTATACCTGGTAGCTAGGATGTCAATCGGTCCTTTAAAGGGGTTTGCCTAGGATTTCATGTGGAATGGTACACATCGTGCGAGAGCGATGTACGCTTAACTCGATGGCTGAGTCAATTTCGATGCCCCGACGCAGGAAAAACAAGTCAATTCGACCACCCACACAGAGACAATGGCAATCTACCCTCACACTTGAAAGCTGTCATTTTCAGCCCACAAACAAACACCAAGTCAATCTCAATACCTACTCAAAAGCCAAGTTAATTTCCATTAGGTCATGCCAACTTCGACCCGGCTCCAAACTAAAAACGAGGCATTTTCGGCCCGTGAAAAAAAAAACATGTCAATGTCAACATTCCGCCCAAAACAAAGTCAATCCCGATTCCTATACTGAAACTAATTCAATTTCGACCTCCAAACTGAATTGAGGTCCGACCACCCCGACAAAAACCCGAGTTAATTTCGACCACCCCCACAAAAAACCGAGTCAATTTCGATACCCAAACAAAACCAAGTCCAGTTCGGCCCGGAAGCAAAAACCAAGTCAGCCAATTCCCGCACTGGAAACAAATCATCTGTGGCCAGCACAATAAACAAAGTAGGTTTCCATCATCATACTTAGACCAAGTAAACTGTGATTCCTAAATTAACACCAAGTCAGTTTTGTTTCGCATGCAAGAACAAGGTCAACTTTTGTTCCTCGTGCAAAGACCAAGTCAATATTGATCCCCGCACTTGAACCAAGTCAATTTCGACCCCAACGCCGAAATCAAGTTAATTTCGATCCCTACTTCAAACGCAAGTCTAGTTCGATGCTCCGATGCGACAACCAAGTCACTTTTGATACAAACACTAAAACCAAGTCGTTTTCGACCCGTACACTACTGCTGCTAGGTGCTGTAGATACGACAGCAACATCGCTCCCTTCACAAGCGAAGAGAGGTCCAACGACAAAGGGAAGAGGGACGGCGTGAATTTTCTTGCATCTCTGCGTCGTGGAAAACCGGACGAATGCGAAGCTTCGCGGTACGTAACCGGCTGAAACTTGAAGTTCTAAGAATAGTGTAGGGGTGTTTACCCATAGGATGCAGGGTACAGGGTCTTTTCTTGCTTCCTCTGATCACTCGTGAATGCACTCTTTGGCAGCATAGTCACATTTACGTCCTCGAGTTTTCTGCATCCTTGACCATATCGGGCGTGCGCCGAGGCGCAGGCAGGCGTCAGCCCGCGGCGAAGCCCCCTTGGAATTGCGTAGGATGATCATACGTACGAGTTGCGTGCCAGTATATACCTGTACGTACTGTACGCCTGCCTGAACGTAGCCCGTACGGCAAATTAATCAAATGTGCGACGACCGCGACGACGATAATGATCATAATCACGACGACCATCCTGATTACGATCATCAAAATGACGATCACGCTCACCATAGTGATGACTACGACGATGACGACTACCACGAACATGACCATGGCCACGACGGCTATGATCATGGCCGTGAACACGACAACGATCACGATGACAATGGCGCTCACCATCACGATCAACGACATGACGATCACGCTGACGACAGTGACGACTACGACAATGACGACTACGATGACTTTGACCATCGCGACGACGACCATGATCATAGCCGTAAGCGTGAGGTGTCCTCGACAATCATCACGATCGCGACTACGATCACGATAATAAAAACAATCACCATTGTTGCTCATGATCACGACGACGATCACGACCACATCACGGTGACGAGGATGATCACCGCGTCGAACAAGATGACGACCGTCACGCCACGATCACCATAACGATCACGATCATGATCACGATGACGATTACAGTCACACGACGACGACAACGACGATGACAGTCACGACCACGACGACCATCACGACCACGGCGACGATGGCCACGACGATGACGCTAAAGGCGATCATGACGATAACCATGACGACGGCGACAACGACCAGGATGATACCACGAAAACGATGACGATGGTGATGACGATTATCGCGATCTTAGTCAGCATTACCCATCACGACGATGATATCGGCGATGCTCACGATCACGACAACGATCACGATCACTACGTCGATCACGATCATATCACGATGACGACGACGATGATTATGACGGTGACGACAAACATGGTGATCGATACTGCTTATGACGACGACTATGACCATGACGACGGCATGACGGTCACCATCGCGACAACGGCGATGGTCACCATGATGATCACGATCACACGGCGATCACGATTGCATCACGATCAAGATCACGACGAAAATCTCGACCACGAAGGCGAAGACGGTGTTTATGACGATGGCGACGATGGCCGAAGGGAGCACTTATCCGGCGCCAACATCAGACGAGGAAGACGAAAACGAAGATCAGTAAAGGAGCAAAAGCCCCGACACCTTCATCACGAGAGTCATCTTACTTCTGAGCGATTACGTTGTGCTCAGAAGCTCAAGTGTGACTCTGGCTCACGCTCCCCCCTGCGTCTTCTACGTTGTCGTGAATGTATCAGGGTTTCAATCTAAATGGCGATAGCGACGGAAAAGGAGAAAGGGGAGAAGGCGGGGTAGGGGGGCGGGGCTCAGGCGCAGAAAAATAACATGAATCATTCGTCAAAGGGGATTTCCAAACAATACATGCGAGGTATGAGACTGACGTAAGGGAGGGGGTGGCCTATTCAAAACGAAAGGTCGGGTGGGCGGTCAGATCTACCAAAACCTTTGCTAAAGCCAGGGTCCTCGTCCGTAACGCCTTTTTTAGGCGGAGGTGGGGCAGTATTGCCATACCGGTATGGCGGTTATGTGCTGGTGGTAGGTGGTTTTCCGCTCGTCGGCGGTTTCGACTTCGGCGGAGCCGGTAAAAACTAACGTGGCGGTAAACCGCCGGCGGTAATATGCCACATGGCGGTTATTGTTTCGGTGGTCGGCGATTTGTCAGCGTATGGCGGAAACGCTTAAGCGCAGGTGGTACCATAAAAAAGGCGGTAAACTGCCGAAAGTAACGTGACATAGTGGTTAGCGGCTTTCCGCTTTTTCGGCGGTAACATCAACGTAAACTCAAACCTTGGCGCCATGGTGGTATTTACTATATGCGTTTGGCGCCCGATCAAACAGCAGACCTCTTCTTGTGATGGTGAACCTCTTTGCTATCTAGCGCCCGTGTTCAAAAAACAAGGCACACGCGAAAAACACCAAACCACAACTATTTAAGCTTGACTCGGGGGTCTACAGTATTTTTCATGCACCATACCTTGATGCTTCGTATGTATTTATATATGATACTGTGTGATGTAAATGGGTATATCTAGGCCAATGTCTGATGGCTTTCGAGATTACAAGACCGCCCTCGATATCCACTAAGAGCGCCAGGACTACTGTTCTTATACGGAAACGGGTACGCGGCCATTCGATGCCTTGTGCGATTCTGGCAGGCCATTTTCCTCATGTCTCTTCTGTAGTCGAGTATTCACGATACACATCTAAACACATGCATAACTGAGTGATGTATCACCAAAAATATTCAGTTTACATATTGTCTGCTACTTCGAACACCCACTGCGCCCACGCCACCACGCTGCACGTTGCAAATATTTCCGCCCTAATGAGAGCTACACACTACGGGACATCGCGAAGCAACC
This sequence comes from Macrocystis pyrifera, assembly GCA_031763025.1. NCBI lineage: Eukaryota > Phaeophyceae > Laminariales > Laminariaceae > Macrocystis > Macrocystis pyrifera. Next base: position 9,163,392 of record JASSKH010000001.1, read on the forward strand.
CACGAGTACCACGTTATCTATGAATCTCCTGGAGGACCTCGGTTGAGTCGCGAGGCAAGCAGTGGTCAACAGCCGCCCATGTTGTCGACGGTGCTTGGAGGACGCTCTAATTCGTCAGGGCTCAACCATCAAGCGCACCTGCAGGACGACACACTTGAAATGCTGCCGCGAAAATATTCGGAGGGTTTATGCAAGCAGCTCCACGTACGTTTCAACTTGGCGGCCGTTAGACCAACTCGTCTTCCGGACCATAGTTAGGTTTACGCAAGCGTGGCATGCGGTACAATAGGACTGCAAAGGACTTCTGAATCCGTATCACATACTTGTTCTACCTATCTAGCTATCGACAGTGGCACTAAACAAACGAGCCCCACTACTTGCGAGATCTGCACCACTAGAGTAGTTCGTACTTCGTTGGGCACGAGTTTCGCCGGCGCGAACCCTGAAATCCCCCGCGCTAGTCGGTCTACGAGGGAAATATTCGTGCTTCCGGTCTCTGAACGCCTAGGTGGTATAACAACTATCTGATGTCGTCACTCGAGAGGTCGCCCGTCGTGCCTGTGCCGTTTCCGAAACGTTAGTTGTCATGGCATATACTGTCGACAGCATGCCGAACTCATCTTGTACTTTTCACCGACAAGAATACCGAACTGACGCCAATGATGAAACAGTCACATACATCGTTGGTTCGAAACTTCTCTGCATACAAGGCATGCCATAGTGGCAGGGACATACGATACGGCACACCACACGCGGGGGCATACCTTCAATATGTGCCGCGAAGAGCATACTGAGTCCGAACGCGCCAGTCTTGAAGGTCACGTTTACCACCCTTGGCCATGTTCCGAAAGACGCTCGTTTCGGATACAACATGTGCGGCGGCATGGTAGGCAGCCGGTAGATGATACTGCAATGAGAATCGCTCACCTCAACACGGCTGACTCAGTCGTTTTTGGCGAGGACGACGGTCGCGAATGCCATCGTTTCTACACCGATGCCTGGAAACCGAGTGTGGTGTAGGTAGGTTCCGGGTTTGAATCTATTCGCCTACGACGTCACCATTCACAACTGCCTGGGGAGGAAACAACACAACTACACCGGCACATACACGGTAGATAGACGGGTATGTGGGTTGTGAGTGGGCCAGTAGTGGCGATTTGTTATTACTGACGTATCATTGGCGATGACAACAAAGGAAATGATTTGGCACAGATCATGGAACTATGCGCGCCATCAACAAATATATTGAATTCGTATTGTGGAGTGGTCGCTCACGATCACTCGTTATTTTCGTTCCTAAACCCTCGTGAGCAGAGATGGGCTCGAAAATATTTCTTGAGACTATCCCACCCACCCTGCAGTGGAGTCAGTAATCATAGGCTGAGATTCTCAGATCATTGGCAGGTACTAACCCCGCGCAGAGCATGCGACACGCTTGTCCACTTAGCGCGGGGCGAACTACCTGGCGAGGAACCCTGCTGGCGCAGGAGGCCTCATCCAAAAATCCAATTATTACATCGAATGATCCCGGACATCGAGACAATATGCTGTCTCGATGTCCTGGACCATTTGATATAAGTATTTTTGGATGTGGCCTCCTGTGCCGACCAGTGGTCTCGCGCATACATGGTTGCGTCGTTGGATAGAATTTTGTTTTGTGATACCAATGGACCACTGGTCGGATACGTAGTTGTCGCACCCAAGCTTCCTTACTCTTGCCTCAACCCTTCTAGCACATGCCGCGAACTCTTTCTCAATTCGGGCGGCAGAGAAAGTCGGCTAGCGTCCGCGTAACTCTTGCCGCGTTTTCTCTTGCCTTCCCGTACCCGGCCACTAGAAGTAGCGCCGATGTAGTACTTTGCTATTGACTTCGTCTTCCAGCCCCCTATCTTCATGATCTTGTCCAAGGCCGTCCCGGCCAGAGGTTTGGTGAGGAAGCCTCCCACTCGAAAAGGAGTGCATCGTGATATGGTTCGGTAGGCCTGTCTCCCGCAAATACGCTTGCTGAGGAAGCGGTCGTTCGGGCTGCGGAGAGGGGCCGAGAACCCCGGTCACCCTCCGTCGTAACCACGGGTAAAAGGTGCCCGGCGGTTAGATCCCACCCAACCCGCTGCGCGGCGGAGATGTACGCCGTAACCGCCCGGCACTCGCACGTCTCCGGGTAGTCCCTGTCTGCCAACGCTACGCCCGCCTCGCTAGAGGCTCGCAAAATCTTCCCACACTGAAAATTGAACATCAAGCTCCTAGACTCTGAGAGCCTCAGAATTCGCGACCCCAGAGTAAACGAGAGGTCGTATCCCCTACGTATATACCGCGGTGAGGTAAATCGGTTCCACGCAGGGGCGGGATTATGCACTCTTGGTAAGTTTTACTGTGTTTGTTAGGAGCGAAACGTCGAAGCGATGCTGTGCATCTAGGCGGGTCGTCAAGAACACATGACAACTGCACAGACACTGGCCACGCAACTCCTGGCGAATCTACAAGTATACACACTACAGTAACCATGAAAGTTTGATGACGAGTTGCGCTGGTGTCGCAGTACATTGGGTTCGTCACTAGCAAAAAGGGAAACAAGGCACGTTAATGACAGAGTGAATGTGGGCGTGTCGTGAGCCGTAAATGAAATAATAGTAGGATAAATAAAACGACAAAAAGAAAACCGGGACATTTCGGTGAGCCGATAGTATCGTGAGTCCAGCGAATCCTTTATCTTCTCTCTTTCTCTCCCCCCCCCCCCAACGTCCAACGGACACAATATGAAGCCAAAGAGCCTGAAGAAGGGTGCGTTGAAAGCACCCACCAAAGAAGCTCGGCACACTCCAAACTCTATTACTCTTACGGGGCATCCCGGCGGTCGCAACCATGTAACTCATATGCAGCAACGTTAGGCAAGATGATCGTGAAGGTGTATTGACGCGAGTCGGGTGAAACCCACGCCAAGCCAACACCGGCCCTTTGTATCAGCATATCGCAGCCCCGTGGCCGCGCGGTGACTCCGAGAAACAGAAGCTTCTTACAAAACAGCCAAGCGGCCGCAGTCACCTACCCCGCGAGCTTTTAAACGCTTCAGGGGCAGCCGGCGGTCGCAACCACGTAGCTCATGTGTCAATATGATCGTGAATCAATATTGACATGAGTCGGATGAACACCAAGGCTAACGCCTGAATCAAAACCGGCCCCTTGTCTCGACATATCGGAGCCCCGCGGCAGCGCGGTGACTACGTGAAACAAAACCTTCTTACCGAACAGACAATATGAAATTGGACACGATAATCGTGAGTCACTGTCGACGCAAGTTGGGTGACGTACCCCCACCCAAAACGGAAATCAAAAGCTAGCGCCAAGAATACTCTTCGCTGTGAACAGTCCCAAACCGATGGGGAGATCGGCTGCCTTGCGCACGGCGTGCTCGACGTGGAGCCACTTGTAAGCCCCCGCTCGAATTGCGCTAGGCGTTTGTCATGCCAACGATTGCACTACTTGAACTGTCGCCGAATAAGAACAAGGCCGCGGGGAAGGATATAGGTAAGCACGCGAGCACCGCCGTACTAGACCCGTCAGCATCTTACACTCCTATCAGCAACATCGCCCGGAGGGCAGGCACAGTCGTGCCCGACGTACCGTACAAATCAAACAGCAGCATCGGGCCACATCAATCAAATTAGTGATCATATTGAGCGAAAACGTAGCGTCGAACGCTCGAGTGCATAGCGGCGTGCGCACGCTATCAGCAGAAACAAGCCGGCACGGTCGATCCCGACGCCGCGGCATTGTATACTCCTACACAGCCACAACGGACGTATCCGAACTCGCTACCAAGCAACGAGCGGGCACAGCCAAACCAGGCACCTCGGCATCAAACGCACCAGCACACCACGGCGTGTGCGCGAAATGTAGCCGAGAAACAAGCGGGCACCGCGGTACCAGACGCCTCAGCATCAATCACTCGAGTACACAACAGCGTGTGCGCGCAATTTGCAGAGAAACGAGCGGGCACAGCCGTACCTGACACCTCAGCAACCAACTCTCCCGTACACAATGGGACGTGCATCTAATTAGCAGGGAAACAAGCGGGCACAGCCGTACCTGACCCTCGGCAACAAACGCTTGCATACGCAACGGGGTGTGCACGAACTCAGCAGATGCACAAGCGGACACAGCCGTACCAGACACCTCGGCATCAAACGCTCCAGCGCACCGAGGCTTTTGCACGAAATTTAGCTGAAAACGAGCAGGCACCACAGCACCAGACATCTCAGCACCAAGCACTCGAGCACATAACGACGTGTGCACGCAATTCGCAGAGCAACGAGCGGGTACGGCCGCACCTGGCATCTCAGCAACCAACGCCCCACAACGGCGTGCGCACGAACACTAGGGAGAAACCAGCGGGCACAGTCGTGCCTGACCCTCAGCAACAACGCTCACGTACACACGGCGTATGCACGAACTTAGCAGATAAACAAGAGGTCACATCTATACCAGGCACCTCGCCACCAAACGCTTCAGCACCCCAAGGCCTGTGCATGAAATTTGACCTAGAAAGGAGCGGGCACCGCGGTACCCAAAATACCAGCATCCGACACTGGAGTGCACAACAGCGTGTGCACGCAATTTGCAGAGAAACAAGCGGGAACGGCCATACCTGACACATCAGCAATCAATCAGTCAAGTGCACAACGACGTGTGCACCAGATTCGCTGAGGAGGCGTGTGCCCGAACATAGCAGAAGCAATTGCAGAGAAGCGAGCGGGCATAGCCGTGTCAGACACCTCAGCATCAACCACTCGAGTCACAACGGCGTGTGCACGCAATGGCAGAGAATCGAGCGGGCACCGCCGTACGCCGTACCTGACACCTCAGCAACCAACGCTCCCGTACGCAACGGCGTGTGCCGGAACTTCGCAGATAAACTAGCGGGCACAGCCGTACCAGACACCTCCGCATCAAACACTTGAGTACACAACGGCGCGTGCACAGACTTATCGGAGAAGCGAGCGGCCACCGCCGTACCAAACACATCAGCATCAAACAATCAAGCACACGACACGAGGCACACTTCAATCAGCCTCGAATACACAACGGCACGTGCACAACTACGTTAGTCGTCTTTTTCATGAGGTATGTTTTGGTAGTACACCAAGCAAAGCTTGTTGTATGTTCTCCGCAGCACATATATATATATATGTATTGTTTTTTTTGGTCAAGTTCATCCCTCGGCCTGCACACATGCGTGCAATTTGCTGCTGTATAACTAGTATCGCCTGGCTATGTCTGCACTGACCGTATTCTATGAGATTAAGTGCCTGGCGTTTTCTCATCAAGTACTTCTCCATAAAATTCTAGCGACCGGCGGGTATCCGGCCATTACGCTAGAAGGGGCACGACGTTCGTTGCACATCTCGTCTTTGAATACCTCTGATGTAGAAGGCTAAACCTACCACGGTTTGATTGTATATACTTTGAATGCCTGACACACCAAGATTGGTATATATACAAGATGCACCTTCGGGATGCGGGTAATGTGAAATCCCGGTGGCGTCGCAAGACGAAAAGGGAGTCACAGGTAACACCCGTATAGCTGTTCATGGCGGAAACGGGAGCCATGGACTAGCGTGTTGCCCGAAGGAAGGAGTAATAATTGGGGGGGGCTTAAGGCGGGGAGTGGTCGTGTGTTTGTTAAGATCAAGTTTGCGGGACACTTTGAATCCCTGGACAGGTCTGCCGTTTAAGCTGGTAATCGTTGGTACTCACGTGTGTTGTTTGCTTAGCTATGGAAGAAGAGCAGTTTTATTCCTTCATGCACGCGAAGACTGAGACCAAGCTCGTGCGCCTCTGGAAAACCCCTGGTTTCCCATCTAAGATGCGCCTTCTAAGTACTACAAATACGTTCCCAGTGACTGAACCCAGGTAATTATCGGGCTTTCAACCTCATACAAAGCAGTATCATAACACTAGCCCACTCTGATGAGCCGTATATGCAGAATTATGGGAAATTCATGGAAACCCCGATTCCACGAACTAGAACATGAGTCGAAGATGCGGCTCATCAAAACCCACTCCCACACCTGTGAACGGCGAGGCAACGAAGCGGGCAAAGTACGTAGAAAAAAAATAAAGAGAAGACTTAGCCTTAAGGGGTAGGAAGGAATCATCAAGGAAAGCCATCGCCATGCCGCCCGGACGGGGGGGGGGGCGAGGAAGATGCACGGAAAAGCGAAAAGTGAGTACGGGAACGAAAAGAAAAATAACACCGAAGACGGCAAGAACCACCTAAACCCAGTCCACAATTCTGAAAGGGCGTCCTGGGCCGCAAATGAGCGGCCGAGTGCCCGGACCAGTCCCGACACTGAGCGGGGGGGGTAGGCAGAACAAAATACGCAAGGACACATGCCCAACCCAGTCCAAAAAAATAGGAAACACACCAGAAACATATCGAGCAGACAAAAATTCATCCCCCAAAGTCCAGGAAGACGACAAAAAAAAAATAAATAAATAACGAGTGCAGTCAAGAAGCGAAAATCAGCTATCCACGGCGGCACCTCGAGATTCTTCTACGTTACGCTGGACTCCCCATGTAAACGCGCTAGCCAAGTGAATTTGCAGACACCAAGAACTGCGTACAGCTCTCGTCAAAGTCGTGTAGCGCGCCGGAGAAAGAGGAAGCTTGATTGGTCCCGGGTCGTCCAAAAATCAAACCAAATATACTCCATCCATCGGTGTAGTGGCGCTGATTTTCCCGAGCCACCACAGACCGTCGTCTCCCTTGTACCAAAAGTGGGCCCCGTTGGGATGTACGTTGTTGCTGTGTCGGCGGAGCCAATCGGCGTGCGATACGCAACCATAGCCGGGTGCCAGAAACCGCTCGCCGTTACTCCGAGAAAGCTCCCGTTTTGCCGCGCCAATTCTCATGCGGCGGTACAAGCGGTTGGTTTGGCGGTGTTGGTTCGGGGTGCCAGCCCAGTAGCGCAAGATGGCGTGGCGAGAAAGCTGAAGGTCCATTTCCCGTTCCCAGGATGGTCGGGATAGTCCCTTCGAGTGCGTCTCGTACATCACCGCGATGAGGCCACCTCGACCTCTAACCGATTGATGTCCAGTAATCTTTTCCACTTCGAGTCGTTCAAGAGGGGTCGAAACGTCGTCCTCGGTGACGTGGTACGGAGGGGATTTCTTGGAGAAATGGTTGAGCACGTATTGCGTCCACCCCGCCGGCAAATACTTCGGCATGTCGCCACGGTCGTGGGGGTTGGCACAGGGCTTGCAGCGTTGAACAGATACGCGCCGGCGAGCCTCAGCGCCGGGCATACCGGAAGGAAGATCCAAATACAGGGGCTTTGCTCCGAGAGGAGATCCGTCCGGGGTGTCCGCTGAGGAGCAGGGGCCAACTGCGAGGACTTTGTAGGGGCCCGTCCAGTTGAGTGAGAGTTTGGCCTTGAGGACTTTGACGTCCGTGTCGGGTTTCGCGCCCTGGCGGATGGTGGCCGCTGTATTGTACACCCACACCCAACCACCAACGCCAAATTTGGGGACCTGACGCTGAGCGTCGGAGAGGGCGGAGTTGCGGCGGTTCACGCGAGCGACATTGAGGGCGTGGTGTTCTCGAACGATTTCGTACACGCGCTGCTGGCGGTCCGTCGCCAAGTCGCAATAGGCGAGGTGGTCGTGGACCAAGCTCTGGTGACCGGCGACTCCAGCACGCTCGAAAATCGTGAGAGGGAGGCGTGGGAGCCGACCCATATGTACCTCGTTGGGAGCCAGACCCGTGGCGGCACTGCCGGAATCGTTGTGTTCAAACTCGACGTGAGGGAGCTGTTCATCCTAGTTGTTTTGGAGCTCGCTGACGACCATTGGCAACATCTGGGCCATCGTGTGGTTTACACGTTCCACCCCACCGTTGCCGTTTGGGTGGTAGGAGCTGGTGGCAATTTTTCGAACCCCGAGAAGCTGATATACGGCGTGCGAAAGCTTGGAGCAGAACTGGAGGCCGTTGTCCGAGAGGATGCTGCGCGGGCACCCCCAAAGAGGGATCTACCGGTTGATGAGAATGTTAGCCGTTCCCTCAGCGGTGAACTCTGCCGCTGTGACGGCGTACATGACAGCTCGGCGGCTGAAACGATCAGTGAAAAGCAAGATGTAGGTATTACCTCGAGGCGTGACCGGGAGGGGGCCAAAATAGTCGATGCTGGCGGCGATGCCGGGCCCTTCTGGCAAGGGCAACGTGATGGAGGGCCACCGGACCGTCTGCCGCGACGTTTTCCGTGCTTGGCACTTTAAGCAGTTGCGTAGCCACCACCGGGTGCAGATGCTCGTGCCGATCCACCAGCAGAAACGTTCGAGCATACGTAGGGTGCGCGCGGTTCCTAGGTGGCAGGAAGCCGTGGAATGGCAAGCCTGCATGACCCAGGGGCGCATGAGCAGCGGAACATAAATGCGAATAGGCTCGTCGTTCAATAAGCAGGCCGTACGACCCACCGGGCGTGGCGTATCCAACGCAGAGGGGGGGAGAAGGCTGTCGGACAAGTAGAACAATGCCCGCGTCAGTGGTGTGTAAGCGGCCTTTGTTGGCCAGCTCTTGAACCTCCGAAGAGGGAGGGCGCTGGTGGGAAGAGAAACCTGACAAAAAGTCATCTGGCTAAACTTCCGGTCGGCCAGTAGCGCATGGCGGCGTTGCACGCGGGCTCGGCCTGTTGTTCCCGAGCCCAGTCGGCGTGCGAATAGCGCGCTGCGGAATCACCGAACTGAAACTCGGCATTTGCGAGGAGGGCGTCCAAGTCGGTCGAGGTGACGGGAGGTGCGTCAGTTGGCGGCGGAAGTCGTAAAAGAGGAGTTTCCACGGGCTCGGTGCGGTCGCGGTTGGACGGAATGGGTACCGCCGGGACGGACGAGGCGGCAGGAGTCGGGGCCACAACGACGGGTGCGGGCGGTCGCGGTCGTGGGGCTCGCAGCGGGGTGATAGCACGCCGGGATGATGGTCTAGGGGCCCCGCCGGGCCCGAAGTCATAATCAGCAGCAGGCGGCACGGTGCCAGCGGTGGCGGCTGTTCGTCGGCGCGTCCGAGATGAGATGCGGCCTGAAGACGGCAAAACGTTCGGAGGCGCCGGGTTGCCAGGCGGCGATGGGGTAGACGCGGCCGGATCAGTGATCACAGCTGAATATTTTCCCTGTAAAGTGCTCGTCGGGGGAGGAGCGCGCTGGGCGACAATCGTCGCTGCATCGGGGGCTTCTGCAGAGCCCTGACCTGAAAGGGAAGACGCGGCCGGAGCAGTGCTCACGACGGAACCTTTGACCTGTAAAGTGCTCGTCGGGGGAGGAGCGCGCTGGGCGACAATCATCGCTGCAGCGGGGGCTTTTGCCGAGCCATGGCCTGAGAGGGAAGACGCGGCCGGAGCAGAGCTCACGACGGAATCTGCGGCCTGTAAAGTGCTCGTCGGGAGAGGAGCACGCTGGGCGACAATCGTCGTTGCAGCGGGAGCTTCTGCAGAGCCCTAGTCGCCCCCGGGGGGTACGACAAAAACCGAAGCGAAAGCGTGGTTGGCGGGGGGTGAAAAAGCCCCCAAGCCAGGAAGGCGGTCGACGGTGGCGACGGAAGCAGATACACGAGCGACGAATCTCCCCGAAGGAGCAGAGAGGTCGTCAGTCCTCATACGTGGCCCGTGTGTGCGAAAATCGCAAAAATGCGAAGAGGCGAGAGGTAGCCCACCCAAGACGGCACTTTCACTGCGGGACACCAGCCCACCCAAACCGACACCAGGGGTCGGCGAAGAGTGAGTGCGAAGCCCGCAGGCTCGGATGAGGAAGATACCACCGTCCTCGATGGGGTTGAGGCAGCTAGACCCACTGCGGTCGTGTTCTGTGGCGGGCTCCGGCAAGCGGGAGAGAAAGTCAGCATTTCCGTTGGCGCTTCCCTTGCGGTACTCGAGGGTGTAGTCGAACGCGGTGAAGAAATCGAGCCACCGCTGGACTCGCGCATTGTGGTCCCCTACCCTGCCGATGCTCTCAAGGACTTTGTGGTCCGAAAATATTCGAAACTTCGTGCCCCACAGGTAACCTCGGAGTCGTTTGATGGTCCAGACAATGCTGCCAGCTCCCAGGTCCAACGGTGTCCAGTGCCTCTCGGAATCGAGGGTAGCGCGGCTGATATAAGCAATAGGCCGTACCGAGCCGTCCGGTTGTTCTTGTTCAAGCGCGGTACCGAAACCGTCGATGCATGCGTCGCAGTACATGTGGAAGGGGCGGGAGCCGTCGGCTACGGCATCCCAGTCAGGGAAGACCAAAATCGGTGGGGCGTCACGCGCTCTAAGGAGCGGGGGCGTCCAGTTGTCTAGGACGGCAGAGTCCGTCTGGCGGAGGCTGCTCGGGCCCCGTCGGGGGGCTCCGGTCGGAGCTCTTCCTCCTCATGAACTGTTGTACAAGGCCTTCGATCCCGTCGTTCTCATTGGGCTCCTGCCTAGACTCGTGCTCCACTTGTTGGTCTGTTGTACAAGGCGCTCGATCCACATCGACGGGCCTTGGGCGGTGGGGCACTGAGGGGCCCTGGGCCTCAGCGGCTCGGCCACCGTGAGGAGAAGCAGACCCTTCCACCTCTTGAGTCTCCATCGTGCAGTGGCCGGAACAAAAAAATACTCTACATAAATAGGAAAGCAAACAAAACAAAACAGTGACAAACAACGCAAACTGACAAAAAAGCGGAAAGTCCTAAGCCGAAGACGCCACTTGTTAAGATCAAGTTAGCGGGACACCTTGTACCCCTGGACAGGTCTGCCTTTTAAGTCGGTAATCGTTGGTACTCACGTGTGTTGCTTGCTTAGCTATAGAAGAAGAGCAGTTTTATTCCTTCGTGCACGCGAAGACTGAGACCAAGCTCGTGCGCCTCTGGAAAACCCCTGGTTGTCCGTCTAATATACGCCTTCCAAGTACTACAAATACGTCCCCAGTGACTGAACCCAGGTAATTTTCGGGCTTTCAACCTCATACAAAGCAGTATCACAACATTTTGGTGGATGAGAGGAGGGATGTTGGTTGTAGTAGTCCTTATGAGCGTCACATCAATTTTGATTTGTCGTATGATGCTGCCGCGCTTTTGTTCTGGAGAGTTCCCCACTTTTTGTTAGTCTTTTTAGAACAACAATACACAACATTGTCGGATGGCAAGCATAATAATAATTGTAGTCGGCAGGAACTAAGTACTACTCTTGCTGTGGTAGACACGACACTACTACATGCACGCGGTAGCATAGGTTGACTACTATATGTACCGTCACTTTACACCACTACCGCTAGTACGCAGATGTAGTACAGGTAGAAGCAGCACACACTCTACAAAATACTGCCTGGTACACTATTAATACTACTACCACAGTATACTACTACTACGACTACTAACTATACTACTATACTATTAATACTAAGTACTACTAGACCAAAGGCGCATACAATATACAGACGACCTCAGAGAGGTCAAATAACCACACGGTACCATGGATTGGGGCATGACTGCTATATGTAATACTGTTGTTACTACCAGGTATTATATATACACCACCACCAGTAATACGTAGATGCAGTACAGGTAGAAGCAGCATGAATAAATATTACACTACAATACCTACTACTACTGCTGTTGTTCCTATAATACTAAAACTTCGGTACAACGGCGACGTAGCATGCAAGCGGTACCACGAGTTGGGGGCATGACTACTATACGGTTACTGTTAATGTACACCACTACAACTACTACGCAGATAGATGTACTGTAGTACAGGTAGAAGCAGCATACACGCCACAAACTACCTTATACTACACTACTACGACTATACTGATTTTGTAAAATATACAGGCTACGTACTACATACGGTTGATGGCATCTATCTATCTTTTTTTTTTTTTTTTTTATCATCACTTTTACTTTCCAGCCCACTCGTAGGAGGTTTTACCCTCGACGATCTTCTGGACAAGCCGTGGTCACAGGTGTCGTCCCTTCTCCCCCCCGGTACGTGCCTTTAGTTTTTATCGCGCATAGGGTTCAGCATTCCCACTGCTCGTCGATTTTCATCGAATGTACAGCGAACTCACGCTCTCGCGCTTTCCGCTAATCAATTTTATGCAAGAAAAAGTCCCTATGAGCGTGCACTCGGTGAGACTCGAACTCACGAAATTGATCTTGATAGGCTCGCGGACCACCTACCAAGCCACCGGGGACGCCGTATACTGCTTCTATCGGCCAGGTAGAAGTGGTATATATATGCAGAGGTAGACGGACCGAGGGAGCCAGTTTCGTGTTCACGTACGTGCTCGGTGTGAGGTGTGTGGTGTACGTCAAAGGGCTCAGTCAGGTGAAACATGTATGACGCTCGACAGCTCGACAGACGTTTATTGCTGCTGCTGTATCTGCTGCTGTATCTACTGCTGCTGAGTGAGGTTGATAATAAAAATGGGCGATTTCAAAATGATCGAGATTTTCAACCCAGAGAAAATTCAGCAGAGGGAATTATCGTGCTCGTCCGGGATTAATTATTGTTGACTGCTCGCCACGACCGGGTAGGTTTCCCAGCCTATTATTGCACCGAAAAAAAATAACACGAGCCCACGATCATTCGGTTGCTCGACCTGATGAACACTGCACACACATACTATACGAACAATGCTGTTGTACTGCTGCTTCTGTTGTAGTGCGCACCGTGGCTGGGCGTTGCTTTTGAAATACGGAAGAAGTTCGTACGAATCGTCGTCCTGCCCCTGCGCAGCATCCAGTTAGTTGCACCTTTCTCGAGATTATTACGTATGTGTTCCTTCCTACTTCCCAGGTCGACAGGAATTACGGCCCACACACACAAAAGATGCGCTATCCGTGGCCGCCACAAACGGGAGAGCTTGATGAACACACTGTTGCTGTGCCGTGGCTGCCTCTGTAGAGAGCTCAAGGGACGGTGTGATCAGATATGGTACAGCAGCATCCAGCAGCAGACAAAAATCTTAAAAGCTGTGGGGTCTCCATTGTCGTGCTTGGATCTAGCAGGTCAGAATGACTCCCCGTATTATTTGCCAGAATTCTCGACTTGGGAGGCCCAGAGCACGCGCCACGTACCTCGGCCGGGGCTCGCATTTGTGCCATGGTGTACACGCGGGCTCCCTCCCTGTGTGCCACGTAGCCTAGAGTGCGAGAGAAGACCCGCGGCCGGACGAGAAAAGTAAAGTATTCCTGAAAAAAAGTCCATTTTGATACAAAGTAATAATACGGTTGTATGTTCAACCTTTTCGGATTTATTCTGAAATCTCACTACTCGTCCGACAATAGGACGTCTTCTGAAATAGCGCCACTTATCTGACTATCGTAGTCGGATTTCTTATAGGTTTTGGCCTTGAAGGCTTGAACGATCGATAGGTGTATATATGCACGTTCAACCTTGTAGGATTTCTCCCCAAATATACCAGGTATACGTTTTAGACCTTGATTGGCTGACACACGACATTTGAATGCATAAAATTCGTCCTTACGTACGCCTGACGATTAAATACGTCTGGCGTTGCGTGTGCCTAGCGCATCGTTCAACGCTCAAGCACACAACGGCGTGTGCACTGTTGTGCACTATACAAGCAGAAACACGAGCGGGCCAGACTCAAGAGCCTCGTATACTCCAAACAGCAGCACGGACGAAACCATTACGTAAGTAGTATGAAATACAAGAAAGGTAGAACGCGCGCGTCTGAAGACCGCGACGTACTACGCAGTTTGCATAGTTGAGTACTAGCCACTCAATCGCTTGTACTCACAACTGACGTAGGATTAACAATTGGAGCGAGCGACAGCGCACTCATACACAACGGCGTGTGCACTATGTAGCAGAGAAACGAGTGGGCCACACCCAAGCACCTTGTATACTCTAAACATACTTCCAAACAGCAGCGACGGACAAAGCCACTCCGTGACAAGAGCGAGCGAGGGCGCAGCGTCCATAGCTCAAGTACACAACAGTGTGTTCACTAACTTTGCAGAAATACGAACGAGCCAGATTCAAGTGCCTCATCTGGCCACCTCAATTAATGGCAATATTGAGCGAAAACATAGCGTCGAACAAGCAAGAGTTGCAGAGAAACGAGCAGGCACAGTCGTACCCGACGGCTCAGGGACCAACACTCCCGTGCACAACGGCGTGTACACGGATATACGAGAGACGCAAGCGGGTACAGGCGAACCAGACACCTCAGCTTCCACCACTCATGTACAAAACAGTGTGCACCAACTTGATGAGAAACGAGCGGGCACCGCGGTACCAGACACCTCAGCATCAACATTCGAGTACACAACGGCGTTCGCACGCAATCGAAGAGAAACAAGCGGGCACGGCCGTTCCTGACGCCTCATCAACAAACGCTCCTATATACTACGGCGTGTGCTGCGGCGTGTGCTACGGTGTGTGCCCGAATTTAGAAGAGATATTTGCAGAGAAACGAGCGGACACAGCCGTACCTGACACCTCAGGAACAAACACGCCCGTACAAAACATCTTGTACCCGAGCTTAAAAGAGATAGTTGCAGAGAAACTAGCGGGCACAGCCGTATCAGGTACCTCCGCACCAAACGCTCGAGTACACAACGGCGTGTGCACCAACTTAGCGCGAAGACGAGCAGGTACCGCCGTACCCGACGCCCCGGCATCACACACTCGAGTACACAATGGTGTGTGCACGCAATCGAAGAGAAACAAGCGGGCACGACCGTACTTGACGCCTCAGCAATAAACGCTCCCGAACATAATGGCGTGTGCCCGAAGAGAGAAGAGATAATTGCAGAGAACCGAGCTGGCACAGCCGTCCCTGATACCTTAGTAACAAACACTCCTGTACGCAACGGCGAGTGCCGGAAAAGAATAGCAGATAAACGAGCGGGCACACCCGTACCTGACACTTCCACATGAACGCTCCCGCGCACAACGGCGTGTGCCCGGACTTAGCAGAGAAACGAGCGGGCATCGCCGTACCAGACACCCCCCCCGGCATCAAACACTCGAGCACGCAACGGTGTGGGCACACAATCAAAAACAAAAAACGAACGGCCACAGCCGTATCAGACTCCTCAGCAACAAAGGCTCCCGTACACAACGGCGTGTGCCCGAAGTGAGAGTTGCAGAGAAACGAGCGGGCACAGCCGTCCCTGATACCTCAGTGGCCAACACTCTCGTACACGACGGCGTGCACAACGGCATTCGAGAGAAGCACGTGGGCACAGCCGCACTAGACACCTCTGCTTCCATCACTCAAGTACACAACGGCGTGTGCACCAAGTCAGACGAAAAACGAGCGGGCACCGCCGTACCTGACACCTCAGCGTCAACACTCGAGTACCCAACGGCGTGTGCACGCAGTCGCAAAGAAACAAGTGGGCACGGAAGTACCTGACGCCCCAGCAACAAACTCTTTCGTACACAACGGTGTGTGCCCGAACGTAGAAGAAAGACTTGCAGAGAACCCAACAGGCACAGCCGTACCTGACCCTTCAGTACTGAACACTCCCGTGCACAACGGTGTGCGCCGAGCTTATAGGAGAAAATGATCGAGAAACGAGCCCGCACGGCCGTATCAGGTACCTCCGTACCAAACCCTCGAGTACCCAACGGCGTGTGCACCAAAGTAGCGTAAAAACGAGTGGGTACCACAGTACCCAACACCCCGGCATCAAACACTCGAGTACACGACGGCGTGGGAATTCAATCGAAGAGAAACAAGCGGGCACGGCTGTATTAGACGCCTCAGCAACAAACGCTCCCGTACACAACGGCGTGTGCCAGAAATATAATTGCAGAGAAACGAATGAGCACAGCCGTACCTGATATCTCAGCTATCAACCCCGGAGGATGCTATCGGCAGGAGGCAGTATCGAGCTCAAAGGTACTTCTTTGTTCAAAACCATTTAGGTTGAAGCACGGAGCTACTCAGTCAGCGCTGACTAAGGAGCTCAGGGGTTTCACATTTATATACGAACACTCCTGTACACGACGGCGTGCACACAGGCATACAAGAGAAGCAAGCGGGCACAGCCGCACCAGACACCTCAGCTTTCATCACTCAAGCACACAACAGCGTGTGCACCAAGTTGGACGAGAAACGAGCGTGTACCACGGTACCAGACCCCTCAGCATCAAACACTCAAGTACACAACAGCATCTGCATCAAAGTATTGACGAAACAAGCGGGTGTCGCCGTACTAGACACCCCGGCATCAAACACCGGAGTACGCAACGGCGTATGCACGCAATAGAAGAGAAAGAAGCGGGCACGGCCGTACCAGACGTCTTAGCAACACACGCTCCCGAACACAACGGCGTGTGACCGAAGAGAGAATTGCAGAGAAACGAGCGGGCACAGTCATACCTGATATCTCAGCGGCCAACACTCCCGTACACGACGGCATGCACAAGGGTATCCGAGAGAAGCAAGCGGGCACAGCCGCACCAGGCACCTCAGCTTCCACCACTCAAGTACACAACAGCGTGTGCACCAAGTTGGACGAGAAACGAGCGTGCATCACGGTACCAGACCCCTCAGCATCAAACACCCGAGTACACAACGGCGTCTGCACCGCAGTAGTGAAGAAACAAGCAGGTACAGCCGTACCAGACACCCCGGCATCAAACACTCAAACACACAACGGCGTGTGCACGCAATGGAAGAGAAACAAGCGGGCACGGCCGTATCAGACGTCTCAGAGACAAACGCTCCCGTACACAACGGCGTTTGCTCGAAGAGAGAATTGCAGAGAAACGAGCGGGCACGGCAATACCTAATACCTCAGCGACCAACACTCCCGTACACAACGGCGAGTACACGGGCATACGAGGGGCGCAAGCGGGCACAGCCGCATCAGACACCTCAGCTTCCATCACGCAAGTACACAACGGCGTGTGCACCAAGTAAGACGAGAAATGAGCGGACACCGCGGTACAAAGACACATCAGCATTGAACACTCAAGTACACAACGGCGTTTGCATGTCATTAGCGCAGCAACGAGTGGGTACCGCCGTACCAGACGCCCCGGCATCAAACACTCAAGTACACAACGGCGTGTGCACCAAATTAAACGAGAAACGAGCGGGCACTGCAGTACCAGACACTTCAGCATCAAACACTCAAGTACACAACGGCGTTTGCATCTAACTAGCGGAGAAACGAGCGGGTACCGCCGTACCAGACGCCCCGGCATCAAACACTCAAGTAAACAACGGCGTGTGCACGCAATGGAAGATAAACAAGCGGGCGCGGCCGTATCAGACGCCTCAAAAACAAACGCTCCCGCACACAACGGCGTGTGGCCAAAAAGATAGTTGCAGAGAAACGAGCGGGCACAGCCATACCTGATACCTGAGCGACTAACACTCGCGTACACAACGGGCGTGCACACGGACACATGCGAGAGAAGCAAGCGGGCACAGCCGCACCAGACACCTCAGCTTCCATCACGCAAGTACACAACGGCGTCTGCACCAAGTTAGAAGAGACACGACGGGCATGGCGGTACCAGACACAGCAGCATCAAACACTCGAGTACACAACGGCGTCTGCACCAAACTAGCGGAACAACGGGCGGGCACCGCTGTGCCAGACACTCCGGCATCAGACAGTCGCGTACACAACGGCGTGTGCACGCGATCGAATAGGAACAAGCGGGTACGGCCCCACCAGACTCCTCAGTAGCAAACACTCCCGTACACAGCGGCGTGTGCCCGAAGAGTGAATTGCAAAGAAACGAGCGGGTACAGCCGTACCTTATTCCTCAGCGACCAACACTGCCGTACACAACGGTGTGCATACGGGAATTCGAGAGAAGCAAACGGGCACAGCCGCATCAGACACCTCAGCTTCCATCACTCAGGGACACAACAGCGTGTGCACCAAGTTAGACGAACCACGAGCGGGCACTGCGGCACCAGATACCGTAGCATCAAACCCTCGAGTACACAACAGCGTGTGCACGATTCCTCATGATGTATTCTCCACAAAATTCCAGCGACATTTGATTGTATATCAATGTTATGATACAAGTCTCCTTCTTAGTACGTCTGACTTTTTAATACGTCTGGCGTTGCATGCCTCGCGGATCGTCCAAAGCTCTCGTACAAACGGCGTGTGCACTAAATTAGCAGAGAAACGTGCGGTGCCTGATTCGAGTAACTCCAAACAGCAGCACGGTTAAAACCACCCCTTGCCGCGTAAGAAACCGGTGACATGCAGAACACGCGCGCAGCTGAGAAACGAGCGGGCCAGATTAAAATCCCTCGTATATTGCAAACAGCAGCACGGACGAGGAAACAGCAACACAGGACAAAGCCACTCCTTGACCCAGAGCGAGCGAGAGCACAACGCCCCACGCTCTAGAACAAAACGACGTATGCACGAAATTAGCCGAGAAACTCCCGGGCTCAGTCGTACCAGGCTATGGGCGTCGTATATTCCCGAACGGGTCAGAAACAGCAGAGACGAACAGAGCCACTCCGTGACAAGAGCGAGCGAGAGCATAGTGTCCAACCCCCGAGTACCGAACTGCGTGTGCTCTAACTTCGCGGATAAACGAGCGGGTCAGCGTGAGACGAGCACACAACGGCGTGCGCACGGGCATACGAGAGAAGCAAGCGGGCACAGCCGCACGAGACACCTTGGCTTCCATCACTCAAGTACACAACGGCGTGTGCACCAGGACGAAAACGAGCGGGCACCGCGGCAACAGACATCTCAGCATAACAAACTCGAGTACACAACGGCGTGTGTACGATTTCTCATTAAGTAGTTCCCCATAAACGTCTAGCGACATTTGATTGTATACCAGTACCATAGTATGGGTCGCCTTCTTAGTACGTCTGACTTTCTAATACGTCTGGCGTTGCATGCCTAGCGGATTGTCCAAAGCTCACGTACAAAATGGCGTGTGCACTAAATTACTAGAGAAACGAGCGGGCCAGATTCAAGTGCCTCGTATACTGCACAACAGAAGTACGGACTAGGAAAACAGCAGCGACAGACAAAGCCACTCCGTGACCCAGAGCGAGCGAGAGCACAGCTTCTTACTCTCTAGAACACAACGGCGAGTGCACGAAATTAACAGAGACACTTCCGGGCACAGTCGTACCAGGCTATGGGTATCGTATATTTCCAAACGGGCCAGAAACAGCAACGACGGACAAAGCTTCTCCGTGACAAGGGCGAGCGAGAGCGTCGCGTCCAACGCCCAAGTACGTGCGCTAATTTCGCAGAGAAACGAGCGGGCCAGAGTGAGACGAGCGGTCCAGAGAGAAACGAGCAGGTCAGACTCGAGAGCCTCGTATCCTCCAAACCGCAGCAACAGACAAAGCTGCTCCGTGACTCAGAGCAAGCGAGAGCGCAGTGTCGAATGCTCAAGTACACAACTGTGTGAGCAGGAAATTTGCGGAGAAACTCACGGGCACAGTCGCTCCCGGCTATTTTATGGGCGTCGTATATCCCCAAACAGCAACAACGGACAAGTCACCTCCTTGGCCAGAACGGTTCGACCTCGTCCACCGACGTGCGCTGCAATACCGTATACCAGGCACAGCGAACCTGGTATGCTCTTCGGGTCTCCACGCTAGAGCACTATAACCAACGAGTTATCGTATGAAACAAACGGTCAGCGCGTTAAAGCATACTCGTACAGCAGTAAAAGAAGAATTCTCGTATGAACATGAAATGTAAACACGCAATAACACAGCAGAGCAGGATTCGTACAACCGTGCGTACCTCGGGAGAGTGCGTCTCGGTGATAAGCCTGAGGTCATTCCAATTGGAGTGGCTTCCACCGCCGCCATTTGGGCCGCGAGCTCCCCCGTTCCTGCACCCCCCACCCCCCTCCCTGGCTTACACGCAGAGCCGCCCAAGTTCCCCATCTCGGAAGCCCCGTACAGCAGAACGCAGAGTTCGGACTGAAAAGCAGGCCAAGGAACTGCAGCAGGTCCAAATGTGTTGAACCATCAGGGGAGACGCCTCCGCTTCTCGATACGCGCCGAGACCGGAGCCGTCGCGTCAGCCGGAGGCGTTGGGGTCGGTTCCGACCGCGTGGACCTAGGCATACTCGTACTACCTCTCAAGAAATATTTTCGGGCCCACCTCTGTTCGCGAGGGTTTGGGAACGAAAATGACGAGTGATCGTGAGCGACCACTCCACAACGCAGATTCAAGACATTTGTTGATGGCGCGCATAGCTCCATGATTTGTGCCGACATATTCCCTGTGTTGTTATCGCCAAGTTTAGTTGGAGAGAAAAACAATTCAAACACTTGACTGCACTAATTTGTTGCATTAGACCCTGCCCCGAGCCAAGAGGGGCTAACGCACGGGTCATAATAAAACAAGAGAAATCCGCAATCACAAGAAGCAAACTCTTCAATTGGGAGATCTACTTGCAGTCAGCCAACTGGCGGCCCTAGCAGGCACTGCACTAAATAGTAGTAACGTACGGTGCTGTTTGGTTTCATACAATGCTCTGATACCCATATATCACTTGAACAAAGCAAATTAAACACCAGCGACTTTTTGACCAGGGATATACCCGAAGAAAAACCGTCGACCACTTTCCAAGAGGCTGAGGGCCTACCACAAGCGGCGCGTTGGAAAGCAGCGTCAGATCAAGAGATTGCGAGCCTGGAGAAGAACATCTCCTACGAGCTGGTACCAATCACCATAGTCCGGGCAGGACAGAGGGAGGTAAACACGCGGAGCGAGCAACTGTTGAACAAGCTTAATATGCAACTCAAGCCCAGTTTCGGCGACGTGTCGAGGGTTCTTGGCATGAGCATGACCCGTGACCGCGAAAACGGAACGGTCACTATCACCCAAACATGCTGCAAGGATGAACTTGTTGAGTGCTTTGGCACTGAAGACTGTAACCTCGTCTTCACACCAGGAGCGGAACCGGAACTTTCCCTGAACCAGCCGGAGAGGGACTTTCTGGACGAGGAAGGCAAGCGTCGGTGCCAGTCAATCGTAGGTGCCACCATGTACCTGGCAAGGGTATCCTGGCATGACGTCCTCAACACCGTGGATCAGCTGGGCCTGGGGATGTCCAAGTCTTCCCAAGGCTCATGTGGGGGTAGCAAGGCATTCGCTTAGTTATTTGGCCTGGTGCACCGACTTCTCTATATCATCTGCAAGCATGGAGGGTTCACACTCGCCGCCTTCTCAGATGCTGGCTGGGGTAACAACCCCGACAACGGCAAGTCAATACCGTCGAATATCGTGATGCCCACCAACGTCCCCATCAGTTTAAAGGCTTCAGGGCCTCACCGCACAGTCGGCGATGGGGCCTGAGCTAGTGGCAGTAGCGTTCACAAAGACAGAAGCCGTTGTCTGCTAGAACATGATAAATCAGCTAAGAGTAAAAGATGGATTCAACAGTGTTCGTCTCTACATCAACAACTATCGGCGCTTCATGTTGAGGCAATCGCACCTACTCCCTTCGGGCAAAAAACATTGCGCTGAAACACGTCTCGGTCCAAGAGCTGGTCGAGGACTGCACGGTCACCATTTACTATGTCAAGACCAAGCACATCAACCAGAAGCGTCACTCGGAGTTCACCAACAAACATCAGGGTGTTTTGAGACTAAACGGAGCCGAAGACCGTGTCCTAGATTTAGGCGGCTTAGCAGACACTAGCGTTTGCTGTGTGAAGTGACCAACTCGCTAAGAGCGTTAGCATTGACGCATGGGGGGGGGGGAAGCGTGGCAATCACATGGTAGTCCGAGTGAGGAAATTCGCTTGGGTTGGCGGATAACTAGCGCACTCGGGTCATTCACCAAAATTCAGAATGTATTGGTTGTTTGAGTAGACAAGAAACACTAGATTGCTTCCGTCGCTACCTGTTCCTTGTTCCCAGTTTTAGACCCTAGACCTAACTTGGAACCAGTTCCACTATTGGTTCCACGCTCTGATCAACAGCTCTTACGACTATGGTTGTGTTAGCTTTGGCGTTGGATTAGCATAGAATACACGAGATATGGTTGTTCGAGTTCTGTTAATTACTTGGGGAACTGTGCATCGCACCTGATTGGGGAGTGCGTTGAGTCGCTGTCTCTGATTGCCCCACAACCTAGCTAAAAAAAGGGACATGCGATAGTGGGTGAGCTCGCGCGAGTCTCACACTACCCGGAAGAGATGCCCCGCCCGAGGGGCTATCTCCACCGCATCTGCCCCTCTTGGGGGTCATGTCGGGCCAACGTGCCCAAGCTCCAGTGGTGACAGCAGCCTGCTCTGCTGTTGCAACGACAGCTATCGATACATGACACGAAATCTGAACGTGGAAATGTGGTGAACTTAGGCAATACAGGTACCAATCCACCAGAGGATAACAACAACAAAAGCTACTGACCGCAAGTTCGATATGCCACTTCCACTGTGGGGGGGTGACAAGTGTAGGATAATGGCAATGTAGTGACGTTACTATCGCTTCGATCAAGTACTGGTTATCGTTAGGCGTGGTCAGTATATTGGTTTGCACTGCCGTTCAGGGGGAGTGTTAAGTGTAGGCTAGGTAACCTACACATACGCAATCAACGTTCAGTGTAGGTAGTCACTGTTACCGATTGTATCAGCAGTGAGCAGCAGAACTGCTGTGTTAAGCACACAGCCTACAGCAGTGGCCTATCGCTGTACAAATACACCATGGTAACAAAGGTAGTGCAATGAGAGCAATAGTATGTTGATGGTGCCGTAATCAACGTACTGTAGTTAGTTCAAGAACATGTCTGGTAGAATAAGGTGCGAGACAGCAAGTCCACTAAGAATACACGTTGCGGCACAGGACGATAGCCCAGTAGCTCCAGATGTTGTTGCATCAGACGACCTGTCCACACTGCCACTCTTCTATGCATTCTTCCAATATTCTATCAGTATCTCCTGGAGTCTGTACACAGTGCATTTGTCTCGAGGATTTATTAGCCGCAATCCCCCTTTCAATATGTGAACGGCTTCCTGTCTCGTGCATTCTGCATGCTCCTCGGTTTGCTAAATTGATACCAGCGCACGCATTTCGACCACGCCAGACCGTATCGTATTACGCAAAAAAGAGGTACCGCTCTTTGCTTATGTATTTTCTGACTGGTTGAGCTCCTCAGCAATCAGCTACCGGTTGGTATGACTTTTTCGACACTAAAGTTCCTTTAGGGCTAGCGCACATGCGTTTTCTCGAATTGGGCGCTTTGGTTGTTTTTTCCAAGTCACTTTCGGGCGAGAGTTTGAGCTCTTCATGCGAGGAGTTCATTTATAAAACAGAATTACCACTGCCGTGGTATTGCTCTTCGAATGCAGTCTAACGGTGGTGCGCGTTCCTACTGGCTGTTGCGCTGATATTTTAATCCCTTTCTTCGTGTCTACTTCGTATATGAGCAACACAACAATTTTTCTTCGTCGTCGTCTGTCGTCGAACGTGCAGGAGAGCGAGTTGGAAACAATCCTACGCAATATTGACGACCATTGGTAATGTTGCACCAACCCACTGTGGGATGAGTTGAAGGTCCGTACTGAGGGGGGCCAAGCGAAACGCCTACTTGTAACCGTGCATAGTAAATAAGATCTTAGACACTAAACCCTCCGTCGAGTCCGTTGCGACGGCAGTCGTGACTACAAAACCAGATTTATGCTGCGGAAATCTTTTGGGTGCTACCCTTGCAGCCAATAAACACACCGTGAATACGTCGATCTCGAGCCTATTCCATGAGAAACGGCTACGAGGAAGGAAATGAGTCGCATCAAACTCCACGAGTCGGTTCCAACTCTACGAGGCATGCTTATGACAGGGCACGCCTTGTAGCACGTGTTCGCCAACAAAGTGTCGCCATCAAATTCTGGCTGATGGGGGCCCTCAACTGATTAAGTATCCAATGTCACTGAGAATAGTATTTTTTCTCGACACTGCTGTGTTTCGATGTCTACCGAGGCCATGACGATGGCGTTCACGGGACTGTACCGTCCTTCTCTCTCGAGGTCAGGGTAGAGTTTGAGTGGAAAATAGAGCTACTCAAACGAAGAACCTCATCAAATCTTTGGTGTACCTCGTGTCGTGGCGTGCATCTCTCTGTGACGTTCCGACGGCATGCGAGTGAGACACCAAGTGCTTGAAGGGAGCGACACGAAAAACACTCCCATTGCTACGTTGCTCGCACATAAACATACCCTACGTACCAGCAGCCTTTTTATCGGTTTTCGACGAACGTGGGGAGACCACGATCTTGGCCTCGACGAAATCTACTGAGTACTACAGTGGTCTAGTAAAACGAGAGCCAGAGTTGATGACGTCTGTGTGATGGATGATCCATGCTTTGCGACACTTCATTTTCAACGTTTTACAATTTTTCGTGACTTCAACTCGAATACGCGACGTAGGTGTGCTTACAACACACTCGCCTTTGAGGCGAATACAGAGCAGTGTTACTTCCCCATCTGCGAAGTTTGTTTCTTACCATGGTGTAAAATACCTCACCTGTAGAGTTCCCGAGGGCTAGTCTCCTTTTGGGCATGGTCACCTCGGCGTCCATGATATCCTGGGTGTGTTCGAAGGTGATTTCGATCTCGCATAGCCCACCGTCGGGGCTAAGTTTCTGCGCGCGCGACCACTTCGACACACGATCAATAATGCCCCTCGCGAGTAGGCTCTCGTTCGCACCCGTCGTCGCCCGCATCCCTGCTGCCTTCTCCGGGGCGCGTGCAGTCGGCGTTGGTCCATGCGTCAGTGGTGGTCTTGGTCCCGGCCTCGACGTGGCCGTTGACTCACGGCGAGTTCGGGTCGCCGCAATCGAAGCCACCCTTGTCGCCGCATGTTGCGTCGGAAGTACGGACATAGGCACATTCGCAGCTATCACAGCCGCCGTGGCTTGCAAGCAGCAGTTTCAGATCGTACGCTCAAGATGAACCGGGGCTCCTTCGTGCCATATACGCACATAGATTAGCTGGTTGTCAATCAGTGTTCTGGAGGGAAATAAACAAGTGGCCCGGAAACGTTCTTGCGCTTTTCTCCGCCTCGTTTTTTTTTGTGTTTAATTTTTGTCCCGTTTTCGATATGCGAGGAGCTTTTCGATCGACGCTTTCCATGAAAAGGGCGGCATCTAAACTTCCAGAGGCTCCCCAAACTGGAGGAACAACGTACCTCACCCACACGCTTGATGTTGAAAAAAGATTGAAGTGGAAACCAAGCGAAATATATCACGGCCTAGGACATATAAAATGAGTGCGTTCAATTTCAACAAGAGGGTGGTGGGTTTCTCCTCAGTTGAGGAGTGCTGTTGGTGTTAATGGTGTTTGCCAAACGGTGCTACCGCTATCGTAGCAGAGTGCAATCGGTAACGCTCCAAAACAGGGGGGGAACGGTTAATCTGTGGTGGGCATGCTGTTTAGAGTGGCGGTGGTGGATCGTTGAATAAGAAATGGGTTGTGGTGAGGAGCATCAACACTCGGAACGATGACCACCCACGCTAAGCAGCGCCGTTAAAAGCACAATGCTTGCACGGGTCGTTTCTGCAAGAAACATGCTCCACTCATACAGACAAAACTGCGGACTACGTTGTACCACACTTCTCGTTTGTCCGATATCGAAAGTTGCACAGACAGCAGGTGCCACTGGGGGTTGAACCATTAAATAACATCCTTAATGTTAAATGGCATATCGCTCGAGGACCGGCCATGTAAGGCCTAACGATAGATGCCGCATTAGAGACGATGATTCGTTCTTTTCTTCGGCGTACTGACCACTGAGATCGCGACACCCCAAACAAACTATTTAACGCTACCTGCAGTTCGAGGTGCTTACGCGTGACAGACGCTTTCGCAGATGTCACGGCCGTCCTGGCCTGGTGCGGGTTTGGTATGATACTCTAGACTCGGTTATAAATCCTAATTTGTCGACAGTGCTGTCGCTGTATCACCTAACATGTATTGGCGCTACAACGGCTGTCCATGCATGGCATAAAGGACCAATACTCGAATGATACTCGGTTGGGAATGTCTCGTTCGATCTGCAGTAGATCATCATTATCCACGGCATTGGCTAACGGCTAAATCATTCAACGCAGCGTGCAACTGGAGTGACGGCAAGGGGCAGGTATAGCCGCGAGGAGAGAGGGACCAGGTAATGACAAGTTGTAGGTGACAGCAGGGGGAAACATGATAACAAGCGCTAGGTCTTATCGCGTGTTGTCAATGGCACCGTTCTCCGCACAACAAGGGACACACACGTATATGACAAAGCTGGTCGGACTAAGAAGATGAAGGATCACCACACTCCTCGTTTTTGTTGCTCGAGTGGTAGTAAACGTTGGATACACCGTCGCCAAGGCATGAGCTGGTTGTCTCCCTGTGTAGGACTGATCAGGTTCAAGACTAGTGATGCCATCGCCACGATCGACATACGGAGCTCTGGGGTCGCCGCCATCGAAACCACCGTACTCTTCATCACCGCAGGTGAACCGGTCGGTGCTGACGCAGGTGCACTCGCAACAATCTCTACCGTCGTAACCTGAAATCGTTAAAACACGTTACAAAGTATCGGTCCATTTGTGAGACGTATTTATCAGGGATGTACATTATTTGTCTTTTTTTTTTTTTCGCGCGGCATGCCGTGGCACGACCTGCGGCAAAACCTTCCACGGCATTAGGTTGGGGTTAGGGTTAGGGTTAGGGTTAGGGTCCCATGGTATGCCGTGGGGGTCCGTGGAAGATTCCGTGGTATGCCGTGGAAGTTTTGCCGCAGGTCGTGCCACGGCATGCCACGGCATGTCGCGAAAAATGACAATAATGTACATGGCCCGTATTTATGCAGCAATAAGTGCTCAGTTGTTGTGATATCATAGCGGTGGTCTGGGTAACACAACCCGGCCTCGCCAAGCATACTTTCTCTGGTCGTGGACAACTTGCCCAATGTAGACATACACAATTTACCGCGTGATACCTCTGCTCCTACGTAGGATGAACGGGAGCAAGGGTAAGGCTGGCAGGATATACAGCCCAGGGGTGGATGGGGTGCTGCCGGCTTCGACTTCTGCCCATATTAACACGTGGCATCACATCCGCCAGGGACGTGTCGGGGAGGCCACAGTTATGGGATACACACGAAGCAAGACCGATCCCACGGTAGGCGATGCACGTTCTTGCCTTCTGAAGCTATACATATCAGACCGGATGAGCTCCTAACGTTCAGCAACTAGCGGCTAACACAACGATTTTCCTGTGTTTAGGCATATGTAGCGCATACACGTGCTGGTCGGGGTGCCCGAAAAAAATCCCTTCCAAGTAGAGGTTCGAGTGAGACATTGAGCTCCTTCCTCAGGTGAGTAGCTCAGGAAATAAGGCGCCACCCTCAGCGTGGCATTGCTCGTAAACACAAAACATTCGTTTTGGCGGCTAGAACGTTCAACATTAGTTGGGACATCAAACCCAACGTTCGTCCCCAAACGTGACCCACCTCATTCCTCCTTGTTGTTGAAAAGGTCGCCATCTCCGTCTGAGAAAAATGAAGATATGCACTCGCGTTTTGTGTTATGTGCATGACGATTCATTGGACTCAAGACTGATGATGACGTCGTCGTCGTCGACGTCGACAAGGAGCACTGACATCGATACAGTCAAAACCACCGTGGGATTTTTTCGCCGCGGGTGAACCTGGTGCTGTTGCAGGTGCACTGGCAACAATCGCCGCCGTCGAAACCTGATTCATTTGGAACACGTAAGGATACACCGACGACGTCAGTGGCCAGCGGTTCGGCGACAGTGTTCCCTGGATAGGTTTATTTCTCATACAGAGTGTCACCGTGTATGCTTGACACTAGCTAGGCGCACCCGTGTTTACCCTTGGCCGGGTAGTCTCGCCACGGCTAGATGAGTATCACGTACAGCATTGTCCAACTGGGGGCAAGTACTGGAGCACGTTGAACCTCACGGGAGTATACGCAAGGTCGGGAGCGTACCAAGGCCATATACAGCGTTTACGGAGGTGGTAGTTTTCTCGCCTACTGGGAATAGGTACATAACATTGTATCGCCAGACGCTTGTTCGAGAGGACACCTTCATCGGTTACATACAGCCAAAACAAGCGCAGTATTTACAGGTGTACGGGTTAATCCCGTGCGGTGACAGTACAACATCAAAATAACACGACGAACAAAAATCACCTCGGATACCGTGAAACTCGGATGGCGCTTAACTACGTTACGGGACCTAACACTGGCGCTTGGACACATTCTAACGCAGTGCTACCACTGGAAGACAAACGACGTACGGTGCTCACATATTGTTGAATGCATATCTATGAACGTTACAACGCACTAACGTTGTCTTCTTCTCGTACTCGGCGACTCTAGCGCGGTGATATAGTGTGACGCCATGATTGATGCGTGTACTACGATCGTAACACAATACCCGGACGTCTCAATACTCGTACGTTATAAACCTGACATGAACATATTGCAACCCCGATGATGCGCGATCTTGCTAACGTGATATTATGATGTAGGAGAGTCTAGGCAAGCACTTTGATCTTGAGCTAGGGCTCAAGGTGATAGGTATAACGCCGGAACAAAAATTTAAATAGCGGTGATCACGTTCTCCATGACAATAACAGCATATTATTCGACGTTGGTCGAGCACCGCATACTATTCGTTAGGGTTGAAGAACACAACATTTGACGTAAGTCAGGTAAGTTACCTTTGAAGGTGGTGTGGTCGCGATGTAACACTGTGTTAGGATGTTACATACATGCCGAGGGATGCGCAACATTGCGATAGGATGTTACTCGCAATAATTATCAGACTGTAACATCAGGTTACCACCTTGCCACAAATGGCAACCGGACGTAACACTACGTTACTGCGTGGCGGTTGGACCTGTCATTGCTGCAACAAAATGTTGCTGTGTGACCTTTTGGTCTCTCCGGTACACAACATGTGCCACTCAAAGCCGAATGGCGCAGTATAGCAATGTTGGGTATTTTACTGGCTTACTAAAGACCCTCTCGCATGCGCGGACACCTACAAAAACATTTCATCCCCGGTAAATTTACACCTCGATAAATTTGAACATTAAAACAGGGGAAATTCAGGAGAGACTCCGCAAGCAAACGCCTAAACTATTATGAAACCTTGACCCTATGTTTTCCATCTATAATGCCAGTACCTTATCCATCGATACAGTCTTGCAATTTAATCCACATACTCGCACGTACGAGTTAAAACACAACAGTAAAATAATGCTGATATCTGATTATTGTAGTTTGCCATACTTCTGTTGCTACTTTATTTGCATACGAGCTGACGTACTAGCAAAATGTTCGTGTTTTATCGATCGTGTACATTATGTACCTAGCGCGTGTTACGATGCAACTACAACTCGCTAACATTCAAAATTTGTATTCGGCACACTTATCCACATATTATAACAAGGTGTTGCCAGTGCGGAATCTAGCTGACAGGATAACATTGTGCAACGCGATCGCCCGCCGACCACAATATCTAAACGTTATAACTTAGGTAATGTAGTAACCTAGTGTAAAAACGTCGAACCGTAACAATCATGTGGAACGTGAAGTACCGCGTTGTCCGAGGTGTGGAGGAAGTGTTGCATGTTTTGATATTGCCCTCGCAGTCAAATGCAGTCTACTATAGAGTATGTACCAATGTTTGGTGTATATTACCGTAAAACTAAATCAGAACCGGCCTTGACAGGGTCGTAACACAGGGGATATAAGGAACTTGGCATTGAGGTGGAGGCTCAGGAAATATCGATATTCTAGGATCTTGGACATATTGTGCCTGACTATTTTGGTTCGGTTATGCAGTCGGCGTGATCCACAGCTGTCCCAAATGACTTCGTATCTACCAGAGCGTAATGTTTCACCGTGTTCTGGAAACATATGTCTCGAAACTTAAATACGATTATCGTTCTCATCGGACAGACGATTCTCCGTTTTTTTTAATCTGCTGTTGGGGACTGGTATCACCCCCTTCCACAAAAAGCCGCCGCGCGTAATTCAAAACCGAATTCCAACCTCTGGCAGAAATCTTCGTGACCACAACGCGATCGAACACGATATCTACGGGGCTCACAGCAAACACAGGGGGCTTCGGTCATTACTAACCAAGTACGTCGGTTTGTGTTGGAGCTCTAATAATATTGCATTGCTTAGATCAAGCATGCGGGACACTTGGTATACCTGGAAAGGTTTGCCCATTAAATCGGTACTCGTTGGTACTCACGTGTGATGCTTGCTTAGAGATAGAAGAAGAGCAGTTTTATTATTTTCGTACAAGCGGAGACTGAGACCAAGCTCGTGCGTCTCTGGAAACCCCTTGGTTTTCTACCTAAGGTACGCCTTCCAAATACTACAAATACTTTCCCAGTGCCTGAACCCAGGTAATTACCGGGCTTTTATCCTCATTCAAGGCAGCATCATAACACTAGCCCATTATGATGAGCCGTACACGCAGAATTATGGGAAATGGATGTAAACCCCGATTCCACGAACTACAGCACGAGTCGAAGATGCGGCTCCTCAAAACCCACTCCCACACCTCTGAACGGCAACGCAACGAAGCCGGGGAAGTACGTAAAAAAAATTGAAGGAAGACCCAGACTTAAGGGGCAGGAAGAAATTGTCAACGAAAACCATCGCCATGTCACCCGCACGGGGGGGGAGGCAAGGAAGATGCAAGGAAACGCGAAATGTGAACACCAAAAACGAGAAGAAAAATAACACGTTAGACGGCAAGAACCACCTACACCCAGCCCAGAACTCTGAAAACGCGTCCTGGGTCACAAATGAGTGGCCCGATTACCTCGACCAGCCCCGACTGAGCGGGGGGGGTAGGCAGGACAAATTACGCAAAACCTCATCCCCAACCAAGCCCAAAAAAAAAGAAAACAAACCAGAAACACACCGAGCAGAAGAAAATCACCTCCCAACGTCAGGAAAACGACAAAAAAGACAAAAAAAAATATACATCGAGTGCAATCGAGAAGCGAAAATTAGCTATCCATGGCGGCGCCTCGAGATTCATCTACGTTACGCTGGATCCCCTGTGCAAACGCGCTAGCCAAGTGAATTTGCAGACACCAAGAACCTCGTTCAGCTCTCGTCGAAGTCGTGTAGTGCGCTGGAGAAAGAGGAAGTATGCTCGGTCCCGGGTAGTCCAAACATCGAACCAAACATACTCCATCCGTTGGCGTAGTTGCGCTGATTTTCCCAAGCCACCACAGACCGTCGTCCCCCTTGTACCAAAAGTGGACCCCGTTGGGAAGTACAGTGTTGCTGTATCGGCGGAGCCAATCGG
Organism: Macrocystis pyrifera; assembly: GCA_031763025.1. Lineage (NCBI taxonomy): Eukaryota > Phaeophyceae > Laminariales > Laminariaceae > Macrocystis > Macrocystis pyrifera. The sequence continues at coordinate 9,194,703 of JASSKH010000001.1, forward strand.
CGTGCGATACGCAGCCATAGCCGGGTGCCAGAAACCGCTGGCCGTTACTCCGAGAAAGCTCCCGTTGTGCCGCCCCATTTCTCATTCAGCGGTACAGGTCGTTGGTTTGGCGGTGTTGGTTCGGGGTACCGGCCCGGTAGCGCAAAATTGCGTGGGTCCACGGCGTCGTCCAGAGTCGTGGGTCCCGCGGGCTGGGATGTCCTCTATCCCGACGAGGGAAAGGAGCCGTACGTCCTCAGGCCGCTGGGAGACCTGGCTGGGCGGGGTGACTCATCCCGTGCTTTTGCCGTCCGTGACATGCTGAGGCGGGGGCGGGTGGAAAACACCGGGGCATGGGACGACACCGGGGCACGGGACGACACCGGGGCAGGGGGGGGCACATGGGCAGGGGGGGACGGGAAACGGCTGTTCTCAGGGTCGTGGAGCGTAGAACCAGCGGTGGCAGTAGCCGCGGCTTGTGGTTCGGCAACTTGTATAGCAGTGGTCAAGGCATGGCGCGCCATTCGGCGGGCACTACGAGCGCTTGGGGAGCGAGCATCGACCCCAGAACGTGTCGTGATAGGCTGGCGGTCGTCACGGCTTCTACGTGTATTAACAGCAAGTGCAATTGGTTTTGGTACATCTTCGGTACTGGAGGGCGTATTAAAAGCATCGTCCCCTCTGCAGCAGTGTTAAGACTCGCATCAGGACGAGAATTCTCAGCAGAATCGTCGCGGGTAGCTACAGCAGCGGGCACTCCGATTGCGAGTGCTGTACGTTACCGATTTCCACTACCTTGGTATCTGCCGAAATGGACGATATAGAGCTGACGCGTGGGACTTGTCTTGTTCCAAGCCATCTCGAGTTTAGCTCGCATTTGCCATGGTACTGGTGTGTTTTTGAGTGCGGCAGGATTTCGTTTTGTTTCCGTTTGTTTTCTCACGAGCGCACAAGGCCTAAATACCGCAAGTATCAGGCAGCCTTGCCTCATGTACCTCTATACTAGTGCTGCAGTACTTGCCTACAATGAAGCTTTGGGGTCCAATCATACTTGAACACGACAGAGATGCCGTGCTCTCTCTCTCTTTCCTAGTTCGCTCTATCTGTATAGATAGGTCTTCTTCCCTTTCTTGGAATTTTTGATTGGTCGATGTTTGCTATGACGACATCATGAGCACCCACCGTGAGTGTGCAGCTTTCCGGACAGAGTGAAGTGAAGAGGTATTAACGAGTACGTGCAGGTGGAAGGCCATGTATGGTGAAAACACACAGATGTGTCAATCGCATCTTCTCTTGTACGTGGTACATGTTGACAGTATCGAGTACTCTATTGTAGAGCAGGGCAAGGGTTGCCCTGCGGTTCCCTAGGTGTTCCCATTCAATACAAGGTTGGACGGAGGTATTGAAATTCTCTCGCGACATATATATTTGTTAGGTATTATTTTACTTGTTTGAAGATGCTGCTGCTGCTGCTTGCGTGGGTTTTCTTAGAAGAAGTGATAGCAGCAGGAGATACCAGGCATGCTTACTACCAGGTATACAGTAGACGTGGACCACCCGCCCTAACCCGAACTCTATGGGGTGACCTGTGCTTGGATGCAAAAAAGGTACCGCGGGTTGTAGGAATGGAGAAGTCAGTATAAATATCATCACCGTTGTTGTCTTGTTTCGACCTGGTGTAGAAGGGTAGGTTGCCTGTCGTCCCTTGTTGTTGTAGGCCGTTGTTACTGTCGTAGTCGGCCTTTTTTTTCTTGGAAACAATTGCTCTGACTCTTTCAAGTCTGGCTAGGTCAGCATTGTGTATTTTAGCTATGAAGCAAATGACATACGTACAGCAACTTCAGTCCGCCTGTCGGAAGCTATCACCATCGTGCCAGTAGTAGGTACCAGGTAATCTCGGCCAGCTGTCTGTGATCACGACGACAGCAGCTACTTGTGTGTGGTGGTGCTGTCTCTCTCTGTAGTCGCTCATGTATCTGCCGGCGGCCAAAACTCCCGGCGGCCAAAGCTCAGCAGCAGAAAAAGCAGCAGCAGCTAGCCGCAAAAAACAATCTCTCAGTCAGTGGCAGGCGGCAGCTAAGCTGCTGCTCAGGAGGAGTTTCTGCTCAGGAGGAGCTGCTACGCTGGAGCAGCAGCTGCACAGCAGCTAGTAGCTACTTGTCGCGGTGATGGTGCTGTCCCTCTCTGTCGCGTAGTCATCAGATTTTGCCTTCGCGACAACCTGAAGAAGCATATATAGTAAGTCGATCGCGGTCAAAGCTCTCGGCGGCCAAAGCTCAGCAGCTGCAGCTTCTGAAGCAGCAGCAAGCAGCTAGCTGCAAAAAAAGTTATCCGCAGTCAACGGTAGGCAGCAGCTAAGCCGCTGATCAAGAGCTGCTGCTCAGGAGCAGCAGCTGCAAAAGTTCAAAGCCTTCGGCGGCCAAAGCTCTTGCTACCGCGTCGTTACTCCTGACTTGCGACATCGCAGTTTTTCGAGCGTTTACAATAACAAACAGCATCATCAGCAACAGACCATGTATTTGTCGCGGTGTATGATAGTAGATACGGGTATCCTGGGCGCGTTAGTTTGTCTCAACTGCTGCGCCACTTTGTCGGCTCCACTGCTGTGTTGTGTACCGATGCGGGTGTCCGCGCTGTGGATCGCTGCGTGCTGCTCATCGCGTTGGTGTATTGCCAATCAATACAATAATCAGCAACAGCAGAGGAGTGTAAGCGTTGGTGTATTGCCAATCAATTTAATAATCAGCAACAGCAGAGGAGTGTAAAAGACGATAGATAAGATACTTGGTAGATGTTATGTATCGTTAGGCCTTTACAACAATTATTAATAGTTGTATGATCGCGCTCGCTACTACTACAGCTACTACCGCCGTGCTTCGTGCAACAACAGCAGAATATGATGCATTGACTGCAGCATGCCATATTATGAGTACATCTACTCAACCCTTTGGGGAGACAACGCTACCGCTACTGTAGTACTTGATTAGTAGAATATGACGTAATAATGTGACTGACTGGCTGGTTGATGATACCAATCTACGGATGATAGTCGGATGGGTAAACTGTACTATATTGTAATTTGGCTGTTTTACGGCCGATGGATATCGATCTCCGGCAGAGGTGGCGCGGACAGCTGTTCGGCTGATCCGTATTTTTTTCTGCGCTATGTCGTTGCCCATCTACAGTTTGGCTCGCTCATCGTTTAGAAAAATTGAATAGACCGACACACTTCAAGTGATCAACGTTGAAGCTCATGCTGCGGCGAAGCCCCGTTTGCTATGTGTAGGATCTCACACTGGGATCCACGTGGAGTGCAACAAACTGCACGCTGTGGGCTATTCGTATGAACACGTACAAAAAATGCGCGGAAAGAAAAAAATCCCCGTCCCCTCACATGCGTTTTTTTTCTGCCTGATTGGAACACCTTGCACCGGTCAAAAAGAAAAAAGTCGAACAGCAGAGCTTCTCTCTTAGCCTCGCACGCCGCCCGCCCGTCTCGCGACCACCTCACCACTGTTTCGGTCCAGGTAAAACTATCCTCCCTCCCTGCTACAGTGAGCCTCGTCGCCCGCCTCGCGCAAGATCGGTGCTCCCCGTCGTCCTGTTCGCCAGCTCGACAAAGTTGGTGCTCAGACTGCATCGCGCTCTCTTTCAACTTTGGTTTGGTCGCAAAAAAAACAGCGCTTGAATATTATTTTACATATTTAAACGACCCATATATCTCGTATATGGTACAAGCCGAGCCTCACAAGAGCCTCATTCGTGCTTCCCACGTGTCTCGAGGCACACGCGACGCCTAGCCACGAAAACGGCGACCGCGCTCCTTGCAACCCCCCCTCGACCCGCCAGCACCCGCCGACACCCGCGACGGCGCCGGGCTCGTCCGCGGTGCCGTGCTCTGACCACACGCACGCGCACGAAACAAAATATAATTTCTTCAGAATAGTATCTACGCTTGACTCGTACCCGGTATGTTCGTATGAACACGAGTACAAGAAGGCGCTTGTATTCACGGACGTGGTTTTTGTTCGTAACTATAAGCTATACCGGGACAATGCTTTTTTGCCAAAAAACGGTATACCTTGGCAGAAAACGTTATATAACTTGGTTTTGGTGTGCCCTGATCACCTCGTTTTACTTTTTCGTACCGTAAACTGGCAAAAATACAGTGGTGTACCGTTTTTTGTCGTGTAGGCAAGTGAGACGGACGGACATGGATGTCTCGCCGTAAAACGGTATACCTTGACAGAAAAACGTCATCTTGAGTCTGGTGTACCCTGCTTTCCTGGTTTGAATTTTCCGTACCGTAAACTGGTAAAAAATCACTGGTATACTGTTTTTTGTCATTTTGTCCGTTTGGACAAGGGAATAGTTTTGCTTCTATTAATAGATACCCTCGGTGAACCTAGGGAATTTGGCATATAATATGGTCTCACGTTTTGACATTATTGGTGATTTGCCCCTCGACAGTAGCAGTCGTAAATCGTATTTGGTTGAACCGCGCAGAAGCAGTCTTTGTTGATCACTGCTCTAGCTGCCTCCCGGAGCATGCAAACAAAAAAAAGCTCTGCACATACAGATCCAGCGCACCCCGCTCTTGGACGCTGTGCACCGGCCGTAAGTATGGGGTGCAGTTTGCATGGAGAGTATACCTACAATTCTTGCGAAACAATCAAGGCACGTGGAAATTTCGATGGACAGAATGCCCAACACAAGAGAACACCGTCATCATGCTGTTCGCAAAGGAGTAATAACGTCGGCTAAAACCTATAGTGTCTACTTGAAACATATGGAGTCAATGCACACGCTGCACACGCATCGTGTACATCATATAGTTCGAACTGAACAGTACTCTCCAAAATGCCGGCACCTGACACGCTCCACTATTACTTGTGTGGCTGGCCAGACTTGAAGCCCGCCTGATGTACTTCGTCTCGGGCGCATCCAACTCGCACCCCCGACTGAATTTACAAATTCTCTTCTCTCTGTCGGCTGCTTTAAGTCGCGGCAACGCTCATCTGGTACACAACAGCTATTATACCCTCCCACCTAGCGATTAAAAAAAAAATGATTTTGGTATGCTTTTTTTCGCCCAAACTATAATATAATATCCAGTTGATACAACGTACTGGCAAACGCGCGAAACCTCAGGTTCCTACATCCTCGGAGTAACCCACACTTTGATGACGGTCAGAGACAGGCCCGACTAAGGCGGAAGAAACGAACCGGGTTCCAAGCGGTACACGAAAACTTGAGAAATAAGTGTGGACAGGGGTTTCCTCTTGCTCTCCGGGGCGCAAAGCTAAAAAACAAAAAGCGCGAAAACCCCCATACCATTGATGACTGCACAGCAATACTGCCCCCTAATATCGAGCAGCCGGATGTTCTGCATACTATCTGTTCAAACTGAATGACGTCTGCGATTCACTCTGTCACGCGTGGCGCCTGCAGGACCTCTACTATCCAAGGGAGCGCACAGTTTGTCCTGATGGGCGCATATTTCTCTCGAACGGGTCTTAGCTCTTCCCCGATGATGCCTGCGTCACCAACCGTATCGCGCGGGATGTGAGTAGCACGTGTCATGTTGTCACAAAAGCAGTAAATACACTACCAGAACGGTATAAAGCCTCGCTCGAGCAACCTGAAAAAAACAGGATGCGTTTTGTTCGATGTTTTAACACTACGCCTCAAGGCGGCCGGCCTTGTTGCTCGAAATCGAGACAACCGCATTATTTTCCGCTTGTTTACCCGCGACGACATCGTACACTTCAATGATGGATTAGGGGAGTGTACAGCGCTTTGCAGTTACAACGAGCGTCATTAAAGTGGTGCTGGACTTGGAGGGGTGGCCGGTACGTTTTACTAGGGTGACAGCCGACTCGAACAAAAATCGGAAGCGAAACAGCCCAGCTCGAGGGGTATGCATCAAACTCCAGGACTGTGTAGTAGCATTGGTTCTATCGTGACATAATTCCTCAACATCTCCGACAAGTTTGTCGTCCAATACCTCCCAAGGTAGAGGGAGCTGGCGTAAAAACCAAACTCTAACTCACTGCTGCTATTCAGCTACAGAGCTGGACCCAACTTGCCAAATCAAGGGGTCACGCAAAAGTAAATCCTGATGCCAGCGTTACGCACCTGAACCGGTATTTCCTCCTGAGCCTCTTCACTGAAAGCGCCGGTGTTCATGCCGTCACCATTGGGTTCTTGCTGTCCATCACCGTTCGTCATGTGACCCCCCCAATTTCTTCATCTTGCACTCGCGACGGCTGTCGTGACTTCGGTGCAGTGAGCTACGACGCCACCAAGCTTTCGCTCAGAAATGCACCGGACACAGGGAATAATTCCCCCTTTCCAAAATCCGTCCTAGTCAGCTTATTCGAGGAGCCAGTCAGGTTTGGCGGCCTTTCCTGCCCTCCAAGAAGAGCACCCGTGCCACTGCGTTTTCGCCACGGCGCGGTGATATGGACATGGGCCCTGGCTTGTGATTGCCCACGCCACCCTCACCCGCCGCAGAATTTCCTTTCGCCGGCTCTCTAACAACGTTCACAATGGCTAAGTCTGACGTCTTTCGCCATCGGTTTTCCTCTGCTCAGCAAGATAAATCCATTTTGCCCCCTCTCTGGGCGGTTGCCGGCGCTTTACAGTCGTCACTTTCGTCTGCGTTCAAAACGTGTGCACGACGAACGAGGACCACATCCAGGAGTACAAGCCCACCACCACGTGCATTTTATCTTGTGACGCCAGCATGCCTCCTGGTCCTGCCATAGGACAAGAGTGCAAGGGCAGCGGGATTGCAGAGAGACGGGCGACCGGAAGGTGTGCCTTGTTCAGTGCAAACGGTACCGTCAGTACCAGCAGTGCCCCCCTCTGCTCCACCGAAGCTGTAAAGATGATTGTATACCAGCCAAACATATATGTACGATAGATATGCTGTACTCGTATACGCCGTGGTGCAAAACAATACAGACCACGGTTGCTGCCGTGTGTGATAGTAGGTAAAATATATATAGAACTCATGCGGTGCAGGCGATAGTCATGTACTGGAGGGATTGCTGCGCAGGTTGCGACCGGTTCACGGCACCAGTTTGGTGCGTCCTGGTAGGCAGCATTTTCTTACAACAGTCAGTACCTTGTACAACAGCCGTACCCCTCCTGCGCACACTGCTACAAGTATGTGCGTGCAGTCAGTACGGGAGGCGCGAAAACTACAGGCAACTGCTTTTGTTGTGGTAGACGGTACGAGCACAGATGCCCTTGTGAAGCCCACACGGCACAGGCGGTCTTAGAGATCTGCTGGAGGGACTGCTGTGGCACTCGGACAGCAGGTCGCATACACCAGCAATAGTACGTATGGTACAGCAGTAGTTTTGTTGTGATGCAGTACTCGTATAGGTACCAGGCGTAACACTCTTCCAGTAGGCGACAAGCCGTAGTCTAGGCGGTAGAGCACTCGTGTCGCCAGAGAGCACACAAGCAGCATTTGACACGACACGACAACATGCACGCGCACCTGCTACATAGAAGTCTCCCCCTCTGCCGTGCAGGCCTTCTTGCATGGAATCTGGAATCGCTTCCTGGTGAGGAGGTTTTCATCCCGCCACGCCGAAGATTAGTATCCCCACCAGCACCGCCAGCTGAATACCCACCTTGCGCACAATTACCTCCACTACCAGCTTGCCCAGCGCCTCTTCGCCTTTGAGTTGCTGCAATCGTCTGAGTTTGTGTGGTACCCGCCTTGTTTCAGGATCACAGGCAGAGGATGGCGGCATCATGCGCCAGCGTGCAGCATGTCAGCCTAATCGCGCCGCGCGTGCTGATCGCGCCGGGTGTATTGTGCTGCTGATTCGCCAAACCTTACGGGAAGCCCTATGTGAGCACCAAAATCAAGATGTTTTTTATTGGCATAAAGATTGTACTCTGGGCGTGAGCGTAAGGACCGTTTATACATTATTAACATGGATATCAAGAGATTCTTATATTTAATACGAAAACCTTATGGGCGATCAGGTAAGACCACGAGAGTGCGGCCGGAGGTCCTTCTGTCAAACATATATCAGCCATGTGTACATATATAATATATGTACGGTGCTACGCCTCTCGTAGCAGACGTCATACCAAGGTGTATCTGCTATAATTTGTTCAAGCTCGACCGCAATCTAACCCTTAAACTGACCAAAACCCCGTGTGAAATTAGTTTCGCACCTCGAGCTCTCACTCCAAATATGAATGGCACAGAACAACGTGTAAGTTAACGTGTAAGTCACTGGTGCTTCCGTTGCTGTGAAGATCAGGCGGGTCTGCGAACAGAGAGTTCCCGTAATCAGGACACGGAATGAATCATAATAGCAAGAGGTGTGATGTATGTGCACGTGCATCAACCATGATTATGCTTAGAAACTGTCGCCTAAAAGTTACATCACACCTCTATGGTCGGAAATATTGCCCCCGTCTGTTATTTATACCAGTCTGATCGCAAATACAAGGGAGGTTCTGATGGCAACAAAATGTCGAAATGTACCTTATATTTATGGTCAGACTGTGAACATCAAACGGGGCCTACATTCCCGAACACAGGGGCACGTGCACATATTGCATGCCCTGCCGAAGTATCACGCAGACTCAAAGTTGAGTATCCAGCTATCATAGCAGTGGTCGACGTCATAGGTCACATTGACAAAAAGCATACCACAATAATACTGGTAGGTAACTGTCATACAGCACCGAGAACGATTATGTGTATGCGCTTGCCCTAGCAATCAATGGCATCTCTCTCCACCCCTCCACACCACTCGTTGTCGTTCTAGGAAGGCCACGGCGTTGCGTCTGCTTGCGTTCAAAACTCTTCGACGTCGAGCCACTACGCAAATCGTGTCGGCCCATTCCGGAGTCGTCTCACCGACAAATCACCCGGAGGGCGACGCACAGGCCTGTTGTACCCTCTACGTGCGCATTAAACTTGCACCGGCATGTGCCAAGCTAGTAGAATTGCCCTGGCTCGCGATGTGAATCGGCTCGTGCCGTCACTGGCCATGTTCTTGTCCTTCTTCTTGCTGGGAGTGTTTGTCAGTGCGTTAGGTCCGGCGGTCCCGGCGCTCTCACGCGATGTCGGTACCCAGGAAGTGTCCTTCGGCATGGTATTTTCACTTCGGGGGCTTGGGCATCTGGTGGGGTCGTGGTCTTCATCTCTCAGGCAAGCAATGCGTTTCGTTCGTAAAACTATGTATCGTCCCCTAAAGACAATCAATTGATAATAAATTCACACTACTCGTGGCTCGAGTTCTGTTGTCATCAACATAATCCAATCACCCCCCCCCCCGCTATTATGTTGCACCAGGTACATTGTTTCCTTCTTTTGGCAAATATTATTTTCTCCACACTATTATTACAGTATAACTCAATCAAGCCGTTAAAAACACACAAAGTCAACCACCGCCACCCCCAAAACCTTACGTACTACTGTACATCTGTCTGAGGCCTTTCTACCCGGACACATTCGTAAGTCAGCATCAGCCATCGCGTGGCTCGCAGGCGGAAACTCCTGTAATATATAGTGCATTCTAGCATAAGGGTGCACGTACTTCTGCCTTCTGAGGCTCCCAACTTGAGGAGCTCTATAATCCTCGCCCATGAACACATTTTCGAAAGCTTACACACAACCGTAGTTAACCCGATCGATGAACAATTAAGTCCCTTGCCCACGAGGTATGTACAGTAGAGGTAGGGGTGGATGGAATTATTCATCTAATGATGAGCTACAGTAGTGTGGATTTATTAGTTTTGTGCTTCTTTCACGGTAGGTTCCAGTTGTACTGTAGGCTTGCTCATAATGTGCCCAACAGGACAGGGATCCATGCAAACAAATGTGTGTCGCAACAAAACCAAAATCGTTTTTCCCCACAAACCCCGGGGCACGTAACGGATGCAAATTTTTACCACAGTACGTACAATGATGTATTATATGTATTATTGGTATGTACCACGTTCGCTCACCGCAAGCAGAGGTTGGAGAGCGTGTCAAATTAAATCTGCGGACGAAATATCCTGAGGCTCGGGGAGGCGCAACACAACACACGAGGTCTTGCTATATGTATGAGTTCATGTCCGAGTGTGTGCGGCTTTTGCCAGTATGAAAAATATCGCTGATACTGTTGTAGCAGATCTGCCGCACCGGTGTGCGTCCAGTTGAAAGCGCTTAGATTGCTTCACTGCTTTGATTTTGCATACGTGTATCACAACAACTGCGTGATGTGGAAGCAACCAGCGCAGCCATGAAATCCCAAAGAGGTTCGCGGTCAGCCGGGGCGCGCATGCAAATATATTGGAGATATTAATGGTTGAAGGACTGTGTACTTCACTCAGCGACTGACAGCAAAAAAAGTCACAGTGTGTGTACGCTTCCTTTGCACTTGGGGCAACCGATATTACTTGTATCTGCTGCTACAACATTGGCAGCTGGGAGAGTGGGCGGTCGTGGTGACCCTTCTTCCCCAGAGTTGAACGAGTTTCTCCGTGGTTAGAAGCGACGAGCCAAAGAGCGCGCGTCTACATCTCTCAAGAAGAAATACGGGAGAGATCAATCCATTGCAGTACCCGACATGAGCGTACGAAAAGGTGTACCGGAAAGTACTACGTTGTGAGTAACAGGTTAATTAGGTGGAAAAAATAATACCAGATACCAGGTATATTTTATCTTACTAACTACCTGGTACACGTCAAATGGCGGAACAAAAAATATGTAACCCAGGTGCTCAACAACACTATCAGTGGCATTATCTTGTAAGAGTGCACGTTAGCTGCAGTATCGGGGACAATTAAAATCGCACGCTATAAGCACGAAAAAATAAAAAAGGGGTTTCACTGACCCACAGACATCGTAGGCACGAAAGGGCTCTCTACTGCTGCACGAAAGAGACGAATAATCTGATCAGAGATATGTCGAATGCAGATAGACAGAAGGAAAGGAGAGGAGAAGACGGAAACAAGAACTAATGTAGACGAAATGCATGATATTTCTCCACCTAACTATACTATTGGAAACATCTTGATGGACTAGAGTTTGGGGAAGGTGCATACGCCCTGGCATTGGTGAAGGAGGCAAGCCGTCGTGCGCAGGGCACTGAACAATACATTTCGAAGGTGATACGGCTAGCAGCGTTTCTGGACTGTTTCGAAGCGTAGTTAGGCTTGGCTCTGGAATGGGGCCATGAAGAAGGCGAGCACTAACCTAGATTTACATTTTTTGCACGATATATAGCGAAAGGGCTCACGCAACACAGACGAAGTGAGCTCACTATGCTCATAAACGACATAGAGGGGGAAGGGATTGCCGGAACATAGCAGAAAAAGCATAAGAGCGGGGGAAGGGTGCACTCGATATCATGCATGGTCGTAGAGGTATGGCCATAGTTTTTCCCTCACTACAATGCCGGAACAGAGCACGTCAGGTGTTAACCGACCAGGCAGACATTGGTTATGGACTAAGCGTGAAGCGCCGTGAGATATTCGGCGAGTCGCATGGAGGATGAACTGCATCCTGCTGAGAACCGCTGGTGAGGCGGACCTGGACATGGATGACGGGGTTGAGGGTTATTTGATCTCCGGTCTGGCCGCTTCCAGAGACAGCAATGGGGTTATATACTATGTAGCTGCCTCGTGGGTGCCTTACCATAAACACTACGTGACGCGATCATTCCGTTTGTGCGGAGTAAATGTTCTCCACCCCGCACAACTTCTCTATAGCTCGATCGCCCGTTGTGGCTGACCGCCAAAAAGAAATAAAACGGTCCCTGATTGTTTAGCTCGCATAGTCAGCGGCATGATTTGCAGAGTCGTTGTCAATGGTCGCGAACCCGACCTATGTATATTGCATGGGGGGGTGTACTCATTATCGTGCATGCCCGTGGTCATGTACCATAGACCCTCGCATCCCTACAATGCCGGGACGGAGCACGCCGGGTTGTCACCGACCAGGCAGACATTGCTTGCACCAAGCGCGAAGCGCCGTGAGGCGTTGGGCGAGTCGCATGAAGGGTGAGCTGCATCTTACTAAGAACCGCTTTAGAGGCGGATTTTCTTGCATTTGGATGACAACATTAATGAATTGATTTAATTTTTGATGTAGCCACTTTCAGAGACAGCAATGGGGTTGCTATGTAACGGCCTCGTGGGTACCGCACCGTACATACACTGCATGATACGATCATCCCCCTTGTGCGGAGTTGCATGGGGGGAAGGGGGTCAGCAGAACGTAATTGATATAAAAAATAGTTCGTTTGACATCACAGTTCCCGCAGATGAAGTGTGTGCCAGTATGTACCTGGTACTCGACCCTGGTACTCTTCATCAACTCTAGGGCAGTCTAAGTACACATGGGGGGGGCAGGCAACACGTCGCCTCGAAGAGTAGTCAGTGCAGTACATCAACGAAGGGATGACGTTGATGATGATATGATTCTTGATTGTTTTTCCCGGTTTGATTATTTGAGTAGTCGCGCTTAGTCCAGTTTGGCATACTACATCTACACACGACTGGTGCCACGGTACGTAGGGCTTGCACGTTGTAGCTCAATGTTTAGTGACCAGTTGAGCTCTTCAAGTGACCAACTACCAAGGTGCTGCTCTACTTTTACTACAGTGTAATAAACCTGGTACAAATATTGTCAAATTTTGTTGGAAGTAACTCATTGGCCGGGTTGCGCGAGCAAAAATCCGCCGAAGTCATCCTGTTTCGGGTGAGATATTAGGCGCCTCACGTGAGGATCTCCGGAACAAAGACGCCGCCCATATACCCATGTCATTGCCCACACGCACATTGTTTTCTCTTGAGTATTGCTTTTGAGTGGTGGAACTGAGACCCATACTACAAAAAACAGAAAAAAAACAGCTGTGAGATCGAGGATTTGGTCGAAACTCATCTTTTTTACCAGCTGTGTGTGATATTTCGATGGCACGTACTACGGGTTTTATGTGGTCTCATGCAGGGAGAACAGTCCGGATGCGAGTATGAGGAAGACAAAAATGAAGCTGCAAAGTCCGTGGAGAATTTCCGAGGTTGTACCTAGCTTGTCACGGGTAGACAACTTTCCCGGTCTGTATCTCATACTTTTTCTTTTTTTTTGTCCCTTTCACTTTCCAGCGTAACTCGTCGGAGGTTTCCTCCTCCCTCAGCGGTCTTCTTCTGGACAAGACGTGATACATATATACCAGGTATATACATATATATATATATATATATATGTGTCTGGGACACGTGTCTATGTTTCAGAGAGGAGAAAAAAGCAACTGGGGCGTGCGAGTGTTAAGGTCTTAGTCCGTTGGGCTAAAGGTAAAAGGTTAACCAATCGCCTACCCAATCTAAGCCTCATAACATTCTCCCCCCCTGGAACGGACCGGATATACGGGGTCGACGCGTGACACCAACACGCGCTTCCAATTTCTGGGGATCCAGAAGTATTTTTTCAGGGTCTTGACATGAGGAAATTCACTTTTCTTTAAAAACCGATTTCATGGTGGACGTGAGATTCGAACTCACGACCAACGACCCTTGTCCTGTCGTCGACGCCCTTTGTTAAGGTCTTAGTCCGTTGGGCTAAACGTAAAAGGTTAACCAATCGCCTACCTAATCTAAGCCTCATAACACGAGGACCAAATCCACTACTTTACTGTCGACGTCTGTGGAGACATGTACATGTTATTGAGTAGTTTGTGACTTTGAATTAGTGTCCACTAATCTTTCGCCAAAAAGCCGACAAACTACTACTGATAAACAACAGTATTAATATTAATATTGTGAAACCGATCATTCCGTCGAAGCTCGTATTTCGAAGCCGTGTGTGATAATAAGATCGTGCGCGCTGTGGATTCCACTTCCGAGGCAGGTGGATAAAATGTATTTGGATGAAATAGAGACGACTTAAAATCAATGTGCATCAATTGTTTTGGATGCGCACGATAACAGATAATGATGAATACCACTACCATGCATGAATGATCGGCTGTGAGAGTGAGGGTTTCGTGGAATCTAATTTTTTAGAAATAGTGTTCGTAGCTATTTTAGTTTGTCTGGCGTTTGTTTACAGTAGCGTACCGTACTATTAACCAAAAAGGTCATACAGATACGAGCACCCTAAAATAAAAAATCAAGGCACCCTGTTGATATGACTATAATTGATCGTGTTGACTAAACATCACGATTTATTGTATAATGATATTTTATACCAGGTAGTGTCTTGTTTGGTTTAGCCACAACACTCACGAAGAGACACCGTTATTAATACTACCAGGCATGTTTTGTTAAAATAATACTTTTTGCGTGTTCTAAACGCGAAGGGAGTTCCTCCGACTACACTTGAGACTACCCGCTCACAAGTGAACCTACAGATAAATACCTGCTGGTGGTGACAGTCCCTCGCATACACGGATGGGCAAGAAGAGGTGAAACTGGGACTCAAGGGTGTACTTCAGAGTACAGCAGATAGTTCCTTAGATGTACAGTACGCACAGTACGTTTAGTGTTTCGGTAAGGACATGTGTAATCGATAACCGGACACCAAAACTGGTTTTGTTTTGCCGTCGTGCCTTGCATGCAACAAGTCAACCCCGTATCTGTTGCATCAAGACACCTGCCAGCAAATAAATGATGTTCTCTAGGAGAACACACGCACAAACAGTAGATCCCTCCAACGATCCTCAGCCACTTTTTCTTGCAAGCGACTACTGCTGTGTGTCCACTTTGTCTTGATCGAATGCGAACTACTGCACATGAAATCCAGCAGCCACCGGAATAACCTTTTTTCGACTACTCACATAAAAAAGGACAGAATGAAAAGCAAAACGGAGCGTTGTGATACAAGCTTACGATATTTTATTTTCCTTTTTTCTGTAATATTTTCCCCAATGCTGGACCACTTGTTTTTAGAGACCCCTTCGTCCACTCTCCTCCCCTGTCTATGAGCAGGGAGGGAATCTAGAACCAAGTTATTCAAAGTTGAATTGAAAAAAACTTTTTTGTCCTCTCTGAAATCGTCCTGTGATCACAGCGCTCCACTTTTATTTTTCGTTGTGGCCTTTTTGTGTACGTTAGGTGTTGGAAAAAAAACTGTGCCGGTCGCCCTCGTCACAACGGCGATTTCATCATTTTTACCGATTCCGATTCCAGCGCAGATATTTTCCTCTCACCCACCGCATTGTGGTTTCCACGTAGAGCTCCTATCACCAGCGTTGAGCAGAATCGATGTCGATTTGACGACCCTAAATCACGATTTTTCGGAATTCCCAGGCAGAGACGACTATTCCTTACGTTTTCCCACTGTGTTCGGTGTAGAACCAGGATTGACACTAAAGTCAAGTATTTACCTCTAGGACATACCACACACTGCGGGGCCTTGCTTGAACCTGTACGAAGTTTGATCGGTGTGTGGCGTGGGGGTAAAACCAATCATCGCGCATATTAGTGTACTTCAGGAAGGGTTACCTGTGATGTTTTGGGGTTTCGTTGTTTCTCCGCTTGTCGTTTTACTTCGTAGACAAAAATCGACACATCGAACAATATACGATATACACCAAGCTTTCAGAGTGATAGAAGGTAGACTGCTGAGGTACTAAAGGACACCCGATCCATCATAGGACATAGACAGACCATGCAGCACAGCAGTGTCGCACGTCAATCAATAAAATACACAAAGACTGCAAGCAAGTAAGCATATATAACCGGTTCGCAGCCATTCAAAACACAGATACCAAGTATCTTGTATCGGTATGGCATACTGGCACTCTACAGGAAATCTGCGGGTTATGCAACAACAGCAAAAACAGACATGATATTAATAGCAATCACAACAACAACGACGACGACGAAGATCAGTCCCAGAACTCAACGGTACTCGTTGTATGCGATGTGACCATTGCAGGACTCCGCGGGACGGGACCTAGCCACCACGGGACGCAATGGTCCATTTTGTAAGGGATATAGCTGCGACGAGATTCGACGTTTTGGTTTGTGTGGGATCCGACCATCGCGGTACTCAGTGGACGGGATCCAGCCACGACGGGAATACAACGGGATTATTTATGCGGTATCCGGCGACCGTGGTTTTCAACGTGATTTGTTGTAATGGACGCGTCTGCAGCTAAACTTCGTAACTTCATGAAACTTCTGTGCTCCGTCACAACGACGGTGGTGCCGCATGCCTTGGTTTCGGACGGAAAACGATTGCTAATGTTACTTCGGGGTCGTCGTACGGAGTACAAAATTATGCATCGCACACCTAACCCGTCACATACTGTTCAACTCTCTAACGAACATGTATTGAATACGAGCAGTACGAAACAGTATGTTCATACATGCTGAATTATGGGGCATGCGGCATTGTCCGCTAAAAGACACGATCGAACCTCGACAAACACGTAAACCAGAAACAATCTGGCTTGTCCGGAAAAATCAATATCGTCGTCAGTGTTCATGCTGTCGGAATCCGCTCGTCAGGGCCGTGTGCGTCGTCGTGCTCCGTGCTCGCGTTTCTCTACGTGTCTCTCGCGAAAAAACAACATTTTTCCCTCCGTTTTTCCGTGGCGTTCTACTGGGGGTCTATACATACATACACGTTTTTCTTCATCAGGATTTCAATGTATTATATACAAGGTTTGCCTCAAACCAAAGACCCAACAAACATGCATCGTGCGTGCTATTTCACCCTGGAACCTAAAATTTGTGTATGTTGTTCTATACAATAGACCGTTCTTCTGTGAGTGGTAGTACACCACCCACCCGCCCACAAGAAAGTAACTCACAAGAAAGCCAGCCTAAGAAATAATTGAGCAACCTCTCAGGCTAGTCAGTGCCAATTCTTTCAGAAAAGTCAACCCCTTCCTGTGACTGTCCTCGGCCCAAGGCACTATGCATTGCACACTACTACTCAAGTAGTAGGGAAAACTTTCTCTCGGGAACCAAAATAAGAAAGCGCATCACAAAAATGCATGTTTTCGCCCTTACGAACTAATATGAAGGTCAGCCTGAGACCGATTTCAGGCTTCTAGTGAGAGGGCCGGTACAGTATGCGTTGGAGAAAAGGCGGGGTTTTACTTTTGTTTTACTCACGGGATTCAGCTTATCCTGGATTGTGCAGGATGATATTACGCCGATCCGGAATATTGACGGGGTATCTTGAATTGTGCGGGACGTGTTAGCACGGGAACGGGATATTAACACTTCTACAGGACGCGTTTGTGCTGGAACTGGATTTACACTTTTCGTGCAGCGGAAGCAGGATATTTTAACATGTACGGGACGCGTTTGAGCAGCGGCCGGATATCGCTTTTATCACAGGACCACGGGATTATACCGAATCTCGTACGAAACCGCCGGAAAACCTCGAGGAATGCCCTGGAAAAAAATGTCTCTTATGGACCACGTCGAAGTAGCGCGCACGCAACTTGCATTTTTTTCCAGAAATTTTTTCGATATCACAGCTGAGTTGTCTTTTTTTCGGTCTATTACGCACACACATAATTCTACTGTGCACACTATGTTCCGTAATAGTCTACACAGATGCGCACGCTACTATATACCGGATATATACCGGATTACGTACATATCCAACTACAGAGTATTTGTACCATTATACCAGTGTATGTGCATGTATTTTGTGGTATCGTACTGAAAAAAGAAGCAGAACGTTCTCTTGGTGCACCATGTTTACAATAAGCGACGTCGCACTAACTTCTTCGAACCACGTATTTACCAATAACAATGGTCTTGCCAACACGATATAGCCTTCCCTTTTAGAAGTGGTGCAATCGCTTTTAAATAGAAGATACGAGCCGACCATGCGACCTGCACCCCCACACCAAATACTGGTGCTATCTGACCGCACAATGCATCGAAACCTGACTGAAACGTGAACTGGTTTCACCCCTCCATGGGAATGCGGCACACAACCAAAATTCTTCTGCTTCTTGCCGTCTGAAAGCCGCTCAGCTTCCTTCATTCTCGGCCATCGGCACTGCCTGGGTCACCACCGTCGCAAATGTCGGGGATTCGACTCCCTCACCTCTCGAAACAAAACTTGCTGGCAGGATTGTTAGAATGCATACTGATCTACCCGCATCCCTCGACTACGATGAACTCCGAGATAGCAGCACTCTTCGCAATGACCAATAGTACGACGTGCTATTACGGGGGTCCATAGTTAACGGGACCAAATTTTGTTTGTAAAAATAGGTAAATATATAGGTTTTTATGTGTGCCATAGGTCCTATTAACTATGGACCCCCGTAATGGGCAGATATACTCCGTAGACAGAACAAATCGAACGGACTGAGACCGCCCTCCCTTATAGAATGTCGGTGTGGCGTTAAGGTGCGGATGCCATATGTATGGTTGCTTGGTGTGCAGCTATAAGCCCATGCAGGGAGAGCCATGGGCTACCTCTCTCTGATGGACTCGAGATTACGTCACGAATGTCACCCAGCCTTGTCGAATGATTGATCCTTGGATTACTGGCGTTGTGCTCATGAGACAATCAATGTTCATCGTAGTTACACATACATGTAGTGGACTAACGTGCCGTTAACTTGTTCGTTACGTGGGGGATTTTACAGCATATCCAAAGATGATGACTTGGTTTCGACAACATCATACTGACAACTCATTCGAATGACGCTGGCCCCGGGGTGAGTGCGTGATGCATCTCGCGCCTTTCAAGCTGTGCGTGATCGTGTTTTTAATTGATTTCTGGCACCAAGGGGGAATTTTGAGGGCACTGCCAAGCGCATACGTACAGTAGTAGCAGTCTAACATACGCAGTACATACATGGACTACATGCGCGTTTTGTAGAGGCAAACACATATGCGGGCCTGGTTCTACTGTTCATAGGCGTCATGAGGAGAATCATAGAGCCAGACAGGTGCAAACAAACCGTGGAGCTAGAGGGACAAACCCCTTCGCGATATTAAAAAACAACGCGCGTGCGGGCTCTATTAGATCTTCAAATTTCTACCGGGTACATCAAATCAACTGTTATTAACACTAAAAATATTAATAGAGAGCCCTGCAGCAAAATATTTCAACATCCCCAGAAAATGTGGGCATGGACTCTTCGGATTTCATGCAAACGATTTTTTATTGCAACCACATGATACATGAGGGATGACCGTTACGTCGATGCTTGGTCAAACCTCCACATGCAACTACGTACGAGAGAACGGCCGTTTGAAAAACTCACGCGTAATTGCGTCTACTCCCAGGGGATTTAGCAATTTGTCTCCCCGGGGGATGATGAAAGCCTACCCCCGGTATACCTGGGGTACATGTAATTATTAGGCGCTGTATTTCCATAATGCTGAGCACTCAGGATACTTAATATTATGCACTGGCATCCTGTGCGCTGCTGTCAGCAAGTATGTGTGTTTTCGACATAAATTCCAGGTGGTGGTGTTGTACGTACCAGGTATGTATGTACTACTGTTGTGAGCATATTATAGAACACATGAATCATTAATAATAGTGCTTGGCATATAAAAGCATGGAGAAGAAGGGCGAAGTGTTCGGCGATGACACGTACCTGCTCGTGGTGTGCTCGATGTGGTGGTGTATGCATTGGATTTCCACTCGCCTAAATGGCCTTGGGGGCGACATTATTAGGGATAACACCTCTAAGAGACTCACAGCAGCAGTAGTCAGCTTTCATCCAGTCGTTGGTTGATAACACAAGGTTGCCTGATACAACGTAGCTCGTACTACAGTCCGTAGGCAGTACCCATCTAGGAGTAGTAATCTGTTCGATATGGCGGTTTCCATGCGATACAGTACGAGTACGCAAAAGCAAGTACGAAGCTCTTGTGCGCACTAATACACATAACGCGTACTTGCTGGCAGTAGCATAGCAAAGCTACAGTACTCATAGCGTAGGCAGAAAGCAGCATAGCACAGCATAGCTACTCGTAAGACAGGGCAGTAAGTAAAATACGCGCAGGTACACACCAGAGGTAGTCCAGCAGCTTACGCTTTGTCGTGAGTATCATGGCAGTATCTACGTGCGTGCGTATACGGGTGGGATATTCAAACGAATCTGTTTGATACGATGAAATAGAATACCCTGGAACACAAATGGGATGTTCGGGAAATAGCCGATTCGGAAGGCCATTGTAGATTTTTGGGGTGATATCCTTTTTGTTTTTTGTTCGCGGTCATCCCTAACTCCTTTTTTCTAAGCTGCGAGCTCACGAAGCCCTGCGAGCTCACTCTTCTCTCCTCTCTCTCTCTCCTCCTTCTCTTCTTCATCTCTCTCTTGCAACAACATGGTCTTCGAGAGCTCTGTGTTATGGACGAAATCAACGCTGTGGCTTGGGATTACCACACCACTTCGTAGTCTTCTCTTATATTGAGGCTTGTCGTTCAAAGTTACATAACCGTGACTTCGCGCGTGCCCCAACTCATGGATCGTGCGTTGTCTGGCCATCGGCAATCGGGTCTAAGCGTGCGCACCACCTTTGAGCGGGTACACACGCTAATCGCGGATCCGCTAAAAAAAGAGAGTTTCTGTATGGGGGCTCTCGGGCCAGTAGTATTTACGCCTATTTTTCTCCGTTACGGCCAGCCCTGCGTGGTTACAAGTAATTACGTTTTTTTTTTTTTTTTTTTTTTTCATCATCACACTTTTACTTTCCAGCCCACTCGTAGGAGGTTTTACCCTCGACGACCTTCTGGACAAGCCGTGGTCACAGGTGTCTTGCCTTCTCTCCCCCGGGACGTGCCTTTATTTTTTATCGCGCATAGGGTTCATTTCCCACTGCTCGTCGATTTTCATCGAATGTAGCTGACTCACGCTCTCGCGCTTTCCGCTAATCAATCTCTTTTTATGCAAGAAAAAGCCCCTACGAGCATGCACTCGGTGGGGCTTGAACCCACGAAATTGATCTTGATAGGCACGCGGACCACCTACCAAGCCACCGGGGACGCCGGCAATATACGCCGTAACGGTCATTCCTGGAATACATCCGTTGATTTCGTGATAGTCAAGCAGTCAAACCAATCGAGCCTGTACCGCACAAGACACCCAAGCAGGTACCTAGCAGGATCGAGGGGGGCAGCACCATGCCTCAACAGTCATGCTAGATCTAGGCGTCAGTTGTTTACGTCACGAGTCACGGGCCATTTTGGCTAATGACCCTGAGGTCATCTCGAAAAACGTAACTATGCGTGTTTCGATCATTTTTACAAGAAGCACAACGAGTCTGGGCTGACATTCAGGCCGAACCCTCAACTCACGCGGAATCTAACAGCAGGTATGCCTTTCATATTCTATCTCAGACGATTATGTACGCAGTGGTGATCAGGTCGGGATAACCTTGTACGTCGATCGGTCGAACTATCTTCTTGTCGTCGCCTTGCTGGTCTCGCTGCTAATAGCAGACTGCCCAGACACGAAAACAGCAGTTCGAGCCCTACTATATGGGAGGACTCAGTCGCAACCGTCGCTTTCAACACAGACAACAGGATTGTCGCAATCACATCGCGGCACGGCCAGGACGACATACTCGAGACGGCTTGCAGCGAAGCAAACACCGCGAGTTTAGCGCGAGCTTGCCCACCTCCGTACACGCCGTGTGTGTTGAAAATTGTGTATCGATAGGTATCGCACCTCGCACTGATCCAGACAGCTAAACATGAATGCAGTACTCAGCATGCGAACGTGTAGACAGACAAGCTTACACACAAATTGGACACAAACAGTAGCGTGAAATTATTCTCACACCCCGATATTGAAAGGGTCATTCGTGGGCAAAAGCAAATCAAAGCATCACGCTGACTTTCTTCAATATTAACCGAGTGGGTATGAGGCAAGAATGCTTCTCTTTATCAGGAACATCATTACACGATAATGAAGAGTGATGCAGCGGCTATACTGCCGTGCTAATGCATTCAACAGATGCATACATAATGTTAAGATCTTAGTCCGCTAGGCTAAAGGTAAAAGGTTAACCAATCGCCTACCCAATCTAAGCCTCATAACACTCTCCCCCCCTGGAACGGACCGGATATACGGGTCGACGCGTGACACCAACACGCGGTTCCAATTTCTGGGGATCCAGAAGTATTTTTTCAGGTTCTTGACACGGGGAAATTCACTTTTTTTTGTTGTTGTTTCTTTTTTAAAAGCGATCTTATGGTGGACATGAGATTCGAACTCACGACTAACGACCCATGTTCTGCCGTCGTCGCCATTAGTTAAGGTCTTAGTCCGTTGGGCTAAAGGTAAAAAGTTAACCAATCGCCTACCCAATCTAAGCCTCATAAGGGTGTGTCTTAACCCCCCCCAGAGAGCATGGGAACGAACCGGATGGAATATTATTTGCTGCATGAATTGATGCTGATTGGTTGTGGGAAACGAATAGATTCAGTGCAGCCCGAGAAAAACTGTATATCTAGGAAGAGGAAGAATAAGTGTTGCACCCCTTTTTCTTGTTTGAGAGGACCGAACGGCCCGCCCGAACGGGAACATATAGGATCTTATTTGATGTAGATGGACACAACCGAAGATGGATGTGGACACCAATGTGCTCTGGCATGTTCAAAAGATACCGTTCGTACTGATTCAGCTGGCGAAGCCCAGGATTCTGCATGGACCCAAACACGTTTTTTTTTTACACAGGCACGGAACGAATGACCACGAACAGCCTCGTTCCGTTCCGCTCGTTCCCATGCTCTCTGGGGGTTAAGACACGCCACCCAGAGAGCATGGGAACGAACCGGATGAAATATTATTTGCTACATGAATTGATGCTGATTGGTTGTGGGAAACGAATAGATTCAGTGCAGCCCGAGAAAAACTGTATAACTAGGAAGAGGAAGAAGAAGTGTTGCACCCCTTTTTCTTGTTTGAGAGGACCGAACGGCCCGCTCGAACGGGAACATATAGGATCTTATTTGATGTAGATGGACACAACCGAAGATGAATGTGGACACCAATGTGCTCTGGAATGCTCAAAAGATACCGTTCGTACTGATTCAGCTGGCGAGGCCCAGGATTCTGCATGGACCCAAACACTTTTTTTTACACAGGCACGGAACGAATGACCACGAACAGCCTCGTTCCGTTCCGCTCGTTCCCATGCTCTCTGGGGGGGGTTAAGACACGCCCTAACACTCTCCCCCCCTGGAAAGGACCGGATATACAGGTCGACGCGTGACACCAACACGCGGTTCCAATTTCTGGGGATCCAGAAGTATTTTTTCAGATTCTTGACATGAGGAAATTCACTTTTTTTCTTTAAAAAGCGATTTCATGGTGGACGTGAGATTCGAACTCACGACCAATGACCCATGTCCTGCCGGCGACGCCATTAGTTAAGGTCTTAGTCCGTTAGGCTACAAGGTAAAAGGTTATCCAATCGCCTACCCAATCTAAGCCTCATAACAATAATCAGAAGAAAAGCATGTGCATAATCAGAAGAAAAGCATGTGAAACAAAGATAACATCACGCAAAAACAAACAGTTTGTCGAGTTACACCTTCTCCCGTGCCTTTTGGTCTCGGAAAAGACGGCGGAATAGGCTGCGGTTGCCTACTTGGTAATATTTGCCAACGTACCGTACGCATGGCGTGACGTTAATGGTGTTTGCGAAGAGTTTGGTTTGGTTGGGTTTCTTCTTTCTTACCTGGTATATATTACCAATCCAAACCAACGACAACTTGATTGCTGTGGGAAAAAGGGACGGCAATGACGTCGTACACCTACATGTTCTTGGGTTGAGTAATTATTGGGTTAGTTAGAAAATGAAGCAACTTCTGATCCACCTGATCACTATTCAGATCCTTACCACTCGATAAACAACTATATATATATTTAGGTCGAGTCTAGCAATGTTGTTCACAGCTGGGTCAAATGGAAAAATCGTTTCACACACCGCAATCGGCCTAGTAGTACGGTAGGAGGCTCCCGCCCAATATCGAAGTGGAGAGCCAGGGAGATGACTGTTTTTGACACCACTGCCCGCATCTTTGTACATAAGTGACACGTTGCAGGCGAAATTTAAGCCGGTATTGTACCGAAGACGCCGTCGAAAATGTTCTTGTTACCGAGCTACTGTAGCTCTCGGAGTAGAGGGTGAGCTATCTGCTTACTTACAGAGTAGGGCAGAGTCGTCCTACAAGGTATGGGTTGAGCGTTTGCCTGAAATATTTATCACCTGGGCAGACGCATGCCACGATAGGGATGACCCCCAATGGCTTTTGAAACCCCTCACTCGAGGAGCTCTGTGTACCCCACACCAACACCTGACCTCATACAGACATGAAATTGTAACCCGCCGAGAAAAACTATAGCCTACTACTGCAGGTAAATTATAGGAGAATAGTGTGAAGAAACATACGGGACTCCAACGATGTTCGGTAATACGGGACTCCAACGATGTTCGGTAGTTCCTCGCTTTAGGAGCTCCGTACGCAAACTAAATATGTTGGCGAAGGGTGCTACTTCTATCGCAGCACGCGTCGACAGCTACCCACTACCTTATTGGCCGGCATGTATTTAATCAGCAATGCCCAATATGTGTTAGTTACACCCAGCCCCATCATAGGTATGTATTGGGCCTTGTTCCAAACGTTCCTTGAAAATGTTCGGCGAGGTACAGCGCTTCTCCCCAGAAAATATGCCTACCCCTACCGTCGAAAAAAGTTATTGGGATCGGAACGATGTGGAGGTTATGTCCATGGAATGCCGCTAGATATATCTCATGCTTATTGTTGCCTACCAATGCCCGATATTTTTTGTTGGATGCCAGGCTGCCGCCGACGGGGCTCAAACCGCGTCTACGACAGGTCCTCAACAATCGCATGAGCCGCTTGGGGGCCGCGACAACCGGCCTCGGGCTATCTTCTATCGCGCTCGTCGCGGCTGGAAGGTTCTGGTTGGTTTGCGTTTGGTGCTTTTGCCAGGTAATAAGACCCGTGTAGGGGGTGTTGACAGTATATCAGGTGATGTGAACGTTGATTGATATGCGCACCAGGTGAAGTTTTCAGGTGGGGTTACCGTTGGTTGGTGTACTCCTGGTGCGTCCGTGCATGGATGTGGCCGTTGAGATCACGTCTATGACAATTGTTGTCGTTCCTACGCGAAATGTGTCCGTTTGCAGTCACGCTCTTCACCGACCGCGTCATTTGTGGGCGAGTTTCGGCTCTGGGTTGCCTCAAATCGCGACCACGTTACCATCTAGCACCTTGTCTACGATAACAAGTGCTGTGTCTGCCTTCAATTGCGCTCGTCGCGACTCGAACGTTCAGTGTGGTTTGCCTTTAGAGCTCCTGTCAGGTGAGAACACTGCTGGACAGCTTTTGGTTTGAACCTCTGTCAGGTAAAATAACCGTTAGTTGGTGTGCCAGCCAAGTGCTTTTCTGGTGATGTTACCGTCGGTTGGAATGCACTTGGTGCTTTCGACCGTGGTTGTGACCGTCGTTATCACCTATTCGGGGAATTGCTTGCACTTTCCGACTAGAAGTATTTATGTTTACAGTCACAGGCTTGACCGACTGAGTTCATTGTGATCAGTCTCTTGCATCATATTTTTTCCCAGTCCGACGACGTTGCTATCGAGCAATTCCGTCCACGCAGCGAGGGGCTCTTGCAGTATGAGGAACCTGCTCTTGTTACCACCCACTTCCCGTGCGTTTTTGATGTTGACGGCATAGTATGCCTTCACTGTCACCTTCTACGTCATTTGTCGAAGGCGCCTGCAGCAACATGCCTTGTAGGTTCGTAGAAATAAATGGCCGGCAAAGTCCTAACTGGCGGGCTCCTCACCGGAGAAACTATAAAAAATCGTTTTGGATACTTTCGCGTTTGCTGATAGATATCTAGGTATGGGCTGCTACGTCTGCTCGACAGTGCATAGGTAGGATCTGAACGTCAGCCTTAGCGTGGGGGTATAAAGCTCCTCAGCTGCGTAGCCTCAGAAAAATAAGGTACAGCACGCGTCGATATCATCTTGTTTCCAATTGGGGTTCATATGACCTCTCATGCCAGGGGGGTGGCACACCTGCACGGGTTTTCTCCCGGATCCGAAACGTCGAGTTTTGTATTGGTGCAGATGGTATGTTGCCGGTAAGACAATATGCTCACGCGTAAGGATGTGTGACGAACGAGGCAGGTAACCTGCAGGAGAACGATGCACACTAACTCGAGCTTTGCTGAGGAGATGGGAATGATACGCTCACCCAATCCGTAAGCTTGCTTGGTAGCACTACGAAGCCAACGTAGACTTGACTCGACAACGATCTGACTTAGTGTTTGTCGATGATACCAGTGGAATACAATCGTCCAAGTACGAACACGCCAGTAGGATACAAACAAGCGCAGCTTTTTCAAACGCAACCAACGGGAAAAATCTGGCCAGCGAATGACTAGTCCGGCGGCATACAGTATACGAACCAACTGCCTTAGTGATCAGGTTCATAGCAAGCAATGTTGTTCGTTGATAAATCGGTTTGGGTATTATGGCCAGTTGCAGTCGAGAAAAAAATTAGATCGTCTAGGGGTTTCGCGAAAGAAAAAAAACGAGGGTCAAATCGGAGTGCTGCTGAGCGAGCGCCAACGTTAGAAGGAAATAGCGCACCCAGCACGTCTATGGACTGCTAGTACCAGACGACAACACGATGTCACAGGTACTTACCATCCATTGTTCTACTAAGCAACGTCTCATTCCTCAACAACATACACTCGATACTTTTTGCAGGGCTTCTGCGGCGGGGTTATCGACACCATTGCTAACGCCGCCATCAGCGACATCCATAGCACTGGAGCAGCGCCCTGGATGCAGGCCAGTTGTTGTACCGCTTGAGTATTTGCATCGTTCGAAAGAGGAGAAGTGGTATAAACGAAAGGCGTGCTGATTACTCGCGTATGGATGGGTGGAAGGTCGAATTTTGCAACATGTCCGCCGACCACGACCGATGGGTAGCAAACATCGTTTCGTTTTAGTGGGTGTGTTTCACTTACACCATGAATCCTGCGGATAATATTTATAGTAGTAATTACTGTTTGGCACTCGGTTCGGAGATAATCACCCATCTGATGGCAAATAACTTTTGTTTCATGTTGTATCAACGGAAACCTATCATATACCGTAAGGCGCCCAATGCTTATGGTGACCTCTAGTTGATGATGTCCATACCACATATAACAACACATAACGACCGCCTTTGATAAATAATTAGAAGCTGCTGTACGTATAATACACAATCCCATGGGGCTGGTCTATGAACCGGACAATCTCGTGAAAGCCACTTGGGAAACAGAAGTATTGAGTACGTAGCAGCTCAGTTAAGCGCGGCACCTACCGAAGAAGCACGTCTCCAAATATGTTTGACGAACACAGGAATGTTTTTTTCTTCTTTGCCGATACAGTTCGGTACCCACACAACAATGCACACTATCGTTACTTGTTCACCAGATGCCCTTCATCAGCTCCCTTATTTCCTGCCGACCGCAACTACCCATTACGTACCAGCAGGGGTTGCATTTTTGCTTCAGTGTCGGCGCGCTCGTGGCGCCCGCGGCCGTCGGCCAGCTTGGGTACCGAACTGTATTCGTGGCGTTTGGTCTCATGGCGATGCCGGCGTCTCTAGCTTGCTATGTGGTCGACGGCGGCGATGAGAGTGACAGCGGCGGCGGCTGGCCTTTGCGAGCAGGTGGACAGGGATTACCGTTCCAAGAAGAATCGGACAAAACGACGTATTTGACACATAGTACCGCTTCGTTCGAAAGCGACGCGGATGTTATGGAAGGTAAGGCGTGGACCTCGGTTGTGTGATTAATTATGCACACGCGAGACAAAGAAAAACGCGAGTCCCGAAAAGGACAACACGGTCTGATCGGACATACATTGACGGAGGGAGTCGCCTCTAACTGAAGAGCTTCCTAACATATAGATAAGGGTATGAATCCAATCTGCAGCGTTCAATACCATGCGGTAAATACGCAGCCCACGACGCTGCCTGTCGGGCGTAGCTTATAATATGTTTCGGATGGTCGATTGCAGAACAAGGTTACAGAGCCCCTCGTCTTACAAACCTTAGACGCATTTGGTAGTCTCCCTACTATAGCACCTGCGTGAGACGAGAGAAAAATGCGAGCGAGGAGGAGTGCGGCGTTTGATCGACGTGCTTTTGGTAGACGACGGGCATCGAAATCCGTGTATGCTGCAACCGGTATGCTGTTGGTCCAGCAGCAGCAGACACGCCCGGGTTAAGTATGGCACGCGTACGTCAGGGCAGCGCAGGTCGTGGCACCGAAGGATGTAAGACATATAACCGTTTTGGTCGTTCATTCTTACGGAAAATAGCTTCGAAAACGTCGAGATACATGAAGCATCACTGATGTAACCACCAGTCGTAAAGCGTGACAGGCCTGCGTTTTCTGCTCCTAATAGTGTTTCGGAAGTAATTTCACGTTCTAAGACAAATCATACCGCTTGTTTGTGGCCGACATTACCGCCGAGAAGCAGCGTCGCGACGGCTTCCAGACGGCGGCCTTGTTTCCAAAGAAGAGCTAATTTGTCCACGGAAAGAAGAGGAAACGTCTATATCTCCGTCGGCGAGCATATTACCGAGACCTGAAAGCATGGCGCATGATCAAGGTGGTCAACATGTCAAGCTTCCGGACGTCACTGCGGCGGCAACAGCAGAATTATCCACGGCCCTTGAACATTCGCAGCCTCAGAAACTGAGAGAGAGCACCGGAACGGTGGCGGCGCACGTATTGTCGGAAACGTCACGTTCAGGCGCAAACAAGAAGGCCGCATGCGACGTTGTGGCGGATCAACAGGTTGGCAAGAGCGACAAAACAGCCCTGCTTGCTCTAAAGAGAGGGCAGGGAAACCGTCCGCCGTTCTCCCTGATAGCTCTACTGTCGTTCTTTTTGTTTCTCTACGTTGGAGCCGAGGTCGGGTTCGGCGCCTGGGTCGCCGTTGTCGTACTGCGAGATGGCTTATCCGGAGAAGCGGGTGCCGTCCGCATGGCCAGGTGGGGAGAGAGGAACACAGCAACGACCCTTGCCTGGCTGTCGCGTTCATGCCGTTTACGCAATAACTATTAATAGCTCACTATTAAGCAATAAATAGCTCACTTTCGATTTACCGCCGGGGTTGCCTCGGAGGGCGTTTTACTTGGCGCTACCGTGTACTCCGGTGATGCCGGTGCGCTCAAGCAGACTCCCGCTTTGGCAATATTTTAAGTTGCACATGAGGTGCCCTATAGCGGTTCAGCTGCGTTAACAGTATATCTTTGTCGCCGCCCTTGACAAAGTATCGATCGTGCGCACCAAACAGGTTTAGCTCTAACACTGGCGAAGCGTCCCCGGCTGCCTCAATCACCCGCGTTTCAGCCTCCCCCCATCCCTTCGCCCCCGTCCCTTCCCTCCCCTCCCCCCCGCCGGGGATAAACCAACGGTATTATTATGTTCGAGTGACGCTGATGCTGATAGTTGTTTCGAAGGTCAATAGCGAGCAAACTACCCCTTTGACTACTGTAGCACAATCCATCGGTCTTCCGTGGATTTTACACACCGTAACATCTTTACAACTCTTCGCTGGCTCTGTCTTTCCTATCTCGTCTCCGCACCAGCCTGTTCTGGGGTGGTATTACTGTGGGGAGACTTCTGGCAGTACCCCTGGCCGTTCGATTCTCCAACGCCTTCCTCATTAGGGCTAACCTACTGGGTGGCCTACTGTCGTCTCTACTGCTGCTTTCGGCTGGAAGGGTGAGCGTCATGAACAGAGGTGCTCACACTGCAGAAAATATCAACTGCTATATTCTAGGCATCATATGTCCACGACAAAACTCAATATTCCCGAGAGATGCTAAGAATAACTGAGCCCCATGCCTCTGGCAAGCGAGCGCTGTTCGTTGTGTGTGTGGGGGGGTACGCACATAGCGGTAGGATGTAACATAAGTTCGCCAGAGGTAATAAATTACGGCACTCTCGTCAACTCCGGGCTAAAGGTGATCGCGTTTCATGTTGGCTACGCGAAATAACAGCGGTAATCGAGGATGTTACTGGACATATTTGTAGGTATGAGTAAGGTAATAAATAGGCAGTGCAGAACTTATTGAGTCAATGCTTGGTGAGTCACGGCTCAACCAAGTACACCTTATCATTTATTCCAGGTTGTTTAGAAAACCCTCCAGCGGTTCTTGTAGCCGACGTGTTGCAGCGACATCGTTGCTGTAAGAGACTATCAAGATTGAGGGACTGGAGTGTTTGCACACACTCCACGTTCACTCGTCAACCAGCATCTGAACCTATCACAGTTCATCGTCATACCTGTGGTGGAATGTATTGTAGTGCGAGCGAACGCGAGCTTTCTGTTTTTCCCCCCGTCTAAAGAGTAGGCTGCCTCATCGAGATGGCTGAAGCCCTTTTTCACTTGATTGAACTATTGCTGTTTTCCGCGGCGCAACCTCCAGACGAAACTCCCAAACACAACTTCCCAAAAACAATTCTGGGTCATACTGCGGAAAATCTTGGGACGGTAAATTCATGTGGCGTTCGGCGTGCTGCGATCGCAGCAGTCAGCACAGCAGCAGAGGTGAGCGACAACAGCACGGTGTCATGACTTGGGTGTCGTCAACACAGCACTACAGGAGAAGTACAGCCGCCGTTCATGCTGAGCGCATACAGTGTCGTAGGTACGGACGGTGCTGGGCTCCCTCCTGTGTATTGCTGGGTTGCGTGTACGTACTCAAGGTCGAGACAACAGTTTCTACCTGTGAACTCTACACAGCAGCAACCTTGCTGCAGCGGCAGTGCAGCAGGCTGCTATGCCGGTTCTCAGGCACACGGTTGTTCTTTCTTTCGTTCCCTCAGCTACCACCTCCGAGCTGCACACAAGTCGGCAGGATTGCGAAAGGCCAAGGCGACTCTAATTTAGAGGTTCGTGGCTCGGCGCCATGAGGTTGCACGCGCAAGGGTTGCGTGAACACGCCCTTCGTCACCCGATGCTGCCCGATTCCCGTGCCATACCTGACCTGTTTGTTGTATCGGGTTGATTTTCGATTCATTTTAACCTTAATTTCAGACTCCAGAATTATATCATACCCATACCACTGTACGTGTGTATGATACTATACTGCAGCAGTAATGATGTACTGCTGCGTGGCACTATGCCCTACTATTCGCAGACGACACAGCAGTACGTATCTGAGCCTGATCTCTGGATGTCTTATGTCTTGTGTGTGGTACCACAGCTATATTGGAGTAGCATATTGGAGTCTGATCCGATGCCTTACGTATTGTGAGGGAGCAACAACAATAGCAACTAAACAGCTTGCAGTGTCGACCAGACAACAACGACGACTATGATGCAGTGCACCGTCTACCGTCTACCAACGCACACAATTGAACCTGCAGTCCCGTTCGGGGGACATAATACTTGGATTTGAGCTGTTTGTCCCCAATGCGGGATCTAAAAGCGTCAGCGGCAGTTGTTAGTATCCTG
Source organism: Macrocystis pyrifera (assembly GCA_031763025.1). NCBI lineage: Eukaryota > Phaeophyceae > Laminariales > Laminariaceae > Macrocystis > Macrocystis pyrifera. Next base: position 9,226,173 of record JASSKH010000001.1, read on the forward strand.
TTGCTCGAGTTTCTAGCGACAGCTATCTGCCCTCGTACGACCCTTTTCAAGTGTCATCGATTTTTCACATCCTCGACACGCAGTGTGTCTGCTCGGTATTTGTGCTAAATGAAAATTAAGCTGAGAAGCTTGGCATAAAACCCTCAGCTGATACTACAGTCCCAGGTCCGCGCGCCGCGCTGAAATGAGGGACTCAGAAGCTATAAAGAATATTCAATGAGACTCCCATACAGTAGGCTGCAAAGGTTGCCGGTGGCAGTTTTCTCAGCTTCATGATGCCTTTTTAGCGACTCCACATAGCTCGGTTCCGCGATTCAGTGGCCTAACACAGACTCGGGCAGGTGTTTCTTCAGCACCGCAACCGAGACTCGGTTTTGTTATTTAACTGCCATATTGTCAATACTATATATTCCCACACAGACTCGGTGGGGGTTGTTTGTTCGTTTTTTCTTTTTAATAACCGCGACCGAGAGAGGGATTCGTCTTTTTTCTTCTTTACTTTTCTGCTCTATATCAATTGGTCGAAAGACCAGGTCTGGGTTTTGCGTCTCGTGATGGCCGTGGAGACCGTGGTATCTAACAAGACCCAGACATCGATCGAGAACTGCCCGATCTTTGCCGGCAGGACCAATATTTTATACGATTCCGAGCGCGACCTTCGCGTCTGCCTAAAGCTCTACAGCAAGCCCGTTATTGAAGTGTTCCATGGCAACGTCCAGCCAGCATCAGATCTGGGCGGCACCGACACCGTGACGCTTATTGCCGTCGCTGGGCAGAAATGGAAACTAGCAGACCAAGAGCTCTGGAGCGTTCTACTTCTCACGACATCTGGCTTCGCACATAGCACCATCCAGAATTTCCAGGGAAAGGGACAGACGATGGAGCGGGGCCAAGACAGGCGGCGTGGAAGGCTCTGTCTGAGAAGTACAACGGCCACACGAAGGAGGCCAGAAGGGCGTGTCATGAGGAGCTGGCCAACACGAAGATGGACTCTGACCAGGATCCTGACGACGTCTTCTTCGTCCTGAACCGATGACATGACTGTTTGTTCGAATGGGACATTCTCCACACGACGGCAGGTGCGAGGACATCACTCTGCAAGCTCTTTCTATCGAATATGAGAGGGTACCAACCACCAGGTACGAGAGACGAGACTTTGGGGTGGACGATATCAGGCACATGGTACACACCATTTACGTCGACAACATGTGCTTTCAACCATAAGCCGATCGCTGGCCGCGACGTCACCGTGAAGATCGACATGGACAGCTGCAGTCAACGAGAAGTGCAACTACTGCAACGGAGTCGGGCACGCCATACAAGACTGTGTCTTCCTGAAGGATAATTAAAGCCGGCGTAGGGCCGACCAGTGGGTTTAACAACATCAACGAAACCGGCACACAAAATCAGGACACGGAGACACGACGAGAACGGGAGATGCGAATTAGTGGTGTTCGTTCCAAGAGTCCACTGCACATGGACAGTGATGCGGATTGGTGTATTCATCATACCATCAGCAGTGCAAACGCAGGCAACGCAAATTAGGACGCTTCCCGACGCGTTCAACGATAGAGGAAGCATACTCCCGCTATTTTTGTTCTGAATGACGGGCTCCTAAACCCAAAATCGTCGGAATGCCAATGTTGTTTCGAAAAATCACGTTTTTGTATACTTGGACCACGGGATTATTCCTCGGGATGTAATTCGTTTTTTGCTGGAGTCAGTTTTCGGTTGACGAATGGAGCTCCTTAAGCGAGTAGCCTAATAAATGTAGGATGAACCTCTATCGTAGAACGCCTCTCCCACTACATCGACCACCCTATCTCGTTCACCGTGGTGGAAGCACCGACGGGGAAGGAACAATTATGGCCATTAGGTCCCGCAGATGACGCATTCGACGCCAGGGGACTGTTCAAATATTTCGGCGGCGTCAGCGCAGAAGAGACTGGCAACTCGACATCTACGATTAAAGAAGAACCGGGGCATCAACTGGGATTCCGAGCGCACATCGTCGGGGGGTTGGCGGCTATCACCCGTGCTGTAGTGGTGGTGGCCATGCTTTACTATATGTGGCTCTCGTTCAGCAACTCGCTTTATGCCGCAGTGGTCACGAACACCAATACGACCCGGCGTATTTGAAGACATCGACAATATGGAGGACGGATCAGCGCTCACGGCCGGTTCCACCATCAGCAATGGACCGGAGATGGTTATGCAGACTGTTTTAAACACCATCCTTTGGCATCAACGACTACGACACATACATCGCAAACGTCTCTTGAACAATCTGGGCAACAATATGGTAAAGCTTCGATGGACCCGTGTCAGACTGCTACTTGTGTACCGTGGGCAAGAGTCATCACCTGGCCCATCCCAAGACCTCCAATCACAAGGTCAAGTTCCCTGCGCAGCTGGTCTTCACCGACCAGATGGGACCGCTAACGCCGTACGCACTCGGGGGCTGAACGTACGTCACCCGGATCGCCGACGAGCACAAAGTGGACGGAGACGTTCTTGCCGAAGTCCACCCACGACGCTCTCAGGTCGTTTGACGACTCTGAAGTCCAAGCGGGTTTAGCGTGGAGCGTTTCAGAGTCGTCAAATGCGCCGAGTTCATCGGCAAGGGATTCCAGGGCTACCGGTTTCAGACAGGGGTGTCGCTCGAGTACACCAGCACCAACATCCTGCAGCAAATCGGTATGTCGGAGTGCGTCAGATGACACTTCGCAGCTATGGTGCGGTGTGTGCTTGCCGACAGCGGATTGTCGACGTTTACGGCGGTAGAATTAATTCTGGCGGTGCCGTGCGACAGGACGCCGCACTCGGCAATCAGCATTCAGTTCCCGTACCATATGCTACGCGGGACGGAGCAGGATATGCAACTTCTCGAGTCATTGGTGCCCGGGCCTTGGTGCTCATCGATACGCACTCTCAAAATCTGAACTCAAGGCAGTAGAAAGGACAGCTGGTGGGTTACAGCAACGACAGCAAGATCTACCGCGTTTAGAACCCTGCGACTCACCGCACGATGAAGAGAAAGAACGATATCGTCATAGAGATACCTTCGGGCGTACTTCCACAACCGCCGCTGGAAACGTTGACGCAAACTATTCCGTCGAGCAGCGATATGGACGACAACACTTGCACCACATAATCCTGCATGAGACGAACATCTTCAACGAGGCCATGACTCTACCGGACAAGGTGCAGTGGAAAGTGGCCTCACGTCAGGACGTGGCAACCCTGAAAAACAAGATAGTCTACACCCTTATGTCGGTGACCTCCGTCCTCACAGGACACACGGTTATCGGCAGTAGATGGATCTACAGGATCAAGGCTGACAACTTGCACAATACTGTTGCACTGGGATGGGGGTAAATACCTGGAATTGATTGCGGCAGCACGTTCCCCCCCGTTTGCAGACTCCAGAGCATCCGCATGGTGCTAGCGACACCGGCGTGGACTATCGGTTGCTAGGATACAACACCGCGTTGCTGAATGCCGATATCGCAGAGAAAGTGTACATCGAGATGGCACCCGGATACGAGGAATTCGACGAAAAGAAAGTGCCGCTAGTGATGAGGCTTTCAAACAGCCAAGAATGCGTGCGCGAGGGCCGAACGAACTGGCGGAACACACTCGACAAACATCTGTTGGAATCTAGCTTCAAAAGGCCCGAGTCGAATCAGTGTGTTCTCATCCACTCGGAGGGCGGCGCCCTTGTCATCCTGACCCTATGCGTAGACGACGTTCCCCTCCTCAGAAACCACCTCTTTGTGCTGAGGTAGATCAATCAGAAGCTGATGAGTCGTTTGCAGTGACGGACATGGGAGATGTGTCACTCGTGCTCGTGTTGGGCATCACCCGTGGCCACAAGAAAGGGACGGTTGTCACCACTCAAAAAATAAATATACCAAGTCCTCCAATCCAACGTGCGCGCCTGGCGGGGAGGAGAAGCTTCTAAACAAAGGAAAGAAAGAGCGTCTTCGAGTCGTCACGAGACGCGTAATGTGCATTGAACAGGTGACTCGGTATGACATTTTATACGCCGAAAATCAGCCGGCGAGCGCGATGTCTAACCTATCTAAGGCTCACATGACGGCAATATAATATCTACTTCGTTTCCAGGCTGGAACGTTATGTTTTCGCCATCATGTACCCGCAAAGTGTCTTCAAGCTGATATTAGGTTCCGATGCAAACTGGGATAATAACCCGGACAACGGCACGTCGATGGCCTCGTATACGGTCTTCCCTTCGAACGCTCAGCTTAGATTCAAGTTGGAGGTTCACGAGCTGACAGCGTAATCCACAATAGAAGCAGAGCTCGTGTCCGCAGCCTTAGCAATCGAGGAAGTTGTGCTTGTCTCAAACATGATGGAGACCAGGGATTCGGCACGTGCTTCGACAGGGCACCACCACATATCGACAAATATCTCGCGTCTGCTCATCGCCGGAAATCGGACCTACAGTTCACGAGTTAAGCACGTGGCTCTTCGGAACTTCTTCATCCAGCAGCTAGTCAACGAGGACAGAATGACCGTGACATAAGTGAAAGCAGAGTACCAGCTTCTTGACATCGAAACTAATGGAAGTATCTCAACAAGAACAGGCAGCGTCACCTCCTCAAGTTAATCAGCGAATTCATGGCCTGGAATTGAACGTCTAGACAATCAAAGAGTAAGGGGCTCTGTTGGTCATCCTTATTTGCTATTTTTTCGCTAACGTGGGAGTCACATAGTATTATAGTTTTTTTCTTCAGCTGGGGTGGCTCGTTTCCGATAGCACCCTGCTGTATCACGTAGTTCATTACAAGATGCTGTCAATACTGAGCGAATAATCCCCTGTTTTCAGTACATCTATGGGTTATGTGAGGGCGTTTGTAATTTTTGCTATTAAGTTATCATTAACAACTTCAACGGGGCGAAACATGTTTCGAATGACACTCCACTGCACAAACGTTTTGGTCATGTTCTACATTATCAGTGTGGTAGATTAAGACTGTTTCTAACAAGTGCTGGTGATCGTTACCCTTGATCGACACTGTGGTAATGTTTCTATCAATGTCAACACGTGCTGGTGATCGTTAGCTACGATCGGTACTTTAGTAATGTTTCTATCGCTTCCAGCGAGTGTTGGTGATCGTTAGCCATGATCAGTACTTTGGGCATGTTTTCTATCGCTCTCACAGTTATATTCTTGCAGTGCGGCTTGCATTGAGGGGGGGTGCTACGAAATACGCAGTGCATAGCGTGTTGAGTCGATGCCTCGAATGTTGTGGTTCAATTAAATACACCGCATTGTTGGTACAGGAATATTCAGAAAACCCTCAGCGGTTCCTGTAGTCGACGAGTTGCATCGACAAGACGTTGGTACACGTTCTGTACGAGGCTATCGAGATTGAGGACCTGGAGTATTTGCACACACCCCACGCCCACTAATCAAAACGCATCTGGACCTACCACAGATCATCTTCATAAGATTTTGTTGCCCTTCTATCGGCCCGTTTCAAGAGTCATCAAGTGTTGACATCCTCGACACGCAGCGTGTCTGCTCGGTCAGTTTCACGACTGCCAGCGCTAATCTATGCAGCCTACGGGAGTGTCATCGAATATTCTTGACGCAGAGGCTGGATTGTCTCTGCTGGCGTCGCCTTTGCCTTCGGTGAGTAAATATCCTCACTGCCTGTCTCGTCGGCGGAGCCCTGTATCGCTGAACGCTTATCCCAACGCGTGCTAAGTTAGGCGTAGGCGTTTCTGCGCAAATTATAAGTAGTTCTGGCTGGCGTGGTTCCGCCTCCAAGGAATTACTGAATGTAGATGTAATGAAATATTTATCTAACTCAACTATTCGTTACATATCTAGGTCTCTTGTATTGTTTTATTGAGTTCCACTATCGCTTTGTCTCGAACTCGGGTATGAAGTGAGGTCTGGAGCTCCTCGAATGAGGAGCATCATGCAACACGAACGAATGCCGACTGCAGCGTGCGCCATGTCTTCACCGCCATTCTCCCCGTCAGAGTCTTGTTGTACTGCACATATTGTGGATGTGTTGTTAAACACGCGGGATGAGTTTGTTGCCATTGATTCCCGCGCCTAGCCTTTGACCCGCCCTCCCCCCGTTGGTGCCACCGCATGAAAGGTGAGTTATGCATGGGCCGCACTAGGAGTTGGACTGTTTGGGCTGTCCATGGCCTCGAGCTTCCCGCTCGTAATGTCACTTCTCTCGAGCGCCGGTGAGGGCGTTGAGTGCGTTGGTGTTTTAATGCGTGGCTTCGGGAGTGCTGAAGGTTTCTCTAACAGGTCCAAGAGGTCAACTCTCGGAATTGTTGGTATACGGTTGGTTCGGCCGAACTCTCTATCCATCATGGTTTTAATTGACGGACGGTCAGGCACGTAGTAGGCGGCTGCGTGGTGCACTCCACGTGATCGAAATATTATACAGAGCTTGGAAATATAATGTTCGGGGAATTATGTCAGTCTTACAGCTAATTTTTTTTTATTTTAGCTTCATATATACCTGGTATACCGCAAGATGCCGGCAAACGAATCAATGTTCATGTCGATGAAAGTATCTCGTCCTACGTACAGGGCACCAGTGTTATTTCGATCGCGAGCCCATTCGTCAACACCGAACTGCGATCGTGCGAAAAGTAGTTTTTCATACTTTATTATCGGACGTTTCAATTGCATAATATCCGTGTGCACAAAGTATACCGCATCTGTTCATTGATGCCGCCCGGTCCGCGGTCGCGACCATAGGCGGCATTAAACAACCGAACACACAGAACGGACCAAACTAAGAAAGACACCGAAGCCAAACAACCTCAGGAGCGAACTAACACCCAAAACGAATGACTTGGGTGGGAAATCGGTGTCTCCAACACGCCCTACACATCTACACTGGCGATAACTCTTGTAGACCAACGAACTATCAGCCGTGCTACTACACCCAAGAGGAATCACGGCTCCCGCCCGACATTTCACCGGTTACATATTCGCCCCGACTCCATGCCCGCTTCATTGTCCCCGATGCAGACCAGTGTACGGGAGTGGTAGACGAACGCACGCTGTAGAATTAACGGACTATCCTGACATCAGTTTGCGGCATGGTGCGTTTGTACGATAGTTTCCGTGCTTGATTGTACAATGTTTGGCGTGCATTTCGCGGCGCTACATGAGCTACTCACTATTAAAATGAGTGTATGCTGAGGTACGGCGCCAACAAATGAATAAATTAACCGATCCAGGTTAATCCGCATACCTTTATCCTTCGCCTCAGAACGGTGGGAACGTTGGGACGTGATGGTACGTTATGCGGTCGTATGACGACCTAGTTACATTGACCCGGTGCCTGAGACACCAGACAGTCGCGTGCTTTACGGATTCAAGCGGACGAGGTTCTGTGCAAGAAGCGTTTGACGTGGTAATTGAACCCGTGCGCTCGACGACCGGCCAAGATGAAAAGGGTTACCGACTAAAACACGACGATGGCGAAAGGTCGACCGATGACTCACCCTAGTGTGATTCATATACCAAACTTTGTGGCATTGCTTACACCACCCGCCCTCCCGAAACCAACACACGAATGCTGCACATGCCGCTCTGTATTGAAATCGAACAATGTTTACCACATTGGATAATATCTACTTTATTTGTCCACGGAACCGTATCGTGAGGTTGTCATCCACGCCGCATCGCATTGGGGAAATGGCACCAAATCGGCTATTTGCCAGTGAAACGCAATTTTTCTGCAACGTGGGCTGCTGCAAACCGAAAGGAAAGAAAAAATGTCCCACGAACGCTGACGGAAATCCACACGCTCCAAAGGGCGGTACTGCAGTTCAAGCGCGTTCTGTCGACCAAATATGTTACGGACGTCAGCAGCGCAACATTTCTAGTAGATAGTGTACGGGCCGAAGAGTTCGCAAAAAGGCTGGTCCGGGTGGTTCGGACTACGGTGGGACTGCTCGTAGAGTGTATTAAGGCAGCGAGGATAGGGAGACGGACAAAGCCGGTCAAACCTCCACCCCGATATTATTTACTTTCGAAAATACAAGAAACTATGAACGTCCTTTCCTTGATCCTTGTCGGCTAAGAGCACTGCGTCATTATAACGTGAAGCCACGCGTGACTCGTTGTGCCAGAAATACATTGCACCCCCGCAGCAATGAGCGCGGCGAGGGGCAGGAGGTGGCGATGACAGTCGATGGCGCAAGGGGCGTGCTAATATAGGGGTAGCAGATTTCGATTGCCAAAGTATTGTCGTTCGGCGGGCGTAGCCGACTGCATAATCACCCTATGCCGTCATAATATAGTTGGCTTTGTACAGTGTTTCCATGAGACACCTAGACCACGGGTTTGAACCTCAACATCAATTGTCGGTGCGACCCTACAGCAGTAGCACGAGTGGCAAGGAAACGTCGAGGAGTGCCAGTCCTTCAAGTACCCAAGTATGGGGCTACAAGTATTCCGGACAAGAGCCGAAGAATTGGCTACCAAGCTTTCGGTCTTGTTTGACTAGGAACTGAATACACCTAAACAAAACGTGACCTAGGGAGTAATGTCCAGGACACCGCCGCGGCGAACCTAGGAAAACATGCTGCCCGTTTGGGGCTGGCGCTGCATCCGTCACTAACGCTTTCGCTTTGAAGAGGCGCAAGGCAGAGAAACCAAGACCACCAAAACCATTTAGATGGCGTTTTAGTCGTATCGCACAACATAACTTTGAGCCAAACTGGAACGTATTGAACAACGCCTATTCGCACTCCATACTGCTGAAACACATTATGACATTTTGGACTTCCATACGAAATACAAGTACACCTCGAGTCTGACTGCACCGTGACACTGTAGATTGCTGACACACTCCATATATGCGGTTGTTCAATATTCACTGAACGCGAGAGGGCTTCGCGTAGGCTTCGCTATTTCTGGATCACCCATCCTTAACCTAAAAAAATGGGCGACCGATGCATACACCAGACGTATAAGACTGTACACAATTGCAATACCCCCACCGAGCCTCTATGCGGTATATGTGGCGCTATTGACCCCGTACGCCAAGTCTGTGGTGGGCTTCACAAATGCAAACCGTCTGAAACCCCCTGGAATCCGATGTGTTCTACACAATATTATCAGATATACCTGATGTATTATCGCTTGGTTGCCCCATCAGACGTCTATGCCGGGCTGACCTTCAATTTGTGTCGCAGTTTTTTTTTTCGGTGATATATACGTAGAGCTTACAAGTGAAGAAGCTCATAAACATGCTGTGTTACCCCTACGACTGCACGGGTCCACCCCTTGTTTCCACGCCGTGCGGATATCCAACACTGGGAATGTTTGTGAACCCATCGGTAACCATGCTAACACGCTCTCAATATCCTGCCCCACCCCGTATGCTTGTCGCTCGTAATTCTCACTGCCCCTGCGGGACCGAAAACCTTTGCTTGTCGGAGGCAGGATTCTTCCTCTCAGGCAAGAATTCATCGAAAATGGTAATCGGCGGTGCGCTGGGAGATATGCTGATGCCTGCTCTTATCGCCACACTTATGGGACCTGGCGACGGGTTGTGGTCAGCTGCGCTCTATGTCGTTTGCGTCGTGATATCAGTGCTTATGTTGCTTGTGTACGGCATTTGCTGTGGCCTGCTCAAAAGGACCGGTCGACATCTCGGACAAGGAGAGGGGGGGCTGTGACCGCGTCTTCGTGTTTTCGTTTCGTTGAAATCTCAAGCTGCGAGTGCCTTTGGATGGTGTTTTTCTTTCGCTCGAGGAAGCGGTGGTCTTATCTTGTTGACATTATTCAATCGCCTTTATTGTGCGCGTGTGTGCTCCTCCAATCTAGCAAACACACGCTTCGTTTTCAATTTGTCGGAGTCGTCGAGGAGCGTAAAATACGACTGCTCCCTACACATATGCACCCTTCGTTTATTGTTAGTCGAAGTCGTTGAGGAGCGTAAAATACGAGTGCTCCCTATATATACATACCACTATGCACTGCGATCCAAAAGTTTGTTGAGGGCTTGGCTGCGGTTCCAGTGGGTAGATGTGTAAAAGGGTTGTAGGGTTATCAGTCATAACCTTGGATAACATGTTTTTCGCCATCCCGGCAAACAATTTAGTCGCTTGTTTGGGCGAGTTTGGGGAGACTGTAGGGCACATGACTGCCACTTGCCATTTCTCCAGAATAACCTGGTAGATCACTACGGTAGGCAGCACCCAAAAGACACGGTAGAGCACCTGAGCACCACTTGCCATTGCTCCCGACATGGAGCAACTACGGCAAGCAGATTCAACAGACACGGTAGGTTGAGGCTAAAACCGGAGGGTTCCGGCATTGTATGTGGTCTGTTGGTAGGACATGGCCCACTCGTTTGGTTCGGCAAGTCGATAGACGTGCGCTTCTTCTGTCATCCCGCGAGGACATGGCCCACTCGTTTGGTTCGGCAAGTCGATAGACGTGCGCTTCTTCTGCCATCCCGCGAGTCCGCACGTCTACGATATGATTTCCAACATCTTGTTTTGCAGGGCTCTGTATATTCGTTTTGCTTGTGTATTCTTCCTATCAATACATATTTCTTTCATTCGCCAATCGCGCAATGTTTGCGCACGACAAATAGTGAGTGCAGGGTAGCTCTATGGACCAAAGCTCCAAGAGCAGGGTGATATGTGAGTGGTCTGCATCTGATAATGCTTGATCTTGTAGTATGAGGAGGTTGGAAATCCTCACGGGCTGACTAGATGGTAAATTCCCCGGCTCGGCGTGGGTTGACATCGAATTCTGCTGTATACCCCCATATGGTGAAGCGCGCTCGTATTGGGCTAGTCCAAAGGAGATCGAGAGATAATCATGAACGCGGGCATGAAACTCGAATTACGAACTTCATTCGACGTAAGGTTGGGGACCGTGATCTGCCTCCGTCTTCTGACTGGGAAAGAGATCCTTCCCTCGTTTGTCACTCTAGCGCTGCAGTAACCAAACTAAAGATATTATCACTCGCGGTTTGCCGTCGTATTTCCCAATTACCCTGCATGGTATACGTTTCCTTTCTTGTGGTTGTCGGTGCCTTTTGTTCCCGAACTTTGACTTTGCCCAGGATTTCGCTCTCGCTCTTCACTCTCCACAAACGGCCGTTGTCTCCGCCTAGTGTCCAAACTACGCGAAATAAACCACCCTATGTGGAGTTCTCTAGCCTTCGCAATGTGTCCACTATCTTGCAGTCCCCGCTGTGGATTTTGTCGCTACTACTATGCATGGCCCAGGCCTGCTATGCCTATTGTGTCGCATCCTTTGGAACAGGTGTCATGCAGCTTCTCCCATAGATACATACGCTCACCGCATCACGTTCCTCCTCGAAAAGTGAGAATAGCTCAAGAGATGTACTGACAACGCTTCGGTGCCAATATTGGTGCCGGGATCATCTACTCGGCTGCATTCCTCCAGACGGATGTTCTACACATTTTAATCCATCTTGGACATTGCATGCACTCCATGCAACGATGCACAAGGGCCCCTGAGGTAGATTGTGATATTTGACGAGGTAACAGAGAGGAGATCCACTCGTTGTCGTACCAAATCCCGGCTTCTCGCTCGGAGAGGGGAGTAAGGTCGAGGCTCTGAACCCGTTATTTGACGAGATGGTGCAGAGGAGAGGCACTCCTTGTGCCAAAGGCCGACCTCAGGCCTCGAGAGAGGAGTGAGGTCGATGGCAGTTTCCATCATAAACGCTTCCTAGAGATATGGAAACCCCTCCACTCGGTCACACAATGTCTCGTGTTTGCTCTGTACGTCACACGGACGGCATTTAGAGAGTGGGGTCCTAGGACCGAGCGTTGATTATTGCAGTGGCGAGCGCACCCATGGCTCAGGTTTCCTACTACAGTAGCCTTATTTCTATTAAACAAAGAAAAGTGCTTGGGTACACCGGCTGTAACAGCTAAAAAGTTTCCAGCGCGCACTACGGCGTTGCAGATCCCATCCATCGCTGACCCAGGCGGACGGCCTTTGTTCTTAGCATGACGCACGAGCGGAGATAGGAAAAGGCGTCTTGTAAAGGTACTCCTACGTGCTATCTTGGATGACGCCTACAAGGAGGACCAGTACGTATCGTCATGATGACAGTTGTCCGGTAATATGGCTAGTAGAGCACCGTTTTTTTTCTTTCATAGTACAACAGCGATAGCAACTCCGGCAGCTAACGCAACTGACACAGCTACCACTGTGCAGCAGCAACTCCAGCTCAGTAGCAAAGCCTCAGCCATTGCAGCTGCTACTGGTGCTTCAAGTTAGCGTCGGTGTACCTATCACCGTGCCGTCAAGAAAGCATTGCCTGCATATGTACGGGTAACGTGACCATTGTCCGGCAGAACGTGGTGGAAAAAGCTGTAGGCAGCAGCGGCGGCAGCAGCAGCGACGACAGGAGGGGTCTGAACCAATCGATTATCACTGTACAGTAGCAACCCTAGATGAAGCCTTCTACATACACCTTGCTGTTGCTTTCGCTTTTTCCATTGCTGTAATGTACATGACGGGATCCCTACCGGTACTGCTGTCCAACGAAACCTACTGTATGTAGGACATCAACAGCCGCCTATGCAGTCAAAGCAACCACAACAGTTTCTGCTACCTTCAGCAGAAACCGCAGTGTTTTCTGCTGCTGCTGCCTCATCATTCATGGTAGCGGTGTTGTAGCCGCTCCCATTGCCGTGGCTCCAACCCGACTGGTACCCGCAGCTTCATGCTCTGCTTGTGTATACTACCGCCGATATTGGTGCCATGGTCTGAACGCGTGCTGGCAAAATACTCCCACTGCCCACCAACTTGATCAGAACACAAGGAATCGAAGGGTACGAGACAGAGACACCTAACCCGTTAGGGAGTGAAAGCACCCACATAAACCTCATAACCCAACTCACGTTGTTGCAACATACTGGGCGCCATACAGCTGCGTGTGCGGTACGGAACACGGACTTGGCCGTTCCGTTCAATGCCGGTGTCTGTGTGTGCTTTCTGCGTGATGGAGGTGGAAGAACGGGGTCTTCCTTATCACACCAATTAGCTCATAAGAGCAAGAGGGTGAACGTAGAATATGCCCCAACTCGGAGAGTCCAAGGGTGTGTGCAGAGTGAGATCCAGCTGCGCGATATGTCGGGCGTGTGTTGTCAGCGCGGGCTTTGCAACACGATGCCGAGCAAGTGCGGCGCGGTGCTAGGCTAAGCTGGGTCTCCTGGCTGGCCGACGCTAAGCTAAAATAGGTTTCCATACGCAGGGAACGTTGCGATGCGAAGCGTAATGGAGCGATATGATTGGATAATGCTCGGCATATTTGCCCCGATATACGAGCGACTCGCCGCGCCCTCCCCATCACCGATTAAATCATGGCTTTCACCGAACGTTGGCTGTTTCCCCTGGCGGTTGTTTCGAATTATTGAGCTGAAGTTACCGAAAAAAGTGCGGACAGAGCGATTACGTTCTCGATCAGGGACAATCAATTTCAGGGCATTGGAAAGGGCTAAAACATCGAAAAGCTCTGGATTGTTGTCCAACTGGAGCATGTTTTCTGAAATACGTACCTTGCGGGTATCTTTTTTACACATTCTCTCCTCTATTTCCAAGTAGTTTAATGTTTCGGCGAAACGCCTGCGCGCGCTGGTTCCCTGCTGTAGAGATCTTCCGTCGTGTTGCCGGTATGTTCGGAGTGGAAGACAGGTACAAGGATACACACGCTTACAGCAAGGATTCTGTTTCGAATCCAGACTGCCCCCAAGCCGACGTGGTTCCATCCGATCCTGAGCATTCCAGACCGCTGTGCCCTAATAACGCAGGTTTCGTGTTCCAACTCTCAAACGTCATGGCACACGAGTTGAATGAGAACTGTACCGTAGGTCGTATTTACTATGGTCCCCCATAATAAGTTACCCGGTATATTCTACTTCCAGCAGAACTTCCCGTATATAAAAGCACCGCCGGCACGAACGGCCACCGAGCCGGAATACTTTTGTGAAATGGTATGTATAGACGCGTGTTGCGGTAAGGATAGCTTCGAATATTACTGAGCATCCTCATTTGAAGAGCTATGTATGTATCTCACCCCAAAACGAACAAAATACACCGGTATGTCAAGATGAACTACCCTATGGACAAAACTATACCACGAAGCCTGTTAGTTTCCTGGTAATCATGAAAGGAATTTCAGCGATGTTGGTATATTCCTCAGTCAAGCACGTAGCCCCCCGCCGCCAGTCAGAACTGATTCGGTCAAACAGTTGTACCTCTATCATAGGACGAGTCGGTACATACCGGCTAGCAATCCGAAGCGCTCAGAACCTACCTGTGTGTCGCGTGAGTGTTGGCGGGCTATTGAACCGGGTATATAGGATGACAGTTTTTGAACGGACACGCTGCATGTACAAGGGCCTCAAGCACATTCAAATTCCGGTGCACGATTCCTCAGCAAAGCCCCGGCGGAGGCATTTTTCCTGGTGTCTTTTGCGCTCCAACCGCATATATTCTCGCAAGTGTTTGAAAGCGATGTAGTTCTGTCGACGACTTTTCGGTCGTCAGATATAGCAAGTTTGCGGTAGGCTCACTTATGACTTTGTTTCTTGTCTAAAGTCAATTTCCACGGAACGTTCGTACAGAATCTATCTGCAGGTACGCTTCTTGGTTGAGCCCTGAGCCCCCACCCACTCCATCAGGTGCACAAGTGGCCCGGACAGCACGATCGTTGGGCAGTATCATACATCTTCATGACTGAATTGAGGTGAGCTTCAAGCATCAACGAGGCTAGAAGTTGACAGCCAGCGTCGTGAAGGTGGCGGGCGCCGACGTTGGCTGGAATGTGTAGGCCTTGTCAAGGAAATCATGCATGCTAAGGTACGGGTAACACCTACCAGGGTTATTTTTTTAGATGCTCCTCGCCAGGGGAACTAGACCCCACCCAACAAGCTACATTTCGCACGTAAATGTATGAAAATACTTGGTATACACAGACTCATAGACTACTGTTTGTAGGTCACTAGCGATAACATATTAGGAACTACACATCGGATACAAAAAAAACAGTAGGTAGCTTCTAGGGTTGGCGAGTCGCGTCTATAGGAAATGTTTGTTCGTAGAGTCCAAGCCTCCAAGCCTGGATGCCCTGGCCGCACCGTAGTGTGATGAGATTATTGATAGTCATTGTGTTAGAGGACAGAGGAGGAGAGAGTGATCGGAGCGGGGCGGAGTGGAGCGGAGTGCTCGAATTCTCCTCGTGATCAAACGGCAAAGTTTATAGTAACGCCGGCAAAAACAGACGTAACCCCCTATAACTTGTACCCATCGCTGCTAGAACGATTCAAGCGAACACCCTCCCTGACTCTTCACAGCAGTGATGATATCGAAAGGACATTCAAGACCTGCTAGGACCTAAGAAGAGCCAACGACAGTCCCGCAGGAAGAAACCCGGCCATCGGTTGAATCCCCTCTGTATAGCACGTATGCTCCAAACCATTGCAATGGAAACGACGCCCGCATTCGAAACGATGACCATGGTCATAAAAATAATATGTCAAGTGGTGCCCTACTCCCCCATTCCTCTCAAAATAGCGCAGGGAGGCGACCTGACTTATTATTTTTCGCTTCACTCAAACATGGTACACATCGAATAATGCTAATACCCCCCTTTGCTCGCCCTCCATAGGCAGATTCAACAGGAATCTAAGGTGAAACGTAAAAGCGGTCGCAGCAAGGGATTTCGTAAATATATCCGCGTGCTGCTCTTCCGAAGATACGAACTGAATGTCGATCTTCTCAGCAGGAAGTAGCTCTCTTTCAAAACGCACGTCGATATGCTTGCCCCGAGCAGACCTAACTTGGTGCTCAGCCAACGTTTTGGTTCCCTGGTTATCCTAAAAAACCCAGGCGCATGACCCGCTTAGCTCTCGGCGGAACAACGAAAACATTGCGCACATAAGCAAAGCTTTCTTCACCCGTGCACCCAAAGCGACAAAATATGCTTCTGCTGCGGACAACGCAACACACCTCTGCGTGCTACTTGCCCAACTGAGGGTAGTTACTGTCTCCGATACCGAGCGCCTATCGTTCGACTTATCAGCATAATCAGCATCCCGATAAGCAGTCTTGTCCCGAGCCCCGCACAAATCAATCCCAAAACTCTGGTCACGTGAAGGTGAGCCATAATCGTCAAAACCACCTTCCGGTGCCTCTCCATAGGGTTGCGGGAGTGGCGCGCCGCAGCATGCATGGCGTTCGAGACGTTCGGTCTCGCAATGGTCGACAGCCACATCAAGCTGCCCACACCTTCCCTGTGCGAACTGTCTCCTCCAAGTTCGCCTTCCTCTCTTGGATTTAGTTCCACACCGGGGGTCGCGGGGATGACAGAGGCTAAGTTAACGCCTACACGATTCAGCATGCTCTCATTAAACGCCTTCTGCGAAATGCCTAATGTCCTTAATTCTCAGTCACGTTAGAAAGTACAACCAGTGTACCATATCAGTTTGGCGAGGCTTTCTGTGGGTAATTCGTGCGGCATCGAAGTCCCTGCATACTTCGTCCGATCCCGCGATCACGACACCTTATACATAAACGGCCATGACCAGTCCCACTTTGCCATCTACAACCATGCACAACACACACGGGTCAGACCTACAATGCTTCATACGGTACTCTACCACGGTCTCAATCAAGAGTCCGGCCCACTGCCGTCCGCTTTGCTTGAGACCGTACAGTGATCGGTTTCGGCGGACGATCTATCGACATGTTACCACACCCGCCGGGCAGTTTCATTTATACATCGTCGTAGATTTTAGCGCGAGCAAAAGCTTGTGCGACGTCTGAGTGGAAAAGCTTTGAACCATGCTCATTGGCAACAAGCGCCAGGATTTTATCTGACACTAACGAGGGAGTTGGTGCAAAGGTTTCAAAGTAGTCTACATTCTTGCTCCTGACTATAATCCGTATCTACAAGCATGGCCTTGTCTTTACTAACAGGCCATCCTTGCCCATCTTGCAGGAAACACCCGCTTCGCACCTACAGTTTTCTGCCCTCGTAGCGGTGTCGCGGCTTCATATGTACCGGTCGTGTTATGATCGTCCAACTCAATTTATATGGCCTCGTGCCACGCCGCTCTATACTGGGAACGCTCTACATTTGCTACGGATTGCGAGGGCGGTCCTACGTCTAACGAGAAGCCACTGGGAATGCACACGCTCAACTCTCCTTTACTCTCCACAGCACGTCCTCCGGCCAGCAAGGCCACTGCGTCCTCTGTCATCCAGGATTTACGTTTCAGGTTACTCCCAGAAACGATCTCTTGCAGGTGCTCATAACCAACGTTGCTCACATGCCTAACCTCCACCACTACCAGTTTTACTTGAAGGGCGCCCCAAGGGGGTCGTAGTCAAACTCACGTCAGAGCGTTCGATCGTGTTTTTCTTGAGTGAGACACTTTACAGTCTCTATGGCTACCGGATCGACCTCAGTAGAAAAAATGTCTATGTTGTACTCGCCCCGGGGCAACTGCCCAACAAGTCTGTGATTACCATCAACGAGTTCCACCGCGCGGCTGGACATTCCGGCAAGGCACTGCTCCGCAAACTCGCGCAGCAGCAAGGTAATTTTATTTTTTAAAGGCGTGGACCGTGTGCTCCCTCGCAAGTTCCTGGTAGCTCCGAAAGCTGGAGCCGGTAACGGCTAGACTACGGAGGTAGGTCGTTCCCTCGTTGTAGGCTCTCCAGTGCAATCTGTAGCGCTGGAGACGAGGTTTATATAATGTTTGGGCGCCTTAAGATCATGCACACCAAAAATAGCTCCAATGACTGGCACTGATTGTGGTGGCCAGAATACCGAGCTGACTCGATGTGGTCTCCGATGCAACCTGCACTGGCTGGAGCCGAAATATTGCGCACACCCGCAAGTAACTGCTAACGCTGGCGCTAGTGGTGAGCTAACTCGTTGTGGCACAACCGTGAAAAGAAGAGGACCCTTAGCGATAATGTAGACTTGAGACCAAAGCAGTGGATAGCCATGCATGTCGCGGTAGTCCAGGTGCAAAAGGCAAGGGCATGAATAGTAAATACTACAGTGGTTCAAGGAAATTGTACAAAGAGAGAGCGATCGAGGTGTTCATGCCATCTTCTACTGTACTACTGTACTAAATCGGAAACATGTAAGCTCTACGGTCAACTACGCCCTTCGAATCAACACACGGACTGACCCACAACATTACCAGGTATTCATTGACATTTGCTCGTGGACGTTGAACCATGAGCAGAGGGTAGGGAGACGACGAGAGAGTGTAATGAGGAGCCCTTGAAAGAGAAAGAGTTTGGATGCTTTGTCTCGCATTCCTTGAGCAGGCGACACGCGTGCTACAAAAAAGGGGTTGCACGTTTTGGCCAAAGTATGTGTTTTCTGACTGACCGGGATCCTCAGCCGAGGGGCTACGGTAGTCAACGTCGTTTGAGCACCATTTCATGTTTTATCACAAGGTATATATTTCGTGGCATTCTTAAGGTCATTCTTATCGGAGAGCTTTTTTCCATTATTTCCAAATTTTGGGAATAATTGGAGGTATGTACCAAGCTACGGAGGCGTTCTGTCACTATTCGTGAAATTCTCCACAAGCAAAAAAACAAATTTGTTAAATCTCACATATTTGGAAAAAAAGGTCAGGAAAATCTGGAAGATTGAAAATTTGGGCGAAACAAATATGGAAAATATGGAAAAACCGCTAAGGACTTCAGAGGGGAAACTTCACGACAAAAAAATGACAACTGCAGCGACGGCCACTGCGTGATTGGGGATTGATACAATGGCTGGTGTCCCCGAGTCACAATGCAAGGAGTCTCGTATGGCACGGGCGTGAGATGATCCTTCCCGTACTTCTGGGCCCTCGCGCCGCTCATAGACGTTTCACAACAAGCAAAGCTGTCGTTGTTTTGGGGCGCTATCTCGGCATTGTTCATCGGTTTGCACTTTCACGTCTACTCACTCAAAATTAAGGTTTTGGGTGGGGTGTGGAGATCCTCACGTGGGAGTCTCAGAAAGATTCGGTGGTACAAAAGGCAAGCACGCGTCGCGAGGTCGGGCCGCCTGGGGGATCCTGGACAACAGATCTGCATGACGTGACTTGCTTGCATGGTTCGAGCTTAATTGGTACTGTAAAAGCCATAATGTGGGGGTGTGGACAACTCGAGGTCCCACGGCGACATTATAGGCCTTTGAAGTTAAAGACTTTACCTGGTATATTTTAGTAAGGTGCAACGTAGGTCATACATGGACAGTACTTATATATGGTGCAATCGCTTTGCGATCTCTGATATATTACCGGCAATGCCTCTGTCCCGGCTGGGAATCGCCACCTATGTATACGACAGTAGAGAAGACGCGGGGCGAAGAGCAGACGGTGAAAGTTACGAAGGCAAAGCAATCAGACTCTGGCTACCTGGAGTGTTTTGTTTCGTCTTCAGATGTCGTCGGCATGACTATATAGGCAATTGTTCCTTCTTGGTTTCGTAAGAGTGCCATTGTGCGTATCTACTCACCGTAGACTTTACCACAACCGACCTGCCATGAAAACGCGGTGGGTGGAAACTACAGGGGGTTGAAGCGTGAAGGCCATACAGGTGTCAGTTTTGTTCCGCTGTGTCTCTGGGTAAAAAACGTGGTTCACGCGCATCCTCCCCAACACTTCATGGCGCTTCGCGCTAGGTGCAGGCAACAGGTTTGCCTTGTCGGTGAAAACACGACGTGTATGGGCCCGGGTTGGTAGGGGTGCGAACGTCTATGGTCATATGACCACGGCCATGCATGACATAACTACACCCCCCCCCCAAGGGTCCGCAATACAGGCCATGTCCCGACCCCAGCGGGAATGATGCGGGTGCGGCAGGTAGGTGCCGCCGGAAAAAAACTATCCAGAACGCAACGACAAGCGTTAGGACGGGGAACCATGACGCACTCAGAACGACTAGAGAGCTGGGGTAACTCTACCATTTGTGGACGATCTTCATTCCTGTAGCATCGTGTCAGATGCTTTGCCGCAGAGGAAATGACCATCGGGGAAGCCATGTAAAAACAATATCAGGATCCTCGAGAGATCCACTAGTCACCGATAGATGCTCATGACTCTGACTCTGTAGGCCCTCGTACTTCAGTATAATAGAAGATCTTTGGGACACGGATATTACCGTAGGCCTGGTGAGTACAGGTCGGCGGTCTCCAGAAGATCCGCGCACGGATCGATCTGAACGAGTAAAGGGAGTCAGGTGAGAACAAGTCGGTGCGCTTCAGGCGATCGCGCACAAGATAGACCTGAATAAGGAAAAGGAAGCCCGGCGAACAGGTCGGGAAGCTTCAGGCGATCGCGAACAAGATCGATCTCAACGAATAAAAGGAAGCCCGGCGAACAATTCGGCACAATCCAGGCAGTCTGGGAACAGGGCCGAGGCACGACAGGCTGGCACACGCAAAACATCGGGTACAGACATGAATAAACCCGTGACCACCGTGGCATCCATCGTAAGGAATCTTCCTAGATTTGGTGGAAACAAACCAGACAACGAACGAGACTGGTACTCGAAGACCGGCGTAGTACTGTCTCAGCCGAATCAAGACGTGCTTGGTGTTCTGAGCGGCTCGACGTTACCCATGCCGATTTTCACAAACACTTACACTCCGGTAGTCCTGACAAATCTGGGGGAAATTAGCCGCTAGAAGCGAGCATGCGAGAGCCTCTTCTAAATATGATCATCATAATTAGCAATCCGTCAGCCACACTGGTTCGACAATAGTTGTGCAGGTCTTCGGTGCGAGGTGAGGGAGACGGGTAGCAGGCGTAGAACGCTTTGTACGCCCAATACCACAGCAATAGCAAGGAAGCACGGCGGGCTTGCTACGAGAAACTAGTGAACTTACGAATGAGCAAAGACAGGACTCGGAGAACTACACATCCAAGTTGCGTGACTTTAGAGGGCGTCTTCATGAAATGGAAGAAAAGTCTTGGACGACAATTCTGGAGATATCCTACTGCAAGGATCCACCGGTGACCACGATGTCGTAAATATGACGAGTTTTCACAGTCCGAACTTCAGCAATGACAATGTTTAGAAATGATGAGGAACTTGTATACCGACCGACTATCGCGACCAGCAAATATCAACAAAATGACCGACAGGGGAGCAGCAATGACAACGACCCGAGGAGCAAAGAACGTACGTGCTTCGAGTACGACTGCCAGGAATTCAAACACACCAGCGAGACTGTACAAACATCAACAAGGATCCATCTGATACCCGGAAAAGGTACTCGCTACTCAACTCGACAACGCACAGTGACGCCGAGTGCAAATCTCGGAGAGTCAACGAGGACACGAACACTCCAAAACAGGATGAAGTCCGCAGCGCTTATATCATGGCCGAGCCAACGCCACCGGAGGAGAAAGACTTCGGCTATGCCTTCTCGACGCCATCAACAGACTCACAGTGGGAAACAGATGTTTTGCCTAGACCGCATCCTGTCCCACACATCGACACACGAAATATCCTAATGAAATTTCTACTGTCAGCGCTGACTATAGTGGTCGCCGTCTGTGGGTCGGTCTACCAAGGGCTTAAGGGAGCGGTACATATGGTTAAAGTCGAAACTATGGTGATGTTAGCGATGGTGCCAAGCGCATGCCCATGCTGGTAGATAGAGGAGCATCAGCGCACTGCTTCGGAGATGAGCGCGACCCAGGTCTCAAGGATAAACAGCTATACTACAAGGAACTCCATAGACCCCACAACATAGTTGCCGCCGGACGACACGTTCTTGAAAGAACAGACACCGCATGGTTTCCTGGGTAATTGCCGACATGAACAGCAACAAGCGTCGAATGGACTTCACCGGTCTGATTGTACCTGGGTTGAGGCACTATCTATTCTCCGCAACACAAGCAGCGGAGACCGGGTTAGCCACCATGATCGACTCGCGTCCACGTCTGGGGCAAGGTCAGCACGCACTTTAATTACAATATCTGAAACGTGAACCAAGATTTGTGTTCGTTCGACCTCGACATTTACTGGAACTTTAAAACCTACTGGCAATACGACAACGGCGCTCTCAGCGTCACAGGTAACCGCTGATCTCTGGCACAGAAGAGTGGGACACGTCAACGCTCGACGTTTAAAGCCCTGTGCGATGCCGAAGACAACGGCATCAAATACGGCGATATCATATGACCATGCGACGTGTGCGCGTTTGCGAAAAGCAAAAAACAAAACCAACCCAAGGCAGCTGTCCACACTCCCCATCGCCCCTTCCGACTGGTGTGCACGGACCTGGCCGGGTCCGTATCACCTCCTGCGCTTGGGGGATTTCGTTATGTCAGCAACTTCACAGTCCAGCGTAGAAAGTGGAAGGAGGTCTTGCTCATCAAAGAAAAGGGTGATGCCGTGAGTACACTGGAACAGTTTGTCCAGACCGTTGTCGTTCGGTGAGCATGAAGATCGAGCGTAGTTGCACTGACTGAGGTGGAGAGTACATCGCATTTTGCTTCGAGAAGTACTGCCTCGACACGGGGATTATTTACGAATTCGTCTCCACCAACACTCCCCAACCAAACGGGGTATCGGAATGAGACGGATGAACAACCATCAACATCGCACGCTGTCTACTGAAATATGCGGGGTTCCTAAAGTCTCTCTGGGACGAAATATCCTTCACAGCAACGTACCTGACCAACCGTATCCTGCACCCCGTGCTCCATACGCAAGCCCCTTTCACGGTACTCTTTGGCGTGCCCGCCAAGCTAGATCACCCCCGAACGATCGGGGCCTGGTTCATCGTACACGTCGAAATGAACACGTCGAAGCTCGAGGAGGAGGCCTGGGAAGAGATACGAAGTAGATCAACATTAAAAGTGTATCATACAGGATATACAATGCCGAGACGTGGCGGGTGACATAGAGCTGAAACGTCATCTTCCTCGAAGACCCATCGTCGACCTAACTCAAGTCTACCGCGACGAACATCAACCACGGTTCGGTCAGCAGCCAAGGAGACAGCTCGACAGCAGAAACCACAGGCGATATCGGCGCCACCAATAACGAAGAGAAAGCTCGGCTCGTGTAAAAACTATTGGATCTCAACAGCAGGGGTACGGGAACCTCAGCACCAAGAGAACAGCAGGAGACGGCGGCCAAGTACAACTTCAGCTGGCCGTGAACAAACACTCGACGCGAACTCGACTGGACCATTGCCCATAGGTCGCGAACGTGGAGGCGCAACACGTATGAGCGCACACACAAGAGGTGGCATCCATTATGTCTTACACGAAGAACGAGACTCCCACCAACAGCGAGAACTACGTCACTTGGGACTGCTCACCAGCCCAAAAGCATGTGACGCAGAGGTACCGCACAAGAAGGAAAACATGGCGGAGTACGCGCTGGCAGCATGGGCGGGACATCGGTAGGATGAAATACAAGAACGCAAGATGGATGTATAACTTGACTACG
The DNA here is from genome assembly GCA_031763025.1 of Macrocystis pyrifera. Classification (NCBI taxonomy): domain Eukaryota; class Phaeophyceae; order Laminariales; family Laminariaceae; genus Macrocystis; species Macrocystis pyrifera. Next base: position 9,249,679 of record JASSKH010000001.1, read on the forward strand.
CTCTGGCTGCCGGAAATTCCCTTTGCGAGAATCGCTCGGATGGGGAGGTACTTACGATGCCGAACACATTCGAAGAGGCCATGAAATCTCCACAAGCGGCCTAGTGGAAAGAAGTCGCCGACAGCGAGATGGACAGGCTTCAAAAGCATGGCGTATTCGACTTGGTGTCTTGCGCCTCAGTTCCATCGGAGCACAATGTTATCGGGAACAAGTGGGTCTTCAAGATCAAAGCCGACCACGCGCTGAAAGATGGGGTCGTGGTCCAGGGCTGGGGCTCGACCTACGCTCCAGTATGAGTATGCCGCATCCAGAGCATCTGCATGGCACTCGCTATTGCTGCGACTGAAGGCTGGAAGATACTTCAGCTCGATAGACATACGGCGTTCCCAAACGCCGAGATACAAGAAAAGGTGTATTCCAAAAAGCTCCTTCAGACTACGAGGCACTTGACGCGACAACCGGACTGTCGCATGTGTTGAAACTCAAGAAGATCCTGTACAGACTCCAACAAAACCCTCACAGCAAAATCAACACTAACGATGACACGATGACGGAAATGTGATTCGCAACGACTACATCCGATCCACGAGTCTACCCATTCGGCTCATACGACACCCCTCAGCATTCTGACTATGTACGAAGATCTACCTCTTCTTGGAGGAAACGCACCGATCCTCAAGGATTTTAAACGCCAGCTGACAGACCGATTCGCCATGGTAGACATGAGAAACGTGTCGCTGGTTCTAGGCATGCGAACCAGCAGGAGCCATGAGGCTAAGACTCTGACGATCAACCAAGAACACTACGCCAAGTCACTTCTGCCACGATTTGGAATGGCAGAATGCCACCCAGTGCATACGACGTGAGCAGGTGCGGAAATGTTTCTCGACCAGTCGGACACGACACTGCTAGACTGAAAGATCATTCAACTTTACAAGGCTATCACGGGGTCTCTGGTGTTCTTGAGCCACTGCACGTTCTACTACATCACTTACGCTGTCAACCAACTGGCCCGAGCAGTGAGCAAGCCATCTAAAGTACACATGACAGCAGCTGAGCACCTCTCCGATACCTGAAGGTAGGTATGTCTGTGGCGATCACTTGTACGATAGTGCTCCGAAATGATCGGCTATTGCGATGCAAGCTGGGCAAACAACCCCAACAACGGAACACCCACATCCGGCTACTTGGTCATGCTAGCTGAGGGACCACTCAACTCCAACACTGCGCTTCAAAACGCAAAGGCAATGTCCACTCTGGAATCGGAACTCATCATCCTGATGGCACTTGCGAGCAAAGAGGCGCTGTACCTTCCCAACGTGATGACTGAACTATAGGGTTTGGAAAGCTGATCAAGAGCTTACCGCTCTTTGGCGATAGACTCTACACGTCGCAGCAAACAGCATCTACAGCTCACGCACGAAGCACATCGCCCTACGTTTTTTCCGCGAGGAGCTGGTCAAGGCCGCAGAAATCCCCTTCCGCTACGTAGCAACCAAAAAACAACTGGCCCTCATAGTAGGAACGAAGTTCCATGCCGAAACCATTAATCGCGTAGATTCATGGAGACCTGCACCACGAAATACGAGTCGAGAACGAGAAGATTGCAGTGCAAGATAGACCTGAAAGGGAACCACTCCACGACGACATTGACACAGACTATACTCGTAATAATGGCGACTGTAAATTGACACATTGGAAGGAGATCACACCATGACGACAACACACGTGCCTTTACAGATATAGGGTGAATGATATCGAACGGAATTTTAGGGAAAACAACATCAACAACACGGAGGAGCTATCGGGTAGCCCCAAAACACCATAACACACACACAACATCGTCAAGACAGGAACGACAACACACCATACAAACAAAGCCTGATATATCTACGTACAGCACGTCCGACGATCAGCAACGCGAGGAGGTCAACGTCAGCGACATATCCTAGGATTAAAGGAGCACAGACACGCAAAACGAAGAACGGCGAACGTGCCTACAGAGTAGGTTTCCATTTATCGAAGGAGACTACACGAGGGAGGCTGCGGTGGAGATTGACAACTGGGCGATCGAACTAGATATTGGGAAAAGTCCAAATGAGTTATTTGGGGGATTCGTGTGGAACGTAATCGAAAGTAAGGACCATGATACTTTAATGGATGCTCGGCGCTACCATGGCTTCCAGACAAGTGCGCGTATCAAGGTTGGAACTCCTAGCGTAGACCAGATGATCCACGCTAGAAACACTTTCGCCAGCAATATACCTGGTACGGAGTATGGAGGGTGATCACGAGCAGGGAGCATGAAAGGCCTTGTACCAGGAGAAACGCGAAGACCGACAAGGCGAATGTTAGCGCCGCCTAGACCGTACGGCATCTTGATTTTGAAAGGACCGCGTTGAAGCCACACCCAAGTTATCAACAGTGATCGAAGAGTGGGAAGCCGCGATGAGGCAGAGAACTCGATAGACAGTCAGGCAGAAATCAGAGTAGATTCGTTGGAGAGTTAAGCAGAGATTAGGAGGAATTCGACTGAAGCAAGAGAGCCAATCGCCCATCTCGCTGAAGGTACGCTACGCAGTGTAACTTCTACAGTGATACCAATTGTCAGAGCGGAATTTACATTTATTAGAGAGAACCTAACTGGATACTAGAAGTGAGGGGGCGGAAATATCTATTGTTTTTCGCTATAGTATCGCCATCTAGGAGGGGCATAATATAATAATAGGATCCTCGAGGCATCCGCTAATCACCGGTAGATGCTCATTACTCAGACTACGTAGGCCGTCGAACTTCAGAACATCTGTAAGATCTCAGTGCATGTTAGGTATGCAGACGATGGTCTACTGGTCGTACGTAGGTGGACATAGTCCTTTGGAACTACATGCCACCGATAACCACTCGACCAAAGTAACATGCGTACATATGCAGGTTACCGTAGGTGTGACTAAGGTAACGTGCGTACGATTGTAGGTTCCCGCATTAGTCGGATATTGCCGCGAGTAATAAAAGCGGCGCAGTCTTCTGTCCACCACTCACAGCCGCATCTGAATTCTTTGCAGTTCATCCTACAAGGGCGTCTATCGGCTCAACGAGCGCCTTTTCAACACGTGTTTGGTCCAACGATATTGGTGGCTCCTACGTTGAGGAGCTCCGTCAGTATGAAACTGCTTGGGATCAGACGTTCAGCCCATACCGTAGCACCACTCCCCATCGAAGAGCCTCAGCGAGCTAGCTCGGTAGTCTGCGACCACCAGCGCCGGCCTTTGCGACTACCTGTGGATGTGCGCAATTTTCCCGCGAATCTAAAGCATTGACAGCTTATGAGCCTCGTTCGAGCGAAGCGCTAAATACAGTATTACGAGGGACCATAGTAAATAGGACCAAACATTATTAGCAAAATTGGGAAATTTATAGTTTTTTGTGTGTACCGTACGTCATATTCACTATGGTCCCCCGTAATAGTGCAGGGTACACCACAGACCCACAGCGAGTTATACATCGGTAATCTAACAAACCAGTGCGCCAGGAATTGCAGTTATCTGTCGATGTGCAACGTTTTCGTACGCTCGTAACAGGTTATGAGCCTCGTCTCCAGCGAAGCGCTAACTACAGCAGTGCAGGGTATATCATAGAGCCACAGCGAGCTATTCGCAGATCGGTAGCCGAACACCAATTACGCAAGGAGTTACAGCTATACCTGTCGGTGTGCGCACGTTTCTCACGTCCAAAACAGGTTATGAGTCTCGTCTCCAGCGAAGCGCCAGAGCAGGGTAGGTCCCGCATCGCAAATCTTACCACCACCAGTACCAGCCTATCTATAGTAGTACCTGCGGGTGGGCACAGCCTTCGCGAATCCACAACAGGAAACGAGGCTCATCGCCAGCAGTGCAGGATAGCAGGTGCATTGGGGAGCGACCACTTAGACGACCCGACCCAACATATCCAAGATGCAGACGTACGGATTTTCGATCTGCACGCGTACGGGCGTACAAGTTTGGAGTTTCCGTCACGGCGAGCCTCAGTAAACTGGGGAGTATTAGGCAAATCTAAGCCCGGCTTCCATACGTAGAGGTCATTTTCTTGGTAGTAGGTGCTACTTGCAGTATCGAAAGGAATGGCGACATGCTTTCACGTATTTCTTCATTGTGTTTCACGTACATACACAGGACAACGCAGCATCTCCCATCCCAACAAACCTCGAAACGTGCGCGACATCCTCTATCTCACTGCTGAGTGAGTGTCTTCCTTCACGTGCCAGTCGAGGACAATTTTGAACGTTTCTGTTGTAGAGGCCCTAGGTTGACACCCAGGGAAAAATGTGAGGCGGAAAACGGCGCCTGCAATCTCTTCCAACTTTCGTTCGTGGTTGCAACCGAAAATAACCAAACAAGCGAGACACACACCACCATACACAGGGTGTCACGTCCAGTGCATCAATCTCATGGCCGGAAGGCCATGGTTAAAAACCATAGCTACAAACGTATGAATACGAAGTTCATAATTAGTTCATGAGTTATATGCCGAGAACAACATGCGGTCTTCTACGAGTATATGGCCCCAAAGAAACAGTTCTTAATTGTATGAAAACAGTCGCCCCCTATCGAAATCCTCAACATCTTCCCGCTCGACCGTAGTAGTCCATCAATCCGAACCGGCACAAGTACAGCAAAAGAACAAACGTATTAGAAACGAAACAACGGTGCGTAGTACATCACCGCACGCACGCCCAACCGATCGTCGACAACAAACAGGGCAGTCGCGAGCCCAGCCAATATACCCTCGAGAAAAAAAAATGCGTGGCCCACCTCGTACAATGGATACGATGACAAGAGACGGGAGACACAAAATAGAACACATTCTCGATTCGAATTATCCAAAAACAGAGTTCAAACAGAAGGGCGTGTGGATCTATCGGAACCCCTCCACCTCCCTTGCCTCCTATCCCCTCCTCAACGTGTCCCGCCACGTTTTACTCCTAGAGACCCATCCACACAACACCCACGCAAAAAAAGAACATATCGATGGGTCTTCGCAGTACATAGAAGAAAACAAGAAAATATAAATACATTAGCACAACCTGCTGCCCTCATAGCAGACCCTCCGTTCAGCGTTCTGACCAAAGAAAAAACAAAAAGACGCGCACGCGGTCGTGTCCAGCACCCCATCATGAGGGTTTATCAGAGAGCGTACGTATCACGGAAAGGAAAGGCGTACTTGGTATGATACTCGTGTAGGTTTGTGGCTCAAAAACGTAACATAGGCCGGGGAGCGAGCGAGGGAGACAGGGCGGCGGGGGAAGTGGTGATGGTGGTGGAGAGAGCGATCTGACATCCTAGAGCCCGACTACAGCACGTCGATTTTTTAGCGCTGATTGTACCAGTTAGTGCTGCCTCCTGACCCGTTGTACGCGTACCGCAGCAGCAGCAGCAGCAGCAGCCGTTGTGTCATGAAAAGGGCCTCCAAGCGAGCACATCATACCCACCCTGTATCGAACGCTACCGCATGTCCTAAGCTTCCAAGTTTCGATTTCGGATCAAAACATTTTGCCATCGGTGGAACCACCACACCATCAAGACCTCGTCGTCATCATCATCATCGCCACCACTGCGGTCGCCACGATGGGAACCGAGCGGATAGAAGAGTGCTGGGCTCACGCCATTTGTCCTCACCATCAAGGCAGCAACAAGTGCATGTGCTGTGACATTTCACACTTTCCTTCAGTCGCTCCGGGTCTGGACGCCCTCAAACGCTCAAGATATCCCCTCCCCCCCCGACCCCCCCGATACCACCTTAATCGTCGGTGTATATGCAGGAAAACCTCTGTACGCAAAACAAAAATGAGGTCGACGCCCGCTCCATGACCCCCTCCCATCTCCCCCTCTTCCCGCAGCCCCACCCCCACTCCACCGGCTGCCGCAAGAAGAGGGCAAACAAGCCTGCCGTTATTCTCTTTCGCCGATCGCCTGGAACCGATTTCCACCCAGGCCTACCATAGACCGGCCGAAGGCGGCAGGGTTTCACACACGCGTCACCACCCCCCCCTCCCCTCCCCCCCGCCAGGCGCTTGAGCCAACGAGATGTCAAGGTGGTGGCGCGGCGCATCGCTTCCACTGCCGGTGTTCACCCGTCACGAGACCATGCCTTTGTTCCTTTCAAGTCCCACGCATTTTTCTCCTTGTTCGGTCGGGGGGGGGGACGTGAAACTCCTATCCTGAATGCGCGGTTGATCAATAGGCCTTCCCCAATAACAGAGAGTTGAGGTCGACAGCTGGAGCTTCAACCGCATAGCCCCGCGTCCGCCGCCCGCCCGGTCCACCGCCCGGTCTGCCGCCCATTCGTCCACCCGGTGTGCCGCCCGTCATCGCGCGCCAGCCGACCCCTCCGCTTCCTGGCCGCTACCGCCCCCGGTGCCGCCGCCGTTACCACCTGCGTCGGACCTGCTGCTTCTGCCGCTACCGCTTCTGCCGCTGCTACTTGCGCTGCCGCTGCCATCGCCGCTGCTGCCGCTTCTAGCACTGCCGCTCCTCCCACTAACGCTGCCGCCGCTTCCTGCGGCGTTGCGCGCACCACCGTTGCCGCTGTTTCTACCTGCGCCTCCGGCGCGCGTTCGTCGCGGAGAGTGCTGCAACGGGGCGCTGCCTTGGGAAGAAGACGCCGCTGTCGCCGGCACGGCGGCAGCCTCTGCCACAGCCGCTGCCCCCGCTCCCGCTCGCTCGCCGCCGCCGCCGCCGCCGCCGCCGCCGCCGCCGCCGCCACTGCCGCCGCTGTTGGCGTCTTCGATCGGCAGCTCGTACCGGCACGTGGGGCACGTGTTGCGCTCTGCCAGCCACGGTAAGATGCTGCCAACGACAAGATGAAGTAAATTAGCATCGACGGCAACGGCAATCGATGGAGGCGGCAGGGCGGGGGGATATGAACGGTGATGGGGATGGGCGGACGAGGGGGGGGTCAGAAGGCTTGCGACCGAGGGTTGTTGGGGCCGGTTTGACAGTGTCGAGGATGAGAGCGGATGCAACTGCGCCGTTACTCAAATAGTTCGAGCTTCTGTCAGCAACGATTCTGGAATCGATTGCTCGGAGTTGAAAACCAACAGATGCCGCATACATGACGGACGGGGGGACAAAAAGAAAACAACGGAGCTCAACAAAGGTCTCTCATTAAAAAAAATTGCCGACACAACAAGAAACGGCCGATGGGCGTGTTTCCACCCACAGGAGGTGGCAAGCGTTTGGGGCTCATGGTGGAGCACAAACTGCATTCCTGCCCAACCCAACTCGACCCAAACCAACCCAACCTAACTCAATCTAGCCCAACATATCACATCACCCACGTCATCACATATGATAGTCCGCGAGGAAACAAAAACAAAAACTGCGTGCGTGAGTGCGTGTGTCCTTGGACGCTTGGAGTAGTCGAGGGCTATTTTCTCACCAATGCTCGTGGAAGGCGTGCTTGCAAGGGAGCTCTCTGGCCGTTTCCTCCGTCTCGAATTCGTCTTTGCACACGGCACACTCTTGCCCCTCCAGCGCGTGGCCCTTTTGCGATTGTCAATGTTGGCCGAACAGTGGCGGCACAAAAATAGAAAGAAAAAAAAAACGGACACAAACACGAATATAATCGCAACAAGAAACAAAAACGCCTCACGTTAACTACCTTGGAGGATATTTAACTGCATCCTAATTACGCCGCTTTTCGGCATTGGGAAAAAAAATCTCTTCATAGCGGGGTGCGTAAAGGCTCCCATTACTAACCTCTTCACTATTTAATAGTAGGGAGGACCGGTAAAAAAAGAAGAGTGGACCTCTACGTAGACAACTGCAGGGAGTGTTGTTTCCTCGCTCTCCCGTGCCAATAAAGCAGAGGCAAGGATGAAACTTCACAGTACAGCAGTGGTGGTGTCAAGCCAGCCTAAGCTTTAGCGTTTTCACCCTTTTGGCGTCCGATGCAAAAAAAAAAAAAATGGTTTTAGGCCATCTCTTATGGGAGGGTTTTCAAAACCGAAAAAACTTGACCCGAAACTGTTGTATACGTGTTTTCACGTATTTTAGACCCGGAGTCCGACCGAATCAGGCTCGCTCTTCTCGGAATACTTGCAGTCTTTTGGGGAGAGGTATCTAGACTCGTTTTTCTTTTCTCCGGGGGTGTCGTTCCAAGTTTTTACGATGTTGTCATTTTCAGAAGAAAAAAAAACAAGGTATTTTCAGATATATATCAACGTTTCAGCCTAAAAAATGGCTTCTTTTTCAGATAAATCGCGTCCGAAACTGAAAAGGAAACTGGAGTGTATCGACATATTTTCAAACCGCTATCCTGAAGAAACGGCAAACGGCGTTGCATGCCTCTCGCAAAATGGCTGGCGGGACTCCAAGAAAAGCGTGCCCGATCCGCCCGTTTCCCTGGTCAAACACGCCTGCGAAGGTGCTGAAACCTCGATTTCCAAGAAACCAAAACCCGTTTGCCATAAGAGATGGTCTTATACCTGGTAATCTATTTCGTCTGTAATCGTTAACAGAAAGTTCGTGCAGAGCAAAGGTGTCCGTTTTGTTTTTCCGCTGCTCGAAATATTTTCGAATACGTACAACGAACTGAACAAAAGCAACGTCCTCATCCACGGCTGCCAGGGCCAACGGCATCGCTTACATGATCAAATGAGTTATTATACGCGATCGAGAAAAATGAACCCCAAAAACTGGCCAAATCGGCTAAACTTGTGCCATTTTGGACACCATTCAGGCATCGCGTTCCGTGGAAAACGCAAAACGACGCAAAGAAGGTCGTTGCCGAGAGCAATCACTTTCCACCAACTATTTTGGAAAAGTTGAAGAGCGTTATCCGTATTCGAACGAACCAAACATTCCTTCCCAGACCCGGTGTATGCGCCAATTTCTCCGTCAAGTTTTATTTATTTTCAAAATCGGAAACAGTAATATTACATTTACGCGGCAGAAAAATAACGCCCGTCAAAACCAGTCGTCAAAAACAACTTGCTGAATCGTTCACCCCCTCATGGTAGAAAAAAAAGAGGAATTTACGGTGTATCGACGATAAAGAGGAAAAATAACACTAGAAACCAACAAAAAAACCAACACGTATGCGCATGCTTCGCAATTATCCGCCTGGAGGGGCATTTTAGCGGTGTTTTTTTCCCGATATTTAATCACCCCCCCCCCCCCCCCCCCCCCCCCGCCAACACGAGGTAGGTGTGCCTGGGTGCTGAGTGACGGGGGAAGAGGAAATTCGCACGATTCCCCTCCTGCGCCAACAATCCCGCCCCTCGCCCGCCCCCCCCAGCTGTTTCACAACCCAAGCGGTTTTTAATTTCCGCCGTGCCCATGCCCGCGTGTCTCCCACCTTCTCAATCTTGATTGTTGGGAGATTCTTCACCACTTCCTTGGATGCCGGAGGGGGACCATGCTGAGCAACCCATGAAGTGTAGTGTAGTGTCGGCAGGCAGGCAGGCAGGCAGGCAGGCGGGCGGGCGGGCGGGCGGGCAGGCAGCCACCCAATACAAGCAAGACGCGCCAAGCAGAAAAGTGCGCAGGCACCCAGACAAGAAACACGCGACAGAAAAGCGAAAAGCACGCGGCGGCACGAGAGACGGACGAGGCAGAGCGAAAACGCGCAACAACGACTAAATTAGGCGCCATACCAACAATCATGAGACGAAGGTGAGACGGGGGGAGTGCACTCGATATCATGCACCGCCGTAGTCGTATGACCATAGGCCCGCGCACCTGGGGGGGGGGGGGTAGGGGGGTACTCATATCAAGCATGGCCGTAGTCGTATGACCATAGACCCTCGCATCCCTTACAATGCCGGGACGGAGCACGTCGGGTTTTCACTGACCAGGCAGACACTGCTCATAGCACCAAGCGCGAAGCGCCGTGAGGTGTTGGGCGAGGTGCATGAAGGGTGAGCCGCATCCTACCAAGAACCGCTACGTATTGGGGGGGATATTCTTGCATAGGGATGACAGCGTCAATGAATTGGATTATTTTCTGATGTGGCCACTTCCACAGACAGCATTGGGTTCACCATGTGACTGCCATGTGGGCGTCGTACCACATACACACCACGTGATGCGATCATCCCCCTTGTGCGGAGTTGAGGTTATCCCCGCACAGAAATGGTCTAACTCGACCGTCAGCCGTGGTAACCGCCGGGAAAAAAAAAAAAAAAAAAAAAAAAAAAAAAAAAAAAAAAACGGTACCCCGGTTGTCTAGCTCACGTAGTGAGAGGCGTGTTTTTCAGCGTCGTCGCCAACTGACGCGAACCCAAACGACACGAAATTGGAACGTGGGAGTGTGGTGAGCTTAAGTTATATTTTAACCAATCCGTCGGAGGATAAAAAAAAAAAAAAAAAAAAAAAAAAAGCCGACCCAACCTACATATATACCAGGTTAATATCTGGTATAGGTAGGAGGGGGGAGGGAGGGGGGCAGAACGAATAAGGAACCAGGAGGATGGGGAAGAGGAGCAACGAAGCCACCCGAACTACGTAGAGAAGCATGCGTTAGTACTTGATGCAGGGTGCAAAAGGCCAAGGTGGGAGGGGTAAGGGTAAGTACACACCCAAGTTGTGATCTACTGGCAACAGGTAAACTACTAGCTGTGCGAGATATCGCCACGCTTACCCTACATACCTGGTATTGGCACTGTGGCATACAGTACGAAAATGTGGTCCTATATAAGCCTTGACTGATTTAGTGCCGTGTTGGACACCGATCAGCCCAAGCAGGGCCAAATCAACCCAGCAGCAGCAACAGCAGCATGTGGACATTGCAGTCATCCACGGGAAGGTACTCAAAATGACGAGTAAAATACCCTACGAATAGTATACCAGGTAGTCTACAAGGTTCCCCTTCGGGATGTGGGTAACGTGAAATCCCGGGGGCGTCGCAAGGCGAAAAGGGAGTCACAGGTAACACCCGTGTAGATGTTCTTGGTGGAAACGGAAGCCACGGGTTAGCGTATTGCTCGAAGGAAAGAGTAACTATTAATAGTAGTCGGCAGGAACTGAGTACTACTCTTTTTTGTGGACACTACACTACCACACGCACGCGGTACGATCGGTTGACTACTATACCGTCACTATACACCACTACGACTGCCACGCAGATGTTGTACAGGTAGAAGCAACATGCACTCTACAAAATACTACCTGGTACACTACTGCGACTTCTAACTATACTACTACAAAGTACTACTGCTGACCAAACCCTCATACAATCTACAGACAACCTCAAACAGAGAGGTCATAACCACGCGGTACGATGGATGGGGGCATGACTGCTATTATACTGGTCACTACACACCACCAGTAATACGTAGATAGATGCAGTACAGGTAGAAGCAGCATGAATAAATACTGCACTACAATACCTACTATACTACAGCACTGTTTGTTCCTATAATAATACTATTACGGGGGACCATAGTAAATAGGACCAAATATTGTTAGTAAAAATAGGTAAATATATAGGTTTTCATGTATACCATAGGTCCTGTTAACTATGGACCCCCGTAATAAAGCTTCCATACAACGGCGACGTAGCACGCAAGCGGTACCATGAGTTGGGGGCATGACTACTATATAATACTATACAGCTACTCTTAATGCACACCAATACAACTACTACGCAGATAGATGCACTGCTGTAGTAAAAAAGGTAGAAGCAGCATGCACGCTACAAACTACCTGTGGTACAATAATACTACTACGACTCCTCTTAACAATGATTTTGTAAATAAATATAATTAATGTGCAGGCTACCTATTACATACGGTTGAGGACATCTACTGCTATTGGCCACAGCGGTACCATGAGTTGGGGCACGACTATTGTTACTACTGTACTATATTACTCTTAATGTAAACCACAACTACTACGCAGATAGATGTTCTGTAGTAAAGATAGAAGCAGCATGCACGCTACAAACTACCTGGTACTATACTACTACGACTACTCTGTAATATTGACTTTGAACATGTACAGGCTACTTACCTGTTCTATACGGTTGAGGGCATCTACTGCAGCATGCTATCGGCCATGTAGCAGCAGCAAGCAGAGGTAGACGGGCCGAGGTAGCCAGTTTTGTGTTCGCGTATGTGCTCGATGTGAGGTGTGTGGTGTACGTCAAAGGGCTTGCTAGGTGAAACATATACGACGCTCGACAGACGTGTATTGCTGCTGCTGCTTGCTGTATGTGCTGCACCTGCTTGCTGCTGAGGTTGATAAAAAGATAAAAAGCTGGCGATTGCAAAATTATTGAGATTTTCAACGCAGAGAAAATTATATAGGCAATAGAAATATCTCGTGCTCGCGCGGGATTGATTATATGGTTGACTGCTGCGAGCGCAACGGGTAGGTTTACAAGCCTATTGCACGCAACAAAAAGAGCACGAGACCACGATCACTCGATTGCTCGACCTGGTGAACACTGAACACACATACTATGCGAACACTACTGTTGTATCGCTGCCGCTGTTGTAGTGCGCACCGTGGCTGCACGTTGCTTTTGAAATACGGAGGAAGTGTGTACGAATCGTCGTCCTGCCCCTGCGAGGCACACCTTTCTCGAGATTATGTATGTACGTGTTCGTTCCTACTTCCTAGGTTGACAGGAATCACGGCCCACACACGCACACACGCACAAAATCCGCATCCGTGGGCCGTCACCAAAGGGAGAGCTTGATGAACGACTGTTCTGGTGCTGTGCCGTGGCTGCCTCTGTAGAGAGTTCGAGGGACGGTATGATCAGACATGATATAGCAGCAGCCAGTAGCAGACAGAAATCTTTGAAATTGTAGGGTCTCCAATGTCCTCCTTGTCTCTATAACCGGTCGGAATGCCAGAATTCTCGACTTCAGAGGCCCAGAGCACGCGCCACGGACCTCGTTCTCGGGCTCGCATTAGCGCCGTGGTGTGCACGCGGGCTCCTCGTGTGCCGCAGCCTAGAGTGCGAGAGGAGACCCGCGGTCGGACGAGAAAAGTCATGTATTCCGGAAAAAAAAAGAAGTCCATTTGGTACTAAGTAATATGACACAACACACACAATCGCATAGCTACTAAAAACAAGTAAATAGTCTACAAATGTGAATCTTAACAAAACACACACACACATGACATAACGCAACCAAAAACCTACAATACAAACGACACGAACACTAACCCCTTTGGTACCGCCGTCCCGTTTTGGGGACAACCTACTCGGAATTTGAGCGGTTTGTCCCCATGACCGGACTGCAGTCCGAAAAGGGTAAGACAAGAAAAAAAAACGCAAGAGAATTAAAAACTGGACACCCTTACGTACGTAGCCCTACATATACCGTATGCACTGCTGGCACTGTGCACACACCAACACACACACAAAAACCTCACCCGGTTCGTGTCAGCCGCCATGAGCTGCTGGATCAAGTGCGACAGGTCTCCGAAAGCGTAGTCGCCTACGTTGCCCCCCGGCCCCATCCCCATCCCGCCGATCCCTCCCGGCACCCCGAAACCCCTGAGGAGGACCCCCAGCCCCCCCGCGCCCCCGAGAAGGGCTCCGATGCCGCCACCGCCACCGCCACCGCCCCCTGCAACCCCAGCGTCGCCACGCCCCCCCCCCACCCGCGCCCTGAAAGCGGTGAATGTTCGGACCGATGAAGATCTCCGTGTGTCCTGGTCCCGCCCCTCCCAGCGCCTGGAGCAGGGTCCTGAAAAAGTCGTTTTTTTGGCACGGGGATGGGGAGGGAGGGTGGGTGGGAAGGAGGGAGGCGGGGAGAGAGGGAGACAGGGCGAGGACCGCGGAGGGATGAGAGATGAGAGGTGGCGTGGGGTGTGAGATGAGCGGTGGTGTGCGGTGGTGTGCGGTGGTAGTGGTGGTGAATCGAGGTACTTCGAACGTCCTCGCAGTGCAGCCGTTTCAGAGCCTCTTTTCTGATACATTACCTGGCGTCGACACCGAAACGGAATTGTCACCCGAGCACCCGCAGGGCCGCCCTCTAAAGTAGTTTGCCCCACGGTTCCCACCTGTCCCGGCCTTGGATATAAAAAAAGGCACCTGCGACGCACAACCGCTGAGCGGAATTCTTTTCGCGACGGGAGTTCAGTCCTTCGTCAATCACCGCGCCTACGCGGCTACCCACTTTACCCCTTGAAAACCGCACCCGCGTGTTTCGGGAGCAACTACAACGGGGGGCCATAGTTAATAGGACCTATGGTATACGTAAAAACCTATATATTTACCATTTTTACCGACAATATTTGGTCCTGTTTACTATGGCCCCGCACAATAGTTGGAACTTGAGTGCGTTCTCTGCTGAAAGAGGCAAAAGAGTTGCACAACTCTATTACCAAACCCGCACACATTCTAAACACTGTGGTTCGTTTTCTCAATCGCACGTGCAATTACACTTCTTGCAAAGGGATTACGACTGCTCTCAGCAGGGGCACACAGAAAACGAAAGAAAAAAACGAAGGCGGTCTTGCTCAACGCGGTAATTGTTTGGCTTTTGGACCGTGTTCAAGTATTCTACAAATCTACCCCGTCGGAGTCGTTTTTCTTTGTTTGCCCTCAAGCGCGAAGCACTTTTAGACGCCCAGTGCAAAAGGCTAGGCGCGGCAAGGCGAGGCCAAGGCAGGGAAAGGTAGGGCAAGGCAGGGCAAGGCAAGGGAAGGAAAGGCATGGCAACACAAGGAAAGGCAGAAAGGAACGGCAGCAAGGCAAGGCAAGGCAACGCAACGCAAGGCAAAGCAAGGCAACACGAGGCGAGGCAAGGCAAAGCAAGGCAACGTAAGCCAAGCCAAACCAACGCAAGCCAAGGGAAGCAAAGGCAAGGGAAAACACGGCAATGCAAGGCAATGCACGTCAAAGAAAACAGGCGCAAGGCCAGGCCAGGCCAGATAAGTCAAAGCAAGGCAAGGCAAGGCAAGGCAAGGCAAAGCAAGGCAAGGCAAGGCAAGGCAAAGCGAGGCAAAGCAAGCCAAGACAAGTCAAGTCAAATAAAAAACACTTTCTAGACGGAACCAAACACACTGACAACACAAAGCGTCCTGAAAAAAACAAAACGGAAAAACAAAACGGCTTCAACACAGAAGACAAACTAATCATCAACACGAACAACACACAAAACCACAAAATTCGACGCACCCAAAGAAAGGGTTATCCGCCTCGACACCACCGCCGCCAGCAGCCCCTCCTCCACCGGCCCTTGCCCCATCACCATCCCCTCCATCTCCGCCTCCCGCTTGCCCTTCACCACCCCCTCTCCGATTCCCACCATCACCGCCACCGCCGCCGCCCCTCGCGGAGGGTCGACCTTGCGCACCAGCCACCGTCATGCCCGGCATCATACCTCCCCCGAGCAGCTGCTCCAGCAGGTGCTCGACGCTGTTAGCGATCTGCGCGTGGTTAGCGTCGGCGGGAGTGGAACCGGCCGCTGGTCCTCTTCGTGCCCCCCTAGCGCCGCCCCCACCGCCGCCACCGCCACCGCCACCCCCTCCCTCTCCTTCTGCGCGGGAAGCAGCAGCAGCAGCAGCAGCAGCAGCAATAGCGCTGCTTGCGCCGTTCGAGCCGCCCCTACCTCCAGAGCGGATCCCGCTTCCGCCACTAGCGCCCCCCGACGCGCGAGATGATCCTTGCCCCCTGTTGCTGATGCTGTTGTTGTTGGTGCTGGTGTCACCGTTGTTGGTGTTGTTGTTGCTATTGTTGCCGCTGGAGGCGGGTCTATATCGGCGCACGCGAGTGCTAAGCCCAGCCAACCCTCCTCCTCCACCGCCTCTACCGCTTCCACCACTCCCGCCTCCGTCCCCTCCCCCATCGCTTCCGGTTCTACTCCCGCCGCCACTTCCACCGCTGCCGCCACCGCCGGCGGGAACCCTGCTTCCGAACAGAAACGCCCCCGGCCTTAAGTCACCCCTGCCTCCCCTTCCCCCACGCTCTCCCGCATCCGTCCCGGAATTTCCACCGCCACCGCCATTGCCGCCGCGGGCTCGGGCACCCGTTGCGTTCGACCGCCCTGTGTTCGTCTCCCGGACCCCAAAGGCATGCAGGAAGCTGAAGGCGCCGTCTTCGCCCCCACCCCCGCCGCCACCCCCGCCCCTGCCAAGGAGCATATCTGCCGCGCCGGGCTCGCCTGCGGAGTGTCTGGCCGCATCACCGTCACCGTAGGGAGGGTCGTGGCCGCCGCTGCCACCACCGATGCCACCCAGGGCTTCACTAGCGACGACGCTGTCCAGTTCCTCCACGAAGGTGTTCTCGCACTTCGGGAGGAAGGGAGGAAGGGAGGGTTGGTCAATCGGCAGCGGCGAGAGCGGGCGAGAGGGAGGCATGAAGGGGATACAGGGGAGTGGATGAGGGAAACGGGGGGGGGGGGGGGGGGGGGGGGGGGGACACGCGGTGGCAACACAAAGCGGTGGCACATGCAACATCGCACGGCACATATATTGGCGGCATACATACCCGTTGGCGCACGCAACGGTGACACACACAATGGCGACGCACATAATGCTGATGTTGACCCACACAGTGATGACACACACAGTTAAGGCACACTCCCCACGGTGGCGCACACGCCGGTGGCGCACACACAACGGTGGAACGCACAGCGGTGGCACACACAAACACCCACACACACGATGGTTGAGATGGTAGACGTGCGACAGGCAACGGTCCGTGCTTTCCGCGCCTCCCCCTCGCGTATGAACGACGACCCCTCAGGAGAGTCCACCTCTACAACACTAGCGACTGCTGGCCGAAGACTAATCTAACTAACCGGTTGTTGTCATGTGGGATACGATCAAAAACTGCACCATCAGCAAGCCTGCAGAGGGGGTCAGCGAGCGGTCGGAGCCCGGTACCTGTTTCGAGGTTGCCGACACCCGCACCGCCTGCGCAAAACACACACTACACCCGTGCATCGCCCGAATAACACGCATGATACCACACGCCCGGTTGGGAGAAATTTCGTGCCCGGTTTCCTCGACAACGAGAAAAGAGGAGCAAACGCCGAGCGGCAGCTCTGCACGGAAACATCTCGCCGGGATCATTTTCCAAAGACACCGTTTCCGAATTGTGTGCCTCACGCCGCCTCCCCCCTTCCCCCTGCTTTGGAGGAACTCGGCTCGGAGATTCGTCCTAGTAGGGGGTGCGCCATCAGACCACTCTGGGCGGAAGTACAAGGACCGCCTGGTCTTCATATTAAGGTCTCAACAACCCCTATATTTCCGCGCTCATGTGTCACCTCGGCAGTGGCTGATCCCCGTGATGCTCGAGACGTGAACATTAAAGAACACCCATGACTATTCCGGTATGAGCCACACGAAGCGGGCGATAGCTCTTAAACCGTGACATGCCCCCCCTGCTGTACCAGGTATAGAGGAAAACAAGACAAGCGCAGGCGCTAAAACGATCCGCGCCGTGTGCGTCCATGCCTATGAACCTCCGCGCGCATTCCTTTACGTGTTTGGGTACGTACTGATGTGCTTCGCGCTTTGCATTTACGGCTGTGAATATTTCGGTCCTCTGCTGCATACCAGGTATAGAGCAAGTCGCCTCGAACAACACCCTAGCAACGGGGAACGCGTACGGGCGTCTTCCTCGCGTTTTCGTGCCCGAAATTATTATAGCGGTAGCGGTAGCAGCAGCAGTAGCAGTAGCGGCTGCGGTAGCAGCGACGGTAGCGGTACCAGATAGCAGTACCAATATCAGAGATAATATTTCCTTCCTTTCTTCCAGCGGGCTCGCTGCCCCCACCAATTCTTACTCGGGACTCACTCGCAGGCACTCCAGCTCTTGTGCCGACGTCTTCGTCACGCCCACGCGGCTCCTGTTGCCGAAGAAGTACGAGCGGCAGGGGTGTGGCAGGGCGTGGCAGGGCATAGCGAGAAAAAAAAAACATCAATGAACTCTCGGCAAGCGGGACGATTCACTGGTAGGCCCTTCACGTTCGCTCTCACCGCGTACACGAGTCGTCTTCGAATAAAAATAATTTGTGTAGTAGCTTGTCGTTCACGCAGCAAGTGTTGCTGTAACTGGGATACCGTAGTTTCAGTGCAGCCGGGGCATGCGGTGAGCACAAACAGTACAAGTACGTGTACTATCACCTTTTACAGTAGCAGCGACGTTGGTACAAGGACAAGTAGATTCATACACGTGCTGCGAGCATATTGATAGTACGAGTTACAGAGGCACTGCTGCACCATCCCGCTTACCGAGACCAACACCTATTAATATTACGGGTGAACATAGTAAATAGGACCTACGGTACACACAAAAATCTATACAATTCCCTATTTTTACTAACATTATTTCGTCCTATTTACTATGCCCCCCCCGCGTTAGTAGGGCTGCCAAAATGTGATGACACGGAAGTGAGTGATCTCCCTCTTGTCGATTTATCATACCTGGTATTGTGTGCCTCGAAGAGGAAACAAATCTGTCTCTTGGATATAGTTAGGAATACGTTACTACATCATCTTCAAAAACGATGAACTCGTTGTTCACATTAACTCAAAGTTACTAAGGGCCGGAATACACCGTACCATTATGATTTGATAGATAAACCGTGCTGTACCCCTGTGAAACCCGCCAGTAGGCATCGTCTCGACGACAGAACGCCACTTCGACATCCACCCCCCACCCCTCTCCCCCTTCCTCCCTCCCTACCGTAATCCCATCGACTGCCGTTACGGTTGGTCGGACTAACACCCACATCAAGGAGTGTATGTATGTATGAATAGGTGGGAGCGAATGCGAGCTGCTACTTGGACACCGCACTACTGGAAGAAATAGGGACCGCTTTTCGAACTTGCCGAAGCCGATTCTAGTACCGCCCGTTGAGGTGTCTCCGGAAGAAAAGACAAACCAGGACCGGCAACGTTTGTGGTTTTTGACCAATCATGACACACCAAGGTCACCAGCCGACACGGAAAACAAGCAACAAAACAGCAAGGCAGCAGCAGCAGCAACAACAACAGCAACAGCAGCAACAGCGCTGACCAACACCAAGAATCCCATGCGAGTCCCGTGGGCGCGCGTGGGCAGGCACATCTAAAAATGGGACGGAACGGAGCTGCCTCGTTGCGCTCTGCTTTGCCCGTGCGTATGTTCTGCTGTCCGGCCTGTCTTGATTTTTCCTTTCTTTTTTTCTTACTGCGGTCGCTTCTTGCCTTTGCTTCCCGTCCTTCAGTACGTGAATTCCTTTGTTTTATTTCGTACGTTTCTTTGTCATTTGTCATTTCGTATTTCTTCTTTTTTTATTATTGTTCACTCTTTTTATCTGTCGTCCTTCCTGTCCTCATGATAGGAAGTCTTGTTTCGTGAGTGGATGACGAGCCTGTTTTATTTATGTTTGTTTTGCCCGACGCATCCTCTGCGCGGGTGGGGCGTCGTCTACTCTACTTACTGCATAACAATGTAGTATCTCTGTAGGAGTTTTGTGACCACAGAGCTTGTTATCTCTCTAGGATTGAAGAATCGGCACGGACACAGGTTATGCTGTACGTCAAAGGGTAGAAAGAACGGTTTAGTGTGAAAAAACACACACATTATATTTTCTCCCTCGAGACAACCTCTTGAATGCCAACCTCTCCACTCCCCCAACCTATTCTGGCACAGCAGTATTTCCCGTGTAATGTGTGGTGTGCTCTTCACATTACACCGTTCTTTCTACCCGTCGACATTCAGCACAACCAGTGTCCGTGCCGATTCTTCAATCCTAGAGAGATACAACCTCTGCTGCTGCGGTCACAAAAACTTCGATTCAGCTAGAGATGACACTACTGTACATCGCTACTGGTATGCAGTAAGCAGAGTAGACAATGCAATGTCATGTCATCGAACTGGATACGACAGTGAAAAAAAAAGACGAAAAAAAAAAAGTGTCACAGGGACGACATACACGTTCTGTGAATTATTAAAAAAAATAGAAACAAAGAAAAACCAATCGGAACAAAAAGAGGGGAAAAAAAAAAAAAAAAAAAAAGTGTCACGTGCCGACAAGCAGCCCAGGGGGCTTGCCCTGAGCGAAGAGAGCAACAGGACCGAGGCATGCGCTACCATCTTCTAACGCACACGTTTTATACCACAGCAGTAGTCCAATTACCTAGGTACCGTACACCGCTATGTGAGTCAATAGCGATGCCGATACCACAGCAGTACCTCCCATAATGTGGGTGTTCCCATTCTTTCCACATTCGACCTTAAGGACACTCCGTATCCGTCCTGATTCTTCAAGCCTCAATATCATACCAGGCACCATATGTCAGGTATGATACTTGGTAGATACAGTAGTAGGTACCTGCCACGTGGCAGATACGCGCGAGCTGTGTGCTCGCGTGGTCGCAAACCATGAGACGTGCAGTGGTAGTATATCCCCAAAATAGGCGACTATTAACAGTCAATCAATGCAGTGTATATAGTACCAAAGGATACGAAAGCCAACACGCGCAACCAATTAATTAGACACTGCAGGGAAGAAGGCAAACAAGCGGCAAAAAAAAAAACTGAGATAGAAAAGATTGGAAGATGAGAAAAGAAAGCGAAGAAAGTGAAGAAAACCAACGAACCGAACAAAATATTAATACAAGTACGACGAGTACCTCGTACTACTTGTACCAGATATTAATACAAGTAAAGTGGAGACAAGTAAAAACGAAATGCCCTGGTGAAAAAAAAAGTGTTCATCTTTTGGGATTTGGGGTTTCCCATAGGGATATATATTGTCGAGAAAGGGGGGACACCCGCATTATTGACAACACGCACACCAGTTCAAGAAGCTGTAGCGCACGCGCAGCATGGTGGTATGCACTCGTACTCCTGCACGCTCATACTATTATTCCGATCAACATAATAGGCGCGTGATGTCATCGCACAGGTCCATTTTGGCGCCGTGTATGGGGCCCCAAATTCTGCAAGCTCAGGTACAGCACAGTACCTATTGCCGTACTCATGGTATCAAGACATCGGTACAAAACCAATAGCCGTGTGATTTGAATTGCTGCGCGGCGCGGTGCCAGGCGCCCGTCCTTCAACAGAGAGTGTTACCTGCTTCCCAACCTCACGAATACCGGGTAGAAACTACTGGAACTTAAAAAAGATAATGATGCTTATTTATCACAATCGACCAGAGGTTGGGGAGGTCGTCATCTTGAAGCAACCGGGAAGGGCGCGAGAGCGTGAGGGCACCAGGAAAAGTCAAGAGAGGGGGGCATTCATTGACTAGCTCGTTTGCCAGTTGGTAGCCTGCGCTCGCCGCTACGAATTGCGGACTATTCCGTGTAATTATCCGCCGCCAATCGCTCGTCGCTGACGGCAGGTGATGGACCTGGTTATGAGGCGAAACTTGTACTCGTACCTGGCAAGTGATTCGCTGACGGCAGGTGCTATATGGCAGGACGAACCACAAGAGGTCTCATCACGCCCTTCGTTTGAGATGATTTGTGTCAAAGAAACGAGAAAGGTCATCTCCCCCATATCTCACTCCACACTACCCCCCCGCACATCACTCACCCCGCACCCCATTTGTTCGTACAAAACCCGTCCTGACGACGAGGCGAAAACAAAAAGAGCTATACATGTAAACGCAAGTTACAGGTGGAGCAGTACCGGCCCTTGGAGGTGGCCTGAGGTGGCAACAGAGTTCAGATACACTTGCAGATATTCGCAGTAAAAAAAACACACACACACAGGATGCCAACCGCGTTTGGCCTCAGCCAGCGGGGGCTGGCTAGGAGTGAAAAGGAAAGGGAAGAACCTCGCCGGGCCTCCTATCTAAAGTGCGCGCCATCCTTCTGTTCGCGAGGGGGGAAAGTTGCATGGGCTGGTATGTACAACTTCGTATGACCTACCGCACGTCCTCCAAATCTCTACGCGTGGACCTTCGAACGACTCGCAACAACCTCTACAACTCTTACTAATAGTAGCGAGAGACGTACGTACGGCTCTCAAAGCAATCGAGTACTGACTGGCAACAAATATATCGAGCCCTTCCACAAGCTGCATGTCTCCACGCACGATCTCCCGACAAACCTTCGTAATTTCCGGTGATTTATTATTAATAGTACGTGAGGGTATTTTTTCACAAAAAATCACAAACTTTGGTTCATATTTTTAATCCACGTGTATCTCAACATACTTGGTATAAAACTACACTGCTCGCACGTACAGCACGAGCAGCGAGAAACAAAACAACATCGTGAAAAACGAGGGGACAACGAAACAACAATTTACTATGGTCCGCCGTAAATAATATACTTACTAATGGTATGCGCGCTAAAACCGTGCGCGCGCCACGAGGGAAGGGCGGGTTAAGAAATCAAGATGGTGGGTTGTCTGCGTTCAACCACTCGGTCGTTGCCTTATTCCAACACGCTGTACGTGCATATAAAGGTACGAGCGCGCCCTGGGGAAGGTGTCCCGCGTCCTGCGGTGCTTCGTGCTTCGCTTGTTACACAACTTACACGTACGAGTTCTTCGTTGCCAGAAGAAAAAAATTGAAATGAAGAGAAAATAAAGGGAAAAACTCGAGAAATCGTTGAGAAACCTGACAAAAAATTCCAATCCTCCATTCGCCAATCGCAATTTTCAGTTATCCAACACACCTCAGGTATTAATAGTACGAGTACCAGGTACTTCTGCTGTTGTCGTACGTGGTACGATATTCATACGTACCACCTACCTCTATACAATAAACCAGGTAAACAACCAGCAGATGACGTGCCTCCTGCTGTACGACCGTAGATCTATATACTGCTGTAAACTACTATTAATACAGCAGTTGTACGTAGACATGATATAATCTGTGCCTGGTATGATACGATGGTAAACGGTTCGTAGCCAGTAGGCTAGTAGCCAGGTTGTTGTTGTTGTTTTCTTTCTTCACATTAAACCGTTCTTTCTACCCGTCGACATCCAGGTACCTTGTACTCTTCCTGCTGCTATTAATACTACCTGGTACCTGGTACCGTACATCACCGTGACATGGAGTGCTGACTTCGATAATCATATCGCGTCCGTTTTTCTTTCGTAGCAGCCGATTAGATGTGTTGCAGTCATTTTATAAATTTATGAAATATGCAGTCAGCTGCTGTTTTTATTATCAGTATATGTTGCTTTTTGTGCCGCAATGATATCTGTTTCCCCGATTGATGGACACCTAACATCTGTTCAAATGCCCCCCTCTCCAGCTCAAGGCCGGGTACGCTATCGCACAGGGTGGGCCGACGGATCGGCCGCTTCCCAATCGGGGCGCTGTACGAATCGAGACTTGCATTCTCTCGCGCCATCAATATCAGCCTTTCCCCCTTACTTCTAGACGACTGCGCCCTTGCACGTGTTTGCGTTTGTGCATTTGACAAAAACGGCGATGATGGACCAAAAATACAAAAAACGAAAAAAAAAAGGGTGTGGTTGTTTCCCGGGGCGCTCGCCAATCGCTACGAAAGGGGGCCGTTTGGCACACTCACCTGCAAACATGACAGAAGTACACGGGGACCGTCTCGCTCGGTGCGGTTTCCATGATTCCGTGGTCTTGTATCAGCTTCGAAGACGGTGTGCTGCTTGCCTCTCTCTTCTCTTTCATCGGAAAAAGAAGCAGAGTTCAACTATATAGAGGCTTTACAATTTAGGGGAACGGGGGACTTTGTTTCAGATTTTGTTTCAGGTTTGGCCCGCACCGTGCCGGTAGTGCAGAGGGAACAAAGGGAGGAGGAGAGAGAGGTTGGGATCGAGAGGCCTGGACGAAAGGAGCAGAGCGAGTGCGCAAGGAAAAAGTAATAAGTGGAAATCAGGCGGCAAGCTCATCCCCGCACAGCGCCATGCCTCCCAAAACGAGCCAAAAACGCCCACGAGAATCAACTGGAACCGCCACAAAACTGGTAGCGGGTGCTGCCACTGCCGCTGTTGCTGCGCCGGGTTCCGCCCCGCTGCTGCGGCGAGGAAGATCAAGCAGCGTCACCTCCCAGGAAGAAGACAACGCAGAAATTGATGGCGCCCCTCGGCCTAAACGAAGCAGGCGTGAGAGGAACTCGAGCCGTGAATCTGGAGCCAGCGACGCAAGCATGGGAGAGGAGGACATGGACGAGGAGGGCAAGGAAGACGAGCGAGAAGAGAAGGAGGAGCAGGATGTGGGCAACGGCAGAGCAGGCGGCGCCAACCCTAGCAGCAAGAGACCTGGAGCGGCGAAGAAGTCAACAGGCGGGAGGAGGAGGATTAGTGGGGCTGCGGCAGCGGTAGTAGGCGGTGGCACCGGCGCGGTGGGTCTCGTACTAGTCGCAGATGCAGAGCTCGGTGGAAACAGGGTGCTCGCTTTGCTGCGGACACAGCCGTATTACTTTTGCGGCTGTGTTCCAAACTCTGTCACGACGCATACTATTACCGGTATTTATACAGCAGAGTAAGCTGGGCCGTGTACGTACCACACACCACGGCTGATTGCTCCGAGTTCGAAACTGATGCTGATATGCTGATGCTGCTCGAAGCCTGCTGCCGCTGGTGTTGCTGGTCTCTGGTTACACTTACTAATAACTGTTGGTTTTATTGGGCGGTTCGAGAGATGTGCAGCACTTTCTGAGGGGCAGGGCTGTCCTGTCGCGAGGTCTTCCTATTGCGCGGGATCTAACTAATCGATGGCGATCCGTGCAACCAAAGTTCTGGTGTCGTACTTTAGTGCTGCAGTTTCTTCTCGCGCCTTCTCTGTGTATCAATGCTAGATACGAACCTGTTGTGTTTTTTTAATAATCTTGGTATCAGCCGTAGGCGTGCTGTCGAACGGGGTGATTGCGGAAGTGAATCGTGGGTGTGACATGCCCCCCAGCCAGCCGACCCAACAGCAGCAGCATCAGCTATGATAGCAGCAGAAAATGGTTGTCAGAGGGAAGAGTGCGATTACACGAGAGCCTATGTCTATTGATAACAAGAATATATCAGGGTGGAAACACCTGTCCCGAGAGTCCTACCGGTGTACCTAGCACAGAACTTCTCTCCGAAACTACGGCAGGTGGCGCGGGGGGGGGGGAGGGAGCACGCAACGAATATGGCGGCGATGGGAAGATCTCCCAAGAGATATTTCCGTAGACACATCGTTCGGCGTTTGCACCCTCCCCATGGTAGAGCACATCAGCGGTCAAAATCCGTCCGAGGGGGTGTGCTCTCTTACCACCGGTGTGTTAACTGATACCTGGTACCTGGTTAGCGGTGTGCGGTATACTCACTACTGTGGTATCATAGAAGCAACTTATTTCGGTTCGTCCTTCCTTCCCACCTCCTGTTCGTCCATCCCTCTTTTCAAACTCGTACCTGGTACGTGGTGGGTCATTCGTACACACGATTTGTACTCGCACTACGTAGAAAGCAGCACGTGGTCGTGTTCGCGCGAAACCCGAAGAATGTCCTGTCTTTCTGCCTTTTCTCGCGTGCTGCTGTACGTACCATGTTGACCTTTTCCGCTGCTGGGCACGACGCACGACGCGTCTCGGTTCCCAAGGCTGGACGCGCGCACGCACGCTCGCACGAAACGGAGCGGAGCATCACAAAAAACGTGACATGTATAACATGCAACATGCTCCGCAACTCAGCAATTTTATCATTCTGCATTTGCGTCTTTCGTGCGGCAACTCGAAAGGCTAAACTGAAGCACCGACCAACAGGACGCCACGCGCTTCTTCCCGTTGAATCTTGAATTTTAGCTGGTAACTGAACGTACTTAACATATATACGTAACAAAAGTGACTGCAGTGCAGTATCAAATGGTGCTCCTCTATGTGTACGCATGCATCTTCGGCAGATTTGGATGCCATGCGTTCTTCGTCTCTTCAATTCCAGGCTGTTGCCGACACGAGCGCATGAGCAAGAACTTTATGATGGCTACGAACACCTTCCGCTGGAAGTTGTTTCTCGCACTTGACTGCGTCCTGCATCGACAACTGATTTCCTTCTCTTGTTTTTTGTACGCAAGAAGTATCCTACCAGGTATTTTTTTTATGATGATGCTAGGGAATGCTCTTGCCTCTTCCGGCGGGTCATAGTTTCGAGGGCCGCACACGCAACATGAAACGTTTTGCCGTTGCCCGTTACTTGCGTCGAAAGACGGTGGCCAAGTTCGTATGGACACATCGATATACGATTGCCAACCGGAAAACTAGAACCCTAGCATTCGAGACTTTTGCCGACGCCGTCCTTGCGTCGTTGGCCACCCTCGCCCCCCCCCTCTTCCTCCCATCAGGTCGAACTCGGGCCGATATGCTGGCTTGGTCCCGTATTTTCCGATCCTATCCAATATGATTCGATGGGCCAATCGTTTTTGTGAAAGCCCACTGTGCAGCCGACGCCCCGCTCTTGCGCCCTCCCTCAATTCGAGCCACCCCCTCGGACTGGCGGAACTATCCTCTCTCCCTGTAACCGAACCGACTGACTACCCTTTTCCTCCCTCTAAGCGAACTTGCCTATGTATATGTACCCCCTCTCGGTCTCTCTTGCCGACAACAGGCTGAGTCCTCCACCAACACCTTACAGCCCGCCCCGGGCAAGCGCAGCCGCAAGAGCACCGGCAGCTCGACAACCACGACATCCACAGCGGCAACACCATTGCCTGCGCCGTCGGGGTCCCAGCGAGTCGACGGAAGCATTTCCGGTGCTGCTGCGGGTGCTATCCCGCCCCCCGGTGCCCCAAACGGTACGCCTCGGCAGCATGTGGCTAACGGCCGCCACGCCCTTGCGCCGGACTCCCGGCACCCCCGCCCCCGCCTCCACTTCCTCCGTTGCTGTTGCCGCTGTCAATGCCCCCGGAGCAGTAGGAGTGAGTGGAGGAGGAAAAGTGACCGGAACCGGGAGGCCGCCACTAGCAGCATCTGCCCCCACGAGGGCGAGGAGGACGGGCATCCCTTGCTGTCAGCGGGCGGCGGAGCGCAGGGGCAGCGGCGGGGGCGGGGACGGGGGCGGGGACGGGGGCGGGGGCGGGGGCGATCGTCAGCAGTGATGCGAACGGTGTGGTAACCCAGGCGTCGCCGGCCGCCGGGACGGAAACAAATTCTCCCGGCCGCGGCGTGTCCCCCTCGATTCTCCGGCACATCACTGGCTCCGCCGAGGAATCGCCGAATGGGGCCTTGGCGGACGGTGGTGGCAGCGGCGGTGGCGACGGTAATGCGGCGGGGGTCGCACGGCCTTGGCAGGTGGCTATCTTGAAGGGGAAGGCATGGGCGATGAGGCTTGGCGGCTGTGTGCCGGAGATTGACATCGGGTGAGCGCAATTCTTTTTTCGGGCAATTGCTGTCGTGTGTTGTGTTGGGGGTTGAGTGGTGTTTGGGTTGAGGTTGGAAAGGGGTTGGCGATTGGTGGGCGCCGGGGTGATGGTAGACGCGGTCAGTTTAGCGTTGGTAGGATGGTGGCGTCGTCCACCCTTCGTCTCTGCCGCGCAGGTGTGGAGTTGCGCCATATACGGGGAGTAGGTTTACGAGCGGATACGCACATACTGATTACGCCTCAATAGTCGGTTCCAGAGAAGCACGCGCGAACGCGAACAGGCGACAAGTGAAATGACCAGAGAGAGAGAGAGAGAGAGAGAGGGGGGGGGGGGGGGGGGGGGGGGGGGGGGGGGGGGGGGGGGGGGGGGGGGGGGGGGGGGGGGGGGGGGGGGGGGGGGGGGGGGGGGGGGGGGGGGGGGGGGGGGGGGGGGGGGGGGGAGGGGGGTGGGGGGGGGAGGAGGGGGGGGGGTGGGGGGGGGGAGGGGGGGCTTCTAGCTGCTTGCTGTACGAATCACACATGCTGTGCGGGGTTTTCACCCGTCGCTGCCCGCGACACGACACACCCACGCGCTTACTCGGCCAGAGCGGCCGCCGTGAGCGAATCACAACGGATAACAATCAACCGGGCTGGCGGGGATATATTAGATTAGTGGATTGTACCCCCACCCCCGCGGCCGTCTCCGCCACCCCTACCCCCGCGCGCGCGCGCGCCTACCCTTTTTGCGCTACTACGGCCGTTCTCTTGAGGCTGTCCGGCGTGCGGCGGCGGAGGAGGATGCACCGGACGCCGTTTGAGCCGCTCTATACCCCTGCGGCTTTCGGTCGCGTTATGCCCCCGTTCCACCCCCCCCCCCCCCCCCCCCGCCCCTCCTTTCCTTTATTATTTACCTGTGATCATTGTAGGTTGGGTTGGCGTCGGCGACAACGCTGTAAAATACGCCTCTGACTGCGTGAGCTAGAAAGCCAGGGTGCTGTTTTTTTTCTTTTCTTTTAGCGGTCACCACGGCCGGCCTCCAAGTTAGATCGTTTTTGTGCGTAGATAAGGTTTTCTCCGCACAAGGGGGATGATCTTATCACGTGGTGTGTATATGATAAGGCACCGACGAACTAACCCGTATCTCTCTCTTGAAGTGAGCAAACCAGAAATTAAATCAAATTCATTGACACCGCTGTCATCCGTATACGCGGAAAATCCTCCTCGAAAGCGGTTCTTAGTAGAGGATGCAGCTCACCTTTCATGCGACTCGCCCAACACCTCACGGCACTTCGCGCTTGGTGCAAGCAATGTTTGGCTGGTCGGTGAAAACCCGACGTTCTCCGTCCCGGCATTGTAAGGGTGCTCTGGTCTGTGGTTATACAACTACGGCCGTGCATGATGATGAGTACCCCCCCCCCCCCCCGCCCCTTCCCTGCCCCCTCCCTTTACTCACGCACAACGTCTGTCTCCTCTACCCAACCGTCTTTTCGCTTGACGTCGGTCTCACCTGCCACATGCAGGGCGGCCCTGCCTGCGGTTCAGAGATTAACGATGAGGTGCCTACTGCTGCTGGTCATGCTGCTCGGGGCGCGTGTGGTCTGGACGGTGACGTTGATGGTGAGGCTGGATCGCTCGTTTGGGTTTCTTGGAGGCGCTGGTACGTTGTACATTTTGTGCAGTAGGACCTGCTGTTAGTATTGTTTGTATATATTGTCCTGGAGTGGTACGGCATATGTCGCGGCTTCGTTCGTTTTTTTTTTATTCAGAGCCGGGTTCACAGTGGTAGAGTAGTGGCGTTTTTTTGGGGGGGTGTTGAGTCTTGCGCAATCCCCCTTCATCTCTTCTTTTCCCTCTTTTTATTTCTCTTTTTCTCTATCTGCGTCGTGCCTGATTTTGGCTGTTAGTATGTATTTCCACGAACGATGTCTTCTGTTTTTTTTTTTGTACAAGGGTATTTCATCAAAGAATGCCGGAGGGTTAAGGACCGTAACTACTCCACTGGCATGGCGTGAAAGTGTTGAGCACCTGCGCTGTTGTGCCGGTATGTGTTGTACACGTGATTGGGAGTGTTGCCGGCTTAGTTTGTATTCCTGTATTTCTATTTGGAGCGGAAAGGGAGGGCCAGAGTGTCTCTCTGACTCAATCGCCGTCTCGCCGCTGTGCCGCTCTAGCGGAGAACAATCAGTCGCTCGGAGTGCGTGTTGGCGGAAACAGAAGCCTTCAATGCGAGAATGCGAACTCGAGTCCTCGGAGCACGAGAATCGTAGCGGCGCATCAAGCTCAGTAAGTGAGAGGGGGTGTGAGCGAGCCAGCAGGAGTTGTGTGCCTAACGAGGACGGCGGGGTTTTTGTTCTGCGCCCTACCTGCCGTGCCCGGTGATCGGTTGGCTTGTGGTGCATCCGTTCCCCCTTTTCAGAACCCAGTTTAGTACGGTGCAAAATGCTGCTGCCGCTGCGAGGCGAGACCATCATACCCATGCCGCAGACGTCGCCTCGCCGTGCATTGCCGCTACCCGACAGCGTCTGTTTTGCGTGCGTCTCTGTCGGGTGAGAGCCCGTTTTTTTTTATCAGTTTTTTTTTTTTCGGTAATTTTACACGTACATATGCCATGTAAGATTCGTTTTGTTTTTGTTGTGTTTTCGGTCCTCGCATCGAAATAAAAAAACGAAGAGCAGGACTAAAGAGCACGCGAGCTTTATTGGCGAAATTAAAAAATTAGATGTAGATATCCCAATACCTCCGTTTTCACCTTTCGTTTTTTTCAAGTCCTCTTGAAAAAGATGAAATGGGTGCCAAATAAACGAAATATGGGATACCCAGGGTCGAAGAG
This sequence comes from Macrocystis pyrifera, assembly GCA_031763025.1. NCBI lineage: Eukaryota > Phaeophyceae > Laminariales > Laminariaceae > Macrocystis > Macrocystis pyrifera. The sequence goes on from JASSKH010000001.1 coordinate 9,279,713, forward strand.
GAACATAGGAGCAGCTCGAAGCGTTGGGATGAAGTTCCGATAGCTTTTCTTCGACCGGTTGGCAAGCGCACGATGCCCGAGGTAGTGCATGTGGCTGCCACGCGGCTTGTGTGCTGACGGCGCGAGCATATATGGGTAGGGAATCACCATGGGATGCCCTCGCAAGAAACCGGGGGATCAGGAATTGGCTGTGGCGGCATATTTTTCGACATGAGTCCCACTCAACATTAAAACGTCTGCCATCGAACAGCGATGGCCGATACACAAGTTCTAGAGCACTCCGGAAGGAGCGGGTTGGACCACTAGAAGCGCCTGCTGTGGAGGGTGCCTCACGTGTGCGAGTTGTGCCTATCCACCGCCGCTGTCGAGCGCTATCGCCGGGAATCACGTGCTGTGGCGGTTGAGTCATTCTGAAAAATTGCACCGCGTAAAAATTCGACTCGGCTTCTTTTTTTTTTTTCTTTTTTTTCGTTTTTTTTATCGTTAGGACTCAACCTGCTGTTTTTTACGAAAAACGAAAGTCTGTTCGTTTTAATTCGTTTTTTTTTTTTTTTTTTTTTTTGCCCCCATTAGGACCGGCTCTTACCGTTACCTGGCAAGCGCTGCTGGAAAGAGGCCTATTTACCACCTCAGTATCCCAGGAGAGCGAACTACCCCCCCCCCCCCCCCCCCCCCTCCGCCCCCACAGACCCATATCAGCGGGAAAAGTTACTCACCCTCACCTCCGAGCTTGACTACGTATGCCACACGGCTGGGGCCCTGTTTGCGCTCTGTTCGACCCTCCTCGTTCAGGCAACCGGGGTGGGGTCAGGCCGTGGTGGTGTTGGCGGTGGCAGGGGTGATGGCAGCGGCGGTGGCGGCGGCGAGCAAGTACAGGGCGGAGCTACGCGGCGAGAGGCCGCGCTGTCCTTAGTGCGGGAGAGCGAGACGTTCCGATCCCTAGAAGGCGCGTTGGCGGAGCGGGCGCGGCATCTGGCGGGGATGGAAGAGCAGGTGGGGGTTTCGGGGGGATGGGCTCAGGAGGGGGTGGCGGACGTCGTTTTTGTTGGTTTTTGCGCTGGAGGGGTCTCGCTCAGGGGGCTACTCTTGTTTGTTTCAGATGTTGCAGGTTGTCTGTGTTGGAGTCGTGTTGGTGTTGGAACACGTTTGTCGGTTCATTTTTTTTTCTCGTGTGTGTCTGGGTGGGTGGGTAGCACTGTCCGGTTGGACGGACTTTGTGGTGGCTCCGGCCCTCCGCGGCATCTCTGTCGGTATGTGTCATCGGGGAGTAAAGCTCGGGCACACCTCGTACGGAAAAAGCCAGGGCAGCGCGCGCGCGCGGTCTCCGAAAATATTGTTTTGAGCGGGGTGCAGCGACCAGGGTGTCGTGTTGGCCATCACCATCACTAGTTTTGAATGCCGTGCCGTGGTGTGGCGCAGCCGTTGTCATGTTGCTAGGGAGGGGTGTGTCTCTCGAGGCGGAGCACGTTTGTACATGGCAGTTAATAGTACCGCGGACAATCCGCGACTCTTGACTTTTGGGGTGTGTCACACCGTCTCCTTACCACGTACCACGTACTACGGAATGTGTATTCTTTTGTTTTTTCTGCTACAGGTAGGTATATGCGAGTAGCGGTGTCGTGTTTTCTTGAAGTGACATGTTTCCTCTGTTTAGGTTTTCTTTTGTTGTTGGGTTGGGTGGGACCCAACTTTACCACCTTGATGTTAGCCACCGGTAACCCTAACCCTTAACCATACCCTCACCGTGCGTGTGTTCCTGTTGAACGCGCAGGACGAGAACGCCCATGCGGCGCTTGAGGACCTACGGAGCCTCGTCCATGCGTTGGATGACCAGATGGAGCTTTTGCGGGTTCAGGTGTGATTCCACGCGCGATTTTTGTTCTGGGGAGACGAATATAGAGATAGTACGTTGGGCAATGTCGGCCATTTCATTGTCTAGCTCGTTCGTAGAACCGCTTGTGCCACGAATTTATTCGGTGCTTCGGCCGTCCCATTGCTTAAATCGGTATTTCGAGCGTGTTTCTTATTCGGAAGCATTCCTTGCTTCGGTTGCCCCATGGTTAATAAATAGTGACAGCAGTTGATTTTTTTTTCCTTGCTTTCCGTTATTCGATTGAATCGTGCGTTCATTTTACCTCCCATGTTCCACGATTCCGTGCGTTCCTTCGGTCGTTTAATTGTGCAGGTCGTCCGTTCAATTGCTCGGTCGATTGATCACTCATTCGTTCATTGGCTAGGTCGCTCGCCCAACGGTCCAATTCTTCATATCTTCGTCCCGCTGTTTAGTTCTTCCGTTCGACCGTTTATTCGCTTAGCTGCTTTTTTATAATTCGTTCGTTTAGTTGCGCTCGGTGCGCTGTGTGCACGCGTATGAATGCATTGTGTGGTGTAGGCGGCGGAAGGCGTCGGTTCGCGTGGGTCGCCGGACGACCCGCGGGTGTCGGAGTCGGTTTCGCTCTCGCAGCTGGCCGAGGTGCGGGGCATGGAGAAGGCGCTCAAGACCCTGGTCGATGCGACGAGGTGCGTGATTGGGATCTTGGTTTTCTTCGCGTGTACCCATGGCGGCCGGGTGGCTTGCTAGGGAAGAAGCCAGTTATTCGGTTCTACTATCACAGGCTGTTGTTTTGCTGTTCGAGAAATCAGCTATGTGTGTCTGTCCTCAACTAGGGTTTGCCTTGGGCTCCACACCTGCCTGGTCGAATGCAGGCCTGGGTGGGCTCGGGCACACGTTTCTACCTGGGGCATATCACCTTCCCCTCCCTTCCTCGAACCCCCCCCCCCCCTTCAGGAAGTGGCTACACAAACAAACTAAACATTGTAAGCTTTCATCCATTGCAAGTCCGCCTCACAAGCGGTTCTTAGTAGGATGCAACTCGCCCTTCATGCGACTCGCCGAACATCTCACGTTTCGCTTCGCGCTTGGTACAACCATTTTTTTTTTAATCTACCTGGTGCGGTGAAAACCCGGCGTGCTCTGTCCCAGCATCGCAGGGGGGTGAGGGTCTATGCTCATCGCGCCACGACCATGCATGACACGAATACACCAGCCCCCTTCTGTAAAGCATCCTAATTCCGTGCTCACCCGCTTTGCGTTGCATTCGTACTGCCTGTGCTCTCTTTTTGACTTCCCCCCCCTCCCCCTCCCTCGTCGACCTTTCGTCGCTTGCCATCTTGGTTCTCCCACCTGGCCCTTGCAGCGAGGCGGTGGAAGAAGGGCAGAAGTGGACCGACTCAGCCGTGGAAGACCTCGAGAAGCTCTCTTCGTCCTCCCTGCCCTCGTCCTCCTCCCACTCTTCCACGGAGCGGCGAGAGGCGGTGGCCGAGGCGGTGCAGACGTGGGATGCCGACTTTGCGAGAACGTTCGAAACGGCGTTCCTCAGCGTGGAGAGCGTCATCGCTGGCGTCGACAGGGTCGACGAGATGAGCGCGCGCAAGCCGGGCGCAAAGGTGTGACGCGCGTGTGCGCGACTTTTTTTTTTCCGTTTTTTTTTTATAGTTGGGTGTGTTCTGCGTGTTGTTGTCGTTGTTGCTGCTGTTTTTTTTTGTTGGTTTGTTGTTGTGTCCCCTGTGCTGGTGGATTTTGTAAGCTATGGCACTACAGCAGTGCGGTAGCGGGGGTTCGTTCGGGGCCTAAAACCGGATTAACCGAGCTTGTCAGCTGGAGAACTGGTCAATGTCGTGTCGCAGTCCCCTTGTTTCGTTTTCATTATGGTTTTATGCTATGCCTGCTATTAGTAGTAGCCGGTGGGATTTTCCCTCAACGGGTTGCGCGTACGGGTTTTCTCTGAAAAAAAAAATTGTGGGTGAGGTACAGAGCTCATCTTGGGAGCCTGAAAAACATGGCAACCCCCCGCTGCTCGTGACTTCTACCTGTTGTATATGAAGCAGTAGAGAGAATAGTTCTTCGATTCTGGTGTGGTGCTTTGAAGCAAGTATAGGCGTTCTTGAGTTTGGAGTTCGGGTGGTTTGCTCTTCTCTCTACCCATCTCCGCCCCCCGAGATGCCCCCCACCTCGACACTCACCTTGGCCCTTCAACACTAGAGTGTGTACGCATAATATTTTTTGTGTATCAGGGATTTCCGTGGGAAAAAATGATCATAAACGGAGGCCTTCCGGCATGCGCGTAAATCGTAGACGAAAAATAGCTAAATATTGGATTCTTCTGTTGGAAAAAAAAAAAACACTTGCAGCAGCGGCAGCACGTTCGCAGGACCAAACGAGTCGAACAACAGAAGTCGTGCAAGCAGCAGCAGCAGCAGTAGTACCTACCTGCAGCAGCAGCAGCAGCAGCAGCAGCAGCAGAAGCACAGCAGCATCAGCAGCAGCAGCAGCAGCAAGCTGCAGGAGCAGTAAGCAGCAGCAAGCACCAACAGGCAGAAGTGCAATCTATCTTGCGCTCCCCGACGCTCGTTGTGCTATCAACGCAGCCACAACGAAAAGATCGCCCTCCTTCGTTGTCCTCTCTGCCCGAAAATGGATCGTAGCGGCGGAGATCATTCAGGAGCGTGGCGGCAAGGATGCACGCGCTCGCAGCAGCAGCCGCCGCCGCAAGCAGCAGTAGCATCTGCAAGAGCGCTTGCATCAGCGCATGCTTGAGGCGGCTCTCTTGCTTGCAGCAGCAGCGCTTGCTTGCAGCAGAGCTTGCTCTTGCAGTCGCGCTCATCGCTTGGAGCAGCGCTCTTGTTTGCGGCAGCAGGGCCTGCTCATTGCAGCGCTCGCTGACCGCATCGCTTGCAGCAACAATAGCACTGCAGCGAGCAGCACACTTACTTGCAGCAACAGCAGCAGCAGCAGCAGCACACACATGCAGTAGTAGCAGTAGTCCGCGTCGTGCAGCAGCAGCTGCAGCAGCACCTATCCGCTGCAGCAGCAGGCAGCAGAGGCATACAGCACCAGCACCATCAATTATTCTCGGAAAAAAAAGTATAACACAACTAGCCCTACCGCAAGTCGTTTGTCCCCAAAAACAAGGGTGGATTTGTTGGAGGCGTTCATGTACTATTAATAGTAATGGTGCATTTGCTGTGGTTCTTCGGCAGCCCTCCAGGCGCGCTGGTTTGTTCCAATTTTCCCTTCCTATGAATTGCCAAACGGCACCGCGAGAGCCCTTGTTCACCTGGTAGATCATATGGGGCGAGCGACACGGCTTTTGGCAGCGTTACGCTAACCCCCCCCCCCCCCCCCCCCCCCCCCCCCCCCCCCCCAACCCAACCAACCAACCCACTTTCCAACCCTCCCGCGGCCTTTTCGCTGTCGACCTCTCGGCTTTCCTTCCCGTCCGGCCGCCGCCGTGGGCACTGTGCCTTGTGCTGGTGTGATGCGTTATGCGCTTTGTTCGTTGCAGGATGGTGCGCGCCTCGCCCGGCGTGTGCAGGAGGCAGCGCTGAAGGCCGCGGCTAGCGGCGAGGGTTCGGACGAGGACTTGCAGCAGCGCGTGGAGGCCGCCGTGGCGAAGGAGGTGCGCGGTGTTGCGATAGCCAAGTTGAACAGGGCTGCCTTCCGCCTGCCCGTACCTTGTGTGCTGTGTGATGTGATGGGTGGTTGATGATTGATGATCCGTGGTTGACGATGGATGGCGATTGATTTCGTCAATGACGATGGATGCTAAGTGATGAATGACGAAGGAGAAATAATTAATGACATATACGGGTGATGAAGGACGGAATGAGCGTTGGACGGTTCCGTCGAGTTGCCTCCCTGGGGCAGGTGGACCCGAGTCGCGGACATTGTCAACTTTGAGGGGGCCGGTTTTTTTGTTGGCGTGTGGGAGGGGGGAGGCCGCGAGGGGTAGGGGCTGATATTGGGGGGGGGGGGGCGAGTCGACTGTTTTTTCGGCATCGAGAGCGCAAGAACGTCGTCTTCGTTGCAGGAGGCGCCAATGCAATGGAAGCAACGGCAGACGGCGGCCACCGCGCGCAGTGTTTTTTTTTATCATGGGTTTCTATTACGGGGGTCCATAGTTAATAGGACCTACGGTATACATAAAAACCTATATATATATTTAGCTATTTTTACTAACAAAATTTGGTCCCGTTAACTATGGACCCCCGTAATAGCGTCCGCGCACAGTGTTTTTTGTCATAGGTTTCTATTACGGGGGACCATAGTAAATAGGACCAATTGTTGTTGGTAAAAATAGGGGAATATATAGGTTTTTATCTATACCGTAGGTCCTACTAACTATGGACCCCCCGTAATAGCGTCGCCTGTGACGTTTGTTGTGTGGCAGCCTCCCGGCACTCATGGAGGGTAGTTTGTGCATGGGAAGAGGGTGCTTGTAGTAGTGTTACGGATGTGTTGATCGCTGTGTCGCACGTGAGCGCCGACCGGGCCATGCTTGAAGTTGTGGATGTTTTTCGTCTGGCGTACGGGGTCCACCCGCCCGTGCAGCTGCAAAAGGTCACCTCCAGCGAGCAACCTTGCTTTCGAAATGTCAAACGTCATGAAGACAGTGTGGTTTCAATCATTGGACATTTCCGCTTCGTGCTTACGGCTCTCGGTGCTTGTTGATTGTCCCCTGTGGCCCTGGTGACGGACGAAGCAGTTCTACCCACACGCTCCTCTTGTCATCAAGTCCCTAAGATTGCCAGCATATGGGGCGTACTGAAATAACTGTAGAGCGGCGACGACGTGCGTGGCGAGTAGCCTTACTCGTAGGGAACTTCGTAAGCAACATTGATGACGTGTCCATCACCCCCCCCCCCCCCCCCCCCCTCTTTTTGCGGATGACTTCATGGGGATACCAGGAACATCCGAAGAATTGCGGAAACAAGTAGAGAAAGCGCTATTAAAATAATGCACTAGGTAGTGGTTTGTAACGAAGATATTAGTGAACCCGGTAAATTTCGGTCGGACGTGGGGGGGAGATGAATTGGCTATCATAGACCAGTATACGCACCTTGGCATAGAGATACAGGAAGAGTGATTTTGGTATAGGAAAGGGTTTAAAAAACACACGTAGGCGAGATGGATGCGATCCTAACAAGACTCGCACCTTGACAGTGCCAGGTTAAGAGATGTATCCTGATGAATGTGATAGTGCCAAAGCCACTGTAGAATATGCAGGAGAAGTATGGGAAGGGAACGCGGAGCTCGTAAAAAACAGTTGAAATCAGTACAGGCGACAGCAGCTAAACGGATCCTAAGATGCTCAAGTACGATTAGTAATACAGTATTAAGAGCAGAACTGGGAATGTACCCACTCAAGACAGATAGAGACATGAGAATGTTGAACTGGCAATATAAAGTAAGAAACATGCCAAAAAAGAGGTTGCCAGCCGTAGTTGATAGAGCTGTATGGGAGAAAGTAACAAAAGGGCGAGCTGGAATAAGGTGGGATGGCGTAGTTGAGAAAGTATGGAAGGATATAGGGGGAAGCCAAGAAGAGATGATGTCCGCCGGGAAGTTTGGGAGGTACAAGGCAGAAGTAGAAGAAAGGATAGAAAGAAGGGAAAGGCTAGCGCTAAGAAACAAGGTGGAATCGGAAAAAACACTTGGAGATATACGGGGGATTGAGGGAAGGAATAGGAATGAAAACGTATTAGCATGGCCCAATGGACTTCGCGGAAAGGCTGAAACTGCGCTTTCGTGTAGGTGACCTGGACCTGCCAATAAGAAGAAAGAGGTAATCCAGTAGCCGAGAGGAGGAAGTAGATGCATAGATGTGCCCGTGTGGCAAGGCATTAGAGAGTAGAACTCACATATTCGTAGTAGGAGAATGTGAAAGGTACAATAAGGAACGGGATGTTTTAGAAGAGATGAGGGAAATTGACGAATGTGAGATGGATGAATTTCATACACTAGATTGCGGCGTGAAAACGATCGCTATCCCAGGAGATAGAGGGTGGCTACAGACGGCCAAACAGGAAGAGGATAAGATTAGCAAAAAATTTCCATGTAATACATGGAAACAACGCAATGAGGGCCTAAATGTTGGAGGTGTCTCTATTAGGAGTAGGAACGGTTCTCCGTCTCGAAAGCGATGAGTGATCAATGGTCAAATGACTAAGGCAAGCAACAAATGAGTACCCCCCCCCTGTTATATACCTGGTATGTATAGGTTGGGTTGGCGTCGGTTGGCAACGACGCTGTGAAACACGCCTCTCACTGCGTGAGCTAGACAGCCAGGGTACCGTTTTTTTTTTTTTTTTTTTTTTTTTTTGTTTATGATCGGTTACCACGGCTGGCGGTCAAGAGAGCTCATTTTCGTGCGGGGCGAACCTCCCCTCCGCTCAAGGGGAATGATCGTATCACGTAGTGTGTATATGGTAAGGCACCCACGAGGCAGTCACATAGTATAGCCATCGCTGTCTCTGGAAGTAGCTACACGAGAAATTAAATCAATTCACTGATGTTGTCATCCATATGCTAGAAGAGGCGGATTCTGAGTAGAAGATGCAGCTCACCCTTCATGCGACTCGCCCAACACCTCACGGCGCTTCGCGCTTGGTGCAAGCAATGTCTATCTGGTCGGTAAAAACACGACGTGCTCCATCCCAGCTTTGTAGGGGTGCGAGGGTCTATGGTCATGCGACTACGGCCATGCATGATAATGAGTCCCCCCCCCCCCCTTCCCTCCCGCGACTCCTCCGTCTTTTGTTACCCCGTTCACCATGGTGTACGTACCTTGTTTTTTTTTTTCCCCCGACTGTCTCGTGCCCTGCGTCAGCAGATAAGGCACGTGTGGGCGAACTTGGGGGCTGCCGGCGAAGGCTCGCCCTCGTCTTCGTCCTCGCCTTTGCGCGCGCTCGAGACGGCTCATGAGGCGGAAGAGCTTGTGGCCCAGGAGGTTGAGGTGCGACGAAAGGTTATCGTCACGGGACAGTGCCCCTCCCGTCCTGTCCCGGAGCGTTTCGTGGGACTGAAAACTTGTATTTTTCGAGACAATGTGTTTGGGGAAGATCCGATACCTTATTCTCTATACTGTGAATTTTGGAGGTAGATACTAAATTCCACCGTAAGAACCTGCGCCCCCTATTTCTGCCCATGCCCAAGCGGCCGTCGGAAGGGTTTATTTTTGTCGTCGAATGAGCATACACTACGGTATGTTGTCCCAGGCTGTTCCGCTGTCCCGGACCGACTTACCCCGGCAAAGGAGTCGGACGCACGTCCTGCCCTGCCCTGCCTCGTCTTTCCCTGCCTCGCCTCGCCTCGCCTCGCCTCGCCTTGCCTTGCCTTGCCTTGCCTTGCGATGCCTTGTCTTTCCTTGCCTCTCTTCGGCTTGCCTTGCATTGCGCCTTGACTTGCTTGACCTTGCCTCACCTTGTCCTGTCTTGCCCCCCTCGGGCCTCAACAGATCTTCTCTTCGGGTGGAACCGGAATGCCCGACTACGCGTCCCTCATCCCTGGAGCCTCCGTCGTCTACGGCCCGCTCATGTCCCCGGACGGGACGGAGGGCAAGCTCACATCCCCGACCCTCGCAAGCACCATGCTGCCCTGGGCGGACTACGTCCTGCACCTCCTAAGGATGCCAGGGCGCGTCTACGCCGAGGACGGCGACGCCGCCCTGTCGACGTCCAACTCGCTGGGCTCCTGTTTCGCATTCCAGGGCGGGGAGGGAAGGCTGACGGTGAAGCTCGCTCGCCCCCCTACCCCCGCCAGTGGTCGGGCTACCGGAGGGTCCAACCGCGACCTCGACGCGGGCGAGGAAGGCGCGGAGCCGTCCGAGGCGTTTGTCAAAGTGACCCACGTCTCTATCGAGCACGCGCGCACGGCCTACGCCCCCTCCGCCTCGAAGAGTGCCCCCCGCGCCTTCCGAGTCCTTGGCTGGGACGTCGACCCGTCCGCGGCCGCAGCGTCGACTTCAGGGTTTGGCCGCATCGGTAGCGTCGGAGGCGGCGGTGGCAGCCGGGCTTCGGCGACAGCACAGCTGCAGCCCTACGTGTTGGTGGAGGGCGTGGAGTACTCGGCGGGGCGAGACGCTCCCGGCGTGCAGACTTTCGCGGCGTCGGACGAGAGCCGATTGTTGGCGCCGCCCGTGGGGTGGGTGACGCTGGAGGTGCAGAGTAACCATGGAGGGAAGTGGACGTGTGTGTACGGGTTCCGCGTTCACGGCGACCCCGTCGTCTAAAGGCTCGTGTCTGCACGGGTTTCGTTCGCGCGCTGCCCCCGTCTTCTCGGGCTTAGTCGGCAGCGCGCGGGGGGGCATGGGTGGGTGGGAGGGGGCGGGCGGGAAGTATGTGATTTTTCTGGGGAGTCATCTGCGTTCCATTTTTGCGTATGGCGAAAGGGAGGGTATGCGTTTCCCCGTGTGTAGTGAACTCGCGGAGTGAAGCAAGCGAAGCAGAGGGTAACGTGCTGACCATTCGCTTCGCGAGCTTATTCGGAGAGGCTGGGACACAACCGCATCCCGTGCAGTAAGATGGGGCGGGAGGAGGGGTGGATGCTCGCCCTGGGATCGTGGACCTTACGATGGCAACATGAGTGTAGGCGTGGGATTTCAGTGAAAGGGCCTATTAAATAGGAGTCGTGGTAAATCGCTGCGGCGATCTGAAAGTACCTGTTGTAGATGTGTTTTGAATAGTTTGTTTTCGATTGGTTATAGGCGTGGAGTTTGCCGCTTCGTCCCATCCCCAGGGCCAGGCATGATGTCTCTTTTCTTGGAAGTCTGGAACAGCAGTGATCCGATTTTGTTGGTTCCGTCCTTTTTGACCTTGTGCTGTGACTAATATTGACCATCTCAAGACCGGTGCCAGCCGATACCACTGTCTTTGTTTCTCTCTCTATCGCCGATCGGTGAGGTGGGGCTGGAATGGTGATGTTTCGGGGATAAGTACTTGAACGAGCTACGTACTGGTTCTGACACTTGCCCTTGCTGGGGACAGCCTTAAGCAACCTAGCCCAACGGTGCGATGCAGCTGTCGCGGTGGCGGGGCCAGCCCAAGCCTTAATCAACAAAAAAATCACGGTTAGCAACTCGGAGTCGATTTGACGTCGTCCGCGCCAACGAAGCGGCGTTATTTTGATGATTCGATACTTGTGGGGAATGGTTGGCCACCACAAGTAGCTGGTGGCTAATAGTCCGAAAGTTGCCCCGTTGTCTGCCGAGGTTGCTTCTCCACGGCAAGGCGCTGTTACAACCGTGTGCTCTGTGTTGGAGACGATAATAGTCCTGTTGATGCTGTTGTTCTGCGGGGTCCACGCTTTGAACCCTGTGTGAGATTTACATCGTCCGGTCACATGCATGCTGGGATGGTTGCTCGTTGTGATACTTGAGTAAATCGTTTGTTCTCGGGAGAATTTAGGTCGACCGATTGATGGGGTAGACAAGTGCATGCTTTAGGACAGCGTGAGCACCGCGCAAGGACACGGATACTTATCTTTTTCTTTACGCGACTGAGAGAGGTCGAGGCTGGCGATGAATTGTGTTTCGGCCTTGGTGTGAGGTGCAGGTTTTTGGGGTTTTGTCTCAGGGTGATTTGCGTCTGGTGACCATAGGTAAAAACCTAATAATACGAAGTATCAGCGGCTTCAATCGTTGGAAACCACACACTCTCCTGCCCGGCGGGGAGCGGCGAGGCGGCGGAGGGATAACAATAGTACTTGTTGCTTTGCGTAGGAGTGGATAACACGAAAATAGTAGTCGATGAATGGAGCGAGACGGGGTTCTGACGACTGTACACGGTAAGACTGACATGAACATTGCCCCGTCTGTGCGCGAGAGTGTGTGCCTGTTTGATTGGGTGAAGTTTGTCATGTGTCTGATTGGAAGGGACTTATCAAGCAGAACGCGCGTAGTAGCGCCCCTTGCGGTGTGCCGTTCACGGCGGTGGGTCAAAATCGTGTTCGTCATCGTTAGCGTCCAACATGGTCCCGAAAACGGAAATCAATTGATACGTCAATACTGCTCGGACAGCGCTACTATTTTGCACCCGTTTGCGACCCTCGAGGTATTCCGACCCTAAAGCAACGGCAAGAGTGGTGTATCAACCTTGTAGTGTGCGCGTAAGAAAGTCGAGCAGTATGTGCATGAGCAGTGCAACTCCCGGCATGTTTAGTAGGGGCACTCTTGGCGAAACCACGCAGCTCGAGTGCTTTCTTGTTGTGGCCGAAGCCGTGATCGTCATTTTGTTTTACATTTTTTTTGTCACTCTGAAGACCCGAAAGGGCCAAGAGACACTCCCCGATGAGTGGGGATCTTGCGGAGTACTGTAGCTGTTCTGGATTGCCTGACAAAAACCTGGCGTGGGGAGTGTGCGTTCGAAAGTGCTTCATTTTGGACGGTTGTGGATGGATGCACGAGTACGGATACCTGGCTTATCGTACGGACAGGTGTTCTGCAATACATCCCTTCATGTTTGGACACTGGTGATGTTTTGAGGTAGCAGCAGTAGCTAGGTCTACCGCCTACTTGGCCAACTACTCACAATTTGGTCCCGACAGGTTCTGGGATGGTAAAAAACGAACACCACCGGCAATCAGTTCGATCGATGAAAGACGCAACGCAATTTGATTCGTTTATGTTGCAGGCGCAACGCACTTCCATCCTAGGGGAAATGTGTTTGCGTATGGCTGCAATGGATTTATAATCCTGTCGAGGTACAGTGTGGGCCCGCCAACAAGAAACACCTAATCTGAGCAAGCCTGAGATTCATATGGGGGCGCCATTTTCAAACAACCTTGAGCATAGGCTATTATATAGGATTTAGTGTAGAGTTCACCACTGAGCCGTTGTTCTTAACCCAATGTTCTTAGCGTTCTCCAAAAAGTGAGCGTTATGTTCTTATTGGGCACCTTCTTATTGGCGGGCCTATACTGTAGGGGTGCATGCCCGGTCCAGGCGAGAGCGGAACTACCCCCCCCCCAACAACACACACGGTGTAGATCCAAGGCTAGCGAATTTAAGCCATCACTCATAACAGGAACGCATCAATAGCCTTACTACAGTCGCATTGGGCTGCTGCTGTCGCCGATAGCCCGGCCTAGTGCTTGTCCCCGCTACAACTTTGACCGACCAATTGCACCGTTAAATCTCTACTCACCCAGTGACACCATGATGCCGGAATCAGTTGTTTTCCTGCTGCGTGATTCCTGCCGTCCGTTGCGCCCAGGACCCTACAGGAGCACTTCAAGAGTTTTCACCAAGTAGTTGTCATGCACGAAGGCACATGAAGGGTCCAATCTGAACATGTTGATTGGGGGCGTGCGATCATCCAGGGCACACACAGCGTGTGCGGCACATCCGGCATAGTCTTCGCGGCGCCTAGCTTTCCCTCGGCTACCCCCGGTGCCTACTACGCAAGTCACGCCTCATCCTGATCAGCGCGGCCTGCCCCCTTGAGTTTTTTGCTGCGTTCAGATAAATGGGCGCCCGAATCACTTTCCCGTTGCTCGTCGTTTTTCGTCGATAGGAGGGTTCGTCCGAAGCAAGGAGGGCATACAGTGGGTAACTCGAGTTAAGAGCACCCCATGACACACCAAGCAGGCGCTCTTAACTACAGTACGCAGCGCTCTTATCTGCATTGGGAATTATGTAGCGGTAGCGCTTACTGTAGTGCAGGCGGATCATGCCGATTAGATCGCTGTTCAATCTCGAATGGCCGCATGTTGGGCGCTCTTAAATCGGGGGTACCCACTGTTGTACCTCGATCAGAGCCCGCAGGCCGCGCGCCACATCTTGGAGTCGGCGTCGAGCATATTCCACAGAATCTCCGGTGTTGGCCAAGACGACTCCATGGGCTACAGTCCCTAAGTACCTGGGACCTTGTCGAGGGTGCAACGCAAAACTGATCAGTAGGGGGGGCATCGACTACCCCCTCGGCGGCGCTCAGGTGTCCTCGAAACGTGCGCTATGCCTTATGCTTCGAATCGTATCCTCTGGGTTAATAATTCAAGGTGGGCGTTGAATCATCAGGATCTTCGTCACCCGGCTTATTGCCCCTGACGAGTAAGGGTCGTTGAAATCAATCCGCAACACCCTCGGAAGGTGAACGGCCATATTCTGCCTACAGTTTTCAGTCCTGGACTGTCCAAGCTTGCTCCGTAGAAAACGCTTACTACTAAAGGTACTGTACTTCCTGGTGCCAGGTAGTCTTCTCCGCCCGGTGCGCTTCCTGGAACAGGTACGTCAGATTATATTCACGACGATGGGCGATTGGCACTCAGTCCACCAGATACTACCGTAATCGAACCTCATCGAAAAAAGGGTCATTCCTCTTTCTTTCCGTCGGGTATTTTCCGTTTTTTTGTCGATGTTGCGACGATCCGATGCTGGCTCCAGGACCAGCGCCAGGTACCCGAGTGTTTCACGTTCCTTGGTTTTTCCCCCATGGGCATCGCATGGGAACCCCTTGGGCAGCCTCTCCAGAATGTTCGGTTGACAATGCTTCTTGTTGAAACCATTCGACCTATGTGCCAGGTATCATCTCAACTAGCTCTCGGGGCCGCGTTGGACAAGACGGTTCATGTGGAGGGTGCATGCAGCGTCGTCCGAGGTGTAGATGCCATTTAATAGTAGCACGTATGTGGGGGGGACCTGAACACTGACTCGTGTGCTAGTTGATTTTTTCTTTCATGTTTTCTTCGTACGATGTAAAGCAAAATACCGAACCTCCTGTGTGTTTTCACGAGAAAACAAGAACTGCCACAGGCGCGAGCCGAGCCCTGCCGTCGACGCCAAATGTGGGGAGGACCCCCAGGTTCCACTCGATATCTGTGGCACTTCCCTTTCTTAGAAGGTGTAGCGGGTAGTGACACGCCAGGTTTTGGTATATGATCGGTACGGACGATCTCACGAACAACCATCAACGATGATGGGAGAGGAAGATATAGCGTGTGCGAGGCACGAGCCTTGCATTCCAATCCGCAGTGGCTACTTGTCACGGGACAATGTCATTACTGACGACATCTCTGCTGACGACGACAAATAGTCGAATATGGATGACCATAGTCGTACAATAAGATATACGGATATCCACGACCTCGGCGAATGGTGGGACCTCCGCGGGACGATACCCATGCGACGGTCTGGTCGAGAACCTGGAACCCACACGTACAACATTATCTGTAGTTAGGGTCTCCTCCTTGAAACCAACCACCCTGATTCTGCCACCGTCCATCATAGACGTTGGCGAGGCACAAACAGTCCGAGGCCGGGGTGCATGTACAGATGCACAGGCGGATGCTCACCACTCAGTCACAATTATTTTTTGTCCCGGTGCCTGAGGATAGGCTACGCCTGGTACACAAGAAGTCAATCACAACCATTGTTTTAAATATCAAACGCTTGGTTTTTGTCTCGACATGGCCACAGCACCATCACCACTATCAGATATACACTATGCCAGCGCTTATTCACCCTGTGTGCGGGTCTAGGTGATACAGGCCTGCCAGCAGCAGTGCTCGTTCGTATGGCTCTTCCACCTCCTGCGTCCGGCATGACCTTTTCGGGTACTTTTCATGATGGCAAGGCGTGGATGTTTCATCAACACGTCCCACGCTCTGGCCCCCTGTCCGATATGCCTTCGAAGGGTGTGCCGCAAGGAGGGTGTGAAGTGTCAGGCAGTGCGCGAACAATAGCCCCCTGTGGTTTCCATCCTTGTTCCGCATAGTACTCGCTTGCAGAAGCCCTAAGCTTGTTGTGTCCGACCAGTACTTGGCGCAACCATTGTCGAGGTTGGGCTGGTGGATGCTTTGTCCAGGTGAGCGTCACCCAGCTTCTTATCATTCGTTTGTTCAGTGTCGTGTTGAGTATGTTTGATATTGGCCCTCGGCCGAGATCTTGATACCAACTCGCTTCGTCGCTACTACCAATCTACAACTTATTTGTACATTCTTGCCCCCGTTTGACGTGCGCGTCCCTTGGTCGCGCAAGGTGATCGTCACATACACACAGACGACCGACCAAAAATACTTGAGCAAAGGATTATACGTCTGTGAACCAACTTGTGTGCCGCCTTTCGCTAAAACGAAGAACAATGTCAGTTGCACAATGTACATACATCATTAGTCCTCACTGTCAAATGCCTTGACTACCGCCTCGTTGATCGGTGCTGAGTGTGCGTGACCACCGCTCACCAGGTCTCCCTCCGATGCACGTAGGATACCTTATTAGGATCTTGATGTACACACCTTGGCTTGATCTGGGTCTTTACAGCGCGTCCACGTTGGCTAACCCTGATTCATCCTTTTTTGTTCATAGGCGATCATGTCTCCCTCCACATGGCACGTCGTCACACTTCGTGCTTGGTATATCTGGGCATACTGTAAGTTGTGCGAAGCTTCTCGCCTACGTTCGGATACAGCCATGTCCCTGTAAGTCGGGAACTATCTGTACCCTGACGAGACGTACTGCTGTAGTTACTGGCTACCTCAGTAGAAATGCGTATTATCTAATGCCGAGGGCTGTGCGAACGGCGAGCTACAAGTACTCTCTACGCCATCTAAAGAGCCAACGCAGCTTACCTTCGGACATGAACATGCAAATGTTTTGCCTGCTCTACATCGATACCATGCCATGCCAGTATCATCAAATCCCTGGCAGTGCCGTGGCAGGTGCTAGTCCCGTGTCAGTACCATGGAGGTCCAGGGCCGAGGCACGGCAGTCCACGGCGGCAGCCCAAGGGCAGTGCCATGGAAATATCGGATTATGCACCTCGTTGGAACATTCGCCGACTTCCTACCGCACTCGTACATAGCAGCCGCTGAAGCGACACCAGTACCCACAACAGTGTCTACCTGCCTTGCAGCAACACCAGTCTCCACAACAATATCTTCCTTCCTTGCGGACAACCATGAAGGGCCCAGGACGTCACAGTCATAGCTCCCACAAGGTAGCACACGACTATCGCCGCATGGGAACCTGTACTACTTCGAACGCAAATGCATTCATGGCCGCTTGCACACTGCATGTGACCACTGTACCGGTACGGCAGTCTACCAGCTTGTTGTAAACTGTACACAACCTGATTCTGAACTCTTTTCTATGGGTGCCATCCCCCCCCCCCTCGAACGATCCACATCAAACCCGTACCTGGTAGCCCGAAACTAATGGGCGAACTTTATCCTGCGGTGGTGCGATCCCCGCCTGCTTCACGATAGAGTAACGTGTTCGCGCCACGGCGACCCATACCCCATCAAAGGGGTCTACCACATTGATTTCGATTTTGTGTCTACCTCCATGAAAGCTTAAATTTCACTGACATGGAAGAGAATTTTCTTCCATGGAAGTACGTGGAAACCTTCACTGTGGGTGGAAGTGGAAGCTTTGACCGACCGAATTTTCTACGACGGCGTCCGGTGAAAGCTGCCTTTAACTTCCACAAGAGTCCACTGACTTCCATGACTTCCACCAGCTTGCATCGACTTCCTTATATGGAAGTATTTTTTCTTCCATGGACGCAAACATGGTCCTTCCATGGAAGTTTTTTTTTTGCTTTCATGGAATTTCCGAAGTGGTTTTACTCCCATGGGCGTGAATTAAACTTTCAACGAAGTTTTCGTGCTTCCATGGTAGATTGTTTACTCCATGGTTCCTTGGATGCAGGTGGCTGGTGGGCCTCCGGCGTCTCCCGTGAGGGCTAATTATATATCTGCACCTTGCGGGTGGTGGGGGCAGGGTGCGAAATGCGAAGGGCCCACTGCGGGGTCAAGGTACCAAGCGGGAGCCGGGCAGTAGAACAATCGGTGAAGTTTTCCACAGACGCAGATTCTGTGGAAGCCCACACAACTTTCATGTAAGCTAATCCTGAAGTATATTTTATTCCATTGATCTCTCCCTTCCTCGCTTCCCGTATGAGCCCAGGTGGCCAGGCCGTGCCTCCACGCGGTTGCCGTCTCCGCGCGCTCGCAGTGGAAGTTGATAAAATATTCCATGAAAGTTTCAGGAAAGTTCCATGGAATCTACTATTTATAGTTACTATGGAAGTCAATTCAACTTCCATGTAAGTTTATTTGCTTCCATCGTAGTAAGTTTTATTTCCGTGGAAGTAAAATGGGAGTGAAATTACTTCCATCGAAGCTTTTACAGGTAAATTTTACCCCGATAGAAACCTTCATGGAGGTTAACTCAAAAATCAAATAATGTGGGAGATCGGGACATCCATGCTCCGTCGTGCGATGCCGCAACCACGAGGCTCACACCCTGAATGCCCAGGCGGTCCCCTCCGGCCATTCCCTTGAAGATAATAAGTTGGCGCACCGGGATCATTCTGAATGTTGCGTGTAACGGAGTGCTACGCCCAACGCGCGTCGGTCTTTACTCCACCGTGAGGTGGCGCCTCTTCCGACGATTCCTTCCTAAAGGTGACACAGGGCCACCTTGCCCATCGGTCGGATGCCATGCACGTCAGACGGGCCGTCGTTTCGCGCCCGCCCCAGGAAGATCCGCGGACATGTGTTGCTGTGCTCTGAAGGGCTTTTCCTGTGATAGAATGTGGTGCAATGATGTCTCCACTGTATACTCAAACCTACGACGGGGTTCATATCGTGTCGGCCCGAGCGAGGCCTGGTTTCTTAGAGTCCCAGCTCGGGTAATGCTCGGCCATTTTGGTGCCATGTCCAGGTTCTTAACCCAAGGTAGTGGGATGGCCCACCTGGCCCGCAGTGACATATGCTCTTCATATCAGGGTGGCCCCTCTTACCCAGTGGGATCTGGATGGCCCTAGCCCCGACGTGGGGTCCTTGCCACGCTGTATATAGGTGCGATATCCTGGAGATACTTTGTTTTTGGTCGTGATATTGTGTCCACAGGCCCCTTCTAAGCTAACTGCAACCAGCGGTGGGGCATTCCGTTCACTTGAGCTACTATCGCCTGCAATGCCTTTGCTGAGTCTATACAAGCTTGTATAAAATCCCCGTCGTGCTATGCCCACTTTAGGGGTCATCGACCCACTGAGTGACGCTTGTCTATCTTTGGATGCCACTGCTGCTCGACCTAACCTTACCCCACCTTGAAGCAACGCGCACTGTACCCCCTATGGGGATTGGTGTGCTCCAGTATGGGCATGGCTGTCATGGACTCAGCACGGTCGCTGCCATGCTGTATCGCTTGCCGTTTCAGTGAGGGTACTTCTCAGACGGGCCGAACGAAGCTTGTCCGTGTGATGTTCATATGGCATGGTCCCTTGGGCGATCACCACGCCGCGCGGTTGCTATGCTCGCGGACGATCCATACTTCGCCCTGTGGGCGAACACTTTCGTTAGGAATATCCTTACCCCGCCATGACGCAAGTTCCTCCCTTTGCCCTGGCCGCGTAATCGATGCCGAGCACGACAAAACTACTGCTGCCGCGCAGTGCCCCTCGAAGCACCGGTATTCCTTGCATTGACCTTTGTCGTCAGGCGCTAAGCACTGTTATCAAGGATGTTTACGCAGTGCCGTACGGCGCAAACGAATCCTTTCGCCGCGAAATTGCGGGTCCATTGACCTAGCGACCAAGAGTCGCTCGTTGCACACAACTACCGATATATATTTATATATATATATATATATGTGTGGCGATAAAAAAAACGGCATTGATCCGTTGTACCTCAGTTGCGCTAAGGAATTTCTTTCGAACTGCCCAATACAACAAGTTATACTAATCCAACACAGAAAGGTTATCAACACAGAAACGACAACACCAATCTTAATATTTGGCCTGAAAGAAGCCTGTTTGGCCTGGATGAAGCCTTCCACCACAACAATGCCAACATAAAAAGTAAATGTAAAATCTGTACCTGGTAAGGATCATGGGGACAAGCGAGCAGTCACGTCATAAGTGAGATGGGAAGTAGTTATTCTCCACTTAGTAGTTGGCCGCCACGAAGTAATTGTTGTTCAGACAGGTTATAGCATAAAACAGCACCCAGCGTTCTCAACGCAGTTACTGCTACTGCACAAAAACCGACAGCCGACAACTCCCTTACTGCACTGCAGTAGGCCTCCTCTGAAGTGGAAGGGGCGATGGCGAGTATACTTCAAGGTACACCTCCACACAAAGCGTTGTCGAGAATGAAAGATAATGCAGCGCCTCTCTTTTTCTCGGTCTTGAACAAAAGTGCTCACTCGGACCCGCAAATAAAAAGCATTGATCCCTTCGGCTTACCATCGCCTGCAACCCAAACACACAGGCAAAGTACTTGCCGCCAATGCTTGGCGGTCTAAAATAGCTTTTGCCTCATCGTTCACTCTCCCGGTCAAAAGCAATGCCCCTGCATGGTCCTATTTCCACCCCTAAACGCACAATTCCGTACAGTTTGAAGCATGTTGGCATGGTACTGCAGCCACACCATAACTGCTAAATTTTAGTGCAGACTCGGGTCACGCCGAAGGGGCAAAACCGTCACACGTCCAAAAACGAACAGTTTGAACACCCTTGCATGGGGTACCGCCAAGGGTCAACTTAGGTAAAACTTGACCAGTAGCAACTACTGAGCGCCGCAAGCAGTGAGATGCCTCAAGCCAGGTTCCTCCGGCCAGATATTTGCAATCTTGTACTTCGCATATGGCGCTGCCCTCAAGGTGAGGGGATTAGACGCCACAAGTATCTCCCCGTTACGATGCGGTACGTCTCGACATGACAACAACATATTGTCTTGCAGGACGGGCGGCTAACTGCACCTCTCTCGTCCAAGCAGACCTACATTTGCTCGGGTCCGGTTGTCCCCAAAAAATCCAACGAAATACTATCAATAACAAAATATCAACAAATAAACAATCGGGGTCCCTATCAAACTACGTGGCGGTTGCCCTGGTCTGCTGTGCAGTTCTACGCCACAACGTTGGCTACGGCCTTCGAACCAGACGGAAAAAAATCTGCTTTGGGGCGGAAACGAAAAAAGACAAGGCACGAGGGTCCAGCATGAACAGTAGCGTCAGCGTTAGCGTGAGTGCCGCATGAGTGGCGGCATCAAGGTTTCGGGCAGAGGATATTCACCTCACAGTTCGGCTCTTAAGGCCGTCGACCAAAACACGTGTAGACGAAACTCGCAAGCATTGTTTGGGAGTTGGGCGCACGTAAGTGTGTGGGCGACAAATTCATTGAAGCAGCGGTCGACGGAGTCGACACAAGAGCGGAGCTGGGAAGCTATATTGTGGTGCCGCACCGGCCACCCCCAACCCCCAAATTGTTACCCCAGATATTTCACAGTATGTGCCCTGACACCAGCAGAGTCGCATCTATATCCATATGGTTCCAGATGGTGAACTTTACAAGCATCTCAATGCTCCACGTCGTAGAACATTCGAGGTCGATACATCTGAATTCTACGTACGAAGCAGAATCGCGATACTATCAACACTTTCGGGGATTCAGAGGGGGGAAATGTCGACAAAAATATACGCTTAGGACCGTTATAACGAGGAAAGTACTCGATCGATTCAAATCAATTCATTCTGCATGAACCCAGTTGAATTTGCCTCTGATTTGTAAAAAAAAAACGAATCACGCAGAAGGCATTAGTAATTTGAGGCGAGGAAACGCCGATCCAGCCTTCGTGAAAAAGAAGTCCTAAAATACTTCTCTTGGAGCAAATCGGATCGAATCGATAATAAATGTGCGGAGTTCATCCAACGTTGCATGTTCCCATTGGGCCAACGTCCCTGAGGCAATCTATTGTTGGTTGCACATCTCCGACGATCACCACCGAGGCGATAATTCGTAAACGCCAACAAGTTGCAACCGGGGCAATAGCCGCGAACACAGCAGCAAACCAAAGCAGAGCGTACCAGGGCGGTGGCTCCTCAAAAAAGATAATCGCGGTCGTAAGCCCAATATTTCCACCAGCTTGATCGGCCAAACGCCACGAGAACCGAGCGATCGACCCAAAACACGGAGGAAAAGCTCAATAATTCGATAGCTGCACCACCGTCGCTGTTCCGTGAGCGGCGTTCAAAGGCTTCCCCCGCTCACCCGAGAGAAGCTGAGGGCGTATCTCAACCCCCCCCAGAGAGCATAGGAACGAACCGAATATAATATTTTTTTGCCGTATTAATTGGTGCTGATTGGCTGTGGGAAACGAATAGATGCAGTGCACGCTGAGAAAAGCAGTATATCTAGGAAGAGCGGAAGAAGTGTTGCACTCCTTTTTCTTGTTTGGGAGGACCGAACGTCCCGACCGAACGGCAACAAATAGCATAGTATTTGATGTAGATGGACACCACTGAAGATGGATGTAAACAGCAATTTGCTGTGGCATGTGCAAAATATACCGCTCGTACTGATTCGGCTGGCGAGACCCAGGATTCTGCATGGATCCAAACACGTGTTTTTGTACGAATGACCACGAGCAGCCTCGCTCCGTTCCACTCGTTCCCATGCTCCTTCGAGGGAGTTAAGACACGCCTTGAGAGCGATAGCTTCCTAGCCTGCGCCACCAAAACAAACAGAGGCTACCGGCGCCGCGGACGCGACGATACACGCCGCCGCTCTCATCTGCTCTCCTCCGTGCTTGTCAGCCGGGTGCTGTGTGATATGCTGCGTCATTCTGACCTCTTGCGAAGGTAATACGCGGTTTCTGATAGGAACTGAGTTAGTATTTTCGCACCAAATCGGACCGAATTAAATCCAATTCATTCTATTCAAACTCACCGTTAAAACGAACCCTTATAGCTTATGCCGCGTCAAGCAACCGGGGCCGCTCGGGTAGGGAATTTGGTACACTGCAATGTCAGGAGCTGTACGGCACGCGCGCTGTATGGTATTGGCTCAGCTGCAACAGCTGGACGCGCTTCCTAGACTCTGGCTAATATCGCACTCCTCGTTTACTTAAGCGCGGAAAGGGCCAACAGTACTAGAAAATCATACATAGTCCGCACACCCCCGCGCACCTCCCAGAGGTTGCCATCGATGAAGTTGTTGTCCACTACCGCGACGAGATAATACGTGTCATGCATCTCGTGCAGGAGCTCAGCGCTGCGAGACTCGTCATCGTATAGCGACGCCCAGAGGTCCACCCACAGTCGGAACGCCTCGCCTTTCCAAACCTTCCGTGCGTTCGTAAACATGTTGCAACAAAGGGCGGTCACGTACCATCGTAAGGCGGAGACGAAACAATGACAAACTGTCCACACGCAATCATAAGGCTAAACCGACGCCTAGATAGACAGCAGCAACGGTCTTCGACCAAGACTTGCCACAACAGTGATCACCTGAACCTTACACTCGAGGTCAACGAAAACACCAGCATCAAACGGATAGCACAGCGCTGCCTACACGAAGCACCGGCAGTAGTTGAGGCGAAAGTGCAGCAATCCAACGTTGAAGGAGAGCGCCAAACAACGTGCACGGCACAGTCAGAGTGACACGTCGCCTGCTTTTGCGCGAAACGGCTACCCCTACCCCGCCAATTGCACAACCCCAGGGCAGACATTCTTCAGACGGGAATAGTCCTCAGAACCGCGGCAAAGCTCGGACCCGTTGGGGGGTTATGCGCACGAGCGGTGTTGATCACTACGTGCAAAACTGTCGAGACGTCTGCGGTTCACGATACCCCATGTATTTTCGTGAACGTAATAGGCACCTTTGCTACACAAAGGCTCACTTCTACTGTTGCAGGCCGGGCGCAACCACAAGAGGGCCTCTTCTGGCAATCGGAAGCCAGCGCGGTCTGCAATACTGCAGCATCTGGGTCGCTACACGCTTGATCGATACTATAATAGCTCTTCCGAATCGACCGGCCCCAGTCGTACAACTACTACAGGGGACCATACAGTAGTAAACAGGACCAAACATTATGAGTAAAAATAGGGAAATATATAGGTTTTGTGTGTACCGCAGGTCCTATTTACTATGATCCCACGTCATAGACACAGCGACAACTAGCATGTCGATGCAGTTCCGCAAAGCACTCGCAGCAGTGCCAAGTACTGTCGCTCAGTCAGCCATCGGATAGCGGCCGAACCATGGAGTGACGTACTCAAAGTCTAACCGCAAGCTGCGAAAGACTTTTTTTCATTTTGACAAGAAAACGAATAATAAAAAAAAAACATGCCGTGCATACCATGTACGTCTCCGGGTCGAAAATCGTCGGCTGCTGGACTTCTCGGTTGGGAAACACCCCCCACGACAAGGCCGTCGTGCCCTTGATGCCCCTCGATCGCGTCACTCCCTTCACGTTCACCTGACCGGAGAGAGCGAGACACATCCCGGCAACGTCGGCAACAGGCGCTAGTCTCGTGCTAGAACGGGACGGGAGAGTTTTTGTTTGGCCCCATACCTGGACGCACGAAACGTTTCCCAAAAAACAAAAAAATGCACGACTACAAGACGAAATAGAGATAAGCGCCAAACATTTACAACCCGTGGTATGTGCTTTCAGCACACATCGGATCATGCTTCACACTCTTGCCTGCTGCACACCCGTCCGATGATTTCATACCAGCACATTACCAGGTAACTCTTCGTCATCTTGTCCAGGGCACTGCGCCCTTTACCATTCGTACCCGATAGAAGCCCTGCAATCACATGCAATTTAAACGGCTGGAATACTCGACTCTCTTCGATGCATGCCTCTCCGACTTCGTCCGAGGGTGGCTCGATATGCACTTGCGGTAAACATAATCACTCCCTACCGCTTAGATTTTCGAAGGCAAGAGAGAAAGGAACGCCCCAATAAACGCCATCTTCACTTATATCTTCACTTGTTCACTCACTCCTTGTTTTCAGATGCTCAAAGCAATGCGTTCCAGCGCTTGCGCAGGGTGCATACGGTATCAGAGAGCGACGACGCACGAGACCCTTACTGTAGGTGGAAACGGACACAGGGAACACACGGCAATACAGAAAACAAAACAGAACTACGTACAGAAAAAGCAACACAATAACGACAACTGCAAGTCCAAAATGTCAACGCACCACAAAAAAAAAAAAAAGAGAGGGAAAATAAACGCGCAAAAAAGTCACGTCACGTGAGGACAAGCTAAGGGTCGGTCTTAAAAGACACGTATTTTATTTCGTTTTTTTTCCTGAAATTTCGGCATTTGACCAAATTCAGGGAGGTTGAATAATCTTGTCGAGTACGTGCCCCAGTTGGCTCGCGAAAACATCGTATACCCGGCACAGAACCGTCACTACAGCTGCTGCGCGCGCGGAAACCATCCGCGCGGTGGTTCCACAGCCGTCGGCCTGACTCGTAGGCAGGTGTCGGTGCCTTGGGGAGTGAAATCCATCACCACTAACTCGTCACGCTACAACGCCCAAAAGACAAGGTCTCAGGTATTGCCCTCACCGAGCTCAGTCGGTCGGCGACCTCGGTGCGGTCACATTTGTGAACTAGGCCCCGAGAGCCCAGAAAGCTATTGCGCCTTCTGCGTTCGGCCATGACTTGCGAATGACCTTGGGAACGAGCCCGGTCAGCCTTGTGCGCATGCGAGTGGTGGCACAGCTCGAGTGGTGGCACAGCTCGAGCGGTGGGGCTGCCCGATCCTCTATAGCCTTGTACCAAAAAAAAATCCTGAGATACGCGAAAGAAAAAGGTTAACGACGTCCTTTCTCAAGGATGAAATTTTTCTGTTTCTCCCGAATTTTATTAGGGAAAAAAAAACGAATTCCCCTCCCCCCTAAAAAAAAAAAAAACACTCTTCGTTAGGACCGACCCTACACCCCACAAGCCCCAAACACACCACTCGCCTATGACACAGCTAGTCGAGTTGCTAAACGTACTTCTCGGCGAACATAACAAACCAGCGAACTCTGTCCCTCACAAAACCGTGTTGGTAAAATACGTGTGAAGCAGCTACGGCACAACAAGCTTCGCCCTCCTCACCGCGTAGTAGTTCAGCTCCGGGCGTGACGCGCACACCTCAAGCACCTCACCCAGCAACTTCTCGGACGTGAAGAACTCCACATAAGCCTTCTGGTACACCCTGCCACCGCTCCCGCCCCACCCGAAGACAGGGTGATCGCTCGGGACTCCATTCACAGAAGGCTGTTCGTGTGTGTCACATACCATCCAGAGGTGACCAACCGCGTGACAGGCAAGACATTGAGGAAACTGCATATGAGGCAGGGCTTGACGTTGTTGACAACTTCCGCGCTACAGAAAACAGGCATACTACAGTACGGACGAGCACTACGATGTGGGGCAGCCTGTAGTTCGCTACAGCTATTATTAGACAGCTAGAACCCCCGCCGTGCTTTAGCCGTATCCTATTACTTCTCATATTATGTCATAACTTCCCTCTATCTTCTCTCTCTCCCCTTCCCCAAGACTAGCACCCCACATTCGCGTCTTGCCTGGCTATTGATGGTGAGAAAAACCGCGACGGTTGATAGCCGCCAGTTCCTTCCCAATCGTGCTCGACTCCTGCTGTAGACTAACTTCACACCACGGCTTGAGGCAAGTTGAACACGGCCACCAAGACGCGGTGACAGATTCAGGACCAATGGCGAACCGAGCCGAGCCGGCGGGTACGGCGGTGCGGACGGATGTTATGTGGAGAACGGGGGGGCGTGAGCGCGCACGGGGGGTAGCGGGGGGGGGGGTGTACTCATTATCATGCATGGCCGTAGTCGTATGACCATAGACCCTCGCATCCCTACAATGCCGGGACGGAGCGCGTCGGGTTTTCACCGACCAGGCAGACATTGCTTGCACCAAGCGCGAAGCGCCGTGAGGTGTCCGGCGAGTCGCATGAAGGGTGAGCTGCATCCTACTAAGAACCGCTTTAGAGGCGGATTTTCTTGCATACGGATGACAGCATCAGTGAAAACAATGTCTAGTAAGATCGTAGCCTGGTAGGCATTATTCTTTGAGGTGTACATTTTCTGCAGCAGTAGACGTTGAAATGGTCGACGCCTCAGGTCCCGAGCGAAACGATAGCGCAGAGGGGAGAGACCGTGGGGTGGGGTGTGGGGGGGTGGGGGTGAGGGGAGGGGGCGTACACATTTGTTGCTTGCTTTGGTCATTTGACCATTGACCACGCATCCCTTTCGAGACGGAGCATGGTGTGTATGGGGGGGGGGGGGGGGGGTACGCGATATCATGTATGGCCGTAGTCATATCACCAAAAGACCCTCACGCCCCCAAAATGCCGGGACGGAGCACGTCGGGTTTTCGCGGATGGGGGGGGGGGGAAGAGGGAGATACTCAATACCATTCACCATCCATAGCCGAAGTCGTACCACCGAGACGAAAAACGAAAAGCTAAACTGCCTGCGCAGATACGACTACCACTTCAAACAGAATTTGCCGTCTCCGATCCCAGTAGTTTGGCTTCCTGCATTGTACCGTTTCAACTAGCTGGCATGTTGAGGGCTTCTTTCTATCGCGTGACCGTTTCAGCAGCACCAGAAGCAAAATACCGAACACAAGACGGCACATTGGCGATCAACGCCAGCAGCAAAAAATGTCCAATATCATTCACCCTTTTACCTCTACTCCTTGCCGCCTTGTATATCTCACCAGCTTCGGGATCTTCCCCTCGATGTAAACAGCGAATGTCTCAAAGATCTCCTCGGGGGCCATGGGCGCTTCCCCCCACATTGCTTTCCGGTCCTCTCGGCTCCCCACCAAGAAGCGGAAAAAGTGCGTGTCGCTCAGCTCCCCGAAAGCTGGGCTCCTGGAAGGGGAAATAGGAAATGCCGTCGGAATATGTCAGAACGTTGTTAACAGAAGCAAACACAAAACAAAAACAAGGCGCTGAAGCGAAGGCAGTAATTGACAACAGCGGGACGACTGATTCACCGGTGTAAGCATCGGCTACGCTTAAAACTTTCTCGCCAGACAGGGGGCAAACGGATACGGCGATTAGGCAACGACAGCGGCACTATACAGCATACTATATAACACAGACAACTTAACGGCGACGAGAGTAAAACCTACACTACATTGTGCACTTCTCGCGCGCCTCCAGCAAATCGCGAGAGCAACGCCCATGATACTTTTGCTCGTGCGCGGCGATGGGGTGGTGGCGCGAGACAATGCTTAGCATCATGATATCGACCGGTACGAACAGACCATTGAGTCGTCCGGCAGTGGTTCCAATACTTGTACAAAACAGACACGTATCAAAACAGGTATGGGATCCTACTACGCAACGCTGTAAGAATAGGGTCACGCGAGCCGCGACAGCGTATTGCCCAGCAAACAAAAACGTAACGCTAACCCCAACCTGAGCGCAAAGAAGCACAATTCGACGACGGCCGACCGAGGGGATGCTCCATCTGGCGAGCCAAAAACAAGCAAAACACAACAAATGCGAAGCATACCTGTGGGCGTGGGTCTTGCAGACTTGCGGACTCTGGACCTTGGTTGAATTGGGTACGTATACAAATTGGGCTACCGAATAAAAGGGATCAATCTGCAACCTTGCCATCAACCAATGTACCTTCCATCTCCCCATCGCCCGTTGGGGTACTCGTCCCAGACGTCCGTGCGCGCCAGGTAGCTGCGTGGTCGATTAGCCCAATTGATCGGCCTGACAGCAACGAAAGCGATCGGATCGTTGGAATTTACAACGATGAAATCGATCCAAAAAACCAGATGCAGGCAGGCGAACAAAGGCCAGCATATTTCAGCGCTCCAGCTGACATGAAAAATACGAACGCAACCGGCTGCACTTCCGTTAGTACGTGATAATCAAGGCCGGCTTTGCGAGCACGGCATAGGCGCAGTCGTCGACACAGGACGCAGGAGGTTCACGAGAGGAACGCTAGAAAGAGCTATCGGCGAAGTGGTGTGTCCTCTGCTGGCATGCGACGCTCCGTATTGTTTGTCGCTAAGGTGGAATCGTGGACCACAAACAATGGCGCGGTAATCGACCACTTTACCGCGATCCGCACTATCTACAGTATCATAAGTAGCCTTTCCATGTACTCATGTACCCGGAGGAGCTCAAGTTGTTCCCCGGTTCACTTGGCATGGTGTGGCAGCTTCACGCCGACCGCACAGCACCACTCTTCCGCTGCCACTCCAAGCATACTACCGGGCGTTCGGCGTGAAGCAACCACACCACGTACGCATACCGTTGAGGTCCGGGTTGAAGCCTCGCCACGCAACTAGATCCTTGAACCCGGGGACAGCGCACGAATTCGACCACGTTGGTCGACACCCAATGATTGCAAGCGAGAGAGAGTGACATGCCTGTCGCGCTACTATTCACTTTCTCGTATAGGATACACGAAGTACTACTACAGGCGCGTTGGCCCTCAGGATATCGACAAGGCACCTTCCGACCAAAGTCCGTGGCCCTGATCCGTTCCGGTTGCCAGGTTACCCGCGGCCACAACCAACAAGGGCATCGACCTACCGCACGTTCAAACGTGCGGCTCGCTTCTTCGGCAGTATCACCGCCACCTGTGATGCACTGCCCACAACAAGCCAAAAAAAAAAAAATGATATTGCCAAATCTCTTTTGGCAGACACTGGAACCACGTCTGCTTACGTCTTTTTTTTCCTGTAGGGCCTGTCGTTTTTCTCTGCCCTAGCTCCAAAACGTTCCCTTTGAAGCCAACGTTTGGCCGGGCACATAATGAGCTCCTTGGTGGACTCCCGTGAGTGTGCTAAAGCGACAGCATTTTCCGTGTCCTTCGGGGCGGACATCGTCGGTGAACCTTGAAAGTGTGATGCCAGGCGCTTGAATTTTCAGTTTCTACTATAGCCAAGTATTAACGTTTTTTTTTCCCCCTGAAAACGGAGAAGGAAGAACGCAGGAGCTACTCACGATATGCTGTACACAATTCGGCTCGCGTGCTCTCGCTTGCAGCAGTAGAAACATGCCAAATAACTCCGTAATCTCTCCGGAGGGTCACACAGACAAAAACGTAGTGCGCTGGCCTCAATATTGTAGACTGGCGGTATTTTTGGAAAGAGCAAGCGAGAGAACAACGGATCATATTTCTACACTGACCGGTACGTACGAGTATAGTACACACAGCAGTAGCTCCTGCGTTCCTCCTGCCCGTCCTACCTCAGAAAAAAAAAATACTTGGCTACACTACGAGAGATCGAAAATGCAAGCGCCTGGAGCGACATTTTTAAACTCCAGCGACGAGGTCCGCCTCGAAGGAGGACACAGAAAATGCTGTCGCTTTGGCACACTCATGGGAGTGCACGAAGGAGCACATTATGTGCCCGGCCAAACTTTGGCTTCATGGGAACGTTCGGAGCTATTAGGGCAGTTAAACAAAATGTTCTGCAGGAAAAGAACGGAGGCAGACGTGGTTCCAGTGTCTCTGCGTCGGGAGTTTTTTTTTGTGCGTTGTGGGCAGTGCAACACAGGTACCGCAATTTGCCGCGGCTGTTCTCCCACCTCGGTTTTCTCTATACTTGTGGAGTACATATATATAAAAAAAGGATCGCATTGACTGTAAACGCGGTGATATCGTCTGCTCGCCACACTGGGGGAGCTTTACCTGACGTCTTCGGCAGCCCTCTTGGACAGAGCCGAGGCTCTCCAGGGGTACATGCGACGCGTCGCCACCGTCTCGGTGTAGTCCAACCCGTCCAGGATAAGCCGAACAGATCGCTCCAGGTTGAGCGTGTAAAAGTGCAAACCTAAGCGGGGATTGCGTTTTGCAAGGGAGGGGGGGGGGAGAGCGGGAAGGCAAGCGCAAGTATGATGATGGCGGTGTTCTCGCAATGGCTCACTTGCCTGGAATCTTGCCTGTGGTCACGAAACAGGCTGTGACAAAAAATGCATCTCGACGGGAGATAACAAACAAGTAAGAAATAGTGCCCACGGCAGCATCATACCAGTCCGTAAGGGAAACGGTAATAACGAGCTGTGTGGTATACCATCCCGTATCACTTGCAACCAAACAACACCAGGAACATGTCCATGGTATACTATGTACACTCGAAAAGACAAAAAGGAAAAAAAAAAAAAAAAAAAAAAAAAAACACGAAGAGGGAACAGAAGGACTCAAAGAATAAAGACAAGAAAAAAAAAGGAAGCGAATAGCATACTATGTACATTCGAAGAGACGAAAAGGAAAAAGAAAAAAAGAAAAACACGAAGAGGGAAACAGAAGGACTCAAAAGAAAAAAGACAGGAAATAAAAGGAAGCGAATACGCGCTCAGGGTGCGGGCCGAGTCCCGAGGACGAGGTTGCTGTTTGCTGGTACGATCAGTCCTACTGACATGTCCAGCTGATGGACTAACATAAGGACGTCACAAGAAAACCAGACCGAAGGCAGGAAGACGAAAAGAGGGTAGGCAACGAGCGAACAACGAACAAAAAACGAGCAGTCCTACAGTATGTCCAGTTGGTGGGACAACGACGACACAACCGACCCAAAGAGTGTAAGTGAGGCCAGCAAACACTTTTAAGTTTGCGTAAACCACGGCTACAGGCGCCGCTGGGCGATATTTCCGCTCATCGCTCCTGGCCATCGCTATTCCCGGGGGACCATAGTAAATAGAACCAAAATGTTGTCAGTAAAACTCGGGAAATGTATAGGTTTTTGTGCGTACCCTACTAGTAGGTCCTATTTACTATGGTCCCCCGATATAGGAAATCTTGAGTGCCTTGTTGACAACAGTACTCGGCACCGTGATCACCACCACGAAAAACAGATGTGGACACGGTTTCCAGCACGAGAAGTTCTTTCCTCTAGACCGTCGTGACAACAGTACAGTATTACAGTGAACAAAATCACGGGCGTCGCCGCGACGGGGTGTGGCTGGAGATAAGATGACGTCGCGTGACGGGTACAAGATAGGCGAGAGCAAGCGGGAGGGCGAGATAAGACCGGCCGGGACGCCCTGGGCTCCAGTGCAGGACGCGGCGCAGTACAAACGCAGTCACGAGGCGTATGGACGTCTTCCGAAGCACGACCACCGCTGCAACTGATCGCCCCCGAGAACAAAGAAAAAGCTAGTTCTTCTGAGACTACTCTTACTGCAGTGATGCCGGTGCGCAGGCGGGAGCAAAACGAATCCGACTTCTCGCCGAACATCCCTAAAGCTCTTGGCCTCCTCTGCGAAATGCTTTGTCGCTACAGTGTGAGCAGAGAGCGTCCAAGGATCTCCCAAACATCGTTGGCAGCTGCTGGCAATATGCTAGGGTACCACTTCGTTCATCTCCTGAACCGCGATAATCCGATCCGCAAAAGAGACTAAACTTAGCGTCTACGAGATCACCCGCGCAGCAATACCGCAACGAGCACCAACTGCGTGTGCGTTATCCCATTTCGACAGTCGATGGTGCGGTCACCAAGAGACTACAAATCGTTTTGGTTAGTAGGTGGGAAAGAGAAGCAAGGACGAACATAACTCGGGGCGAGGCCACCATTGTACATAGAAAACGCCAAGAAGAGACGCAGCACATGTTCGACAATACGGTACGTGTTGCATAACATGCCACTGTCACTGTCACTGCACTGGCGTTGTACAGCCGAAAACAATTCCCTAGTCTGCACTAATACTACTAAATACTACTCCTGCGTGCAACTCCACAGTACTGCCCAGAGTCCTGCCTATAGTTGACATCACAGCTTCCGGAAACGAGCCACCAGGGTAAAGTACATCCCAGCTATTGTGTATACTAGCGCCACCGAGATCGCGGCCAGTCCCCCAGCGTTTAGGGACTGACATAAGAAAGGGCGATTACGGCGAGCGGATGCCATCTTTTCGCGTCCGCGATATGTGACCTGGAAAGCACCACTCGCACGTTCAGAAACTTTTGTGAAAAACGAGTCCACAACGTTTTGTAAGCCACCAAGCCAGACAGGCACCCATCCACACGGAAGTACACTCGCAGACAGCTGGGAATACCAGTATTTCACGGCTGCGTCCCATACGAGAGCCGGCAGCTTCGAAACCGAAACGAAGAGCCCTTCTAGTTCCTTCGGAAACCGGCCCGGAAAATGCCCGCGAATCTCTCGAGAGGCACGGACCGCGCCAACCGCAAGAATCGAGCACATCTCGCGTCATCATCACCAGAGTCCCGTCGTTGCAGCCGAACAACCTGTTCCTACTTCGGGCTCTGTGACTTCGCCTATAGATATTCTCCCACAACAACAAACGTTCCCCGTGTCGTCATCGTGCTCACTGACCTGGGGCACCGGCCTCCATCAGCGTCTTGCACATTCGAATGCCCAGCTCAACGCCGTAGTCCTTCACAGCCTCGTCGTCGCTCATGATTGGCAGCAGCGCCTCCCGCACGCCCGCCGGTACACGCGTCTCGCAGAAGTCCGTCATACGAGCAAACGCGCTGTAGTTCTGCCGCATCGTTAGCGAAAAACACGGCCCACGGCCCACCCCCCCCCCCCCCCCCCCCCCCCCCCCACCCCCGGCCCAGCGAGGCGTGCGCAAGACAAGGCAGACGCCCGGGCAGACAGAAGCTTGAGATCCCTGAGTGCTCTCGTGCATTTTATACGGCATATACTGAGGCATGTGACGCCGTTCATGAGTTGTCAAATCCACACAGCACTACACACGCCTGCGGTCGGCAACTACGGTAATTACCTCCTGCGATACCTACCGTACGTGTCCACACCAAGCCCCGCCTCAGCGTGTACCAAATTACTGCGTAAGAGAGGGCCCCGCCCGCCAAGACATCAACAGGTCGTTCCATCCTTCCAACTCCGAGCTCTCTCTCTTTCCCTCTCGGCGAGCAAGAGGCGACAACGACGGGCGGTGGAAGGTCTTCTAAACCCAGCCCCCCAGCAACGACTGCCAGAAACAAACGCCGTCTATATCCCCAGCCACGGTGCGTCAGCGGGAAGAAGAACAAGAAAAAAAAACGGCACAGTGCAGAAGGTGACACGATGCGGCGTGTTCGCCATACGAAAACAAGCCCGCCACGGTGACTGCGAAACGACACATGCGGCGCACGCCTCGCAGAGACCCCCCTCCAGCTCCTTCCGACCCCACCCCTATCCCGTCTGAAAGTTGTAATTTGTCATAGCGAACGTGGATATCGCGCGTATTCCCCTCCGTTCTGGCGACCATTTTTTAACAAAAGCGGCGTCCAATTATGAGCGGGCACAACTTGAGGCCAAACGCAGTTCAACTATCCCTAACCCAAATCCCACCCCACACGATTCCACGGCATACCATACAACCTCGCCTGTCGCTACGCGGATGCACCTTGATGAACACGATCATGCGAAACCATACGCACAACCACCGTCCACCCTTTAAATAAAGATGACACACGATACAATCCCGCTTATGGCTACGTGGATGAACTGGGGTGGTCATGAATGTTGCCATACCGTGCGTATACTGCCGCCTAAGGCTACGATGCGACGCACCTGGATGGCCATGATGCCCGGAATGATGGGGCAGTCGATACCGACCCCTCGGCATCGTTTCACGTACCCGAGGTAAGCCTCCGTGTCGTAAAAAAACTGGGTCACCACGAAGTCAGCCCCGGCGTCCACCTGGGCCGCAACAGGCGCGCATACACACGCACGAAAATCGCGGAAGCAGAAAACACCGAAAACACCGAAATCACCGAAATCAAGCTCAGAAACAGCACGCACGGCGCGCGATGGGAAATAGCGTAACCCGCACGCGTAGATGCCGGATAGGTAGTTGTGACCGACGGCACACCTCCGCAAAGTAGGAACCAAGGCGGCAGAGTAATACTCCTGAGGGGATAGGCTATTCGGGGGACGCCCTGGTCCCTCTTTCATCCCGTTGTGGTGCGCATTATTCCCTCCCAAAAAACTTCAGGTATCATACCAAAACGCGCTTGGTGTGCTTGCTCGTCCGCTCAGCCTCATCATAAAAAAATATCTACCAACCTTGTCTTTCAGGTGCTGCAGCTCCAAGCATTCCGCGTCCTGCCCCTCGGCCCCGTCGTCGTCTCCGCCCGCCGCGGCCGCCGCCCTACCCTCAACGTGGCCCTCCGGGTGCCCTGCGATGGCGACGCCGAAGTAGTCTCCGTGTTCCTCTCGTATCAGCCTGACTAAGTCTATTGCATGCCGCAGCCCACCGTCCGCCGCCTCCCAGCTGCTCAGACCTGGACGACAGAAAACGAGGCAGTCCGCCGGCAGCGGCGGCGACGCCGGACATTGCGGTTGCGAAGCCCTCCCGTTCGTTCATCCACCCGCCCACCCACCCAAGAGACAAAAACATCACGTGCAGAAAGTGGACCGGGCAGCCATGGAAAATCTAAAGCAGCACACTGTCGAGGCGAGCCTGTCGAAGTTTCGAACGTATACATCACACCCGGTCACGGGGCGGAGTCGGCAGGGGTGGGTGGACGAACACCACAATATCTACATTGGCAGGCTACGTATCACAAGCTGCTAAAAAGAAGGACCATGGGCCCGGAAAGCGCAAAATCGAACCGCCCCGAGATAGCGTTTCCTCCCGTGCTATCCCCCCCCCCCCCCCCCCCGTTGCTACTGTCGCCCTTGTCCTTCCTTCTGCATTCGTGAGCGGTGCCGCAGGGAAAAAAAAAAATCAAGAAGGCGACGACGAGGGAGAATGGCACAAACCTTTGGCAGGGTCCCCTCGGAGGGCTAGGATGTTCTGTATCCCCGCTTCTCTGGCCTTGTTGAGAGCGCCCTTGATTTCCTCCACCTTTGTGCATGTTTCAGTCGGGGGCGGCAAGGCACAGCGGGCAGCGATAACGAGAACGACACCGAAGCAGACGAGAGTGGGAGGTCAAGCGGCGTACGGTGAACCCTAAACGGCGGGGCGCTTAGAACAATAGTGCCAGCCGTCCGCACGTCATGTTATTCTCAAGTCCTGAACGCTCGAGACAGTAAACGCGCAGAGCGCAAGGGTAAATAAAGCGGGAAGGACAGTTTTTTTTGTCTGCACAAAACGGGGAGCATGACACGGCAGCGCCCATCCGATACATCCAGTCGCTGTCGACGGAGTTCCACCCAGGTATTCAATGCATAAATGGGTAATAGACCGTGCGCGAGGTACGGCGCAATGTTGATGGCATATGCAGATGCTTCACCGCAAGCACCTCACGCCACAGGAGTGATCACGACTAGGGAGTGGCTTGCGTGCACCCGATACAGCAGCGATGTAGGGGCAGAACCGACCTTCAAGTTGGTGCACGTGAGGTGCATCAGAACCTCCACTCCGAGGTACTTCTGAGCGTTGGCGCTGATTGCCAGGGTGAGGTCGCTCGTGCTGCCCCCGGCACCCCACGTCACGTCGACGAACAGCGGCTCCAGCGTCGCCATCCTCTCCATACGGGCGGACCTAAGCCCCGAGCGTAGGACAAGCAGAAACGGCGGTAGAGCATCCCGAGGATCGAGCCGCTAGGCAGTCGATGGTCGATTTGGGTAATACATGAAAGGTAAATATTGAGGGCTGTTCGTAGTTTCTTCCGTCGGTCGGTTGCCGTGTTGGGTAGAAACCACACACCTGGTATTACGGAGGACCATAGTAAATAGGACTCACGGTATACACAAAAAACTATACATTCTCCTGTTTTTATACCAACAATATTTCGTCCTTTTTACCATGGTCCCTCGTGATAGTGTATACTTGGTGCGATATACCAAGTACATTGTAACTTGTTGCATTCAGAATGTTTACTCTCCACATCATCTCGCAGGAATTTTTCACACTCTCAGCAGCCTGGCAGTGTTCTGACCAAGCCGTTGTCACATGGGCGTAGTCCCAACCCCAACCCCCTCGCACTGCTGTACACTCCTTGATTATTGTGTGGAGAATTGTATGCTACACTTTGCTATATAACTGCCGCATACATCATACACAGTTGGTTCGATCAGCTCTTCCGGTCGGTCGTGTGTTTGTTTCGGCCACAACATGAGCGCAGGTTGGGGCGGCTATACATACCGCATAAACATATTTCCTTCGCTACATCGGACGGCAGAGGAAACGTCGTGACGGTGACCACATGCTTTATATACGCTGACACGTTCGCCGAGGCTGTCTGTGAGAACGTCGAGACGACGGTGCGAAAACGGAGGATACTTTTCGCAGGGTTCGTGGCTCGTATGCGTAACGAGAACCTGCCAAAGCGAGTGATGTTTGGCGAAGTGGAAGGGGGAAAGGGCTACTTGCGAGGGCGAGAACACGATATATTGTTGGTAGCCATGCTCACCGAAGCGGAACAACGGACGCTGGCAGCAAAGGAATCGGGCAACAGGTTTAGACGTGTTGAGGGAGCGGCAGAGCAGTACATGAAGCACTGGCTCATTGTCGAGAGATGCTTCACCGAGCGGTAAAGCGGAGACGTTTCACCGAATGAGCAAGTAACAAAACAACAAGCGCTTTAGGTGAAAACTGCGCAACGAGTCGAGACGCCGTTGAGTTTAAGGCCGTCCGGGGGGGGGGGGGGGGGGGGTGTACGTATTATCGTGCATAGCCGTAGTCATATGACCATAGGCGAGTGTCGAGGAGCGCAGGATAGACCGCACTTCTGTCTGTTGGTGCTTGCTGCTGCATACTGCCTCTGCAGCTTGCTGCAGCATGCTGCTGCTGCTGCTGCTGCTGGGCGCTGCAGGTAGGTACTGCTGCTTGCACGACTTCTGCTCGTCCTGCAAGTGCTGCCGCTGCTGCAAGTTGTTTGTTTCTTCAACATAAAAAGCCATGTTTTATCGAGTATTTTCGTCTCCTTTGCGCATGCTGGAAGATTTTCAATTATGACGATATTTCGATGGGAATCCCTAATAAACAGAAGTACTATGAGAAGACACCGTAATACGTCGAAAAAAAATCTCAAGACTTGACCAAATTTTTGACGAGATTGGAACGTCTGCTGGTTTTGGGTCAATCTTGAGAGTACATTTTGAAAGCTTGTTCCCTCGTAAAATATTCGAAGCCACACCCTGCTGAACTACCAACTGCATCGGAACGCCTCTTGCAAAAAGCACGAAAAGCTCGACAGCAACAACACTCATTCTAAGTTCCCGCGAGATACAGCTGCTGGCATGGTGTCAAAGCATTTTTTTTCGAACATAAAAGGAGTTCGTTCCCATTATTTCGTACTTTCCTTTACTAGTTTCAGATGTACATACATGGACACTGCTGCTCCCGGTACTATTTGATTGCAAGTGATACGAGATGGTACACCATACCGGGTAGGTCGTCAGTGCCGTTCCCTTGCGTGCGGGTGCACTGGTAATACGGTACACCTATTATCAAGTACTTTTGCGTTTCTTCCCATGGAGACGCTCTTCGGATCGCAGACTGTCTTGTGACCAAGGGAAATCTTTCGAGGGAGAATAGGTTCCGTAAAAACACCATCATCATCGTCATGTTGCCAGGACATCAAGGATTGGGGCTCGATCGGCTGCTTCCTCAAAGCCCAACTGCCTCATAACGGAAAGGGCGCACTTAAGCAAGTCACAACACCAGCCGACTTCTATCACGCGATACGTACGAACGCTCAGAGATCAGTGACCAGATCAGTGATCAGTGATCAGCGTTGAATCTCGTAGCTTAAAGCGGATTCCTCCTGTGAATAAAACAGAAGGCGCCAGAGCGTAAAGGTGCCTCCGAATCGGTGGTACCAGTGGTGGGAAGGAAAACACAAAAACAACAACTCCTGCTACCTGCCACGGCAGCAGCAGGGCAGCGGTAGTGCCATCCGGCAACTCAGCGTTGCACCTTCGAAGCATGAGATAATATGAACAGCAGTTTGCGGTTTAGCAGCGCCCTCGAGAAAGCGAACACAGGCACTAAGCCGCGCGTACGTTGCCGGCTTCACGACATCAGCCAAGCGCAGAGCAGGAGACAGCCGCTGCGAAAGGGTTACCTGAACTCAACTTTGGGGTTGATTTTAATGCTCGATTAATTTGTTCGAATCGGGTTCATTTAATCATGATATCAAGAGTTTGAATAAAAGCAACACAATCAACCACACGATGATGCTGATTAACAACCATGATTACTTGAGGTTTCCAACAGTTTATTTCGCAGATTCCGGCGCCATCGGCGAGGACGGGATGCACGGGGTCCCTCCCCTCACAACCGTTCTCCAGAGTAGCGTACAGCACAATGCGAAAGCGACGGTAGTACGCGCAACAACAGTGCTCCACTAAGGAAAGCCGTCGCAAGCACTCAAGCCTCCGCAATGTCCCTACCGAAGTGCGTAGCGCGTACCCCGGTATGCTGTCGTCATCCACGTGCTTACGATACCACGCATGGCGTGCATGCTAAATTGGCAATACTCATAATCGCGCTGCAAGCAGTGGTTACACGACATCCCACCAGGACACGGCAGTGACGCGTTCTATCATACTTTTCAGTTTGCGCTTCATGCTTTCATGGAGGAAAGCGATATCGGCCACCCTTTTCCCGCCCATACGACTGCATGTATTGGTGACAAGTCCGCCTACGGAGAAGACGCGTTCGGATGCGGCAGATGACTCTTGAACCGCAAGAAACTTGCGGGCTAGCATGGGGATAGACGCGAGAGGATTTTTGCACTACC
This sequence comes from Macrocystis pyrifera, assembly GCA_031763025.1. Lineage (NCBI taxonomy): Eukaryota > Phaeophyceae > Laminariales > Laminariaceae > Macrocystis > Macrocystis pyrifera. The sequence goes on from JASSKH010000001.1 coordinate 9,318,956, forward strand.
CTAGAGGCCCGCCTGCGGCTTCTACTGCATTCTCTGCAATTTCCTCGGCTCATCTCTTCATGATCTATTCTCTCCTTGGAAGGAGCCAGCACGCGCTGCTTCTTAGCCGGGCTAGCTGCTGGTCATAAGCACACTCTTGGTTGCGCGCCGGGCACATTTTTAACGGTTACTTTGTACATCACGAAACGTCCCTTCTTGATATTGTAAAAAAAACAAGTAGTCATGAATAAGTTGGTGGGCAGCATAACATGTACGAGGTTGTTAAGTTTGTGGTTTTTCCGTACATTTTCGTTCAGATTCTTCGTACGAGCACATTGTGGCCGAACGCTAAGTAGTGGACACGGGAAGCCCGTCCGGACACATTGGTCGAGGTCCGGGCGCAATCCGGGCCCTCTGGAGCGCGTGGCAAAAACTCATTTTTTTCTTTCGGCGGGAGTGGATAAGACTAGTTCCCTGGTTTCAGTACGAGAGGCCTTATTTCGTACGTACGTATGAACGCCGGTAAAATATCATCAGGTTTTAGCGTTGTCACGAGCACACAGTCCAGACAACGGGCGGATAGCACAGAGTTATGACGCTGCCGCCCATAAGCACCAGCAGGCAACACAGTGCATGTGACACACCCATCTGCGCTTGCACCGCTGTGGCTAGTTGTGTTTATCGGAGCCTGCGGTCCTTAGTCCACCATCTACCTATCTTTGCTGCTGCTGCTGTGTGTGACAGACCCACGCCAACTCAGGACGGAAATATAAGTACCGTTTGGATTTAATATTAATACGCCAACGGTCTTTCCATTTCCGATTTTTTTTGTGTTTCTTGTCTCGAGCACACACCAGACATCTACTGTCGACAGCAGATACAGTGCAGAGAACACAAACAACGTGAAAACCCCGCCCAACAGCGCAGGCAGCGGCCAGGAATACCGCACGCGCGCGGTGTACTGCTGTGGCTGGGTTGCTTTAGCTGAGGCTGCGATCCGTCATCCGTCATCACCACCTCTCTCTCTTCCCATGTGCTGTGCATGTGCGTCCGGTGTCGCGCGCCGATAAAAAAAATAGTATGGATCTTTCGTAATATGGTCGAAAGGTCATGATGTCCGATTTTGGACTTAAAGGCGCGAGTTCAATCCTTGCAGATATCATGTTTATTATTTTTTCTCAACTATATATTTGTATCATGCACGTAACATAAGACACCACAGACAACAAAGAGCACACGAGCAGTGCAGGGTGCGTGCTTCAATCAGCTGGCTACAACGCTATACACGCCTGCCGCCCGTCAGCAGAGCAGGAAGCAACATCACGCGTGTGCGGCAGTTTGTTCGCGCTGTACTGCCGTGGCTTTCTACTCCGTAGTTTTTTTTTCTATACCGAACCGTGCGATCTGTAGAGCTGGGGGTCTCTGCAGTTGTATGACACATGCATGCTGCTACAGGTACAACGCTGCTGCTACGGCTGCTGCAGTGCGATGTTCGTGGCCAGGCGAGTGTGGTCGAGAATTCCAGCATCTTCTCCGGCGCATCCTTTCTTATTTCTGCGAATACTATCCCACCACTGTATTGGTGAGTTCCGTGTCACGCGTGTGTGTGCGGTGTATGCCGTGTGTCACGCGTGGAGTGCCTTCAACCCTTTTTTTTGTCGGCAGTCCTCGGTCTTGCGCCAGAGAGGCCTTCTTTCACGTGAGCGCCACAACAAAAGATATGCATCAACATACTGACAAATAGTACACAATGTACGGCGGAACCAAGAAAATGGATAAAAACGATCGAGTCGCTATTAATATTACGGGGGTCCACAGTTAACAGGACCTATGATATATAGATAAAAACCTATATATTTGCCAATTTTTTCTAACAATATTTGATTCTATTTACTATGGTTCCCCGTAATAATAACAGTTCCCCTCTATTTCCATTTATGTTTTTGTCCCCAAAAATGCAGGTGCAGTTCTAAAAGGGTCTGAATGTCTGTATGTACAGTAATAAGCATATCTATTATATTTCATAACATAGCAGGTGTGAAATACTCACCCGGGGGGTGTGTACTCATCATCGTGCATGGCCGAGTCATATGACCATAGACCCTCGCATCCCTACAATGCCGGGACGGAGCACGTCGGGTTTTCACCGACCAGGCAGACAGTGCTCGCACCAAGCGCGAAGCGCCGTGAGGTGTTGGGCGAGTCGCATGAAGGGTGAGCTGCATCCTACTAAGAACCGCTTTAGAGGCGGATTTTCTGGCATATGGACGACAGCATCAATGAATTCGATTTAATTTCTGGTGTGGCCACTTCCAGAGACAGCAATGGGGTTACTATGTAACTGTCTCGTGGGTGCCACGCCATGCACACACTACGTGATACGATCATCTCCCTTGCGCGGAGTGAAGGTTCTTCCCCCACAAAAAGGATCTAACTTGACCACCACAGTGGTAACCGCTAAAAAAAAACAAAAACAAAAAAAAAGGTACCCTGGGTGTCTAGCTCACGCAGTGACAGGCGTGTTTTACAGCGTCGTCACCAACCGACGCCAACCCAACCTATATATATATATACCAGGTATATAATATAGGGGGGGATTTTTCACTCGTGGCAAGCTACGTGCAACCTCCGAAATTTCTTTTCTTCAATTCACTACTTTCCAAAATGTTGACACGCCCACTCCTTGAACTCGGCAGCTTCTCAAGCAGATTGTGTCTTTCTCACATAAATGTATACCCTGCACGGGGTCATATAAAACCCGTAGTGCGTGCGATCGGAGTACCACACTCAGCTTGCAAATAAGAGTTTCGTGAAATCCTCGATCTCACACATGTTGTTTTTTATTATATAATGAGGTGCGCGAGCCGTTTTTATTTGGTTTTCCAAGGAAAAAAAAGCCTTTTCATAACGAGTCGTACGAGAGTAGAGTGCCTTGTTCTTAGTTTATCCGTAAGTGGGTGTGTGTCATCGTGTGTGTACTTCCAACATTTTTTAGGCCACGTTTGTGCACCGCGCTCAACGCACACGGTACCAATGCCAGTCCGGGCGGGCTCTGTGCACGCACGCACACAAACGACACATTCTCGTGCTGGTGCGGTTGGAAGTCGTTCAGAGTTGGTCGAGCAAGGTGCGGCAACGTGTGTCGGCACATGGCTGGGCCATGATTTAATCAAAACAGAACCGTAAAATATCAAAACGTTTTAGTTCTCTTGAGTTACCTAACGAAACACAACTCTTCGAGTACTCGAAGGCAGGCTGTGCCTGTCCATAGCAACATTCGGGCCGTGTCCTAAGACGTGCTGCAGGTGGTGTTGTCAGACCCATCCTCCTACCGATGAGGGGACGAATAAGCAGGAGCAGATCTGCTGGAGATGTCGTACAGCAGTAGTAGTGGTGGCACCTGTCATGACGGCTTTTGTTTTTTGAGTTGCACGTAACGAAACCCAACTCCACGAGTACTCTTAGTCTGTCAACAGCAACGTTCGGGCCGTGTCCCGAAGACATGATGCAGGTGGTGTTGTCAGGCCCACCCTCCTACCGATGAGGAGACAGAGAGGCAGGAGAAGCTCTGATATAGATGTCGTGCAGCAGTAGTAGTGGTGACATCTGCTACGAGAAGCTCCGTTGGACATGCCGGGTTGAAGATTTTTCGTCCCCAAATTATGCCGAATTTCGAGTTGGGAACCAGGAAGCACACAACTAAATCGAGTACGTGTACAAAGGGTTCGAGGGTTGGACCGACAAGCCGAGCGTAAAGCGACGCTGACCCTGGCCTCGCGTGCCCTACTGCCACTACTGCTGCTACCGTTTCGCTGCTGGAGAACCTCTGCTGCAGATGTCGTACAGCAGTAGTAGTGGTGGCACCTGCTACGAGAAGCTCTGGTGGACATGTCGGGTTGTAGATTTTCGTCTCCAGACTATGCCGAATTTCGAGTTGGGAAGCAGGAAACACACAACAAAATCGAGCACGTGTACAAAGTGTTCAAGGGGTAGGCCGACAACACGAGCGTATAGCGACGCCGACCCTGGCCCTGTGTGCTCTGCTGCTGCTGTTGTTGCTGCCACCGCCACGTCTGCTGCTGCTGCTGTTGACAATTTTTAGTTCTCAAAATAATGAACCCAAACGTCACGGATACATAAGGCCCCGTACGTAGATGTTCGTTCGTGTTGGTTCAGCATAATCCGTATTCGCCCAGCATGATGCATCGCAGCTATGACTACTGCAGGTACCGAGATCTCGCCGCATTACCACCAATTACTAGCAAAGACAGTCGTCATATTGTACAGCGTTCGTATCGTACTAGGTATGGATGTCGTACGATTATGGTTTTTAAATCGTTTTTGCGCCACTCATCCAGGCATATCTTGTACGCATAAACATACCTACGTTTGTCGTTTTGTTCAACTTGATGATGAGCACCTGCCTCGCGCTCAGCGAGTCTACCACGATGTTTTGTCGCTTCTACGATATTTGCTCTCTTCGCGTTCTTTGGTTTCTTTGCGTGCTTGCTTAGGGTCGATCTTGACGAGGAGTGTTTTCAGTTTTTTTCGGTATTTTCCTAATCTCGGACTGTTTTTTAGTTTTTTTTTTCGGTATTTTCGGTATTTTTCGGTATTTGCAAAAATACCGAAATGTCGGGAAAATACCGAAAAAAACTAAAAAAAATTCCTCGTTAAGATCGACCCTTATCGTGCCACACTTTTTTTCCCGGAAAAAGAAAAGAAAAAATCTCGCACGAAGAAAGTCGATGTTGTTTTTTCAGCGGTTTGGCAGGCTCTCTTTCGCTTTTTTTAACCGGCTCGTTCAAATTTCTTTTGCACTTTCAGTTTTTTTTTTTCCTTTTTCTTCTTTCGTTTCGTGTGCGTGCGTGCTCCGGTGCGTGCGTGTACTCGGAGCACGGCACCGCGGGCGAGCCCGGCGCCGTCGGGTGTCAGCGGCTGCTGGCGGGTAGAGGGGGGGTTGCAAGGAGCGCGGTCGCCGTTTCCGTGGCTAGGCGTCGCGTGTGCCTCGAGACACCAGGGAAGCATGAATCATGAATAGGCTCTGTCTGGCCTCCAACTGCAGAAGAATGAGTATGTACGAGTCTATAAAGGTCGTAAGGATTGCAAGATAAGATTCAAGGGGTGCTTGTTTTTGCGACCAAGCTGAAGTTCACAGAGAGAGCTACGCAGTCTGAGCACCGACATTGTCGAGCTGGCGAACGAGGGTCACGGTGAACACCGGGCTTCACGGGGGGCGGGCGACGGGGCTCACCACTGTGGCAGGGAGGGAGGAAAGCTATACCCGGACCGAATCGGTCGCGAGGTGGTCGCGAGAGGGGCCGGCGGCGTACGAGGCTGAGAGAGAAGCTCTGCTGTTTGATTTTTTTCTTCTTTAACCGGTGAAAGGTGTTCCAATCAGGTAGAAAATTATTACATGAGAGGGGACGGGTTTTTTTTGTCTTTCCGGAATTTCGGTTTCATTTTCATTATTTTTGCTTTGCTGGTGTGCCGTGCCGTGCTTTCTCTTTTCTACATACCAGGTACATACAGCATATCAAAAGAAGAAAAAAAGTACTACCCTATGTGGGGTATGTACGTACGTACGGCATGCGGCGTTCGGGTTGTTTTCCTGGGTGGAGCATGGAGCACTTGGCATTTTATAAATTTTGAAATACGTCAGCTGTGAATTCGACTGATTAAATAGTTGATACTCAACTTTGCAAGCTGCGTAATACGTCTTGTCAATATTCCATTTTTACCGAATTTTACAAGTATTGTGATAAACCGAACGCGCTTATTCTGTATGTAATTCCTTGTCAAAGATATAGGCCAGCGGCTCCCCTGGATGCTGCCCGGTCAACGGGACAATTTTAAATAATCATTCTGCGCACTGATACTATATAACCCGAACAAGGGATAATGATATGATGTTGCAACATGTTGAAACCTTTTCATTTCACAAATATTTATAGATTGATTGAGTGCTATTGATTTTTTAGGGTGGTATGGTTCTAAGGCCGGATCTTACGCGTTTTTTTTTGAGTGATTGGAAAAGGCAGGAAGTCGGATTTTCCAGCGGCAAAAAGCCACACCAGATCAGTGCGCCATGTGCCGTCTTATGGTGTTTTGGTTTTATTTCATGGGAGAATAAAAATAAAAGAACAGAACCGAGATCTTGAACTACACGTACGTGGACCACGACACGAACGAGTCGTTCACGCCGGGTTGGGCGATCAACCTTCACCACCAGCTCCTCGAAGGAAGGAACGGAATGTAGAACCTCCTGGGGAACTGCGTAAGGGGTTTGCTAGTCGCTGGACCAGCAAGGAGTTCTCGCTCTCGCGGAGCATGAGCTGCCTGCGGCCGTCGTAGTCAGAAAAAAAAAAAACGTTAGGTTGTTTTGATACTGCTGTAGTCTCGTCCTATTCGTCTCCAAAGTTGTTTTGCCTACAGCAGCTGCAGTTGGGCGGCCGCAAGGGACGCGATGCATCATGGTGGCCAAGGTATTGATGCCCTCTCTCTCCGTAGTGGCCGATGCACAACAAGTGCTGGAGCCCAGCGGTGTACAAGAGGTAACCAAGCACGTAGCGTCGTGACCCATCATGAGCCCAGTGTGTAACCTATACAAAATTGTACAATGCCTCCGAGGTCTTGTGCAAAAGCAAATTTTATCACTTTCAGAGTTGATCAGAAAAGGTTGCTTAAAAAAAATCACTTCATGGAATTTCATGAGTGATAAAATCTCGGAGGAACATTTGTTCCACCAAACAGGCTCCATAAGACGTGATTTTGATAAAATCTGATCAGAAACGGGACCAGATACCCCGAAGCCTCCGTAAACCGCCATGTAATCACCTAAAAAAAATTGCATAAGATCTGGCCTAAGACCAATGCCAATGGGAAAGCGAAGTACCAATAAAAAGTTTGAATTCCAAAGATACCCGCCAAAAATTTTCAGAGCACGCTTCCTATGGGCACGATCAGAAAAGAAAAGTTCCCAACTTTTGGAAAAGCCCGAAAAAAACAAATCTGGGGCCGATGTTGGGCCAAGATCGGCCTGAGAAAGACTCCGGTCGATCTTTGGTTCGAAGCGGCGAGATTCCGAGTCCTCGACAGACATCGATCGACAAAACCAACGATTGCGTCATGAATTCTGAACGGAGTGCGCTCGTTAGGGGCTCCGGCCCACCCTTGGGTCACCGTCTTCACACAACGGCCAGTGACGTGCGGCGGGCGCTGGCCAGGCGTACGATAAAAAAACAAATAGCCGCTGGTGTGTACAAAACAGAAGACAAAATCTCTCGATCCGTCTCGAATGGCAAAAAACAGTTTTTTTTTTTTCCAGGTTTGGGAGGATACCGCAGGACGCCGCCGGTAAGCTCTCGCCCCCTAGAGCATGTATTCACTTTCTATCTTCGATGCCGTCGTCTATGCTCGTTGGCCTTGCCCGACACCAAGGGGTTGGCCTTGGGGGCTGAGTCTATATCGAGATCGAGCATCTATCGTCGCACGAGCTGATTTTTATCAGCGTGTTGACAATTTGCAACGAGAGAAAACAAATTGCGCCGCCTGCAGCCGTTGGAAAAAAAAGGAAAACATAAAACATTTTCCCCCTTTTTTCCCACAGCGGCGGTACGAGGATATTTTCGGCTGTTTTTTTAAAGCAATAGAGTGTTTGCGATAGAGGTAAAAAAAACAACAGATTTACTTCCGCTAAAAAAAAATGAATTTCCTTCCCTTCCTGATTTCGGTGTGTTTGCGAGTGAGGTAAACCAAATCCTGCAGGCGACGCCTCCGAAAATAAGATGGGAAGTGGGGAGGTGAGGCAAAGCGGCAAACAAAAAAAAGAAGAACGGGAAAAAAAATAGCGGCAGCCCAGCAACGTTTCGGCGGCAGAGTTGACCGCGAAGCCACCATTGCCATCCCACGACTACAAGCAGCAGCACAGCAAGCGGCAGCTAGCTGGCGATAGCCGCAGCTAGGGGCAGCTTGAGAAACAAAAATAAACAGCGTCAGTACCAGTACCAGCACCAACCAGCTTCCGTTTTTGGATTGCTGTTGCTGCTGCTGCTGCTGCTGCTGCTGCTGCTGCTGCTGCTGCTGCGCTCGGCCTACGCAAGCCACAGCGCCGGCGCGCTCCGCTCCGCCGACGCCGCCGCCGCGGCTGCTGATGTCGCTACTGCTGCTGCTGCTGCTGCTGCTGCTGCTGCTGCTGCTGCTGCTGCTGCTGCTGCTGCCGCAGTATGGTGAAATCGAAATGATACACGAGCTGTCATGTTGTCGCGCTCTGTACGAGCACGAGTACGAGTACGAGTGAGTACGAGTCCTTTTTGGGACGACGCATCCTCCACGTCGTCACCAAGCGGGCGAAAGCGTGTACCGTAGCAACGGCGGCGGCCCGCTGGCACAATCCAACGTCGCTCGTGCGCGCTATACCCAAGCTACACCTCTCGAGCCTCTGTGCTCCCAGCAGTTGTCGTGATGCGTACGGCAAGCAGCATGGTGGCATGGAAGATGCTCGGTGTTTTGATCCTTCGAGATTTGAGTTGCGTTCTGTGTCGGGATAATGCTCGGTGCGTGTAGACCAATGAAACAGAGAGCCTAAAGTTACCGTAACTTTCGCTGAAATCCTTACTTCGCTAAAGTACTTTTCGGCCGTTTTTTTTCGGAAATTTACCTCAAATAGTTACCTCGGGAGAATTTTTAGAGAAGTAAAAGTAAAAAAAAAAAGAAATCGCAAACGCTCCAATATTTTTGAAAAAAAAACTTTCGGACTTGGCGTTTCCATTGGCATAGGTCTAAGTGTGAATAATTTTTCATTTGAAAATGGCCTGTTTGCACCTAATTGTTTGAACCGTCTGTTCCGTTCCACTTTTTTTTTTTTTTTTTTTTTCCTCCAGCGGATTGGTAAAAATACTTCGAGCGGACGGCGCGAAGCGTATGTATGTCGCGTCCGAGCTGTTTTTTCCTGAAGCATGGCGGCGGGACTCTTGGCATTGTCAAGTCGCCAGTTTGCAACTGCAATCATAAAAAAAAACTACGTTCAATCATGGACCTCTGCTGTCCGCTTGGCATTATATGATGTACTTTTCCTTACTGAGCGAGCGTAGCGGGCGGCGTATGCCGCCCGCGGAGCGAAGCGCCTTATATACTCGTCAGTACAGCAGTAGGACAGGTATCGAATCTTTCCTGGCACCATCCGCCAGGGGTAAGCGTTGTATATGGTACGTACACAACACCACAAGAGGATCAGCAGAGAAATGCCACGAAGGTCATGGTGTAAGAGTGGCATCACGCATCACGAAAACCGATCATATGAGACCCAACAGGCACACAGCCTAAAGCCTGAACCCATGATACCCGTGCGGACCTCGTACCAAGGTACCACGTACGAGTACCACTATACTCTATCGACGCAAGCAATTTGAAAAACCAAGAGTCGATAACATATGCTCGCTGCTTGTACGGAGGTGCCATCTCGCACAGATGAGAGTACACGCTACCTATGCCATCGCGGAAATAGATGGGCATGTGGACATAGAGTTACGGTGATGAACTCTCTTTGACTCGCGGGTATGGTGCATGTCCTTGACAGCCAGGGCCGGTACGGGCTGAGATGTGATCTTTCAGGGTTTATACTTCCTTGCGCTTACAGATTTTCGACACCAGCCGACGTTTTCGGCGGGAAGAACTCGAAGGAGTAGAACGGTTCCTTGGATTCCACTGCATGCTTGATCTTGTCTATTATCTTCATGGTAGGGAGGTACCTCAGCGTCAATGCAGCTAGTGTTCGCCGCGTGGGTCGGTTTCTGTCTGGTTTGCAGCCCATCGGTGCGCAGAGTAATAAACAGCATGGCCCCTTACCGTAAAACGCCTCAGCGGAAAAGCAAGAAACCTGGAACTCCTCATTCAACATCTCAGAATTTTACGTAAAGCCGTATCAACACCAACTACAACTACGCTGTAAACGCGGGCTGCCGAGGGGGCATCGGTGGCGGAGCTGGCGGTGTTATTGGTGAAAAAGTACGGTCGTGCTCGTTGCTTTAGGCCTCTTCAACAAAGCAGGTGAATCGCCAGAAGAATCAGTCTGTGTGCGTCTTCTGGATTTACCTCGTGTAGTGTTGTCATCTACTTCCGTTCCTCCACCTTTCGGCAGTACGAGGATGATGCCCATCGAGACGGCTGCCGAACTGCTTCGTTGAACACACACATGTAGCCCCAGTGTGCCCCGGTTTCTGCGAGTACGTGTGCCCTAAAGTTGTTTAATGTAGTTATCGTGATCGTCTGCCTTTTGTGTTCCCACGAACTTTTGCTTCGAGACAGCAGTGGATCCACGCCCGCTGTTTCCAAGCGGTGCTCTCTCCCCATGTACCTGGTACTACCGTAGATACCTCACCTCCTTGTACTGCAGTATATAGACGGACGCAACGTGGCGGTCGCTGAGCTGCTTCAAGATCCGGACCCCCACCTCGAGCTCTCCTCATCTTGTCTGCCTGACCTTGAACCTGGGAAACATTTTAAAACATATTTCGCGGGGCCTGTGGACTTCTTGGCGAGGGACATGTGTTGCCCGTTGACACACAGCGGTGCATATGAACACATACGGGTACGGGCCTTGCTCACTCTTTCCTACACTGCTTTGTACGGCACTTGGTACCTACCAGGTATTGGTAGCCCACGAGTAGGCAGTAGACGTGCACTCAATGTACCTGGTACAGTGTAGCGAAGTAGTACGGCAGGCTAGACGAGTAACAGTACAACAACGCATGTGGTATTTTACACCGGTACGGGTATTTCATACTGGTACCTGGTACCTCAGGATACCTGGTGGTACTTTGTCTGTGTATGAGTACGAGTACGTATGATACGTGAGGGTTTTTCGTTCTTTCTGCAAGTTGCTGCGCCAAACTTCAGGGTTGGTGCGATCTAGGGTTGGCGCGATCTTAGCCTGCCCGCCCCAGGGTCTGCCCTTCCTTTGTTTTAAAACGTTGATGTTGCTACGTTGAACAGCTGATCATCCTGTCCAAAATACCTCGGTAGGGTGTGAAACAACTTCGAGCACAGCAGTTCAGTTTGGTACGTGTTGGTATTATACATACATACAACACTCGTCTACACCACAGATGTAACTATAGTCGGAGACATCCGCTGACACGGCTGTAGTGCACACCAACACCCATTGTCTTTTCCCCCATTTTCCTGCAGTTCCTTCAAGGACGAGGTCATGGTGTTTGTGTAAGACAGACTATTATTACACCCGCCGGTACGCTTTCGAAGCCAAGGTGGAACGGCAAGGTGGAAAATAAAGCTGTGCTATTCTCTGTTGTGCAATATATGCTGCTGGGTCTCCAGCGGCAGCTCGATGCACGTAATTACTGCTTGTGCACGTACTTTATATTTTACTACTGTACGTGTATATGGGTACATCAACCGTAGGTTTTCATCTCCGGAGCAACGCTGCTTGTAGTAGCTTGTCTACTCGTATTGTACTGCCTGAGAGCAATGGTTGTGTTCGGTGAATGAGGCTTCCCGGGCACCGGAGATCAGAGACGTGGTGTACATATAGGTGCGCGACCTGTGTCTATCGGAAGGACTAATCGGGCTTTACTGTACCTGGTATCTGCGGCTTTGGTGTTGTCGTGCTACTGTCGCTGCTGCTTCACGTACATACCAGGTATATTTCACCGATCAACCTCTGGTCTTTCGAGCTTCGTCGTATACCCTCTGGTACATACAACTTTTCCCGTAGAATTTTCCTGGAGTCTCTCCTGATCCAGGCCCGAACTTTGCAAGGAATTTATGAGGCCGGCGCCCTGCACAGAAATTTAATTACCTTTCTGGGCGTGCGGGCAAACTCCCGGTAGTATCGCGCCCTGAACCTGCTCTGGCCGGCGCACGGGTGGGCAGGTGGGTGGGCGGGCGGGTCTCCCGGCGAGATCGAGGCGCACTCACTTGCTTTGCTCTCCATCTCGCACAGACCACACGCGCCGACAAGATCGCGTGAAGATACGAAAATACGGTGTTCGCCGAGACCCCGGTGCGCACACGGTAGACGGCAGCAGACAACGCGCCTCTATCGCATGACCATTCCGGCGTCGGGGTCTGATTGTCAAGACCAGCTCCTCTCTTCCGGGTATATTCCGCGGCCGTTGCTGTGGCGGCGCACGTTGCAGTGTGGAACGAGGGCGTACTGCAGTTCGCGCTTTCATAGTCGCGGCTGCCGAAGCGCAGGAATCGAGAGGGGGTGGAAGGAGTCTACGGGGGGATGCGAGTGCGCCACTCTCCACGTCATATGTGTTCGGTGTACCTACGCGGACGCGTACATGCATCCTCAGGTTGTCATACGCCGATCAGCCGTCCTCGAAGACGACACGTTGGCAACATGCAGCTCGTATCTGAAAGAATTTATCTTCCCACAGTTGTGTGTCTTGAAGTACCCAGCCTCGTCGACGACTAAGCACTCCGGTTGACGTAGAAGAGAACCGCAAGCTTCGATTCACCTCAGGGCTAGTTACTCCGCGACTACCGTAGCATCCACTTCTAATAGCGCGGGCCGCGCGTGTGGACGCTTTACCATATACCAGGAAGCAATGTCCGCACAGCAGTAGATCAGTGTCTCGCGCCTTGTTTCGCTGCAGTACCTAGCTATGAGAGAGGCATGCCTCCTCGGGGACGCAGTGCAATCGGGGGCTTCCAGGTGCGAACCGAACGGGAGGCGTCTGGAGAAGACAGCGAGACAGACATATCTGGGCTGACGCGTTACTCCTCAGGCCAGCCATAATTGTGTTCGAAGGAGACTTGTCGCCCATGCGATGCAGCGTCCACGCACGGGTTTTATGTGGTATGTGCCCGGCAAACGCACGACGATCGTCCCTTCGTTGAGCATTTGTCGGCGCACCTGCATATTCAGGATACTCGGATTCAGTAGCGTCCACCGAAGCCCCCCCCCCCCCCCTCTTTGTACGAAGCACTACTGCGCACTCTACCGTAGTCCGCTTCTACTTACGCCCGCCCGGCAACATAGTTGGCTGCACAAGTCCCTGCACTTTTTTTTCCTCCGTGCTTTACCTCGGCGCCCCCGCGTACCCTTCGAGGCACGTCCTGCAGACATGTCGTAGCGTCGTGGCACACACCAGCAACGTGCACAGCGGGGCCCCGAGAAACATTGTGCCACGTGCTTCCGCAGAATCGCGCTGCCAAAATATGTTTCGGCGCCAGTAAACCGCTGTGATCCACGTCATAAGCGCAAAATTCCTACCCTGCAAGTACTGACAACACGTTGGATGCTGGATACAGGCAAAGGCTCCGATACACGTTTTTTGTTTGCGGCGCATGGTGGGGCGTGGTTCCCCCGTTTTCTCCAAGCTCTTTCGCTAACAATCTTACCCCGAGCGTGTCTCTCCTTGAATTGCGGATGTCAGGGGGGTCGATAGACCTACTACCGTTATGTAGCGACCCGGAGGTTGTGCGAGCACTACCCTCGTCCCATCCCACCCGTGTCGGCCTTCGGAATGTCAATATTTATTTCAGGTACGCTAGACTCCTTCGCGCCAAGGTCTTTCTTTGCGGCATCATCAAACGCCTATGGTCATCGCCTTTTCGCCAAGACGAACGATTTCCCCCGCGTTCGTACGTGTGCGCTTGTGGTGGGTGGCCTCTGGTCGCGCGTTCGAAAATAGAGGGTATGCACGCGCCGTGACTTCGACGGCAGCTGGCAGCCTGCCTGAACAAACACTTGTTAGGAAGGGTGACACTTGTAGGCGGCGCGCTCTAATGTTGACGACGTAAAAAAACTAGGGTGCCCAAAAAGATGCCTGAAGCCCCCGCCGCGACGTTTGGTAGAATATGGTGAGGCGTTTTGTGAAAAACTTGGGGTTTTCTGTCCCCGGGTTTGAAATACCCAAACAAAAAAAAACACGATCAAGAACGGGGCAGCTATCGATGAAACGACAAGCAGCTAAACAGCGCCGCCGCCGCTGCGCACCCAGAGCCACCAATGGGAACCACCGGAACTGAGTTTCTGGGATCCGTCCTGTTGGTGTGCTTTTTTCTGTACGATTGCTGCGCATTGGCGAGGCAGCTTCATCTTGGCAGCCTCGACCCTTACACTCCGCCGGGAGCACAGCTAGCTCCAGCTGCAACAACAGCAGCATCCCGCTGTTTCTGGTTATTTTTTTTTTTCCACTCGAGGTCGACTTCAGACTCCAGAATGAGATCATACCACAAGTGTACGCACATATGTATAGTAGCATGATGCAGCAGTAGTACTGTTGTTGCTTTGTGGTACTACTGCTGTACGAGTACGCCGTACTACTGTACTCGTCGACGAACACTGCAGTAGCATACGGAGCCTGATCCCCCATCTCGATCTCTTCTCTCTTGTGTACGGTACTACAGCAACATCACTCCGGTAGTATGACGGGGGTCCATAGTTAATATGACCTATGGTGTACATAAAAATCTATATATTTACCTATTTTCATTGACATTATTTGGTCCTATTTACTATGGTCCCCCGTAATAGTAGCGTATTGGAGCCTGATCCGATGTCTTCTCTGTCATGTGACCGATCAACAACCACAGCTATCACGAACTGTTTTTACCGCGAGATGTGTTTTCCAGTGTCCACGGGACAGCAACGACGACTACTATCACCGTTTACCATCCAGCAACGCACACAAGTTGACGGCAGTTATAAATATCCTGCAGTGGGAGATCCTAGTGACGGCCATACTCTCTCGCCAGGTCTACCACTCTGTCTTGATGTGTGGCACTCCCGCAAATGTTCCCCCGCCAATCTTCATGACTGCAACGCACCGGTTTTCGGCTCATCTCGATCAAATTTTGGTTGACGTCCGCTTCCCCAAAGAAAGCAACGTACTGTCGTAGGCGACGCACGTAACGAAGACCTTTGGTAGACGTAGTCGGCTTCCGTCGACTGTTTCTTACCCGCACGTGTTAAGGACATGGCCGGCGCAAAAAGCCCGGGTGGTCTATTTTTGACAAAACCCATGTAAAGGGAAAGAGGTGGCGTCAGTTCTTTCGGAGCATTGGGTATTTCACGTCGAACAAGCCAAGCTCATTAAGGGTTTAACGGCGCTTCGGTTGGTCCTCAAATCTTGATCGCGATTGACCAATACACGAGGTCATAGGTGTTGGAGAACGGTTCGTTTAGGCCGAAGCTTAAGGGCACCCTTCGTGAGGACTTGGCTCGTTTTGTGTGTTGGACGTGCCACCAGAATTGGCGGGGAATATGATGCCCGGGGCTTGTTGCAGACGGAGCAGCTCGAGCTGAAAAGGTAATGATCGGCCAACGGATTTATTACAACGCAGAATATCTGCGAGTGTGGAGTTCCCTTAGTTCTGCGGAACTCTGGTGAGGTACTGGTGTAGACCCTGTCGCCCAACACTGGCCGCTTCGGTTGCTCCTTTGAGATGGTATGAGGCGTGTGCGGACAGCGATGGTGGGAGTCGATGTGATGGCTTCTGTGCACACTGGGGGGGGGGGGGGGGGGGGGGGGGTACTCGATAGGAGAGATGTACTCGATCTCATGCATGGCCGTAGTCGTATGACCATAGACCCTCGCATCCCTACAATGCCGGGACGGAGCATGTCGGGTTTTCACCGACCAGGCAGACATTGCTTGCACCAAGCGCGAAGCGCCGTGAGGTGTCCGGCGAGTCGCATGAAGGGTGAGCTGCATCCTGCTAAGAACCGCTTGTGAGGCGGACTTGCATATGGATGACAGCTTCAATGAGTTAGTTTAATTTCCGGTGTGGCCACTTCCAGAGACAGCAATGGGAGTACTATGTAACTGCCTCTTGGGTGCCGTACCTTGAACACTACGTGATACGATCACTTCCCTTGTGCAGAGTAAAGGTTCTTTACTTCGCAAAAATGATCTAACTAGACGACCAGCTGTGGGCGACCGCCAAAAAAAAAAAAAAAAAAAAAAAAGGTACCCTGGATGTAGAGCGGCATGTTTTACGGTGTCGTTGCCAACCGACGCCAACCCAACCCATAGATATATATGGGGCGTACTCATTTGTTGCTTGCCTTAGTTATTTGACCATTGACCACGCATCCCTTTCGAGACGGAGCACCGTTTCTACTCCTAATAGAGACACCTCCAACAATTGGGCGCTCATTACGTTGTTTCCATATCTGTGCACACGGGGGAGGGTACCATCATACCCTCCAGCAGAGAGCCAGTCTACAGGACCATGTGCTCTCCAGCCGTTCAAATCCAACTAGCTGCTGGCATTTGATGATGTGGAACTCCCCCCCCCATTCGTGCACGGCGACAGAGGCTGACACCGCCATGCAATCCTGTGTCCTCAGAACATCGTACCGGAGGGGACCAAAATCTCGGTCAGCGCACAAGACTGTTTTGTTTCATCTTCCTGTGTCTCACTTTTGTCGCGCTAACGACGCTAGAACCCCCGGCGCTGTATTACAGTTTGATGTGTGCCATGTATGCCTCTGCAAGTGAAATCGTTTTTTCGTTTTCGAGGCATGAAACCCTTGAGGCACACGCCACCCCCCTTCGAAACAACGACCCCCCCCCCCCCCCCCCCCGGCTGCGCGGTGCTGGGATGTATGAGGTTTTTCTCATATGGGATCACGAGTGTCTAGTCCCATTCCACGATAGCTGCCCCCCGTCATCTTTCCGCTGTTGTTTCATAGGTTCGCCTGTTGGTGCTATCATGTAGCGTGCCCAATGTTTCCTCGGCGTACCCCTCCGCACGTTTTGTCTGCTGCGTTCTGCTGCATTCTGCTGCGTTCTGTCTGACCCTTAGCGAACAACCCTGCGCGCAAACTTCCTGAACAAGGAGCCCCTTTGGCGGTATTGTTTCGCCAGGCGAGGCCGCGGCCGTTTCCGAGTACCGTTTACCGCCTGAACTCGCTATCGGACTGAGCGCGCAAAAAGGGCGGCGTTTACGCGAGTCAGACGGGGCATCGCCAGGCGTAGCAAGTTGGATATCGACAGTTGAACGTGTGCTTTACTCCCTAGCGAGAAGCGTCTCGACGAAGGAAGATCAGCAGGGATTTATAAGGGTAAGGGGCGAGCACGTCTTCAGCGGAATCAGGCTGAAACAAGGGAGAAAACACTGTGGCGGCATTTTGCTTGGTGGCGGCTTCTGTTTGGGGCCACAAGCAACGAGCACGAAGCTATTTCGTTTATAGAAGCAAGTCCAGCTGTTGTGCCTAGACATAGCGTCAGCGAACGGCCACCGAAAGGTACGACTTGAAGACATCGGACTGTCCTGCAACTACGTCTTCAAATATCTGCAACGAAGGCTACGGCGGCGAACCAGAACAGCCACGACCGTAGCAGCGGCAGCAGTGGCAGCAGCGGTAGCAGCGGCGGCGGCAGCAGCAGGATAACCTTGAGCACACACAGCACCGATAACGCGACGGCGAAGTTAGTGGGATGTCTTTGCCCACCTCACCCCCCCCCCCCGCCCTCGGCGCCGAGCTCAGCAAAGTGGAGGCCAGGCAGGCAAAGAACCTCTGGGTGACCGGCAAGGCGATAGACGGCGTCGCCGATCTCATCGCCAACGCGAAAAGACGCCTGGACGAGCGGCTGCGGGCGAAAGGGTCTGGGCAACCCTCTGGGAAGTCGCCTCTGAAAACTCCGTCACAACCAGCTGCAAAGAGGTCGCCTTCTAAGTCTCCATCGGTAGTCGATTCTGCGTCTCCTTGTTCTTCCTCTGCTTCTATGAGATCACCGATGAAAACCCCATCATTGAAATCTCCGTCGAAAGCTCCCTACTCCCCGCTAGCAGTATCAGGGGCTGCGGGAGGGGTTGACATAGGGGCGGAGGAGATGGACCTAGAAGACTCTAAAGGCGGTGGTGGCGGGAGCGGGGGCGTTGGGGGCGAGGTAATACTGGCGGAGCTGGTGAAGGGCATCGAAAGGTTGAAGCCTTTGGAGTCTGTGGCGTCGGAGCACAAGAACTTCCACGCCACGATTTCCAAGCTGGCCAAGGCGGCGGAGAAGGTATGATGCTTCACGGGTTCATGATTTCTTCTTTCAGTTTTGGTCGTTCACGCTTTTGATTATTATTCTGTTGGCTCGGAGGACTCGAAGGGCATAGCAGTTGTTGGGATGATCCCACCGCTTCGTGAGGCGCTTGGAACAGGGGCGCGGAACCCTCTCCCTCCTCGTGATGCCCCCCGTTTAGTTGTTACATCTAACTCTCCGACTCGAATCGCATGCCGTCAAACAAACAGCATTTCGGGGGCGATGTGGAGAGCATCCGAAGAACGCCTGGGCTCAACCAGAAGGCTCTACACACGGCCATCATCACCCACCTCTACCGCAAAGGAGCGTTCCGGTCGGCGGCGAAGCTAGCAGAGGTGAGACAAGCTAGCGATGCACGACCGGGTCTCCCTGGAGAGCGGGCGGGGGCGGCGGTTGAGCGAGAGGGGAAGGTTGTGGTTTGGTCACGTAAGGGGGTCGCCGGTGGGTCTCCATTGGTGGTGGCATTGTTGCACCTTTGCATCACCACGATGGCAAGACGGGTGGCACGCGTGCTAGGGTTCGGGTGAGATAAAAGCCAGCCACCTTCTCGTCGTTAGTGCTGAAGCACCCGTACGCTCCGGGTTTTTTTCTTGGCGCGAACGCGGGGCGGGCAGGGGGAGTGGCGTCGATTTCTGGACGTTTTTTTCGGCCTTGTCCTCGCTGACTCTGCGGAAACATGCGATTCGTTCTCGACGGCCACATAACTTCCCAGAACGCGTAGAAGCTAACGCCTCTGCTTGCTGCGTCGTGTGTGGCGCGCTGCGATTTCAGGAGTCTCCCGCGACGGTGCCGGCGGACACGCGTTCCCAGTTGCTGGAGATGCACGGGGTGCTTGAGGCACTCAACAAGGAGAACCTCGGCCCCGCGGACAGGTACTGTTTCTGGCACGGGCGATGCTGTTCGTTTTTGTTCGGTCTTGCGTTTCGCAAGTGGAAAATCGTCTACATAATGTTTACCGTGTTGGTGGAGATCGATCAAGCAGAGGGTTAACCCCACGTATAGAAACGCGGCGTTTTACAGTCGCCGGGTCTGGTTCGTTGTGCCGATTGGACACAGCAGAATGTCGCAACGACGCACGGCCGGCCGCCACCAATTATTTCCTGTAGTTTCAAATGAGCAAGTGCTGGTAGCTGGAAGCTCGAAATCCGGTTGTCCTCTAGCACGCTGCAACAACGTGGGCGCATTGGTTCCTCCCAATCACTAACTATTCAAGACGGGGAGATGCCTTGAGACCCCGGCGGCGGGTATGTCCACTGCACGCGAACCGTCGGAGTCTTTACCCACCTCATTCCAATAATCATACCCCAGTAAAAAAAAAGATGCCATCCGCCGTTTTTTTTGTGCTGCTTCCAGACGCCATCGACTCGTCAGGTGTGATATCCGTATGATGTTGGTTGCTGCTGATGCGGTCTCCGATGCGATGGACTGCGGCCGGTGCTGCATTCTCTCGAGTAGACTAGAGCCCAGCAGCTTGTAAAAACCGGCCGTTATGTTTTGTAATTTCGGTGACTGCTTCGTCCTGCCGCGTTTCGGTGTCCGCGTGCCCGTGTGCGTTTCACACATTTGCTCGCCATGCCTTTTTGCGTTACGTGTTTCGTTGTGTCGTTCGCTCTGGTCCGCTTTTAGTTTATCTCGCGTTCAATGGTGGAGACAATCGCGCGGACGCTGTCAATGAACGACGGCAGGCCGCACCGCACATATCATATTATCATGTGTGGGTGCGCGAGGGGAAGGATCAACGTTGAGCCCTTTGTCAACCGAAACATATTATTGGGGCTCGTCTAGGTCTCAACCTGACCACGCATGGCTCTCCCTCCCCGCCGTTTTCTACTCCACACGAACGTCTTCGCCGCCGATTCCCTTACTAGGTGGTTTGAGAAGCGACGGACGGCTTTGGAAGGGGTGGGCAGCTCGTTGGAGTTCCAGCTTGCCCGCTTGCGTTTCCTCTGCTTTTTGAAGGTCGGCACAAGGGTAGGGGGCGTCGCGGGGAGATGGTTTCAATTTGCTGGTAATAGGTAGAGTTTTTGCTGCATTTTTCATGCAACCGCGTTAAAAGTGTAACTGCGATAAGGCTGGAGGCTTTCTTGCCGCGCGTGTTCCCGGCTGACGATGTACAACCCGCAAGAGTCGAATCACGCCATTTACGTTCGTGCGATAATTTTTGTAGGTTCGGCTGGCATCCCCATAGCTGATTATCGGCAGGTACCGACTCGGGTGAAAGTCTGCGACTGCGGTAATGGACACTTTTGCTGTGTGTGCAGCGCGAAGTTACTCCGCTATGGATTTCCTTGTCGTCTGGTTGCGGACGTCGCCGGCTGACCGTTGCGTCTGTCACCCATCGCATCGTTCTGTGTTTCGTGTGTGTGCAGGGCGCTGACCCGCAGCTGCGACGAGAGGCGATGCAATTCACTCGGGAGAGACTCACGCCTTTAGCCGAGGCTCACATGCGAGAGATACAGGTGACAATAGCGCCCTGAAGGGGTTATTGCCCAACTACTGTACATTATATCCCGCGGCACCAGTACATGTATACTCGTAGGCGTATCTGGAAATAGCGCAGCGTCGAAGGTGATCGCGCTTGAAGAAGTGTCTTGCTCTTTTTTTCCCTCCAGGGGGCTAGCTGCAGCCGCGTCCCGGTACATACACCGCTACGCCGTCGCGCGAGTTTGCACCCGTCCTCCCTCACCGTTAGCGCACGACGCCTCAGGGACCGCGGAGATGGTGCGCTTTGCGCCCGTGCGGTGGTATCTGGCAAAAACGCCTGGCATATATACCATTTTTCTTGCGCGCAGGGTCGTGGGCGGTTATTGTGTTTGGCGGATCGACCGAACTGGAAGATGATCGAACCTTTTCCCCACCCACCCCGCGATGCGCGTTTCTTTTTCCGACGTGATCGATATGCAGGAATTGATGGGGAGTCTATTGTGGGCAGGAAGGCTGGAAGAGTCACCCTACAGTCACCTCCTATCCGCAGACCTGTGGACACGAGTGAAGGAGGCCGTCGTTGTTGACGGTAGCCGTGTGTCCGGACTATCGCGAGAGAGCATACTCTCCGTTGCGTTTCGAGTGAGTTTGGGTTTTATTTCATTTTTTCTGCCCCACTAAATGATGCCATGGACGCTCGAAGCTCAAACTGCCTTTTCGATTTGGACGTTGTTTGGAAACACCCTTCACCAAGAGACGTGGAAGTTATTCGCGGCCGGCTTAGTGCAACAACCCACTAAAGGCGCTTGTCCAAAAAGCAATCCACTTGTTAGAACAGGAGCTGTCACCACGCGAATGGACTATTTTATCTTAGATATCTCGCAGCGCACCTGGGCCGTGGTCGCCTTTTTTTAGCCCCCCTGAAGTACTTGAGCGATATGGGCGTGAACACCCTGGCAATCAGCCTCGCGTACTCTGTTTCTCTTTCGAATTGTCTTTGTTTTTGTTTTTTGTTTTTTCTCTTTGTTTCGTTTTTGTTTCTCTAGGTCATGGAATGTGTATGTCGTGCCTGTCGTACGCAGTATGATGACATGGCATTGCGTTACATACGTGGCAACGTAGTATCTCTGTGGCGTAGCTTTGTGACAACAGAACTTGTATCTCTCTAGGTTTGAAGAATCGGCATGGACACTGGTTGTGCTGGATGTCGACGCGTAGAAAGAACGGTTTAATGTGAAGAAAAAAAACAACTCTTCGTACCAATCAACCGCTCACATCCTCCGTCGTTACCCATGACCAGGCTGGGGTTTTGGCTCTGCCCACA
This sequence comes from Macrocystis pyrifera, assembly GCA_031763025.1. NCBI lineage: Eukaryota > Phaeophyceae > Laminariales > Laminariaceae > Macrocystis > Macrocystis pyrifera. Next base: position 9,340,694 of record JASSKH010000001.1, read on the forward strand.
CTCGTCAAGATGGCCGCCGTTGTGAGAGGCAGCAACAAGGAGTGGGACGGCATGCAGGAGCTCCCTCTGGAGGTCCCGCTCCCCCCCGGCATGCGCTACCACAGCATGTTCTCTTGTCCTGTGTCCCGAGAACCGAGGTAAAATGTTCGTGTCGGGCTGTATGATGAAGGATGCATGGCATGTGCTACCACAACCAGTCTGCACACAAACAGTCCGACATAGAAGTACCAGTTGTTGCGCTTGCCTTGTCTACTATTGTCGTGCGTCAGTCATGATATTATTTTTCTTCGTGTGGAAATATATTCTTTTGCAGTCATTTGAGTCCAACTACGAGATACATTGAGCACGCCCCGTGCTCAGTGCGGCATGCCGTGCTTCTATCTGTTCAAATGGATCATGGCGTCATCTGTCTGTTCCCCTCACCCCCCCCCCCCCCCTCCCAACCGCCACCCCGTATTTCTCTGCAATTCCATGCGTAGCACCCCCGAGAACCCCCCGGTCCTACTCAAGTGCGGTCACGCCGTGCTCAGATCGAGCGTCAGCCGATTGGCTAGAAACGGGTCCAAGTTCAAATGCCCCACGTGTCCCGTAGAGCAGGTGGAGAGCGAAACGATGGCCCTCACGCTCTGACACCTGATGCGGGGATCGACGGCAACTGCATATCGGGTATGTTGTCGGGTGCAACCGGCAAAGCTTTGATGTCAATTTCTCCTTGTCGTAGGCGTTTTGTTCGGATTGTATTTTGTGAGGGGCGAGCTTCGTTGCATTCGATGGCAACAGACCACTACCTTGGCGTGGGAGCAGAATGAGCGGACGAGGGAGCCGAGAGAGGTGACGACTCGCGCGGGACAGCGGGCTGTATTTCTGCAACTTTAGATCGATCTCGCTTTGGTCATCGTCCGTGTTCCTGGACGTTTCTTGGGAAGAATTCGTCGAGCCGCTCGATGTGTTTTTTTTATATGAACCCTCATTGAGCAACCTGTAGTAAGTCGGGGGAAACATGGGATCCAAACGGAGGGCAAAGCGGGTAATGCTACTGTCGCTGTGGCTTGTTGGGCGGTGGGAAGCGCATCGAACCGTTGTTTTTTGCCCGTTAACCTAGAGTATGATACCACGAAGGCGTTATGATCCACTGACGGTACGTACTGGGAGTTTTTTTTTTCTGTGAGAGGGGTGTTTACTGGGATGTAGGGATGGAATGGCACGTATCCTGACTTGCGTGTTTGTGCGCGCCATGCTGCCGTGTGCAGTACTGTTTATGGAACGCAATCCTTCGAAGGCATTCGCGCACTTGTCGTTGTATTTATGAGCATGACAACCGCCAGGCCTTATTCGCCACGTGCTAAAGCGCAGCTGTGCGCCACACGCGTTTTCGCTCACCCTGTGCGAAGTGTACGAGTAGATCAAGACGTTCTCCCACGAAAACCCTTGCGTTGTGTTTGGCCCACAAATCAACGGGCGCAAGTTTTTTTTCTGGACCACGCTCCCAAAAGGCAAAGCGGCGCTGCCCCAGTCATGCACAGCGAGCACCATAAAGACCGGCAGGTCGGCCGAGCTGATGTGCCCATGTGCTCATATTGCGGTCACTCGAAAGGGCAACGCCAACTGTATGCCTAGTACTGCTGTTGTGTGCCTGCCGGGCAAGGTCGAACTGACTCAGCAATGTACGCACAGCTTATGCGAAGCCCTGCGTTGTTCGTGCCCTGCGTTTTTCGCTTCTACGTACAGTACTAGCCCAGTGAAATGAATACATGCAGTCGGTATATTCGTCTGTGTCTATATTTTTGTGTTTCTCTTTGTCCGGTTGATATTATTTTCTGGGCTTATTGCGTGACCCATTTTTTCTCGATCCAGTCTCCTCCAGGCGTGACACTCCCACATTGTTTTTCGCTGCTTCGAACGATTGACCGAATACCTACGAATAGTAGCACTCAACTTCGAGCTTCACCGCACGCCTTTGTCCCAGTAACTCACGCCCGGCGTGGCTCTCGCTTACTGGCTCTCGTCCAGCGGAAGCCAGTCACGCGTTTTCTCGACACAAATCGGGTTTGGGTGGATGCAGGTTTCTCGACAAGAATCGAGTTCAGCAGGACAGATCGCCGGAGGATTCTGCAAAGTCGCTGTCGTTTCTCAAACGGAAGCAAACGACCTCTGCCGGCTGCTGCTGTTCTCGTCGCATATTCCCTAGGTTTACCTAGCGTAGAGCAAAATTTAAAACCTGTCCCACTGGAGAATAATGCCGAAAAACGATACACCATTTGTTTTTTGCTAGTTCTCAGTTTGTAGAACTGAGTCTCTGTTTTGGTAAATGCAAACTGTCTGTCTGTCTATCTGTCTGTCTGTCTGTTTGTCTGTCCGCAAGGCTTATATTTTCGAACACTTTCCAATGGCCGATATATAAGCTCGTTACAGATGATATTCGTACGACGTATTCGACCCATACGGACCTTATATACTGAAACGTACTATACCACTAGGCAAATTTAGCCATATAAAACATCCACGACATCGTACCATGGTGCCATACCGCAAACGTACCATACCATATCCTGTGTTTTTCCCGTAAGGTATACCTTTTTTTGGCGAAACATCCATGTCCGTCCGTCTCACTTGCAAAAATTCCAAAAAAACGGCACACCATCGTATTTTTGCCAGTTTACGGTACGTAAAGACAAACGAGGTGATCAGGGCACACCAAATCCAAGTCATATGATATTTTCTGTCAGGGTATACCGTTTTCTGGCAAACAAACAATGTCCCGGTACAGCTTATTTATTCGAACAAACACTACGTTCGTCAATAATAGAAGCGCCTTCTTGTACTTGCTTGTACTGCTGTGTACTCGTGTTCAAACGAACGTATGTACCAGGTACGAGTCAAGCGTTGCTTATATATAACCTGAAGCCATTTTATTTCGTTCCGTGCGCGTGCGTGTAGTCAGAACACGGTACCGCGGGCGAGCCCGGCGCCGCCGCGGGTGTCAGCGGGTGCTAGCAGGTAGAGGGGGTGTTGCAAGGAGCGCCGTCGCCGTTTGCATGGCTAGGCGTCGCGTGTGTCTCGAGACACGCAGGAAGCACGAATGGGCTCTGTCTGGCCTCCTTGTGAGGCTCCGCTTGCACCATACTTGGTATACGAGATATAAGGGTCGTTTTGACATGCGAAATAATATTTAAGCGGTGCATATTTTTGCGACCAAACTAAACTTCAAAGAGACTTCAATGCAGTTTGAGCACCAACTTTGTCGAAGTGACGAAGAAGGGCCACGGTGAGCACCGGGCTTCACGCGAGGCGGGCGACGGCGCTCACTGTGGCAGAGAGGGAGGAAAACTTTATCCGGACCCAATCGGTGGTGAGGTGGTCGCGAGACGGGCGGGCGGCGTACAGGGCTAAGAGGGAAGCTCTGCTGTTCGTTTTTTTTCTTCTTGACCGGTCGGTGGAACGTGTACGTGTTCCAAGCAGGCAGAAAATTATTACATGAATGAAGAATGAAGGCACTGGGCCAAGAGATATTCCCTAGGGTTTACCCTAGGGTAATCTAGAAGCAAAATTAAGTTCCTGTCCTAACGGACAAAATGACAAAAAACGGTACATCAGCGCTTTTTTTTTGCCAGTTTGCGGTACGAAAAACTCTAACCAGACCATCAGGGTACACACAACCCAAGTAAGATGGCATTTTCTGTCAAGGTATACCTTTTTTTGGCGAAACATCCATGTCCGTCCGTCTCACTTGCAAAAATGCCAAAAAACGGTACACCACAGTATTTTTGCCAGTTCACGGTACAAAAAGTAAAACGAAGTGATCAGGGCACACCAAACCCAAGTCATATGACATTTTCTGTCAAGTTATACCGTTTTCTGGGCAAACAAACAATGTCCCGGTACAGCTTATATTTTCGAACAAACACTGCGTGCGTCAATAGAAGCGCCTTCTCGTACTCATATTCATACGAACATACCACGTACTGGTACGAGTCAAGCGTTGCTTACATAATTTGAAGCCGTTTTATTTCGTTTCGTGCGCGTGCCTGTAGTCAGAACACGGTACCGCGGGCGAGCCCAGCGCCGCCGCGGGTGTCAGCGGGTGCTAGCAGGCAGAGGGGGTGTTGCAAGTGGCGCCTTCGCCGTTTGCATGGCTAGGCGTCGCGTGTGTCTCGAGACACGCAGGAAGCACAAATGGTGTCTGTCTGGCCTCCTTGTGAGGCTCCGCTTGCACCATACTTGGTATACGAGATATAAGGGTCGTTTTGATATGCGAAATAATATTCAAGCGGTGCTTATTTTTGCGACCAAACTAAACGTCAAAGAGACTTCAATGCAGTTTGAGCACCAACTTTGTCAAAGTGGCGAAGCAGGGCCACGGTGAGCACCGGGCTTGACGCGAGGCGGGCGATGACGCTCACTGTGGCAGAGAGGGAGGAAAAATTTATCCGGACCCAATCGATGATAAGGTGGTCGTGAGACGGGCGGGCGGCGTACAAGGCTAAGAGGGAAGCTCTGCTGTTCGCTTTTTTTCTTTTTGACCGGTGGAACGGGCAAGCGGTAAACGCAGCTCGTGAGTCGCGTTTAAAAAATCAACTCAGGGGACGATAAGTAACTATCCCCTTGTACCCGCGTCGTCCAACCCCATACAAACATACAAACCGTTGGATACTCCGGTCAGCAAGTCAGGCGATCTTACGTACCGAACACATGCCAAGGCTGAGACTGACGCGGCCACGAACCGCGGCCGAGCAAGATACGAAAGCAAAATCGCTCGCAGTAGCCTTTGTCCTTTTGTGGCCTAGCGCTAGATTCGAGCAGCTACCTCGGCACGAGCAGCTAGAAGCCTAACAATAACAACACAGCAGTCCAGGTTGAAGCATGCCTTCAAAAAAGAGGTGGGTGCAGATGTGCAGATGGTGTAGACTGCTGTAGACCGACCTACCGTTGTATCTATCGCTGTCGCTCGTGACTCTTGACCAGAGGGTTTGGCTGTTGATTCACAGCAGTTTTTTTTCCTTGTGTCGAATGTGTCCCTGTTTGGTTGGTCGGATCTGTACGTCAGCTGTGAGTTCAACCGATCGGTCGATACTCAACTTTCTGCACACCCCCGACAGCTCATGAGCTAGCTCATCTATTGTGCATAGCTCACGCTTCGAAAACATGTGCAGATGAGCTACCGCCTATAGCTCAAGCCGGGGGAAACATGTGTAGCTCATGTAGCTCCTATAGCTCATCTCGGGCGCAGATGAGCTACTGTAACTCATGTAGCTCCTATAGCTCAGCCTGGGAAAATGTGTGTAGATGAGCCATCTTTTGTAGCTCAAGCCTTCAAAACATGTGCAGATGAAGTACCACCTATAGCTCAAGCCTTCCAAACATCGACGCCGCCGACAGAGCTGGGCTAAAGCTGGACGGGCTCCCTCGAGGTGTCATCGGCTGCTGTCCGGTTTACAGGAAGTTCTCCATCGTTGGTAAAGGCAAGCGGAAATTCACCATCAACAGAATGCAGGTGCCTCTGTCTCTTGGTATTCTTTCCTCAGTCTATCGAGCACAAGGCGAAACCATCCCTGAACTTGTGCTCGATATTCGTAAGCCAGTAGACGGCTATATGGACAGCGCGGCTGTCTACGTCGCTCTGTCCCGAGCGACCGATGCCAGCAAGCTCTTCTTGCTGTCGCCGGTTACTCTCGACGATCTGACCCATCCACAGGACGACGATGTGGCGTCTATGATCGACTACCTCGAACGCCTCGACAAGGCTACACTAGCCTTGTTCTTGGATGATCCCTCTTCATTCCGACCGGCCACGACAAGTCCTCCGGCTAGTTATACATCCCACACCAACGACGGACAAACAGACACCGGCTCCATCCGCCCTTCACCTTTTCTGCCGCCCAATGAGAACAACAATTGCTTCTTCAACACCGCCATCGCCTCCGCCATAGCTGCTTGGGAAGGACACACTCTCCCCAACCCAACCATGGCAAACCAGCTGGAGCCATCTTCTTCTCCACTCTTGCGGCTGTGCGTGCCTGCATGTTCGACGGCAAGCCTCTCCAACGCCCCCTCTTGGTAAGTTCTTGCTTGTTCTGCTATCCACATCTCGTCGTAGTAATACCCCCCAATACTTACCGGCGCCCGCAAGTACCCATATATACATATGTACTACGTTGTGCTTTCATGTGTCTTCTAAACGTATTGTATCATTTCGTTCGGTATGCGTCGCATTCTTTGGCGGAATGCAGGATTCTTTGGCTCAAGCACGTGACAAGATCCTTGGTAGTAGCGGCCTACCGGGCGCAGGATCCGTAATGGGAACGCCAGGCTCCATATACGAAGCGATCACCCTTCGACCTGATGATCAACTCCACCCCAACAGCGGGTGGCCAGGTGACGTCGTGGAACGGCATGCTCGTATCATGTACACTCGGACGGCTCTCGGATTCAACTGGCACTACACTACCGATTGCCATATCGAAGACCATGGCCATATCGAGATAACCGCATCCCAATGTGCACGATGGCGAGATCCCGCACCAGTCTTGATTCCGCATGGACCGCCCCAGTCGCTCCATGATGCAGTCAATGCCTTGTTCCTAACCGGAGCCGCCTCCGACTTCCCATTTCCTGGACCTGCTCCGTGCCCCCCCTGCGACGAGAGCTGCGCCCGGCACATCAGCACATCCACATGGTCGATTCTTCCTGGGAGTGCGGACAACGCCCCAGATCGCGTTTTCTTCGCGTCTGCACGTGTAGACATCTACGAGGACGCCGGACAGCCGCCAGCACCGTCACCCATTTTGATGATAGGCGTTGAGTGCTGCCTCGTAGCTGTCATCTACTCCCTTCCAAACCATTTCGTGACCTAATTGCGTTCGAGAGGGCGGTGGTTGAAGTACGATTGCATACTCGGGGGGAGTACCACGTCTTGCGACGATTTCGACCATGACTGGTATCATGGTTTCCAGCATATGTATGTCTACCTTCGAAAGTCTATGACCTTGCCTGTTCTCCAGGCACAAACGACACCATACCGTAGTGCTAGCTACCATGAGCGCGCAAGCCAAGAACGCGCGAAGATAATCGAGGCGACTAGACAAGGACCCATCATGCCTCCGCCTTACCGAAGTCCTGGCCACGACGACGTGGGGAGCGCAGCTGTGCCTTGCCGACTCGACTCCGACGTACCGCCGCTTTGAGCATCTCCCGTGTTCTTCACATGTGTGTTGAAACGTTTAGATTTTTGATGCGAAATTGCTTCTCGATTAGGACTGCCTGCCTTCTTGTTTCCCTCTTTTTGCTAGAACGAATTTTGTAGAAATGTTGTACGGCGCGTCCAGCCTTTCGAGTTCTGCACGGCTACATTTATATTAACTGTTCGGTCGACAGAGTGTTGTTTACGGGGTGCATGTACGTGACGATCATCGGCGAAAAGTCTACTTGTATGCCTTTTGTCATCTTTGACTTCACGGCAGCGTTTTATTTGGTGTGGATGTGTTCGCGACACGTCGAGGTCATCGCAATCTGCGCGATGCTCGACTGTGACGTTTTGTTTATGTGTTTGCTTCGAAATAGCGGCAACATCAGCATCTGCAAACAAGTAATATTCTACGTGGCAAATATCGACGTCGCGAGAGAATTGTCATACCGCCGGCCAACCTTTTGTTTTATGGTAAAACCCTAGGGAACAGCGGGGCAACCCTTGCCCTGCCCTACAATTTTACAAGGAAAAAACAAAGTAAAAACAGACTAGACTTTCGAGCTTCCACCAATCAAAGCAGAGCTCCTATGACTTACCGTATGACTTGCAAAATGGCCGTGATTGGCCAACAGTGCCGTTACAACTGCTGCTGAGCACAGATATCGTATTGAGCGTGCTACGAGTACAACAAGCAGGCTGTTGTACATCGCTGAGGCCATGCCGCCCAGCAGCAGAAGCAGCGGGCAAACCATGCGCGTGAGGTGGCACATCCGCAGTATACTCTATAGATGGCTTGTATCGGGGCCTGCGATAAAAATCACGGAGGATGGATAGGTAGAGTTTGGGGTGCGGCCGCATGTATGTATCCCGCCTCCCGTCCACACCCACGACGACGACGACCAACAGCAACCGCCACCTGCTGTTGCCCAGCAGCATAGTAACAGGCCAAACCAGCGCGAGAGGTGTACACCCGCAGTGTATTCTTGGCTATTGTACCTGTAGTTGCAAGTGTTGGAGCCTACGACGCGTCATCGAGGATAGATAGGCAGAGCTTGGTGTGCGGGGGCATGTATGTGTGTGTATCCCGACTCCCGAACACGCCCACACCGATTAACAACCAACGAACTGCCACCAGGCAAAACTGCGTGAGGTGACACATCCAGGGTGTACTCTTGGCTACTGTTGTACCTATAGTAGTTGCAAGTGTCGGAGCCTACGATGCATCATCGAGGATCAATAGGAAGAAGAGCTTGGGGTGCGGGCGTATGTATGTATCTATGTACCCATGTATGTATCCTGACTCCCGACCACGCCCACCACAACGATCAACGACCAACTGCCACCAGACAAAACTACTCATCCTCCAGCAGCAGCAGGCGCCCAGCAGCACACCAGCCGCAGGCAAAATCATGCGCGCACGTTGGCATACGCGGGGTGTAATTTATGACTAGTTGCATGTATCGGAACCTACGATGCAGCACCGAGGACGGGTAGTAGGCAGAGCTGGGGGCACGGGCGCATGTACAGCATGAATGACATCCCGACTCAAAACCACACCGACCACAACGATCAACAATCGCCACCAGGAAAAAAAAACTCATGTACTCCTCTGCTGTTGTTCTGAGCAGCAGCAGTGCAATTCTCACAGCCAATCGAGAGGACAGCAGTACTCATGTGCCTGCTGTCGCCACCGTTTGCCTGCGCCACCACCACGCACCGCCGTCTCTGCTGTTGTTCGAGCTGCGCGGTTGGATCGACAAGCTCGTCATAATTTCATTCACGTATATAGTGGACCCAAAAGCTGCGTCACAGTAGTAGCAGGGTGCCCCCTGCAACCACTTGAGAGCGCAGCAGTAGTAGTGGCAGTATAGTTCCTGCGGTCGTCCATTGCCTCCACACCATGCACACCGCCTATATCTTGCTGTGCAAACGTTGCTCGACCGGCATAGAGGCGGGCGAAAATCGACTGAAACGCCTCAAAATCGTTGGACGACAGACAATCTACCCTTCTAACACCCTACACAGCTGGTCGAAACAAGGCTGCAGTGATACTGACTTCTCATTACCTGCAACCTACGGTACCCACTTCTTGTAGTGCCAAAACCAAATTTTATAGTACCACAATACCACAAGAAAAAAGCGGAAATTCTATGGCACGAATACGTGCTTCCTACGTACTTTTCTTGATACTTACATTATCATTAGAACGATAACGGCCCACGTCAACAACGGTGCTGCCGCTTAGCGGCCGGGGTCTCGATCGGACCTCTCTGTATCACCCTTCGACCTGATGATCAACTCCACCCCAACAGCGGATGGCCAGGTGACGTCGTGGAACGGCATGCTCGTATCATGTACACTCGGACGGCTCTCGGATTCAACTGGCAACTACACTACCGATTGCCGTGTCGAGGACCATGGCCATATCGAGATAACCGCATCCCAATGTGTGTTGAAACGTTTAGTTTTTTCGTGTGATATTGTTTCTCGATTAGGACTGCCTGCCTTCTTGTTTCCGTCTTTTTGCTGGAACGCATTTTGCAGAAATGTTGCACGGCGCGTCCAGCCTTTCGAGTTCTGCGCAGCTACATTTATGGTAACTGTTCGGTCGACAGAGTGTTGTTTGCAGGGTGCATGTACGTAACGATCATTGGCGAAAAGTCAACTTGTATGCCTTTTGTCATCTTGGGTTTCACTGCGGTGTTTTATTTGGTATGGCTGTGTTCGCGAAACGTCGAGGTCATCGCAATCTGCGCGATGCGACTGTGAAGTTATGTTTGTTTTTTTTGCTTCGAAATAGCGGCAACTGCAGCATCTTCAAACAAGTAATATTCTACGTGGCAAATATCAACGTCGCGAAAGAATTTTCATACCTCCATCCAACTTTTTTTTGTTATATGGTAACACCTAGGGAACAGCAGGGCAACCCTTGCCCTGCCCTACTTTTATGGTAAAACCCTAGGGAACAGCGGGGCAACCCTTGCCCTACCCTACAATACCATATACTGTGTTTTTTTCCCGTACACTACCGTCAACACATACCATACCACATACGGTGGTTTTCCCATATTCCCATATACCATACCAACATATCCCATATTCCCATATACCATACCACCAACATATCCTATATCCCATACCGAGTTGGGGAGACGTCTGTACACCAGAACAGGTGCCTGCTACTGCTGTAGTGCCGTCTTGTTGTGCAAGGGTGGCGATGAATACAAGAGTTGGCTCAGACGCCCATACCGAGGGAGGCGTCTATACACCAGACCAGGTGCCTGCTACCGCTGTAGTGCTGTCTTGTTGTGCACGGGTGGCGATGAATAAAAGTGTTGGCTCAGATGCTTGGGTCCTACGCTCAGTGCAGCGCATTGGCCACTGGTGTTCACGAAATAGATTAAAAAACGTTATGTACGAGCACTACTACTGCTTTATCCGTCCCGAATGGCAAAAAAAGGGCTTCTTTACAGATTTGGGAGGATACCGTTGGACGCCGGCGGCAAGCTCTTGCCCCCTAGAGCATGCATCCACCTCATTTCTTCGAGCCCGTCATCTATAGTAGTTGATCTTGCCCGCCACCGCGCGGGTTGCCCGTGGGCTGAGTCTCTGTCGAGATCGAGCGTCTATCGTGTATCGTCGCACCAGCTGAAATAGTACTTTTTTTATGTACTTCGCGTTTTTTCCATTCGCGTACTTTAGCAGGTCTTTTACAGAACAACAGGAGTGGGTTACTTTTTGTGCCACAGCACACTTATCGACGAGTACTACTGCACAGTGTAATCCAGAGTGCTGTATTCGTCTCGAATGGCAAAAAAAATGCATTTCGTCTATCAGTACAACAAACGTCTCGAATGGCTAAAAATGTTTTTCTTTCAGTTTTGGGAGGATACCGTAGGACGCCGGCGGCAAGCTCTTGCCCCCTAGAGCGTGCATCCACCTCATTTCTTCGAGCCCGTCATCTATAGTAGTTGATCTTGCCCGCCACCGCGCGGGTTGCCCGTGGGTTGAGTCCCTGTCGAGATCGAGCGTCTATCGTGTATCGTCGCACCAGCTGAAATAGTACTTTTTTGGTGTACTTCGCGTTTTTTCCATTCGCATACTTTAGCAGGTCTTTTACAGAACAACAGGAGTGGGTTACGTTTTGAGCCACAGCAAAATTATCGACGAGCACTACTGCACAGCGTAATACAGAGTGCTGTATCCGTCTCGAATGGCAAAAAAAATGCATTTCGTCTATCAGTACAACAAACGTCTCGAATGGCTAAAAATGTTTTTCTTTCAGTTTTGGGAGGATACCGTAGGACGCCGGCGGCAAGCTCTTGCCCCCTAGAGCATGCATCTACCTCATTTCTTCGAGTCCGTCATCTATACTAGTTGATCTTGCCCGCCACCGAGCGGGTTGCCCGTGGGCTGAGCCTCTGTCGAGATCGAGCGTCTATCGTGTATCGTCGCACGAGCAATTCTTTTACTGTTACTGCTGTATAACAAACATCTATCGTCTATCGTCGCACGAGCAGGTCTTTTGCAGTGCAACAAACGTGTCGAATGGCCAAAAAAGGGCTTTGTTAATTGATCTCTAAAGGTATAGGCGCAGCTGGCACGGGAACGCGTGGTTGACTCCAGAAAGTAACACGGAACTCCTCTTATACTTTATCCGAACTGTCGAGTGACAGCACATGCATCGTATGCAGGTTACTATCCAACAGATTGCGGGAATAAACCTCCCGTATATCCCCCCGAATATCCGACTAAATATCCCTCTCCTATAATCCCATATCAATATATGGAACTCCCTAATATTAGATGCGACGTCTCCGTCGTGTTTCTGAGCACAATCAATATCCCCCCTGCTCATTATACAGGACCATATTTTAATATCCTCCCAGCCCTGTACACTACAATGTACAACTCCGCTGGGTGGAAACAGCTCAATATTATGACCAATTTATGTACATGAAATTCAGAAATATAATTTCACTCAGAACCAAAAATCAAACTCTCAATTTCCAAAATACTATCCAAACCCTCCAACTCAAAAAACATTTAGTATGGACCGCACACGCCCCCAGGGGCTTCATAGTCTCTCTTCAATCTTACCCAAAACCTCTCCCTCTATTTCATGAGGAATTAATGCACATCATATAAAATATCACAGTAGTCATACTCATCAAAATAAAAATTAAGCAATGAAAATAAATGCCAGAGATCGCATGGAACCCCGTTCCCCCGGGCAAGAGTCTCCCCTTGTCCCCTATCCCCGCCATAGATACACAGATCGCGACGGTAATGCGAGATAGCACATTCCTTCACTTGAATATTTGACTTTGAAACCACTCGAAAACATCAAAAACTCTGGAAATCCATCACCAGGAACGAAATGGTATCATCCTCGGAATTAGCCAGGGAAAAAACGGCAGCATCTTCGGATTATACGTTTGTAGTTCAGACAAATCCTTCACCCTAAAATAAAATAAAACCTTCTACCTCGGAAACACCGAGTCAAACATTGATCAGAAAATCCCGGTGGTAACGAAACACCGTGTTGTTGAGCGGCTTTGTCAAGAAGTCCGCATGTTGTTTCTCCAAAACTACATGGGTAATAACAAACTCTCTCTTAAAAAATAAGCTCCCGCAAAAAGTGGTGTCGTACGTCGATGCGCTTCGAATTCAACGTGCACACTGGATTTTGTGCCAGGTGCCTTGCCCCCTTGTTATCCTCGAAAACCGTACTGCCTCTCTCCCCAAACCCCGGAAAAATAAAACTCCATACATAGCGCATGAACATTGCCTCCTTGATAGTGTCTGTCAGTGCTACATATTCGGCCTCGGTGGTTGAGAGTGTGACGCATTTCTGCGTCCTAGAAAACCAGCACACACACGCCCCAGCACACATGATAGCCCCACCGGAAACTGACCTCCTGTCAGTGGCTTTGTTGGCATAGTCTGCATCTGCAAACGCTAACAGCTCAAGCCCGCTACCCCTCTGGAACGTAATGTCGAAAGCACTCGTAGAAAACACATACTCTAAAATACCGACTGCTGTCCTCCAGTGTACTTCCCTCGGCCTATTCGTGTACCTCGCTATCGCCCTCACCGCCTTCGCAATATCCGGTCGTGTTTGGTTCGCAAGCCACATCAAGCACCCCACCAACTCGCCAAAAGGCCAATCACCCACGGCCTCATTCTCGTCAAACTCCTCGAGCTTCACACCAGTCGAAAGCGGGTTATTCCTCCCAGAACTAACACCAAACCTCGCCGCGGTATTTTCAGCGAACGCCTGCTGCGAAATCGTTAAAGTACCAGCATCCCAATCCCTCGAAAAACAACAACCAGCATACCACCGCAACTCGCCCAGATTGTTGATCGGAACACACTTGTTCAGGTCTTCACAGAACTGATCGCATCTAGCCTTGAGTCCTACAGCAAAAATATCATCCACATGAACTACCGTTACAATGGAGACAGAGCCCGACTCGACCAACCTCATGACACACGCATCAGCGGGGCTCTGCTCAAATCCTAGACTCTTCATGTGAGTGAGAAGGTGGTTGTGCCACGACCTCGACGCTTGCTTCAAGCCGTAGAGACTGCGATTCAACCTGGCTACCCTACCAGACATTTCGCCGCAGCCAGGGGGTAGTCGCATGAATACATCCTCATCCAAACTCGACTGCACAAACGCCTGCTCAGCATCAAAATGACACAAATCCGAACCCAACTCGCACGCAATAGCACCCAACAAACGGAAACAAGACTCTGCAGGTGTCGGAGCAAAGTTTCAAAGAAATAAATACCCTCACGCTGCTTGAAACCTCGTGCCACCAGCCTTGCTTTCGCCCGCACCACATCACCATGCTCGTTGGACTTCCAGGCGAACACCCACTCCGCCGAGATGACGTTGAGCCCCTCTGGGTGCTACGTCGCTCCAAACGTATCCGCGTCCGCCAGCCCATGATATTCCTTGTCCATCGCCTGTCTACAGATGGCCGAATACTCTTCCGCACACGCCTCAGCATACGAGTTCGGCGTCGAAAGCTCGCTCGCCGGGCATGTGGGAAGGGGAGGGTTCTCGCACGGTGGGGCTTGGGGGAAAAGTACATGGCCTATACCTTCCCGCGCTGCCATCAACGACAGAAGCCCATGCCCCATAGCCTCGCGGTTCCGCGCAGTCTCCCCTCTTGTCCACCCCCTCAGCACATCTCCACCTTCCGAGTGTCGCCCAGCTTCCCCCCTGGCCCGATCACCCTGCACACCGCCACCACCCTCCTGGTGTCGTGCGGTCTCTCCCCTAGTCCGCCCTCTCTGCACAGCACCCCCGCTCTCCTGGTGTCGTGCAGTCTCCCCCCTTGTCCGCCCCCTCAGCACATCGCCATCCTCCGGGTCCGGGATATAAGAAACCAGTGCCCGGGCTGCACGCTGCGAAAGCTGTGGCGGCGGTGACTGCTGCTGCGGCGACGGCGGCGGCCGTGACGGCGGCTGTAGCGGCGGCGGTGACGATGACGGCGGCAGCGACGACGACGGCGACGGCGGCGGCGGTAGCGGCGGTGATGACGGCGGTTGCGGCAGCAGCAGTGGAGATGGGGACGGTGGCTCGGGCCATACGTCGGGGCCCCTCAGAGGCTCCGGTGCACCCGGCGGCGGTGGCGACGGCGACGGCTGCGGCGGGGAGCTCTCCTCCTCCGAAGGCAGTAACCCCACAAACGGTTTCCTCGGGTGTTCCCAAGTGACGTCACGGGAGAACGACCTCCGGCCAGACACCAGCAGGATCTTGCTGCAGTCAGCTGCGTGGTGGTTGCCGCCGTTGAGGCAGAAGCAAGCCTTTGCCTTCGGCTCGGTCTTCAGGGCCCTCCTGACGTGGTGGAAGCCCGGCTTCAGAAACGGGAGAAATAGCGCAAACGGTGGTCTCCCGTAGAATTTGCGGTACAGCGAGTGCATTTCCGGCGTGTCCCTTACCCTCGCCGTTATGTTGATCACATCGCTCGCGTACACGCATGACTCAGCCCAGAGGGGCTGCGTCGCCGGCATCCTTGCATCGCCGAACAGGCGGGTGGCCTCCAGGCGGGACGCCATTGCAAGCTCCAGCGTCATGGCGATCCGTCGCTCGACCACCCCGTCATGCTTCGGAGAATCGACGGGCGTGTACTCGCGGCGGATGCCGTGGTGGTTGAGCAACTCCACGAACTCCGCCTTGGTGAACTCGGTGCCGTTGTCCGAGCGAAGGCACTCCATGATGGACGGCACACCCTTTGCGTTGATGTCGGCCAGGAAACCAGCGAAGACCTTCGGGACGTCGGACTTCCGCTTCAAGAAATACGGCCACCCCCGTCGAGAGTAGTCGTCGACGATCATCATCAAGTACTGCGCACAGCCAGCAGACGTAGGCTGTTGTCCCGACAGATCCACGAACAGACGCTCCAGAGGCCTGGTAGAACGGCACTCGGTCGTCCACGGCACCGCCATCCTCCTCCCTTTCGCCTCAGAACACCCAGCACACGGAACCAATTCCCCAAAAACCTTAATGCTCATCTGGCGTGCCGTCTCACGGAGAGTGTCAGCATGGGAGTGGGCAAGGACAACGTGAAGGCCGTTAATATCAATCGTCCTCATTTTTCCAGGAGCCAAAACATCGGCAGCAATCGGGGTCTCTACGATCCGCGTGGCGTCTACGTATGAACCCGCGTCCCTACGCACGAAGGACAGCTGCCCATTCAACGTGTGAGCTCCCTGAGCATCAAGTGTCACCGGGCATTTCAACATTACTGCATGAAGCGAAAATAGGTTGAAGTGAACACCGGGTACGTATGCGACGTCCATCAGCCTAACATGAACGTCACGCTGAGAGCTGTACATCACAATTGGAATCTGGCCGAAGTACTCTATCTTCAGTGACCTCATGTCACCGACCACCAAACGGCTCTTACCAGGGGGAGGGGGAGTACAGTCTACCATACCAAAAGGGTTACCAGTCACATGAAAGGTTGCTCCCGAATCCGCTACCCACTCTTCTCTCCCATTAACCCAAAACAAATCATCAGTCGCCTCGCCTTGTTGCGCAAACTGCGCGGTGAGGAGGTGCGGATCGAATGTAGGCGTAGGGTTGCCGTTGTTCGCTGGGCCAGGGGAGGAGGGAGTGCTCAAGGAGGGTTGTTGTGGCGGGGAAGCTCCGGCCGAAGTATACCCACCACTGCCGTAGGGCGTCTCCTGCAGCCAGCCACCTCCGTAGTATGTTTGTTGGGCGGGTTGGGGAGAAGCGGCACCCGGGATAGCGACGTTCATTTGCGCGGGAGCTACCTGGCATCCCGCGGCGTGGTGGCCCGGTCTGCCGCACCGGAAGCAGGGCCCCTTGCGCTTTCATGGCGTGTTGTTCGGTGGGGGACCCCAGCCTGCCGGAGTCGCTACAGCCGGCGGGGGCATCGGCGGCAACGTCTCTGGTGGTGGGTCGGTAGGTACCCAACCCATGGGGGGGACTACTCCACCCGTACCGAAGGGGTCTGGGCCTGAGTCATCCCAACGGTACCTGCAGGCCACGGCATCCCAACGCCATTTGGGGCCGGTTATCCCCCCCGACGAAGCTCCTCCTCGGTTGCCACGTTGCTGATGGGGACGGTGCTGTTGCTGCTGTTGCTGGGGCTGCTGCTGCTGCCGTTGATGATGCTGCTGCTGCTGCTGGGGCTGCTGCTGCTGATACTGCTGCTGCTGCTGCTGCTGATACTGTCGCTGGAGCTTCTGCTGCTGCTGCTGCTGCTGCTGCTGCTGCTGATACTGCCGTGCTGTTGCTGCTGCCCATCCTAGAACTTCCCGCCTCTCCTGTTCCTCCTTCCCCCTCCTGGACGCGCACATCCACCACCGGCAGGCTGCGCACCTCCGGTGTACAAGGCATGTTAATCTACCACTCCCAGCACGCCAACGCCCTAGAAACCATCTCCTTCTCTACCTTGTCGTTTGCATACGCGTCACGGATGATCTCATCGATCTCGGAACGGGGGATGGAAGGGCGGGAAAGAATTGACTTGCTTTGAATAGTATACAAAGATGAGAGGTTGGTAACTATGTGATGGTTCACTTCCTCTGCACTCTTACCATATCCCAACATCGCCAGCTCATCTGCTGCCTTGTCCACCCTTCCTAGGAACAGCAAGGGGTTCTCGTCCTCAGCCATTCGGATGGTATCAAACTCTCTCCTCAATCTATGTGTTGCAGCTATCGTCTTAGGCATGTAGTAGTCCTCCAAGTCTTTCCAAGCACCACTCGGAGACATTGCCTTTTGCATCCTAAATTCTGCCATATCGTATCCTGTCATGGCCTCTATCATCAATCCATATACCAATCGCGCGTCCCTAATCTCCTGGGGGGAATGTCTGGAGGCTAGTTCCTTCGGCGAAACCCTCATGTCGCCTACCATAACTGGGTTTGCTGTGCTACTGAGTACATGCAAGCACCCAAGCGATGATAGGTATGCCAAAAACTTGCTATCCCACATGCTAAAGTGGGCCTCTACATTATCGAACTTTGGGGGTCTCGACTGGGACAAACTTGGGCGGTACAAAAAAGGTAATGGCATGCCTGATTGGGCCTCCAGCCCAGGTGTCGGCACAGTCGACGTTGCTTGTTGTCTTCTAGCGGTTCCTTCTCCTCTCGTCCCCCCCGCCGCCCCCCCCTTCCGTTCCTGCTCCTTGCGCGTCCCTCTCGGCGCGCAGTCTCTGCTCCTCCATCGTCCTTTCCAGGACCTCTATTTTCTTCCTCATCTCTTGTATAATCTTCTCCCTCTCCACGCTGGCTTCTTGACTGGGCACATCCTCGAAACTAGGCATGCCGAAGCAGGTTCCCACCTCTCTAGGTTGGCCTTGGCTACGCTTGCCAATACAATATCACCGGACTCACTAGTGTGTTGATTGATCTCTAAAGGTATAGGCGCAGCTGGCACGGGAACGCGTGGTTGACTCCAGACAGTAACACGGAACTCCTCTTATATTATATCCGAACTGTCGAGTGACAGCACATGCATCGTATGCAGGTTATTATCCAACAGGTTGCGGGAATGATAAATCTCCCGTTTATCCCCCCGAATATCCGACTAAATATCCTTCTCCTATAATCCCATATCACTATATGGAACTCCCTAATATTAGATGTAACGTCTCCGTCGTGTTTCTGAGCACAATTAATAGGCCTCTTTCAGGTTTGGGAGGATATCGTTGGACGCCGCCGGTAAGCTCTTGCCCCCTAGAGCATGCATCCACCTCATTTCTTCGAGTCCGTCATCTATACTAGTTGATCTTGCCCGCCACCGCGCGGGTTGCCCGTGGGCTGAGTCTCTGTCGAGATCGAGCGTCTATCGTGTATCGTCGCACCAGCTGAAATAGTACTTTTTTGGTGTACTTCGCGTTTCCATTCGCATATTATAGCAGGGCTTTTACAGTACAACAGGAGTGGGTTATTTTTTGTGCCACAACAAAATTATCGACGAGTACTACTACTGTAGTAGTGCTGTATCCGTCTCGAATGGCAAAAAAAATGCATACTATCGCAGGTCTTTTACAGCAGCGAAGGGCAAAAAATGTTTTTTTTTTTTTTTTTTTTGGGAGGATACCGTTGGACGCCGCCGGCAGCAGTGGATTACTTTATACTTTTCGCCTTTATTTGTTTGAGATCCTCATCGTATGTTTCGGTACTCACAAACAACAACCCACCAGTTGAAAATGCATGTCAATCAATCTGTCGAATGTGTCACAACCCAGAAAATGTTTTTCATTGGTCAACAAAGCGTCGTCATTCGCATACTATAGCAGTAGAGCCTGGTATCGGTATAGATCGGGCTACCCTATATATACCCCCTACCAGGTATACGATATGATATTTCCATGCACTTAGTAATGTTTTTTGCCCCCTAGAGCATGCATCCCCCTCATTTCTCATTTGGCTAACAACAACTTCGCATACTATAGCACAAGCAGGTACCTTACATTACAACAGCACGAGTGAATTACTTGTTGTGCGACAACAAAATTTTTCACAAGTACTATTAAAAATTGCGTACTATCACAGGGGTCCATAGTTAACGGGACCAAATTTTGTTAGTAAAAATAGGAAAATATAAAGGTTTTTATGTGCACCATAGGTCCTGTTAACTATGGACCCCCGTAATACAAAACTATTGCATACGAACTATCGTAGGTCTTTTACAACATCAGCAGTTAGTTGATTACTTTCTACTTTTCGCCTTTATTTGTATTTTGCGATCCTCGTCGTATGTTTCGGTACTCGCAAAAAGAATGACCAAAAATTGCATACTATCGTAGGTCTTTTACAACAGCAGTTAGTTGATTACTTTTTACTTTTCGCCTTTATTTGTATTTTGCGGTACTCATCGTATGTTTCGGTAAACGCAAAAATAATAACCCGGCAGCTGAAAATACGTCAATCTGTCGAATGTGTAACAACACACAAGAAAAAAAGTTTTTTTTTTTCAGGTTTGAGAGGATACCATAGGACGCCGGTGGCAAGCTCTTGCCCCCTAGAGTACATGCATCCACCTCAGTTCTCATTTCGCCAACAACAACTATTTCGCGGTACAGAGATCTCCTGTCAATCTGGCGTTTGCTTGTTGTAATATACAATCGATATGTTTTGCTTTGGCCAAGAGAGCGTCGTCAGCTTTCTGACTGATTGTTGGAGATCTCTCCCCGTTCATGTTTCGTTTTTCATTGGCCAACAGTCTTGTATTTAGCCCCGCAACCCCAATTACACCTCAATGGTATCGATCCCATTGCTGTGGTACTGGTGCGGGTGCGGTGCTTGTTCCGTTCTGCTGGATATATGTCCCCGCCGAGTACTATAACAAGTGGTACCGGTAGTCAACAAGTAGGCGCTCTGCCTGAGACAAACACAGCACTATGGGGTTCTGTCTGTGCTGGTCCCGACCGGCCTCTCCCGTAACTCTCAACAACTCCACCTGCGACTTCACGAAAAAAGAGACAAGCAAACTGAGAACAGCGCTCGAATGCATTTCATCGAGGGCAATAACAATTTACGATACAAGACATGAATACCAGTAGATCAGGGTACACCAAAGCCCAGTGGGATGATGTTTTCTGTCAAGGTATACCGTTTTCTGATAATAATACATGTCTGTTCAAGTCACAAAAAACGGTACAAAAGTGTCATTTTGCCATTTTACGGTACGAAAAAAATAAAAGGCATCAGGGCACACCAAACCTTAGTTAGATGACGTTTTCTGTTAAGGTATACCGTTGTATGGTAAAAAAGCATGTCTGGTGTAGCTTGTCATTACGAACAAAAACCGCGTTCATGAATACAAGCGAGTATTCATGCGAACATACCAGGTACGAGTCAAGCGTAACTTATATTTCTGAAGAAATTCCATTTCGTTTCGTGCGCGTGCGTGTACTCAGAGCACGACATCGCGGGCGAGCCAGGCGCCGGCGCGGGTGTCAGCGGGTCCTGGCGGATAGAGGGGGGGTTGCAAGTAGCGCGTTCGCGGCTTTCGTCGCGAGGCGTCGCCTGTGCCTCGAGACACGAGGGAAGCACGAATGAACTCTGTCCGGCCTCCTTGTTAGGCTTCGCGTGTACCATGTACGGTCTACAAGGGTCCTTCGGGATTGCAATATAATATTCAAGCGGTGCTTATTTTTGCGGCCAAGGTAAAATTCACAGAGAGCGACGCAGTCTGAGCACTAACTTTGTCTAGCTGACAAATGAAGGCCACGGTGAGCACCAGGCTTACGCGAGGCGGGCGTCAGGGCTCACTGTAGCAGAGAGGGAGGAAAGCTTTACCTGGACCGAATCGGTGGTGAGGTGGTCGCGAGACGGGCGGGCGGGGTACGAAGCTGAGAGAAAAGCTCTGCTGTTCGAGTTTTTCTGCAAGAAGTTGCAATCAGGCAGAAAATTATTACATGAGTTGTCTACTGTGCTCCGTGCCAGGTACGCCTGAAGGGAAGCATGATGGTTGATAAATTATAGCGGGTTGATATGCATCAGGTTTCATGGGGTGTCATATTGAACCGTTCTTTGTACCCATCGACTCAAGCACAACCAGTGTCCGTCCCGATATTTCATCCTAGAGTGATACAAGTTCTATGGTCACAAAATTACGCCACATAAATACTACATTGTTACGTATGGAGCAAGCAAATGAAGGAGAGAACATGAAACAAAACAAAAAATCAAAGGAGGAAGGTTGTCGTAGGGGCAACCTGGTGTTTGGGGGTAACGGGTAGAAAAGATAAACCAGTGAAGGAATGAGACGGTTTCGGAGGGTTTCCCATATAATAACAAGGGATGTTTAGTACGGGGGTAAGAATGAAAAATAATAGAAATCCCGGATGATTGAGGAAGAAAGACCAAAGCAGTTCAGATACGAGCAAGCAGCGGTAGAGCGGTGTGAAGCGGGGTCGTCGGGCAGCGAGTATCCAGAATAGATTGCGGACGGGCAAGGCCCTGCACGAGCTGAATAGAACCGGGCAGGGGACGTCAGGGAGTCATCTAGTTGTTTTTTTAGGACGTCAAGGAGTCGTCAAGTGGTCAGCAGTCGTTGAGCCTGTGCGTTGGGAGGGTCGACGGGCAGGATGGCGGAACCTCTTACCGCGATACAGCAGCAGGACGAGGAGCACGACAATCTTGTGAGAGGCCAAGGGCCAAGGCGGGGGTCGCCCCAAGGGAACGGGGCGGCCGGTAACGCGGAGGATGATCAGTCTTCAGCAGGAGGGCCCGGCAACAGCGAAGACGGAAGACTGCGAATGAATACCCTGAGTGGCCTGGGCACGAGTAGGAACGTGCACTTCAAGGATAGCCAGATTGTACACCAAGGAGCTCAAATGCGGTCGGGTAGGGGGGGTAGGGGGGGGTACACGTCGCAGGGTAGGGGGCGGGGGAACGGCTCGTATGGGAACTGCGAGCAGTCAAATGCCATGCAACATGCCACACTGCAGCACCACGACCAATTTTTCCCCGGAAACGAGTCTCAGGGCCCCCCATGGTCGGGTGGAGGGAGTTCGTACCGGCAGGAGGCGGGGGGAGGCGGGCTAGCAATCAGCTCACGAAATCTAACAGGCCCTCACAGGCACCCTGGGGCCCGGGAGGTCCGCCGCAGCAGCAGCAGCAGCAGGGGTGGGCACCGCAGCAGCCGCATAGCTGGGGCATACCACAGCAGCTACAGCAAGAGTGGGCACCACAGCAAGAAGGGTGGGCATACAGGGGGGGGGGGGGGGGGGGGGGGGGGGGGGGGGGGGGGGGGGGGGGGGGGGGGGGGGGGGGGGGGGGGGGGGGGGGGGGGGGGGGGGGGGGGGGGGGGGGGGGGGGGGACAGCAGCAGCAGCAGCAGCAAGGGTGGGCATCAGAGCAATGCGGCAGGGAAAACGCGCGGGGGGGGGGAGAGGGGGGGGGGGATAGGTTGGAGCGGGGGAGTACCGAACCCGCGACAACAGCAACAGCGGCCAAGCATGCAGCTACAGCAGCAGAAGCAGTCAGACCTCGGGGGGTTCGGGGATGTAAGCGAGTGGGAGATAGACGTGTCGGGGTCGCGACAGCAGCAGGGGGGCACCCGAAGGACAGTGGGGGTGGGCGGGGGAGGAGACAAGTCCGTGGGAGAGGGGAGCACGGAGGTTGCACCGGCAGTCACAGCACGAAGCAGCTCCCGGGTGGGGGGAAGGGAGCAGTTCAATACTCAGCACCAGGTCGCAGTGGGGGGAGGGAGGAGCATCGAATTTCTCGTCCGGGTTGCAAGGTTGGGGGGGGGGGGGGGATGGGGATGGGGAGGTGGGGAGCGGGGAAGCAAGTCATCAGTAGCGGAGACGATGTGGCGCAAGAGCAACCGCACAATAGTGGTCTGGTCATCACTGCGCGGGGATGGGAAACCCCCACCCTTTGATTCGGCGGAGGCTTTGGGCACGATTATAGGGACTTTCATCGTCAAGGGGGAAGGGGCACAGCAGGTAGCAGCGCTGAGCAACATTGATGTGCGGAATTTCGCGCAGAGGGACCATTTTGGCTTGGGGGGGGGGGGGGGAGCGCGCAGGTGTCGCTGGACCACAGGGTGGAGGCAGTGTTTCTTTTGTTGACGCACCTCATGCAGTACGTGGTGGACGAAAACAAAGCCTTTGGCCACGCGTCGCTGCGTAGGACGAATAAGCGGTGAAGCGTTTCCGGGTGGTCGCGCAAGGGGTGAGGACGTTCCACGCGCAGAATACGCAGGTGGCCCTGTCGGAGCAGTTTAAAGCAAAATTCGTGCAATGTTTTAATAAAGACCTCCAGGAGTGGTCGGAGGAGGTGGCCCGGCAAGCACATATGTTGAAACAGGAAATAAGCACGTTTCCAGGGCCGAGCAACGTGTACCCGTTGCCCCTACCGCCTTTGTCGCGGACACATACGTGGGTCACGGCAGCGCCCATCCACCTGGGGGAGGTAGGACACGCCGAGGAGCACGCCGCGGGGGGGTACAAGAGAGGACGGGGAGGGGGGGGGGGGGGGGGGGGGTAGCAGGCGGGGGGGGGACAAGCGGAAGCGGGGCCGCAGGGGGGTGGGGTGGAGGGGGGGCGGAACGAGCAAGGAGTGGGACGGGGAGCAGTGGGGGTGGGGCGGGGAGGAGGGGCGGAGGGGACGGGGCGGGGGGGGGGCAGGCGGAGGGGGGGGGGGGGGGGGGGGGGGAAGGGGGGGGGGGAAGGAGCGTACGACCGACCCTGCCGGGATTATGAGGAACTCGGTGCGTGCCTCCACGAGCCTAAGAGGGGGCTGCCGTGCAGGTACAGGCACGAAGGCAGCTACAAAACCCCGAAGGGTGCGTATCTGCCGAGGGACGGAGGCGGTTTGGGGAAGCGTAAGAGGGAAGGGGACGGGGGAGGGTGGGGGGGGGAGGAGGACGGGAGACGGAGAAGGAGGGGAGGGGAACGACGGGCCGGCGAAGAAATGAGGACACGGGCTCCGCGGCACAGCGGAGCCAACCAAGCGAGCAATCGTCACGGGCTCGGGGGACGACGGCGACGAGGGCGACGGCGGGGGGTTCGGGTTGGGCGCTTGGCCAGAAGGGGGGTCCGACTCCGGGGTCGGTGGTTTTGTCACAAACAGGTGCGATATCCGGCCGGCGCGTTGAAGATCAGAAGCGTTGGGAGGTTGCACAGGGGTTGTTGGGGAAGGTGTCGGGGAAATCGGTGAAGGCGGCAAGCTTAGTGCGAGTTTTAGCTACGACGGCTGGGGCAGTTTTGTCACGAGTAACCGAGGCGGGGGAAGGGGGGGTAGGGAGGGTGGTGCAATGGTTGGGGGGTTCGTTGACAGCACCCCACATGGATCCAGAGCGCGTACAAGCGTTCTTCGGGGACAAGCACCAATTCCCGGAAATCGACAAGTTGAGGCACATAGCGCGCGTGGGGGTACCGGTAGACGTTGGGCCAGGGGGGGACCTTGCACAGGAACTAGCATATGGAAATCATTCAAGCGCGCAGAAATTTAGCGACGCAGTGTGGGGAAAAAAAGCGGTTGCGGACGTGGCGGGGGGAAGGGCGATTGCTTTCCCAAAGAAGGAAGCAGAGAATATTCCGGGGCTGCGGGTGTCCCCAGTTGGGGTAGTAGAAGAGCGCGAAAAGATAAGGATAATCCACGACATGACATTCGAGCACGAAAATGGACGCGGGTCGGTGAACTCGACGACGGATTGGGATGAGATTCCGGCATGTGCGCTGGCGGGGGTGATGCATGAGGTTTTACAAAGGGTACTGGGGTTGAGGGTTAAGTTCGGGGATCGAGCGCGAATTCTTATTAAAAAAATGGACGTCAAAAATGCGTTCAGACAGATCCCAGTAGACCCTGACGGTGCAGCGGCTTTCGGGTATGTACTGGGGGAGTACCGTTTCGTCGATTTGCGCTTGCAGTTTGGGTGGAGGGGTAGTCCGGGGTGGTGGGGAGTGATATCAGCTGCGATGCAGCATCCTCAACGTAACACCACGAGAGCATCCGCGTCGTTCTCGAGGGCGGGAGACCGCGCGGTAGAGCACGTGACCGTTGCGCAGGCAACGGGGTGTCCGATAGCACAGTGGCCGGCAGAGTGCGTAGTGCGGCCAGCGCACGGGGGAGGGCCGGACGACCCAGCCTTTGTGTTTTTTTTTATGGATGATGCCATCTCAGTAGAGGTTCAATGGGATCCGGAAGGGGGCGCTGTGCTTGGACTTGTCTCGATCGCTAGCGGGAATCCACGAGCAGGCTATGGGCGAGAGGCCAGAAGGGGAAGAGCCGTTACTTTCGGGGAAAAAGGTGACAGGCTGGGTAACGCGACAAGAGGTGTTGGGGTACGATGTTGACACAGAGAGCATGACTATTGCCCTCCCGAAACGAAAGGTAGACGAATTACGCGCGCGATTGGCACAGTGGCCAGCAGGGCGGCAGACGGCAACGGTGAGGGAGGTGCTAGTGTTGGCAGGGAAGTTGCACCACGCATCCTTTGTAATCCGGCCCGGACGGTACTTCGTCCGTCGGCTTCTGCAGTTATCTAATCTGCATCTTGATGGGGTGGAGCGGGCCGGGGGGGGGGGGGCGTGGGGTAGGTTCAGAAAGCAGAAGGAAGCGAGACGAGTTTTACGGTTTTCGCGGGAGTTCATGGCAGACGTGGGATGGTGGAGATGGTTTTTGGAGACGGGGAGGGGGGGTACGGGGGAGAGAGCATAACAGCGCCGTCTTTCAGCTTCGTGAAGCAACGGCCGAGTAGAACCTGGTTTTCGGACGCTTCATTGACAGCGATAGGGGGGTTGTGCATGGAAACGGGGGTGTACTGGAGATTCGCCCTGCCAGAAGAGGTGCAGAAACGTACGATAAGGGGGGGGCAGGTGGTAGCTGATTTAATTTCCATTAACCTGCTGGAGGTCATGGCCATGGTGGTGACGGCGTTCGTAATGGTGGACATGAGGGGGGAGAGACCGGGTAGGAAGGGGGAGGCAGTTTTGATGAGGGCAGATAACGAAGCAGCCGTAACCTGGGTAAAGAGGTGTCGAGGGGGGGGTAAGAAACAAGCGAGAGTAGGGGCATTGATGAGAATGATGGGGGCGTTGGAAGCAAGGGGAAGGTGGTGTTTTCAGGCAAGGCACGTACGGGGGGTCAATAACAGGTTGGCAGATGGTCTGACTAGGTGGCGGGAGGAGCAGATTCCCGAGAAACTGAACGTAGAATGTCCCGAAATCGCTTGGCAGGTGCAGGAACTGGGACCGGGGGAGCAGCTAATGTGTTCGGAGATATTGCGAGAGAGTACGCATTTGGAAGAGTTGCAGCTTCGTCTCGAAAAACTTACGAGGCGAATTGGAGGATGAGGGTGAGCTGGTGATCGTTGGTCGGGAAAGGGTGTTGGCTGCAGAAAGACATGGGGGAGATGGAGTTAGTGGGGGAGTTGGTCGAATTCATGGGGTATTGCTGCGCAGAAAAAGGGAACAAGGAGTCGACGGTAGTAGGCAAGTTAGTGGCGATTAACTTCTACCATGAGCAGTTCGTGGGGCTTTCGGTGCCCATGAGTAACCCACTGATCAGATCGGTGAGGCAAGGTATCAAGAGGGCACACGTAGAGACGGGTAGTCAGCAGAGGGTAAGAAGACCATTGACTTGGGGGATGCTGAGGGGGATGCAAGGAAGCACTGCATCATGGGGGGAAGGGGGGAGGGTGTTATGGATAGGTCTGGCACTGTCCTACTTTTTGATGTTACGAGCGTCAGAATTGTTTGCCAAGGAGAGAGGGGTGTATCATAAGGTATACTGCTTAAGGAGGGGAGATGTTGCGTTTTTCAGAGATAACGATCAACTGGCGGAGGGTAGCATTCGGGAAGCAAATAAGGTAGAGGTGAGGTTCAGGGGATCGAAGGGAGATCAAGGAGGAAAAGGGGTGGTACTAGTCAGGACAAGACCAGGCCGGGGTGGAGGAGAGGAAGGGGGGGCAGTGGGGCTATTGGTGGAGCTTTTCGAGATGTACAATGACGGGGAGTTGACAGGGGAAGCCCCTTTGATGACATACAGAGGAACGGACGGTTGGAGGGTCTGGTCCAGGGGGAAGGCAACCCAGTGCTTGAGGAAAGGTCTCGCCAGTGTAGGGAGGAGGTGGAAGGAAGAGGGGAGAGGAGCGGGGGCAAGTCTGATTCCGGAAGAATTCGCGTTGCATTCGGGGAGAATAGGGGGGGCAACCAGACTGGCCGCGAGAAGAGTGCCAGAGGCCGTGATTAAGAAAGAAGGAAGGTGGTCGTCGGACTCGTTTATGGTGTACGTTAGGGCTAATATAGAAGACCCGGTATGGGTATCAGAGGTGTTGGAGCATGGGGGGGGGGGAGTTTGAGATACAGCCAGGACAAGGGACGAGATGGGGTTGAATACTATAGGTGCTACTTCGCCCGGTATAGTAAGGACCGCTTGGGAGGCTGCAAAAGTACCCAAACAGTCCTTACACATATCCGGACGAAGAAGGAAGGAACCGCGGTCTCGTGAGGGGAGGCGTTCCACTAGCGGAGCGCGACCGGTAAGGAGGTCGACCGCGTTTCGTTGGTGTGGAAGGGGGTGGGAGGCGTAAGCAAGCGAAAGGGACAAGGCAACCCCCCCTTTCTCTCTTCCCTCCGGCTATTTTATATAGGGGTAAGGAAGGCGTACGCATGCGGGGGGGGGGGGACGGGCCAGGGCACCCCCCCCCCCCCCCCCACCACCACCACTTCGGCTTCTTCAATTAATATCAAGCATTTTTTCGTGGAAGTGGACAACCAAAGAGGAAGGTTGTCGTAGGGGCAACCTGGTGTTTGGGGGTAACGGGTAGAAAAGATAAACCAGTGAAGGAATGAGACGGTTTCGGAGGGTTTCCCATATAATAACAAGGGATGTTTAGTACGGGGGTAAGAATGAAAAATAATAGAAATCCCGGATGATTGAGGAAGAAAGACCAAAGCAGTTCAGATACGAGCAAGCAGCGGTAGAGCGGTGTGAAGCGGGGTCGTCGGGCAGCGAGTATCCAGAATAGATTGCGGACGGGCAAGGCCCTGCACGAGCTGAATAGAACCGGGCAGGGGACCTCAGGGAGTCATCTAGTTGTGTTTTTCCCGCCCACCCTCCCGCAACAATTTTCCACGGCGGATGGGCAAACGGAGGGGAAGGAGACACAGTGGTCGATTAGTAATGGCTTAATCCCGATCGCACGGGCCGTTTGAAACGGAATCATTACATAATAATCGTTTGGTTTTCGTGGTGGGTCCCGATCGCACGGGCCGTTAGAAACAGAACCACTAGAAAGCACGCGTAAGTGGTGGTCGACTAAGTGATGGCATAATCCCGGTCACACGGGCCGCTAGAAACGGAATCATCACATAATCGTTTAGCAATCGTGGTGGGTTCCCGGTACGAACGGGCCGTTAGAAACGGAACCACCCGAAAGCACAGGCACATAGTGGTCGATTAGTAGTGGTTTAATCCCGATCGCACGGGCCGTTTGAAACGGGACATTACATATTAATCGTTTGGTTTTCGTGGTGGGCTCCCGATCGCACGGGTCGTTAGAAACGGAACCACTAGAAAGCACGCGTAAGTGGTGGTCGATTAAGTGATGGCATAATCTCGATCGCACGGGCCGTTAGAAACGGAATCATCACATAATCGTTTAGCAATCGTGGTGGGTTCCCGGTACGAACGGGCCGTTAGAAACGGAACCACCCGAAAGCACAAGCACGTAGGGGTCGATTGGTAGTGGCTTAATCCCGATCGCACGGGCCGTTTGAAACGGAATCACTACACTCATAATCGTTTGGCAGTCGAGGTGGGTCCCCGGCGGGGAGGCGTCTGGGGGGGGAGGCGTTCCACTAGCGGAGCGCGACCGGTAAGGAGGTCGACCGCGTTTCGTTGGTGTGGAAGGGGGTGGGAGGCGTAAGCAAGCGAAAGGGACAAGGCAACCCCTCCTTTCTCTCTTCCCTCCGGCTATTTTATATAGGGGTAAGGAAGGCGTACGCATGCGGGGGGGGGGGACGGGCCAGGGCACCCCCCCCCCCCCCCCCCCCCCCCCACCACTTCGGCTTCTTCAATTAACATCAAGCATTTTTTCGTGGAAGTGGACAACCAAAACGAAGAAAAAAAATCGAAAGAGAAAAAATACAACGAAAAAAGAAGAAAGAAAAATGTCGTGCCTCCCAAGGTTTTTTAGTAAGAGAGATGCGTTGGATAGATCAAACAATATTATGCTGCTGAACCAGATGTCAATTGTGTAACCCTGAGCTGTACGCCGTGTACCATGGCACTAACATGAACATACGATATTGGTACAGGCTAGGTACGTGGTGCTTTTAATCCAGATGGTATCACTCACAAGGGAATACGGGGAGGGGGGGCAACATCAGGAGTAGAAGGGAAACCGCGGTGGACGAATGTAGGAAGGAGATGGCAGACAGGGTAGCCAGGCACAAAGTCGACTACAGTAGTACGTAGAGCATATGCTCCTCTTGCCGCCAACTGCTGCAGCTGGTTCGAAAGTGGTATTTCTTAGTCTTTTTCTTCTTCTGCGCTTGATCCTCTGGTTGATATGATGATGAGAATTGTGGAAGCTTGAGATTTACCATGGCAATACCATGAAGATGCCTGGTACACGATATTGGTACAGGCTAGGCACGGGGTGCTTTTAATCCAGATGTTATCACTCACAAGGGAATACGGGCAGGGGGGCAACAGGAGGAGTAGAAGGGAAACCGCGCGGTGGACGCGAGTAGGAAGGAGATAGCAGACAAGGTAGTAAGGCGCCAGGTCGACTAGTAAGTAGAACGTGTCTATGCTGGTCGTGCCGCTAACTGCAGCAGCTGCAGCTAGTTCGCACGTGGTCTTCCAATGTCTTCTTTTTATTTTGCGCTTGATCCTCTGGTCGCTTTTATGATGTGAATTGTGGAACCTTGAGCTGTACACCGCGTACCATGCCAATACCACGAAGATACGATATAGGTACAGGCTAGGCACGGGGTGCTTTCAATCCAGCTGGTATCACTAACAAAGGAATACGGGGAGGGGGGGGGCAACAGGAAGAGTAGAAGGGAAACTGCGGGACGTATGTAGGAAGACGATGGCAGAGAGGGTAGCAAGGCACCAGGCCGACAAGTAAGTAGATCATGTCTATGCTACTCGTGCCGCCAACTGCCGCAGCTGGTTCGCACGTGGTCTTCCTTTGTCTTCTTTTTTTTTGCGCTTGATCTTCTGGTTATTTTATGATGGTGTAGTTTTGTTAAGGATGACTGGATTTTTTGTTGAAGTTCCTTAAATACCTGGCCATTTACTGCTGTGTCAATGTGTCCGTCAAAGTAAGGGCCGCTGGGCAATTCATAGTATACAAGTAACGTTCCTTAAATACCTGACCATTTACCGCTGTACGGCTACCAGGTCTGTCGGTGAAAGTAAGGACTGGGACGATTCAATACCTGACAATTTGCTGTTGGACAACTACTTTATGACCAACTCTAACTGCGACTTCACACAGAAAAAAAACTATCAACTGAGAACAGCGCTCGAATGCATTTCATCGGGGGCAATAACAAGGGCATAAATACCTACCAAAAACGGACCAAACCGAGGAAGCAATCAAGAATCGGCAAAAAAAAAGAAAACAAAAAACCCCGAAAAATATCGAAGCAGTTGATCGACCAAAACTCTAAAAATGGAAAATAGTCATAACTGAGCGGGATAAACGCGAAAAACGGACAAACAAACACGACAAAAAAATCGCAAAGATGGGGTAAACGTCGCGAACTCTTCGACAACGAACATGCAAACAAGCAATGCTTTACGTACGTCCCCTTCAATAATCCCCCACCCAATATAAGCCTTATAACACTCTCCAACCCTTTAGAACAGCGGGGTCCTTGGTCTTCGTATGGGGCCGAACGTGCCAATCCGCAGTTCTTCACAATCTCTGGGGACCCTGGAAGAAGAGGGTTTTGTCAGCTTCTTGACGTGAGGAAATTCACTCTTCTATTAAAGGCGCTTTCATGGTGATCCTGAGATTCGAACTCACGACCGACGACCCATGTCCCGCCGATAGATGCCTTACAACAATCCCCCCCCCCACTGGGTGACGTGGTACGGGGGAGATTTCTGAATCCATCGTGATTTCACCCCAGGCTCGTGTCCTGCGGTCGACGCCATTGGTTAAGGTCTTCTGGTAGTCCGTTGGGCTACTGATAAAAGGTTAACCTCCACCCAATCTAAGCCTTTTCCACCCTCGATAGTCGTAGGTACATATCACACGACGATAAAAGGATGGTGAACATATCATCTCAAAATCGAGAAGAGAAATCGAAGATACGGCTATCCCACATAGAAAAAAGGTGATATATCTACCCCGCAAATCGTAGTGAGGCTTCGACGCCTCACTCGCGAAATAAATACGGGTAGTAAGCGACTACCCGGAAGGAGAAAGAAAAATGCAGGAAACCAGACTAGGCGCACCGGCGCGATCATGTGGGTGCAGCTCTAACATCAATACATGTTGAACAAAATTGGCTCTAAACTCAAAAATCGAAAGCCTATCATGAAGATGCTCACAGGGTGAACAGGAGTCTGGGAGGGTAGAAGAAGGCTATGAGAAGCAAGTGCGTCTAGCTCAGCGGTGACCAGTCCTTGCCGACATCGCCAAAGGTGAAGAGGGTGCAGATATACATAAACTGCTAAGAGGCACAGGCATGTCGATGCTGGGTATTACTGCTTGTGGTTCACGAATTTCTTGTTATTGCCCCACAAGTGAGGTGGGGGAGAGACATGTCTCGAGTGAACAAGGTGAGTTTCATCGGGAGCACAACTCAGCCCAGACGTTGACCAAAGCCAACCTGTAGTATTCAGATACGAGAATTGCAATAAAGATTCCCAAAGCGCCACGTACGTGTAGCCATATATGATTCGCATGTTCCCAAAACACTACGCGTAGCTGTATAAAACCCGCAAACGGGTATGTACGTCCCCACACGGTGGATGTACTAATCCATCACATAATTACCGATACCTGACGTGAGAGGTTAATTGTTTCAAAATCTGAGGTAACTTGTGGCCTCCCCTGCCTCCATAAAATATTGCAAACCCAGATAAAATTCTAAGGTCTACAAAATGAACGAAATGTAAGCGCTCACAGCACACAACAGCACATCACACTCATGGTAGCTTATTATGGGCACTAAGACATGACTGAAGGTGGACCCCGGTCTTGGGGGTTTGTAGGAACCGTCACGCTTTCATATTTGTATCCGGGGGACTACCGTTTGTGAGGCAATTACCTGTGAGTACTTGGAAAAGCCAAAGAGGCGGTTAATTGCGGGTATTGATACTAAGCATTCGGTTTAGGTCAACGTAATTATCAAACCTGTGTACCATCAATAACGCGTGCCATATTACTGATGACTGCATCAAGAGCAGACGAGTATCAAGAAGAGAACATGTTCGCTAATCGAGCGGACGCATAATTGGAGGCCTCTCCTCAACAGCCCGGCAGCCACAGCAGAGACAAGCATGCATGTTCCGTCCATACGACAAGTTTTCCTTCCGGCGAGCATCTGCGCTTGCTGCAGCAGCTGCAGGCTTTTTTTTTTTTTTTTTTTTTCTCGTTACATCAGTACAGACAGCCGGAGGGTTGTACGATTTGCACGAGGATATCTACAGCATGTACGAACTCGCATTTTTGAGAGGGTGCATGTGCTTATTCTATCAATGGACGCTGTCGAGCAGAGCGGGCGGCCCACTTGCTCATAGTTTCGCTCGGCGTACGACAGCTGCTGGTAGACGATGGTGCTAGCTAGCCTGTATCCAGGTACTGGGGTACAGCAGCAGTAGTATCAATATAATTCAGGTAAAGATGAGAGTGCACGACG
The DNA here is from genome assembly GCA_031763025.1 of Macrocystis pyrifera. Classification (NCBI taxonomy): domain Eukaryota; class Phaeophyceae; order Laminariales; family Laminariaceae; genus Macrocystis; species Macrocystis pyrifera. Next base: position 9,373,720 of record JASSKH010000001.1, read on the forward strand.
CAATGGGCAGGTACATGCACGGCAAGCAACAACGATTTTACAGGCAGTATGCACGACCAAACAGGTAAGAGGCAGGTATGATATATACGACTGGTGGATGATACGTGCTGAGTAGACATAACATTTTTTTTCTCTTTCGGACAGAATGTATCAGCACAGTTTTTTTTTACAGTACCGATACTGAGGGTACGTTTTTGTTTGCGATCGAGTGCGACCTCGTACGACTGTATGACGATAAGGAAGTACGCTTGCATTCAATCCTGTTTTCTTGTCGCGTTGATTGGGTTTATCGAGTACAGTAGTACCAGATAATTGAATAACTACATGAAATGTTGTTACGAGGTTGGAAACAAGAAAAAACACTTAGAACCAAATCAACAACATTCAATCATTCTATAAATATTTGTGAAATGCAAAGGTTTCAACATGTTGCAACATCATATCAATATCCCTTGTTTGGGTTATATAGTATCAGTGCGCAGAATGATTAGTTAAAATTGTCCTGTTGACCCGGGCAGCATCCAGGGGAGCTGCTGGCCTATATCTTTGACAAGGAATCACATATAGAATACGCGCGCTCGGTTTATCGCAATAATTGTAAAATTAGGTAAAAATGGAATATAGACGAGGCGTAATACGCAGCTTGCAAAGTTGAGTATCAACTATTTAATCAGTCGAACTCACAGCTGACGTATTTCAAAATTATATAAAAACAAGAAAAAACAAAACGCCACCGGTCCGTACACCTGTTCCATTTATCAAGCCAAAAAATAAAAAAGTAAGAAGAACACGCCCCGAGGGTGATTTGTGGCCATAAGACGTCACATACTGGTGTATACATATATCGAAAACAGCCAACAAAAGGTACACACCTGTTTCGTTTGAGACGAAAATAAGAATAGTATTGCGAAGTAAAAGAAAACGCCACGAGTGATTTGGCCAAAAAGCAGTCATATACAGTACATACATATTTTTAGCGCCTGTGAACAACTACATGCAGTAGTGAGCGTGCGGCTTATACCTGACCTTTGTTGTGTTCGTGAGGGTGTAGGTACCACGGACTCGACTCGGACCTACGGAGGGTCACCAAGCTTCGTAGTACTTAACTGGTCCACGTGCTTCCTGTTGACACGCGTTCGACCGACCGGTCTGTGCACTAAACTCGACCGATTGCTCCGCGTACACTGAAACCCGGTTCGATTAGCAGCTCTACCGCAACATTAAAGCGCCGTTTACCGGACATGGCAGCAGGAGCAGCAGCAGCAGTAGACGTACCTGAACAATGTGTTGTTCACACCAGTCTTCTACGAGCTTTACTGTGTGTGTTGTCTCCACATTAAATCGTCCTTTCTACCCAGCGTGATCAGTACACCCAGTGTCCGTCCTGATTCCTTATCCTAGAGAGATAGTACAATTCTGTGGTCACAGCAGTAGTAATACTGCTCCTTCTGTTGCTCTGTTGTTGTACTCTTTCCTTGACGGCCTCCTGTGCCCCTGTCGGGCCTCTCTGTGATGAAGTAGCGCATCCATCGTATAGGAACGTATAAATTGGTATGCGAACCTTATATGGTCGCATATACCTGGTAGCTTTTAGGGAATATTCACTGGAGCCAGTTCTGACATCCCCTTCGTCAGGAGAACATTCTGTTGTAAGTCTGGGAACCTTTTGTAGAACAACGTCTCGGTAGAGAACATTCTATATTTACTTTAGTAATATCCTGTATGACAACGTCTCGATAGACTGTATCCACGTACCGGTTAGTTTTTGATAACGTCTGGGCTGAGTTGTATTCCCGACGAAGCCCTTCTAGCTCACTCGATATCTCTCTTTCCCTCAACTCACTTGTTGAGCAATAAGAAGTTTGTGAACTACAAGCAGTGTGCCCTGACCAGCATTGAAATCCTTGTGTCTCTTATCAGCTTATATATCTCTTGTGATATGAGTATAGTACTCCTGGGCTATATATATAGTCACCCTTTTAGTGGTTGTTCTCAGCGAACACCCCCTCTTCGTAGTGTTTGGGTCTTATTACGAGGTGTGGGGGGATCTATAGCCTCATTTCTTTTGTTTCGAATAGCCGCATCTTCGACCGCCTTTTTCCTGGCCGTTTGGGATGAACTTTGTCATCACCCTCCGACCATATTGCGGTCTGCATATACCACTATTCAGGGTGGGCTAATGTGATATGAGTAAAGTACTCATGGACTATAGATATAGATGATACGTTGCAGTCTTGTAGTCTCACGAATACGAGAATAATCCAAAGAATGGATTAACCCGGCGAATATTCCGTTAGTCGAGTGAAACGTTCTTTTAGGAATGTTCTCTAGGGCGGATAAGCCGCTAGACGAGAGTAATGTTCTTTAACGCAGATAGGACTACGAAGTGAGAAGTTCTTATATTAGCAGAAGAACGACCGGTAGCCATAAGAAGGTTCTGTAGACGTACATCAGATAAGAGGAATTTTGGAGAGCTTGTGGCGTGGGGTGGGACGAGTATATCTGGGCGTCGAGTCCCGCCCCCCTACCTCTCACTGCTCTACCAGAGCACCTCTTCAGCTCTCGCCATCAATAAGGTCTAAATCAGAAGAAGCGAAGCACTGCTTTCCAGCTGCCAGAACCACCTGCGTCCCTTACCACTACCCTTACCACTACCCTATAGCGGTCTCCGCTTCACACTCTGCACTCCTCTTCACATTTGGCGACGTCGGCAAGGACTGGTCATCGCTGGGCTAGACGCACCTGCTCCTCAGAGCCCTTTTCTACCCTCCCCGTCTCCTGTTCACACTGTGAACTTCTATTTTTGATTTCCGACTCATTTTTTTTAACATGTAGTAGTTTCGCTTATTTCTTGAGTGAGGCGTCCAAGCCTCACTACGAGGTGTAGGGCAGATCCACCACTTCATTTCTTTGTTGAGTAACCGCATCTTCGATCCCTCTCGATTTCGGGATGATATGGTCATCATCATTTAATCGTCGTGTGGTCTGCATCTACGACAGTGTAGGGTGGGCTAATGTGATGGAGTAGCACATCCATCGTATAGGAGGGTATACATTCGTATGCGAGCCTTGTATGGCTACATATAGCTCTTTGTGGATATTCAGTGGAGCCAGTTCAGACATCCCATTTGTGAGCAGAACATTCTGGTATAAGTCTGGGAACCTTCTGCATAACAACGTCCCAGTAGAGAACATATATTCTGTTTAGGGTTGGGAATCTTCTGTATGACAACGTGCCGACAGACTGTATTTGCATACAGGTTAATTTCGGTCAACTTCTGGGCTGAGTTGTGTCCCCGACGAAACCCTCCTGGCTCGCTCGAGTTCTCTCTTTCCCTCAACTCACTTGAAGAGCAATATTAAGAAGTTCGTGAACTAAGAGTTTTAGAGCTCGTGGGGTAGGTGACTGCGGCCGCTTGGCTGTCCCGTAAGAACCTTCTGTTTCTCGGAGTCACCGCGCTGCTGCGGGGCTCCGTTGTGCTGATTCAAGGGGTTGGTGTTGGCCGAGGACTTGGCGCGGGTTTCACCCAACTCACGTCAATATTGATTCACGATCATCTTGCCTAATATAATTGCGCATGGGTAGCATGGTTGCGACCGCCGGGCTGCCTCGTAAGAGTACGAAAGCTTGGTGTATGCCGTGCGCCTTTGGTAGGCGGCTTGAGCACACCTTTCGCCACGGTTTTCGGCTTTGAAATGCGTCCGTTGGACGTCGGGGGGGGGGTAGAGAGAGAAGATAAATGATTCGCTTGACTCACGGTACTATTGGCTCACTGAAATATTCCGTTTTTTTTCTTTTCTTCTCTTTTTTTACTATTTATTGGCGGGTCACGAAACGTCCGAATTCACTCTGTCACTAACGTGTCTTGTTTTACTTGTTTATGGTGACGGACCTGACGTACTCAGACGCCAACGCAACTCGTTATCAACAATTTCATGCTTACTGCAGTGTATACTTGAAGATTTGCCAGGAGTTGCGTTGCCAGTGTCTGCGCAATCGTCATGTTTTCTTGGCCGCCTGGATGCACAGCATCGCTTCGACGTTTAGTTCAAAAAATGAAAAAAAAAAACTTGCCGACGGTGCATAAGCCCGCCCCTGCGCGAAACAGACTTACCTCACCGCGGAATACACGTAGGGGACACGACCTCTCGTCTACTCTGCGGCAGCGAATTTTGAGGCTCCCAGAGTCTAGGAGCTTCATCTTTAATTTTCAGTGTGAGCAGATTTTTTGGGCTTTTAGCGAGGCGTGCGTAGCGTTGGCAGACAGGGCCTACTCGGGGACGTGCGCGTGCCGAGCGCATACGGCGTACATCTCCGCCGTGTAGCAGAGTGGGTGGGATTTAACCGCCGGGCATATTTTCCCCGTGGTTACGACGGAGGGTGGCCGGGGTTCTCGGCCCCTCTCCGCAGCCCGAATGGTCGCTTCCCCTGCAAGCCCATTTGCGGGAGGCAGGCCTGCCAGACCATATCACGATGCACTCCTTTCGAGTGGGAGGCTCCCTCATCAGATCTCTGGCCGGGACAGCGGTGGAGAAGAATTTGAAGATAGGAGGCTGGAAGATGCAGTCAATAGCAAAGTTCTACATCGGTGGTACTTCTAGTGGCCGGGTACGGGGAGGCAACAGAAAACGCGGCCAGAGCTACGCGAACGCTAGCCGACTTCCTCTGTCGCCCGAGTTCGAGAAAGATTTCGCAGCATGTGCGCGAGAAAGGCAAGAGTAAGGAAGTTTGGGTGCGACAACTACATATTCGACCAGTGGTCCATTGCGATCACGAAAGAAAATACTGTCCAACCAAACAACGAAGTATGGGCGAGACCACGGGTCGGCGCAAGAGGCCTCATCTAAAAATCCTATACGTACATCAAATGATCCAGGGCATTGAGACATAATGCTACTGTAAAATTGCTGATGCCAACAAAGGAAGTTATTTGACACAGATTATGGAATTATGCGTGCCATCAACAAATGCCTTGAATATGTATTGTCGAGTGGCCGCTCACGATCACTCGTCATTTTCGTTCCCAAAACCTCGTGAGCAGAGATGTGGGTACGCAAATATTTCTTGAGACCATCCCACCCACCCTTCAGTAGAATGAGTATTCATAGGCTTGGATTCACAGATCATTTGCAAGTACTAATCCTGCGCAGAGCATGCGATGCGATCGTCCACTCAGCGTGGGGCGAAATACCCGACGACGACCCCTGCCGGTGCAGGAGGACTCATCCAAAAAATCCAATTTACATCTAATGCTCCAGGACATCGAGACAGACTACCACAGACTAGTGTGCCGAACGGGTGCTCTACATGCACCTCATACTTCGAGTACAACACGGTCGTGTCCGGCCCATTTTATCAACACCTCCAGCCAGGTCGAGCACAAACATCGCCTCCGTACTTCTTTGGCTATTTTTTTTCAAGAACGCGGCATCTACAACCCCAAACAGAACCTCGCGATACTCCACGCCAAGATTTGCTTACTGATCGCCGTATGCAACAGAACTGCTGCACCAAAAACATTCTATTCGAAACGTCTACTACTGCATGTTTTGCTGCATCCATTTGTGTATGATTCCAAGGAGAGCATTCCCCAAACTGGGCTGCGATCACGGTGCCAAAACGCCCTATGTGATTCCAACACGAAAATATTACAACTGTAGAACTACTGTAATCGCCTTGTTTCGTCGTCCAGGTTGCAAAAATGTCGATTAGCACGACCGACAAGAGAATAGGTACCTAACAGCAACTTGTGGTGTTGTTTGTCTTGTAGCTGCAGGTATGGGACGTTTCGTGTATTTCACAGCACGTTTGGAACATGAAGCAGACAGCTGAGCGAGCCACCGCGCGCTGTACTTGACTGCATCCATTTGTTGTTCTAGCCTAGTGCGGAGCAGCTTCTTCTAGGCTTGCGTTGTGGGAACCACACCATGTCTTGCGTTCCCACTTTTTTTTAGCTCTGCTGGCATCCACAGAAATTCCCAAAGTTTTAGTCCCACGAAAAGTACGGAGAACCTAGAGTAACTGGCCTTTGCTGCGCAAATAGTGGCTTCATGTATCACCCTACTTGGCCGCCTTCCCGATTACTACGTCCAGTCTTTGTTCAACAGCACCCAACCGCGCATCGACGAGCGTCCTCATCCGTTCCTCTATCTCGGCCGTCTTTGCAATCAAATTTTGGTCAAATGCGTCAAGCTTGGTGCTCAAAATACCCTCGAGTTCGTTCTGCCTGGCCTCATCTCCGTTCTGTTTGTCGTTTCGACGCCCGTTTGCCTCCGCCGCATCCTCTACTTGCCGGGACAGATCCTCCGTCATCCGGATGAGGTAGGACTGCAGCTCAGCAATTGTCTCCTGCGTTGTCGCCTCCAGCCTGTTCCTCAGCAACTTTACATGTTCCACGGTCGTGCTTTGTGTCTGTTCACCGCGCCGCACGTAGGGATCACTCATAGGATCGTCCAGGTATCTCTGCAGCTCGCTAACGGGTAGGCCTGTCAACAACAATTCAACGGGCAACAGGTGTAAAGTATATATACCACAATTTTGGCACATTCAGAATATTGGAAATGTGGGGACCCCAGCATGTGCCTGTCAAGCTATATAAGGCTGTGTATGTTTGGCCGGCACACTACCCGGGGAAGGGATGAAGGGGTTGAGGAGTTGGTATTGACAGCGTGTTTTACTTTGGAGCATCATTATTACGAGTATTGTTGCCGTCGGAGTTCAAGGGTAATCACAATACTATGTGTTGGAAAGTCAACGACACACACGCGCTCCGGGACAAAACGCGAAAAGCCATGTCGACACAATATAAGGTAGCAGGATACTGCTATCGGGCGAGTACTGGTGTTGCAACGTATACGTTTCCGCTGCTTCTGTTATTGTGTCCATATTATATGATACGGCGGCAGCAGAGGCAATGGTGGCGATGGAAATATTTAGCCGGTTGGGCACTTTTCCGACTTTTGTTTTGGTTATTACTCCCATCTATTATCTTCACCCTTGTTTTCTCTCCAATCCTCCTATATTAGTCGTGACTTATTTCCGGCGTCACCCAGCAGACCCTTGTCTCCCCTCCCCACTACTTTTAGTGCCCTGCCGTTTAATCGCGAGAATCCTTCAGACCCTTTCCCCCTCGTCTGCTCGCGGCGAAATGTGTGCCTATACCCTCCCTCGTAACTTTGATTATTCATGCGAAATAATATATTGAAATAGCCGACCATGGTGAGATCTAGTGCCAACAATCAACTTCTAACACTGCATTATTAAATAGCATTTATTCGAGGGTAAGTACTAGACCACCGGAGCGGCCTCCTTCCTTTTTGTTGGTTTTTTTATTTGCGTTACCCCTCCTTGAACGATATTCGCCCTTGTTTTCTCTCTCCCTCCTGCAGTTAGTCGTGAGTCAGATCCGGGATCACATAGCAGGCTCTCCTCCCCCCTCCCCATTACGGTTCGGGCCTTCGTTTTCATGGTTCGTGCCCTTTCTCCCCTTGTCGACTCGCATCGATTTCGACGACGGGCAGTAATCCAAATACCAGCTAGTTGGTAGCGAACATCTGAAACGCGAGTATCTTTGGTTTCTATCTGCGTATTTCGTATTTCGGCAATCAGGCTGCAACATATTTAGGTCCTGGCGACTCGAAAACATCCGCACAGCCCAGGAGACGGAGAAGAGCAGAACGACTCTTTTGGCATGACAGTTGCAGCAGCAGTGCACAGCTCGCCAAACTCCCAACACGCCCAAACCAAGTGCCGCAAGCTGCTTGAAGCACTGTGGTATGAACCTGCACAACGTACCCGACGCCCAACAGCAACAATGTCACCGATGTTGTGACGCATCTCGCATGGGTGACCGCTGCCCTTAGTATTTGGAACACATCGACCTGCTGCTCTGCTCCAAAATCTTCACAGCAGCTATTAATATCACAGGCGAAAAACTCGTCTCGTATACCCCTATGTTTGACCGTACATAATTGAAAATATAGTTATATTTACGTACTGAGTGGTATACAACAACAGTAGTAAACATCAGACAGCGGGCATCTTGTTTGCTCGTGCTGTGTGCAACAATCATCACACTATAACACCCGAGAATTCTTACACAACCAACCATGGTGACAGACACCAGGCCGCACCAAACCATGGGGACAGCGGCTGTGTCTCCAACAGCAGCACCTGCCAACGTTGGAATGCTGAAAGAGCGTATACCGTATTAACCCACCACATAAGACCCGGGGCTGGTGGCTCCGATGTGCTGTGTTGCATATACGACAATGATACTAATATGTGTGGGGTCTGATGGCTTATCTGACAACTTTGGCTTAGATTTTGATCCAAGGCACGACGGCAGACAACAAGCAGCACCCCACAACCATATGGGGACAACGACAGCAGTGCAGCTTGAGCTCAACGGCACCGGCAAAGGTTCAAGTTTCGATAAAAACGCAGGAGCCGACGACCGGTGGTCTAAGCCGTGGTGGCTCGGAGGTGCTGCTGTGCATTTTTGTACGATGATACGTACGTATGTGTTTGGTTCTTGTGGTGATAATAACGTAGGCAGATGGTCTGGAGGGCAGTGGCTCGGAGGTGTCGCTGTGCATTCTTGTACGAAAATTTTATACCTATTATGTGCTGTGTGTGATGGCATATGGAACAAGTTTGACATTAAACCAAGAAGTTCTCCCGGCTGCCTTTCACAAGATCGTATCTCTAAGGATGTCGTCCAGAAGGCGCACGCCTCGGGTTTCTACCCCAACTTGGATCCTTGAGGGCTCCACCCACCTGACGCGCGCACGTGGGGGAGTCTACGCTCCCTGCTCGGGGGGACCCACCGGTCAAGTGAGCGGAGTCTCGAATTCTCGCGACATTGCCCTGGCGGATGTCTGCTTTTTGTAGGGGGTTTGGAGTGAGCAAATGTGCTGAATAGCGTCCTCTCAGCGATCTAGGAGAAAGGTTAATATATACCTGGTATACATATCGCACCCCCCACGCGACACGGACGTCACCAAACTCACCAATGCCAAACAGATTGTCATCCAACAGCAGTACCGCCCACCACTACTCCCGAAGCGATCCAGTTTAACCTACGTGCATTACCATAAGCGCGGATGCTCGTAGATCATAGTGCGTCCATCCCTGCGCACAGGAACCCAAACCTGTACCAGGTACGTATGTGGTAGTGAAGCAGCATGTTCCCGGAATCTTATTCCCCAAAACCCGACCCTCTATCAAGACAACACAGGAACAGGCCGTACAGGTAAACAGGCGCGTTTCACTGACCTCTATCTGCCTTTTTTAGCACGACCACGACTACGTCTTCGCGCCCATCTTCCGGCACTTGGGTGGTGTAATCGTTCTGGTGCTGAAGAAGCGTAGGTTTGGACTTTTCCACCGTCTTCGACCTGTCCCTTCCGCGACAGCGCACTCGCCCGCGCCAGTTTCCCAACAGATGGACAAGCCTCCATATCCCCTCAATACCGCTCTTGACCCACAGGACGAGTAGCCAGAACGGAGCTACCACCGTGCAGCAGACCACGGCAAGGAGTACCCTTATGACTTTCCCCATAAGCGGTTTATCTGCGGACGTCCGCCAAACCACGTTGACGGCCTTTAGCACTGATGCAGTCCACAGCAGCCATCCCGCTGCTACAGCGATGGGCCCGAGAATTGTCCAGAACACGGCGCGCCCGACGACGCGCTTGGTGTCCTTGTAGAGCGTGGTGGAGAAGCACAGGTCAGCTACGAACATCGGGGAGCTGACAATCAACTGAAATAAATTAAATGGCGCCGGAAGGTCGTCGAGCTCGACCACGGATACGTAGTGTCGGATTAACCGCGCCTTGGAAACCTGGTTCGATCGATCATTTTTCATGGTGCAGATGGCGGGTATTCAACGAAGGGTGTGAGCGTATGGCGTTTACCGTTCCTGACGTTTCGATTCCTGATGACGTTCGTCCCTGGTCTGATATGCGTCTTTCGCATACGTCATCGCGATGGCTTGAGACGAAGTTACGATGCGTGTACTTCGAAAGAGTAGGCAAATATTCTACATCGTCTTGTGTCGTGCTCCCATCTTACTGCCCTTAAACGCCATTTGTAGGCTCCGGCAAGGCTGGAGAGTGCTATCATTTACTCGATGCGATGCGGTGCTTACTCGAATTATAACGTCCACATTGCGCACGATTTGTTTTGAACGCCGCCAAATCTGCAATACATGGCCGTACGTGCATCTGCATATTCGCAGTCGGCAATTCACTCCATTGTACCCCCCTCCGCCAACTTCACAACTGCGATTCAACACCTGCCACTATGTAGAGCATACATGTGGAGGTGCGCTGCGGTCTGGTTTGACAACGTAATTCGAGACACCTGACCGACCTTGAATTCCTGATCGGCGTTCTCATCGACCTTGGCGTGTGCGGTGGTCAGCACCGCGACGAGGAGGTTGAGCATCATGATGGTAAGGATCACGAGGTACATCACCAAAAGCGCTGTCGCTATGGATTCAAACTCCGTACCGGCGAACTCGTCGAAGAACTCCGTCTCGCCGATCATGGACCTGAACACCTCCGTCCATACCTGGGGTGATCGAAAGGCGGAGATCAGATAACGTTTTTTATCCCATCAAAAGGGACACCACCCATGATACAACGAAAGGTGTGACGCTGCCGAATGTGATCGCTTCAGACCGTCCGTGCCACCACGTTGGCACAGGTGACCCCTTCCCCTCGGGCACAACAATGCGTTGCGCATTCCACACGGGACAACAGACAATACATGCGAAAAAGACAGAATACTTCACCTAGCGCACGTTGGGATGCTGTTGACACCCTCACCTCTGCGAAGGTCAGGTTGTCTCTTAAGATGCAATAAAAAGACAACACGAAGCCACTCATGACCACGAGCATCACCACTCCGAACTTGATCAGCTCTCCCATCAGTGAAAATATTGCCTTTCCCAACGTCGACAGCGAGCGAGGTGTGGGCGTGAGCATAGTGAAGGTCAACAAGATGAAAAATACAATGTATGCCCTGCGACGTGTTGTCAAAATATGGGAGCGGTTGTTAGCCACACAGCCACATGCCTGGTTTGAACGTTTCAGGCGTCGCGAGCGATCGAATATGCTTGACGCTAGAGGCCATCTCTGCGGACGTTTGGGCTGTGTTTACGGTAATATGTTGATCTCTGTCTTTCTGAACAGACGTTAGGCTTCACTATCTTCCTCCGCCTAGGTTTGTGCACGACCGTGTGTTGGCACCCAGGGAGAGTAAATCTCTACGGATTCCATCCCCGCGCAAGAGAACCCAGTCCCTGCCCTGCACGGAGGTTTGTGTGTCAACTCCGTCTAATGTCCAGGCGCGGCCTGACCGGAACCTACAATGTTGGCCGTCATCGGCCACATTCATGGCGGCAGAGGCCGAAGAATTCATCAACCACTTCCTCCAGATTGATGATTCCAAGCCTTCGGCGCCGAAATTCATCCATAGTAAGCAGCGCGTGAGGCCCTTAGCTCGTACACCGACACCATCCACTGTCGTTAGCGGTTTCGGACAATCAACCCTAACTTGTCCATTTTAAAGCGGTACGCACGCTGGTTGCAAATGTTGTGGATGGCCGTATGGCTGTTCTTTCGGCGTCCGAAATTGACAACCAGGTAAAAATGTGTGCTACACAATTCAACGAGTGAAGGATTCACGTGAACACCTACGCGTACCTCTAGCCGAGAGAGTTTCCGAAGTCATACCTTACGCCTCTAGCAGCAACGCAGGTGCGCGGGGAACAGAGCCAGCCACAACAAAGCGGATATCCAACCCAAACATTACCGACCGAATCTACAATAATCTACCGTCCACAATCAGTTTTATTATGTAGGCGACAATTTCTGAATCCAACTGTGCCACCGTCACCGCCCTGTCTGATGGATAAGCCGCCGCCGCCCTGGTTGCTGATCACCTGGATCATGGGTCCCTGGGAGGGGAGTATCTGGGCGAAGAACAAGACCCTAGAGACAGCCAGAGGTGCGCTCAGGGCGTACATCGATCTCGCTTCGATGGAGTGGACGTCCCGGGCATACCCAAAACACAGGCTCGTGAACATGAGGAAAAGACTCGTTACATCAAGCACATTCCATTTGTCACGGGCGTACTCCCACGGTGCTGTCACGATCTCTTGTACCTCTGTCTTGATAGCTCCCTTTTTCAAATCGTGATGTAGGTTACAACCAAGGGACGAAAGAGGGGGGCGGGCAAGGGACGGTACGGGAGGAGTCCAGGGTGAGCCAAGTGCAGGGGTCAGGTCAAGCACGCCATGTGCCTCTGAGCACCAACACCGTGGTGTCGGTGTGTATGAAAACGGTAGCAGTGTGACCCCTGCTGCAACCACGCTTAACTAGACCCGCCGGACTGGAATTTCCGCACAATTTGTCGTCCCTTTTCGTCGGTCGGTGCGACTAAGGGGGAGAACGTTATTCGATGACTTTAAAGCGAAAGAGGCAAGGAGCAGGGTTGGTTGGCAACTTTTCAAACAACCATCCTGATGACTAAACGGTGCAAACTAGGTATTCTGGGCACGAAGCGGGGCTATTATTAAGCTAGGTCAACGTTCTAAAACGACAGATGCGGGTAGTGCTGTTGAAGCTAAAACAATACCGCACCCTCACATTCTCCAGGAATCGCCTGCAGACTGGTGCACACCAAATCTAATTCCAAGATGAACTACAAAAGGGAGCACTCACGATGATGTAGAAGGTGAAGACGATATGGGCCCAGTGAAAAACCCCTTCGTCGTTCAAAAGTACGAAGCCTCCGAATATAGCCATCATGAACAGGTATGTCACTAAATGGAGCACCATCCGCAGTACTGGTACCTATGGCGAAATACGTAAGATTGAGGGGGTGGTGGCGGACGGGTCCGATCTAATGGGTTGCTCACGATAGCGAAAATCTGCGATACGAAACGAAGAAGCGTCCGTATCAGGACTCGAGCAAAAGTTCTGATGTGCGGCACTTTTGCACGTCTCCTTGGAGCGATCTCGGGCGGCAGCCCAATCCGTGTCTAGTCGCCGATGAAATATGATGAACTACATCGTGTATGGTTTCTTGGGTTGGTGTTGGGATGGGTTGGATTAGGATTGGATGGGTGCCTCGACGATCGTTGCCGCCCTTTTGTTTCACTAAGATCACGCTCACTTCTGGGGTAGCGTTTCCACCACGAGAACAAGCGGCTTCAGCGATGGGAACATATCTACATGAGGCGTTGGACCCCATTCCCCGTTCGTCCTGGATGGAACATGACATAGCTCACTTTATAGTAGTTACTGGGTCGTGAAAGGATTCCGGCGATGATAAACCTCGCCCCCGGAAGGTAGGTGATACTCGATAGCTTGCTTCCTCCGTAGCCTCTCTGCAGCGCCATCCCAAGAAAGATGATCGTACCATCTGCGAGCAAGCCATTGCCTGAACGAGCAAGCGCGAACAACAAAAATATGTTACTTTGTTTTATCAATCCGCCCGAGGATAAACAAAACACAATGAAGACGAGAAAATCAAAACAAAGTCGAGTTCGTTGAGAGGGGCACCGAACGAAACTTCTACGCACCGCGGTACGGTGGCCATACAACGACGACATGTATTGAGTTGGGGCAGAGTTCATTGTCCTCGGAAAGTGCTTAGTCGACGCGGTATTTAAGTGACGGACGCGATGATTGCCATATCGACATTGCCTAGTAGTCGTACGCTTAATATGAAACCAATGACAGAGTCAAACCCAGATATTTTCCTTCAGAAACGCAAACTTCGTCTTGTACTTTCAGACACAACTTGTGATATGTGCGGTGGAGCAGCTTCGCGGTACTTGCCGTACAAGGTCTGCCCGGGGTTTGAAAGCTCAGCGTTGTTCTCCAGCACCCCCTCTGTGTCTCGCAAGCTGGGGAGACCCTTCGTAAACTTGCGAGACATGAAGTCCAGCACCAAGGGAAGCGTGCAGTAAGTATCCATCTGTTGGCGCCTTCGGAGGGCTACGCCAAGTGGCCCCACCGTGCCCTTGTGCGTCGAAATGACGGTTTCGGGCTCGAATACCGCTGAGCATGACTTCATCCCTCCCTCCAAACCCCTCACAGTCTGCGGCAAGTGCTCAAGCACCTCAAGCAGCAGCTCGTCTACGGCCGCCTGCGTGCGTCGAGTTGAATTCCGGTGTTGAAAACCGATGTTGTTTTTGTGCTTGATCGGTAACATTACTCGTCCTGCATGCGAGTGGTGCCAACCGGCCCCTCGAGGCTCGAGGGCGAATTGACGACCACACTGGGTTTGTGGGAAGGGGCTGTACACGTCGGCTTATAGCGCCCGAACGCCTGAGAACCCTAACACGAAACACGCCACAACCTAGGCATTTCACTCCTCCACACTTTTCCTTTGTATCCCCCGACCCACCTAGTCAATCCCCGATTTCCAACCGATAACAAAGCCAGCGGCCAACCCAGTATAAACAGCAAGATATCGGCCAACCTGCATCGAGAGCAGAACGCGTTTCTCTCCCTCGACGGATCTTCTTGCAGCCACAGCGAAGGCGGCGGAGAGGTTCATCCCCGGAATAAACGGGTTGTTAGCCGACGACACAGCTCCTAATATATTCTCCTACAAACGCCGACAAGAGGGGTTAGGCAAGGGATATCGAACGCTCGGCGAAGGCGACAAAAAGAGAATGGTCAAGAGAACGGGATGACAAAGCGTCTGGAATTTCAATAGCAAAAATAAGTGAAACAAGGCAATGGCTAAAAGCGTTCAAGTAGTTCCTGCTTCAAGCGGGAACGTGCACGGTGAGGAAGGTGCTGGAGATCAGGGGTGCAAATACGCACGAAACGAGGGGTCCGTGTTCACGAACAAGAGCCCGAAACATAAAGAAGCTAATCGAGAAACGAATGCCTGTATTTCCATCCGATTTCCTAACTATTTGGGGTTCCGTCATGTTTTTCTTGAGCGTCTGGTATCGCAGCGCAGCGGACGAATACCAAACGATATACCAGTATGAATAATATTAAGGCAAGGCCGAGTGCGAAGTCCCTCATTGCAAGATCTAATGACCCCGCCGGCAGTCATTCGTGCCCTAGAGCAAGACCGAGGAATCACCGTGGGAGGTATTGTCTCAATGTACTGGTCGTGTGAGATCGTACGCGCATTGAGCTGGGTTAGATATAGATCACAATCCAGGGATCAATCGTGAATACGCGATGATGAATGCGGTACTTTGGTCGCACTTCTCAATGCTGCACCGTATTTCGCCTAGATCTTGCTTCAACACCAGGTGTAACGGAACGTCACCAACGTCGACTTCAGATCGTCCACAAAATCACAATGCCGGTCGACACCGACACTGTCAAGAATATGCCATAGACACCCTTACTCTCGGAGCCCTCGATCACCCTCACACAAGGTGTGTTGATCTGCACGAAACCCTAGGGACATAAGAAACGTTCGGTCGACGTTCTAGCTTACCCTACAGTACAATAGTCCGTCAGTAGAGTGCTCTCGATTGTTGCTGTTCTCTCACACATATTTCACGTTGCCAATACACCTCGGTCAACGGCATCAACGACTGCGCCATGCAATCTGAACGTGGCGCGCTCGGTTGGGGCTCTGACCTCACCTAGGTTCCCTGTGTTCACACCATTGCGGGTGACACTTGGCGTGCGCCGGGTAGCGGTTGATCTAATATATATTTGTTATGGCCGTGGTGTTTGCAAAGTAGAACACACAGATTGTCGACCGCTTTCGAGAACAAAAATCTCGACGTTTTAGTCAAGAGCGAATGACACTTCCGGTAGCCTCTCATCTCCTAGAAGACAGATGACCATACAACCCTTCGTGTATGTCGTCTCATTATTTGTATAGGTGTTGCCCGACGCCAATCCGATTGACGGCATGTTGCATATATTCGAAGATCGAAGGACTCGCGTGACATGAGCTATCGCACCCTGTCTGTGATTTGATTTCGCCATTTTCGACGATGACGCCTCCTCGCTCGGTCTAACCTCGCTCTTAAAAATGGGCATATTTTACCGTTGCCGATAAAGGCTTTCGTTCGTCATCCAAAGCGCAATCGGTGAAGGCACAGCTGAATTTATGTCGTAGCATCTCAAGTATATATAATAGTTCAGACAATGACCAACTACTATACATTCACACTACGAGGCAATGAGCAGTCTATATTCTAACAAGTTGCAGAGTGCGTGTGTTTGAGCTGTGTACTAAAATTATCGTAAACGATTTCACTGTACTTCCCGTGAATACGATATGCACTGAAACTACCATTATCGCCCTACTAGCCACTACTGCAAGCTCTTGGGGCACATGCCTACCGAGAAACTAAACACACATGCGACACGGTGCTTCCTTCAAGTTATGAAACTTGGCATGAAGTCGTAAGTGTAGCACCACGGGCGAAGACGAATAACGAAATCAACGACGGAGAACCGGACAAACCTTTAAGCGAGGAAACGATGTGCGCGTCGATAGCCGGATGATGTCGAGAGTCCCCGGCTTTGCGCCGAGCTGCAGCAAGTACGATATCACATCAAGTAGCTCGCGGTCCACCTGATGGTCGCACCCAACAGAAAATTAATCGAGCAGCTTGGACTGAAACGTTTAAAATCGACGAGCATTGTTCACGGGCAGCTCGCGCATTGTACTTGTTTCTAACGAGTATATACGACTTCACAAACGGATTTGTTTACCGTCGTTTGAGACATAGCGGTGTCGACAGAGTGGGCGAATTGAATTGACGCAAGAGTTATCCATTGAACAGGAAACCTCTTGCAGGCGTTTGATCTATCAGGCGGTGGATTGTACCAACAATCAGATGAATGGTTAGCACACGCATCCATCACCAACGTATTTGGTAAGCAGATTGCAGACCGGCGTTTAATGTATTAGGCATAACACTTATGGCCACGGTGACGGAGGCAGCAGCAGCGACGCAAAAACGCTGTCGAATACCGCTTCTCCCGGGAAGAGCCACCGCATGATGATTTCGGCCAGATGCGAGGCAAAAGACTTTGTTTATTAGTACTTTCACACACAGAGATATCCGGACTTGATAAAACCCAAGTATACACACACAGCCCCGGCCCCGTTAGAGTCTGCCACTCCACGTCGGGTTGTCAGTGCTCGACCAATTCATTGTCTAGGGGTGACTGCTTGCCCGATCTTAATGAGTTTCCCAGCTTGAATATCGTTGTTATTCAGGCGGCGAAATGTACGAGCAGTGGCGTGCTTGTCTCGGCTTGATCAGTACGCTGTTAACCCAGTGTTTCGTGTAAGGTGGAGAATGATGCTACGCCTCGATAGGTGACAAACGTTAGGCAAAATCTTCCGTGTAGATTTGTTTTTCAGACTATGACTGGGGGTGAACGCCTACACGACCCAAGCACAGCCCGCGTTCCTTTAACCCCATGTCACGCTGGGCCAACGAAGTGCGCGCCATGTGGCCACCTTGCTCATAATCTATTCCCTGTCAGCCACGAGCGTTGGGTGCTTCGCGCCGAACGTTCGAGAACCATCAACCAACTCGTCGTTTGAAACAAACGTCCCTGGATATATCAAACGTAGGTTAACTGCTCTTGTCCACTCACCGGTGTGCGAAGATTGGCACAGCAAGTGGCTAAGGATGAGCTGTACTCGCCCAACATCTTTGTTTGTTGCACGTGTTTGGCGAGTCAACGAGCCGTTGAAGTCGTCGAAGGTGACGAAGAAGAAATTTCGGATGCGATTGTAGCGTCCATTGGTGTGGAACCAAACAGGACCAAAACCGGACACGCCGTACCGAACCGACGACCCGAACCAAGCCGCAACATGCCGGACCGGTTGAAAGAAAGTTAGAGTGGAACATAGCACAACAGACTCGGCAGAAGCTATAGTAATCAAAATAAGGCACATCCGCAGACGAGGAAACAGTGGCGGGGGAGCACTTGTAGGTGAACCGGCTTATCCTGTGAATCAACCGACTATGCAGCTAGGCAATCAAGCCCCACTCGTTTGACATCGATGTACGCTTGCTACCCGCCACCACATTGGAGGAACACGGTATCGTCTGGTTCGTCCTTTGCCTGCTTTTCGTCCGGGAACAGGCAACACTCAGACGGCAACAGACGGCAGTTACACAGAACATCTCCCCGCCTTCGTAGATTCAACGCCCAAAACCAGCAACACAATACTCTTATCACAACAACATGGGCACCAAACACACCACTCACGCATAGCCGGTGCCATCAAGGGTTGCAGCCCACTAGTAGGTTCTGATCCCCAACCATCTGCAACATACGACTGACAAATAGACCAAAGAAACCCAAGCCCATACCTACTAAAAACGAGATACCAAGCAAGCAAGGAAGACTCCTCGCCAACCAAATTCGACAAATCTTCCAGACTCCACCTTATTCCCCCGCAGGTGTATGTGGAAAACGCATTGTGCTATGAAACCCCGCGCGAAACGACACGTTTCAATCTTGCAGTACCTGCCGTATATAGAGGTACCTGTCTACACGAATAATTGAGTAGCAAATGTACCACAATGAGCTTAAGTTTGCTTCGGTTAAATGATACCCTCCGGCGCGAACAAGGCGTACAACTCCACGAACATGGCGAAACCACAGTTTTGTCGTTTATGGGAGCAATGTATTTGTCTGGCATTCCCGGCGCACACAAGTACTAGCAACGATGCGATGAAGACGATACGACGGAGTACTACTACAACGCACCTGGGGGGCGGAAATATGACGGGCCATCGACGTTGACACAATTCTGACAATCTCCACCACGCCGCTCTTTGTTGCGTAGAATAGGGCGGTGTTGCCGTGGAGGTCCTTCGCTGTAACCATGCCACGCTTGCGTTTGTGCCGTATATTGTATAGCAGTAGGGTGTGGTAGACACACGGATCGTCCGATTGGTCAAAGGAGGTCGGGGTGAAGGTGTGTGTTGGGGGAGGGGAGGCGGAGGAAGCAATCAATGTTGGTCTCTGCCCATTTGTCTCTGGGCTGGCGGCTGGGGACACGCCCCGGACGACCCGTGGGTTGGGCACAAGACCCTTATTGATGGCAAGGGGCACAAACAGTGGCTATTAATTCGCGAGTAGGAGGCACACAGGGATAAAAGTCGCAGGAATAGGTGTCGAATGTACAAGGAAAAACATGCCCGAGCGTATCTCCTGCTATGAGGCATTGCTGCTGTTGTGTTTGATGTCGTGTTGATGTTGATGGTTGCTGTTCGAAGTTAGCCTATGGTTTGCTGTGGCAGTGCTTCCTTTGAAGGGTGACCCAACCGACGCTTTGAGAAGCGCTTTAAGACATTCTTATTTATGATATTCTAGGATACTGGGGGTGTCCACCCGGTGGACCGTTGTCGTGGTGAGCTAACCCCAAGAATATTCAAGACTTCCTTGCATACACTCTTACCCCGTTGTTTCAAGGTATCTATAGTGTTCCAAGCTTCCTGTTACTTTTATTACCCTCATCGCGCCTCGAGTTCGTGATTGGTCCGCTATGAGGCAATATCGGGCATTGTTCCCACATAATCTTCCGCGTTATCCACGCTCACCTACATGACCTCCATGTCGAAAAATAGCTATCAGCCCTTTCTATCGAGAGCTCCAACGATCATATGATGTTTGAGCCGGGCCTGTGGCCTCTCGTTTTGTGCTGCTTCGTTATTGGTGGTCGGCGCGTACATTTCGCTGTCTACAGGCGTTCGATAGTTCGGTCAACATCGCGCCAGCGTACTTGCGGCCGTTTCGTTGGTGGTTTACGTCTTTATGTGACATATTTCATTGCATGTACACAGTTTGGTTTCGACATGCCTGAACAGCTACCGGTAGCACGTTAAACCACGACGGGTGTCTCGCCATCGACAGCGCCTCACTGGCGTTCGTTTAGATTTCGTAACAAATGCTGGGCATGATGGCGGCAACGTTGTATCTCCTGCCTGCACACGCACGTGGAGGTGTCAACGGGGCTGCCTTTTCGGCGCTCCCTGTCAACCATACGGAACTGCACGCGCGACGAGTAGGTGAGTTTTTTAAACTTCCCTGCGTCGATTGTTTTTGGGGATGATTCAGCCATAATCTCACAACACAAAATAATCAAGAGGTTACCCAAGTAGCAGCATTGACGTACTGCAGACCTTACCTGTTACTATCGCCCTGCCGTATCGATAGCAAAGATGGCGTGCCTGTTGCGCACTTCACGTTGTTTGTGTTACTCGACGGTTTTATACAGGTCTGCGAAGATTGGGATATTCCATGGTGTGACGATGTATTATAGTTCTGAGACGTTTCAGGATGCCTCGTCCATGTGTACTGCTGGCCATTCATGGTTCAGTCGGATTTTAACGATGCGACCCGGGCTTTGATGCTAAAATACTGTCCGTATATATGTGAACGGTGCAGCTGGAGACAATCTTGGTGCAGCCAGCATCCTGTGTGGTTAATGTGTTGGTGGAGCGCTGGACGACAGATACTAGCGCACTTGTGAGTGGTTGGTGGTGATGTACCATATATATATTTCTCTCCTTCCGAACCATGGTGTAGGCGCGCGTGCAACAAGCGGGCGCACTCGAGAGCGTATACAAAAATGACGTCGAGTGCCCGGGCCCGGAGTCGCTTAAGCATTTTACTGCGCTGGAGGAGGGACACACAAGAGGACACCACTGTGGTCATACGGCGCACTCGGAAGGCTCACCTGGAAAAGGGTAGTTCGAGGAAGGGTGACGGGAGAATGCGAGTACAGAACTGGAAACGGAGAGGAGGATGGTACATGCAGCGAACGAGTGCATCGGCAGCAGCTGAAGGATATGCAGTCGAAATTGGATGCCACTATTAGGAAGCAGACGAATGCCCATAGTACGGCAAGGAAACCAATGGAGAACCAGACTTTGGCTGAAGCATCGGGCATTTTTTACGGATGTGGACGTGATCGGCCTCTTTCCGTTTCCCAGATGCGATATGTGAGCGCTAACTGAGTAGCTCAGCGGTTTATCCTTTATAAACGAACACGGTTTCAGGCTGCGAGTAGGCGTTGGTGGGGCGTACCGGAGCTACGACAAGCAATGCTGGGTTCTGGCGAAGGCGAATTCGGAAGCTCAGCAGCAGCAATATTACCAACAGTTGTTGCCTGGATTGGTTTTCGAGGAGGCTGAGAGAGGAAGAGGGGTCGGGCTCAGCTACGAGTACATCATAGACATGGGCATGGCGGGGAATACTGGTGAGGTTGTTTGGGAATCAAGACAGAGAAGGAGAGCTGAAGTGCTATGGCAGCAGCAGTATGAGGTGAGGCGATGGAGCTTGGTGTTGCTGAGCCTGACCTATCAGACTCGGTGATGCTGGTGAGCCGCTTGCAACATCTGTACACAAGCAGCATGAAGCTAAGGAGGAGGAGCTCGGTGATGTTTGTGAAATGCCCCCGCCGCATTCGTTGCCGGTGCAGCCGCACCAGCTGCGTGAGCATGACAAGGAGGGGTTTGGTGATGCTGGAGATGTGCCTACAGTCTTAATCCCGAGTAGCAGCGACCGGCCGGGGCCGGTGTGGGCGCAAAGGTTTGGTGGACCTGTTCGACCTACTCTAGGGAACCGGATGGATCTGCCGCGATCGAAGGGAGGTATGGTGATGGACGGGAAGAGGAAGGACTTTTTGGTGGCGCAGGATGGGAAGCCATAACTCTCAGGGTGTCTTGGATGGGCGGAGGGAGCCTCCAAGCGCCACGTGCGGAACAGCAACGGTGATGCAGCTATCGAGGCCTTGAGCGTATCCTCTGTTTGTTTGCTCGGTTGCTCGGTTTTCGAGATGGTTGGTCGATCGAGCAGGCTGAAAAATTGGGCTTGCGGCCGCCATGTTGTTTTTCGAGGCGCCATGGTCTGTGGCCGTGGGCGCGGCTATTGCTCTGGTGTCCTCTCGTTGAGGTTTGCGCTTTATCGCCTCGGTCGTTGTCACCGAAGTGGACAAGAATCACCCCATACTCCACCGGGAGTGTTGACCCACCATGAACATGCTACATCAAGGCTGATCAACTACCAAATTCGAAATTGAAATTAGGGAAACCACGCGAAAAAAGTCCCAAAAGACTTTTCACCTTTCATTCTCAAATGGATTTTTTCTAATTTGACTTAAGATTGCCTGCCTGGTGATTCACTCTTCGGCCAATCAGATGCAAATTAAAATAAAATAAAAACAAAATTAAATAGGAAAAAAAAATGTCCTCGATATGATGGGCTCTTTTTAGTATTAGGGCCATTCCTAACGAACCGAAAAAAAAATCACGATTCGTGATTTTTAGGCATGCCAAAAGATCACGATCCGTGACATTTCAGTTCTAACGAAAAAAAGCCGAAAAACGTCGCGTTTCGTGATATTTTCAAATAGTTAAAGTTCTGATATTTCAAACCCAACGTTTTTTGGGGATGTGGAGCAAACTCTCGAGAGTGGGGCACGGCCAGGCCGGGCTGGGCCGTCCGCACCTGGCCCAGCCCGTGACATACTCGAATCGCGGGCCGAAGTCTGACCCAGCCTGCGAGATTCCAACTTCACCGGCCGTCGGCCAAGCTCGTTTCGCGAGATTCCATCTCGCAGGCCGTCTGCCCCGCCTGGCCTGTGACATCCCCAGGGTCATTTTCGCTTTTGTCTTCCAGCAGTGGCTCCTCCTCCTGGAAATTTCGAGGCCACAACCTCCTCGTTAGCCCGCGCCCAGCGGTATCTTTGGGCAGCCGCCCGTTGTCCACAAGCGGCGTACGAAGCAGAGTCTGCCATGCCCCTATGCCGACCATCGGATACCGTTGGTGCACGTGGGTTGTGTAGTGCCTTGATCAGGCGTATTTTGAGACACGACAAATGTCACGAGTCGTGATTTTGTTTTTTTTTAGGGAAAAGCTAAAAAAATTGGTGTCATGAATCGTGATTTTTTTTTGTTCGTTAGGAGTGGCCCTTAATAGGTGGTCCGCGTGCCTGTAGAGATCAATTTCGTGGGTTCAACTCCCACCGAGTGCATGCTCGTAGAGACTTTTTCTTGCCAAAAATAACGATAAGCGGAAAGCGCGAGAGCGTGAGTTAGCTACATTGGATGAAAGTCGACGACCAGTGGGAAAGCTGCACCGTATGCGCGACAACAAATAAAGGCACGTATCGGGGGGGAAAAGGAACGACACCTGTGACCACGGCATGCTCAGAAGATCGCTGAGGGTAAAAAAGCTCCTGCCAGTTACGCTGGAAAGTAAAAGTGATGATGAGAAAAAAAAAAATGATCACGGGTGATGGCTTGATTCTGCAGCAGCAGAAGTGAGGTATTCTTGTGCTGATGTCTGTCACCGATTTGTGAAGGACTGATTCTACAGCGGGAGAGCATGATGATCTATGATGCCTTGGTTCTACAGTCTACGGCAGTGTATGATGTGTTATACTGCTGTGTACGCATAACTATAACTAAGTAACTAAAACACCAGATACCAGATATATCAGAGAGCAGAACTTGAAAATACAACAAAGTTTGCAGATTCCAGTAAGCAGAGGTTTCCCGAAGAGTTTGGATGTTCGCAGCAGAGTGGCAGCAGCTCCCCACAGAGCAGAGCAGGACCTGTCCCCTTCCGGTGATGCTCTGTCTTGCGTTATCTCTATTTTGAGTTTCGTAAAGAAAGATGCGGGTTTGATTGGTAAACCGTACATAGTGGGTTTGCTGTCATAGCTGTCAGGTCACACGTTGCAGTGGTGGCGGAATTGCGGGTGAAAACACCGAACGCAACAACAAAGAAAAAACGGGGAAAAACCCCCCGGAAATCAGCAAGCGGAGTTACAGACACACCAGTACAGCAGAAGCAGACCAGCAGCAGCCGCAGGAAGAGCAGAGCAGGACCTTTAATATCCTCCTTTCCGCCGTACTCATGCTCCCCTGAAACATACAGCAGTATCACGGTGGCTCTGTCCTCATATCGCTAGTGTTTCCAAAAGAACCCAGGAGTTTGCTCTATTTATTAGAGAAGATACATACAGCAGCAGCAGTACGTACGTACGTACGTACGGGTACGTTTGTTTATTATTGCTGTCACAGCTATCAAAACACAGCAGCTGTCCGTGGAGACAGAATGCGCGCAAACCTGACAATGTTGCCTCGGAAATACATACGGTACAAGGCGCTTCGCTCCGCGGGCGGCGTCCCGCTACGCTCGCTGAGAAAGGTACATCAAACTGTGCGAAGCGGGCCGAGGTCCATGATTGAATATTGTTTTTTTTCATGATGACGGTAGTTGCAAACTGGCGACTTGATATTGCCAAGAGTCCCGCCGCCATGCTTCAGGAGAAAACAGCTCGGATGCCACATACGCTTCGCGTCGCGGGAGGTTTTGCGCTACGCTCGCTCACACGTCGTACGTACGTACATACCCCAGTTAGGGTACTTAATTTCTTCTTTCGGTATGCTCTGTGTCTGTACTCGTATGTACGAAAGATAAAGTACAGCGGGGCACAGCAACACAGTAAAAACAATGAAAATGAAACCGAAAAATTCCGAAAGAAAAAAAAATCCCCGTCCCCTTTCGTGTAATACTTTACTACCTGATTGGAACACCTAACATTTGTCAAAAAGAAAAAAAGAAAAAAAAAAAAAAAAAAAAAAAAAAAAAAAAAAAAAAATCAAACAGCAGAGCTTCCCTCTCAGCCTCGTACGCCGCCCGCCCCTCTCGCGACTATCTCGCCACCGATTCGGTCCGGGTAAAGCTTTCCTCCCTCTCTTCCACAGTGAGCCCCGTCGCCCGCCTTGCGTGAAGCCCGGTCCTCACCGTGGGCCTCGTTCCCCAGCTCGACAATGTTGGTGCTCATACTGAGTTTAATTTTCATCCCGGTCGCAAAAATAAGCACAGCTTGAATATTGTCTTACCCGAACTACCCTTCAATACTTGTACGTACTCTATCAAAAATCGCAAATGAGGCCAGACAGAGCCTATTATTGATGCATCCCTCGTGTCTCGAGGCACACGCGACGCCTAGGCACGAAAGCGGCGACCGCGCTCCTTGCAACTCCCTGTCTACTCGCCAGCACCCCCGCTGACACCCGCGACGGTGCCGGGTTCGACCGCGGCGCCGTGCTCGGAGTACACGCACGCACACGAAACGGAAGAAGAAAAAAGGAAAGAAGGGACTGCAAGTACGAAGAGAAACTGAGAATAACAAAGACCCACTGGAAAGGTCCCGCAAGTAATAAAAGGAGGCGATTTCCAAGTGGGAGCTCTGAGAGGCCAGGGATGTACCAACCGAGCACGCTCAGAGATCGAGATATCTGTAAGTAGTTCTATAAAAGGAGGCGATTTCCAAATGGGAGCTCTGAGAGGCCAGGGATGTACCAACCGAGCACGCTCAGGGATCGAGATATCTAAAAGTAGTTCTATAGTCGTGCCGTGCGTACGTTACCTCAGATGGCGACGCTAAAAGCCCGCCCTCTGCAGGCTTTGTCGTGCTGTGCATCGTTGCCCGCTGTCAGCTGACGCTAAAAGCCAGTCTGTTTGGGCTTGTCGTATCGACCGATTGTGGTACGAACCGAAGAGCTGGCAAGTGACACCGACCCTAAATCCTGTATTATGCATGCTATTTGTCACCAATGTTTTGCCGTGCGAGAGTAGCCAGATATCTTTTTTTCACTGTTTTTTTTTGCGTTCGGTTCGTTATGGGCTCTCATGATTCAAGCACCGATTGCCGTTTTGGCTCTCCGAGGCAAAGATGTAAGGAGGCAGCACTTTCACCCGCTGACAGACAGCAAGTTTGTCTTGATATCCCTTGACTGACCGACATCAAATTACCATGCTATGTACAGTGTGCGGAACACTCGTGCCTGTGACAGAGCATGTTTCGCCTTGATTGACATGCCTCCTGACATATTTGCTCCTCCTGTAGGTGCCGACTCCAATTTGGCAAATATGCTTTGGATGTTTTACTACTTGTAGTTTACCGCGAATATTAATTCATTTTCGACACTGCTGCTTTGCTGTTGTTGCCGTGGTCTGCTTGTAACAACACCCTCGGTGACCCCAACGAAAACACGGTCGCCGATGAAGACCTCGGCGAGCGGGGGGCGCGGAGAGGCGCTGTCCCGGGAACGGTTCGCTCTCTTCCCGGGGGCGGGAGCGGACCTCCCCTTTTGATGGATTGATTTTGACGAACCAACCCACACGAATTTGACGACAATGTTTGCACACTAATTCCAATACGTTTTTTTTTTTCGAGCAGTCGAACATAAAGCAAACACATAAGAGCCCCAAAACTCCAGTCAGAACAAAAAACACGCCAAAATATGCGAGATAGCCGCTCCTACCCTAGTATCCAAGAGGAAGAAGTCTCCAAAGTCAAAATCGCTAAAGGGTATCCCTAAAATATATATATGATGTCAAAATATATTGTCGACGGGGCGCTCAATTGACGATGGACGAGACGTGAGTGCGCTTCCCATTTGCATTCACTGCGTTTTCGGGGGTGGGTAGCTATTACCTCGGTGTATGGGCTAAATTACAGTAGTGCTGCTTTTTTGCGTTTTGGGTACAGCATTTATGTGTATGTGGGTTTGAGTAGTACTACGTGCGGATTCCACCGTACAGCTGTACTTTGGGCAGAGCGTTGTGGGTGGGTGCATCTGCTGGCGCCTTTGTCGATGATTCGTGGGTGGGTGTGTGGGTGGGTCGGTCGGTGGGTTCGTTCTTGGGTGAGTCAATGATATCTACGTGCATGTGGGTCGTAGTGGTGCTGTTATTTTTCACTTATTAATCGTTTTTTGTCCGATATTATACCGACCCCACCATGGCATACTTCAGCGTACGACTGCTGTTCATACCTGGTAGTTTTTTGTAAGGAAAACCGTGTCCACATGCACGATCCAAGTATAATATATTTTTATATGTAAATACACAAACAAGTACTCAATTCAGTCACAAAATCGATGGGGGGCTTTATTTCTTGCGTCGGCGTCGTTCCTGTTGTAACAAGATGACTCCGAAGGGTGAACTCTACGATAGAAAGTACCTGGTAGGAACTATCGAAATGGTGCCCCCCCAACAACTGCTGGACGAAATTTCCATAAATAACCACTGTTGTTGCGGGCACTGCTGCCTTCCCCCCCCGCACCGAGCCCTCCTCTAACCAATACGATCTCCGCTATACCACACTACTACTCAATCCTTGCCCCGGACCAAGTAGTACCTGAAATTAAATATCCCGTTGTTGCTTGTCGGGTTCAAACCTTACCATCACGTCACCCGCTCATCGGTCACACTATTATAGTAGCTGCCAATAAAAAAAATACGTTTCCTGCACAACAACGACTTTGTTTAGTTGGCTTTTTTTCAGGCTATGTATTACCCCAATTGCAGCATATAACCAGCGATAACTGGCGGAATAGAGCCAACCGAACGAAGTCCTATTGGTACAAGAAGCGGCTCCGTCTTACTGCCACTCCGAAGGAAAGCCTTGTACCTTTTTATCTCTTGAGATTGAAACGTGCACCGGAAATCTGCTGGAAATCTACTGACTGCGTGATATGTGGATACATGCTACCCGTACTGCTGTGTGTATCCAGTCGTTCTTTCGTAACTAATACCTGACATATTGTGTGAAGAACATCGGGGAGTGGGGTTTACGGCTTTTTCTTTTTTACAGTTCACAATGGACGTGTTGGAAAGTACCTTTTGATTTTTGGATGCATGTTTCATGTACTGCGGTGTTTTTGTCTACAGGGTTCGTGTTGGCAAGTTGTAGTGATCAAACCGAGGTAATGTGTATTACCAGATCGGCAAATGTGCTGTAAATATCCGAGTATCTGTTGCACCATGTGACATGGCAACGTGCGACATGCAACACCCTCGTGGTTGCATTTTGTGGTTATCGAGACCGACGTCAATATGAGGCAGGACGATCAACCATAAATCGGTGCTGACGACGTTGTTTCGTCACTATTGGTTTTGCTGTGAAGAATCGCGAAAGGTGGGCTGTGATGGCATTGTTCTGTTCGCAGACATAGTGCAGAATGATGTGGTTCTTTATCTAACCGTTTTACTTGGCTTTTGAGACCAAAGCTGCCATCACTCTGCGGATGTACCATCTACGACAGCGAGTCAAGCGGCACCCTCACTCTGCGGATATAACAGACGTAGTCCATGCCTCGGCGACGTAGGGCCAAGGCGGGAGACATATATAAGCTCGATGAGTGGGGTTCGTTTAGTGCGAATTTGACAAATGAAGTATTTTCGAGTCGTTTGTCGGACGTTACGTCATGCTTGGACTATGATGTGCTTGTATTGCATATTAGAGTTCAATGACGTATGCTGGTGTACCTGATATTTGGCATTTTGATTTTTGTAGCATGACTTCTGTCGTACCGTGTCAGCACTTTAACAGCAGCAACAGCACTATATTGCCACGTATTGGCTGTGGAAGATCGTTTATCACGACTTTGGGTATAATAGAAAGATGATACTTTACCTGGTAAATCTCGAGGGCCAAAAAGTTTGTGTTTATTTACGGGGGACCGGTGTA
Source organism: Macrocystis pyrifera (assembly GCA_031763025.1). Taxonomy (NCBI): domain Eukaryota; class Phaeophyceae; order Laminariales; family Laminariaceae; genus Macrocystis; species Macrocystis pyrifera. The sequence goes on from JASSKH010000001.1 coordinate 9,402,257, forward strand.
AATAGGACCTACGGTAAACACAGAAACCTATTTATTTACCTTTTTTATCAACAAGCAGTATTTAGTCCTGTTTACTATGGCCCCCCGTAATAGTAAAGTGTGCCGATGGAGAAGAGCGCGCACGATTAGCTGCTCCGGCTATTTGGCTCTGCTCTGTGAAATACATAAGCATGGAACATATGTTGACATGATCAACGAAATAATGAAAAATCCTAATATCTGAAGATAAGAACGGCTAGACGACGGATATGATGAAAGCGTATGGGCAGATAGATGGCGGCTGAGAAACTCACGGACGGATTGCTGCCAAGGTGGGCAGCCGACGTCGCCTTTATGACGGACGTCACTGCCTCCACGCTTCCACTGTCGGCCGCTACCATCAGTACTGACAAGCGCCGCGACCCGGCCGTCGATGCCAGCCCGGCTAACACCTACAGGAATTAGAAAACACACGAAACAGAGAGGAAAGGGAGGTAGAGGTGGCTGGCTCGCATGTCGTATATAGGGGATCGAAACCGTGGCCCGATGAATACAGTACGTCGTGAGACAGAGCAAGGAAGGGACGGCGAAAATTGGGCTCATGCTATAGGAACAGATCAAGGGACCGATGGGTTTGATGTCACTTTGACGCGTGGGGGAGTCAGCGCACGGGCAGAGCCGATATGCGGGCATCCTACTCCCTCTCGTCTGACCGACAACTTGATGTTGACCCACTGCTTCTTGCTTCCCCGCCCCACTCATATTCAGCTGTTGCTCTAGTAATAGCACACAGTGAAAACCTTCGTCCGAGCACAAGACGTACACACACCCTCTTTTCTGTGAGCAGGTCGACCATGGCTGCCGCAACGGCATCGATCATTGCCCCGCTCCCGCCTCTCGCCGCCTCAGCCAGAGCGCTCGTTTCGGTTGGATCTGTACTGACGTCGATCGCACAAGCGCCCGCTTGCTGACAAAACACACCGGTACAAAGAAAGGCGGGGGGGGCGTCGAATTTACGGGGTGGGAAAGAGCATCTATTACCCTCGGGTATGGGAAGGATGGGAGAGAGGGGTAGGGGTGTCTGGGAGACACGATTTGATGTGTACCCGATGCGCCAACATCATCAGACGAAATATTGCATGCTTGTAGAAACAGGCGTATAATGTCCGGCTCAATCTCAAGGTGTTGTGGGTACACGTTGCCGAGGGAACAGCGACCCCAAGGACGAACCAAGAAACCAAATCAAAACCCCTTGTTAACGTTGGAATAGTACAAATCTACAGTAGCACCTTACAACACACTCAATGTGCAACCTCGACCGTCTTGCCGCAAAGTAACGTCTCGACGTTCTGGCGGTTTTGATACTGCGGTTTTTCCAAGGACCCGAGTGTTCCCAGAGAAGTGGCTTGTCTTGAAACTGAAAGGAGACAATGTGAGTGAACCCGGAGCAACTCGGCGTGATAATCGAAGGGGACAATGTGATTGAACCAGGACTAAACCACGCCTGCCCGTAAGAAACAATATGCGGCCGATGCAGCCCACAATCTCCCGTAGCTCCCACTGCAGCCTAGTGTGCTACCGTCGGCGCTCCACTACTTTAGAAAAGCACCGATAAAGACAGCCTTTGAGATGGATCACCAGTAAGGACCGCCGCCTTTGTGGTACAATGGTCAGTCTATGCGTGAACTTGGGCAGAGTATCAACGTGGCATGTGTGTCCAGCATTGTGCGTGGAAACTAATCCAAGGCTTGGTGCGAAAACAGGCGCTCTATAGATCAAGGCGGAAGGGCCCGGGAGAAGGAGCTTCTATCATGAGCGTTATGCATCCAGGTGTTGTGACTATTCTCCTAAAACTGATACATGCACGTCATTTTTATTTGTGACAGCTACCCCTGTCACGAACCCCACGCTCAAGCCGCTGTTCATACCAGCACACCCACACTCTGCTCGACACATATTCGAATGCGAGACACTGAGTAAAACGCGAAATGCAGAGCGATGCCTTCATCCGGTGGCTCGTGGATACACACAGGGTCGTGCGTAGAACATATTGCGGACTGTGGTGCGTGAGAGTTCTGCGTTCATGCCGAAGCTCGGTCACGCCTCCGATTGAGCAATGGTTGTAAATGAGCACACGGGTTGGGGAGTCTACGCGGGAAGTTTAGCTGCAAGACCGTCTCAGCTGAAGACTGGCAGGTGGAAATAGCGATTGACGGTCAAGTTCCATCGAAGACAAAACGGGGAAGACAGTTTATAATCTTCCAACTATACTGAGATCCCCAGCGATGTCTACATTATTGATCCCCCCCCCTCCGCATGTCTGACTAATACCAAACCTATCCAGTGAAGCAATCAGGACAAGCTCCTCTCCCACAGGCATCCTGCCACGCGAAATCTGAAGCAGGTTACGCCACGATCACACGACCGATAAGACACTACCAATTTTGAATATGATCTGTCTACGTCTGAACAGCTATCCGCGGACTCTGGGGTTGTTCTCGCGAGTGCGAGTCCGTTTCACCTTTCCCCTCAACAGCACGATCTTCATGGCTCTGTTGAAGACTCCCACGTTCCCGCTCTTGGCCGCCATCCTAATGAGACAACGAGCTTCCACCGCTTCTACTCCTTCCCAATCCTTGTCCTTGGTTACCTGCCGACACCAAGCGAGGTGGACAACATGTATGAAGATGCCCAGGAAGACATAACTGATGTTCCCACATGTCCTGCGTACCCCACGAAATATCAATTGCTTATCCATACAGGTTTATAGGTGGCATCGGTGTACCGCCCAACGTTCGGACTATAAACTTATATCTCACTCACTGAGTCGACGACACACACTTGCATTCTCAATGCGGTGAGTGGCGTTCACGTTTGTTGTCGGGATACGAAGACCTGGAGCTCGTTCTATTCGTCTGCGAAACAGGCGCGGCCTCTGGGCGTGCGCTGTCTCTCTCTTTTACAGTATCCTACGTTCCTCCCCTATTCTTCGCTCTGAGGCCAGAGGGTATGGCGACGTATCGTGGGTGACAGAAGCATTTACGTTGAATGCTTGTTTCGCTCGGAACTCGAAGCGTAGGGTTCCTACCTGAAGAGCATCCAGCTCTCCCCCCGAGAGGCATGTTGTGATTCTGTAGGGGCCTAGTTAGGAAACTTTTGACATTGGCGGAATAGTCGAATCAGCACCTGACATTCGACAAACGAGGCCCTAAACAGTCGAATGCATGTACAGCGACAAACCAGCACGCGTCTGGGGTGATGGTAAACGAAATTCAGGCCTCTCTAACAACCCTCTCTTACTTTGGATTCCCCCCGGAAATAGTTGGCGCTGCATGAGGTATGCACCTTTGGTTTCGAGGTCCCGTCAAGACAAAGGCGTTCCAAGTCACCATTTCGGACTTTCCCAGTATGTTTCCGTACCCGTTGATCTGCTGCAGTTCAGAATATCTCTACTGTTTCCCTCCAACGTTCAAGCCCGTCTCCGCCACGCGACAGCCGTGGCATCAAACACAGATCCCGCGCTTTCATACTTTTTGCGCTGCGCAACGATTCGAGGACTTCCATCGACTATCTCCGCTGCCGCTCACCGCACCATCCCCGACCTACTCTCGGTATCGGAGTTGCCGAAGATATTTTGGTGTTGGTCTCGGTATTGCTGCAACGGCTGCTGCAGCTGTTTGTGCGGGTGCTACCGGAACGAAACCAGTCCACGCTCCCGCGTTGAATCGGATGAATGGCTCTCATCAACCCGCGCCGCTTACCTTGCCCCTCATGAGATTAACCACCTCCTCAACCACGGCGTCATTGCCTCCCTCAGCTGCTGCCGTCAACAGCGAACAACCATCCTCTCCGCTGGCCTCAATCAATTCAGCGACCTGTTTGGGGTCACGAGGTATATACTGTTGTGAGACCGGGTTTGAAGGTACAACATTAATGTACTCTGCAGGGACCGCCTGTTGAGTTTTCACGGGGTGGAGACGACAGCTCGGGTCGGAGCGCCATCACGCTGCGGTCCCGGTGGCGTTCGGCCGACCTCAGTGAAAGCATTACCGTTTTCCGAGGCAAATACCTTGCTCGTGTGGGACGGCGACTACATCTCCATTAACCCTCGACACTGCGATAAACGTCGAGTTCACGCCAACGGGTGAAACGAGTGCTACGAGTTTATCCGTTGTGCTTTTTTCGACGGCGTATTTCCAGTAACAGCTTCCACCGACGCGGTCCCCACCATGACCACCACCACCACGACTACCACGCCGATCCTTACAAACCACCACCACGGCAATCGCAACTACCACCAGCAGTACCATCACAATCACCAGTAACAACACCATCGCCAGGAAAGTGCATACATATAGCGAAATGGCCGGGACTAATAGGCAGCGTGACGTAAACGGCCAGGCTATTCCACCACTGCGGTATACAAATGAAAATCATTGACGGCGACAGGAAAAGACAAGGCAGCAGAATTTTACGCATCTCGCACGCAACGAGGTGTTGAGATGTCTGAAAGTTGAGTGCCTGTTGCCCCAGTGTTTTTTCCGCGGGTGGTTGAGTTGATTGTGCCTAAAACACATAGTGTTAATAGCTTCGGGAGGTTGGGGCGTTTCCAGTCATTGCTAGACGTTGCTACTCATTGCACCGCATCGTACAATGCGAAAATGATAGTGTCTTGGACGAACTTGATGTGACTGGAGGCCTTTAAGCAGAAATCTGTCACCACCTTCTCTATCTGCTGGCGTTGATGTAGAGGTCTAGACGAGATGTACGGTACAACTGTTTATACGATCTGCTGCCGGCTCCCGTAGCACCGCTCCGGCTGTGATACGAACTGTCTGACTTGAGGTAACCAGCAGCTTGGTCTCGTCTAGGGACGAAGTTGTAGAGCCCTACGTCATTTCCGGGGGCTGTAAAACACGCGCACTCCGGTGCAATACACTGCCTTCAAAGCTGATTATCGCCCATATCCGTCAGATGAACGGCTGATATACTAGCACTACCATTGAGGACGGGTGCCAGTAAACGTGCATGCCCAAACTGCTACCGAGAATATAAGCAGTGACTGGTTAGTCCAACGGCCACGAACGTATGGAACGGACCAAGTACGGACCGGTGTTACAATAAAATCTAGATGCTGCTGCGCCGACAATTACCAACGATGCTGGAAAACCGTCATGGAAACAGGCTGACGATGAGGTATCTCGTCTAGAGACTGGCAGATGGGCGATGGCACAACATATTCTACATCACTCGGCGCCCCTTGTATCTGTACCCTCTGATTTAATACCCTACGACGACGTTCACTGTTTGTCCCACTGACAATTACCGTATATCACCGTAGATATGCTGAGATCGGAATGATACACACTCATGCAGCAGTATCGTATATTCTAACAAACCTAACGAAACTAACATTGCACGATACAACGCGGTATCCTAAAGTATTGAAATTTTCCTCTCGCCTTCCCTTGCACCCCCTCCCCCTTCCCCCCTGTGTGACATAATAGAGGTGATCAAAGACACTAAATTCGACGAAAGCATGTGTATTAAGATTCCAGGGGAGCGGGGAGCGAATTATTACTTCTTGGGAAACATATATGCCCCCAGAGTCGAAGAATACGATAAAGATATACAGAGGAAGTTCGGAGAAGTAGCAGTAGATGTACAGAAGTATAAGAGGCAAGGAGAAGTAGTACTAGTGGGAGATTTTAACTCAAGAATTGGGAAGGCAAGCAAACTGAATGAGAATATTGGACAATATGGAGAAGTAACAAAGAATAAGAATGGGGAAAGAAATGTTGAAGCTTCTCAAGCACAACGAGATGAAAACGTTGAACGACAGAGTAAAAAAGGCAGAACCGGAACGGACTAGACAGTGCATACAAAAGGGAGAAAGCTCTATCCTTGACTTTATAGTACTAGAAAATGGAAGTGGTAAGGAAACGGAACTACATGTATGCGCAGCGGACATAGGAACCACGGGTCACTGTCTAATATGGACAGACAGTCAACAGACGAGAGTTATCAAACATAAAAGAGGTAGGAAATTATATCGACGGAGAATAAATATACTATTAATAGAAGTAAAAGAGAAACGGGAAGAGTTCCAAGAAGAGATGGCCAAAAATGCAGAGAAATTTTCCGAGCTGTTGGAAAGAATAGGTACAACAAGGAATGATATAGAAAGGGATGATACAGGAGCTAGGATAATAGAAGGATGGGAGCAGTTGGTCAAGACCACAGCAAGTAAGTAATAGGGAAGAAGTTGATAGTATGCAACAGAGCAGTAAAATGGTGGATGAAGAAGTGAACGAGGCTATAAGAGCAAGGAGAAAGGCACACGCAAGGTATACATCGAGTAAACCTTCGACAGGGTGGGAGGAATATGCTATAGCTAGAAAGAAAGTAAAATATATGGTAGAGAAGAAGAAAAAGGGATATGGAAAGACGTAGTAAATAAAACGAATGAAGACTTTGAGGGCGGGATGAAGCAGATGTGGGTAGGGATAAAAGGGATACTTGGCAGACAAGCAGGAGAGGCAGACACGGGAAAAGCTACTCTAAGAGCACAGAACGGTTTAATGGTTAGTAGTTCGAAGGGGAAAAGGGAAGTACTAGTAGAGCATTTCCGAAAGCTAGGAACACTCACAGCCAACGAAACGTTCGATGCAGAATTCGAGAAGGAAATCAACGCGTGGGCAGAGGCGAACGTAGATACATCAGAAATGGAAGCCATTGGTTCGGGAGGAATGAATTTATGAAGTACGGGGGAGAAGGAATGCTTACCATGATGGTTATGTTGTATAACTGGATTCGGAAAATCGAGTACGCACCTTGGAGGTGGAGAGAAGCAGTAGTAGTAAATTTATTCAAGAAAGGAGATAAGGCTAATCCGGGGAACTATAGAGGGATAACGCTACTAAGCACAGTAGGCAAAACATTTTGTAAGGTTTTGAACGACAGAATGGGAACGATGATGAAGGAAGACACAACAAGCGAAGGGCAAGCAGGGTTTAGGCCAAACCGTAGCTGCAGGTCATGTGTACACCTTAGGTACGATTATTCAAGGTAGGAAAGGCGCGGGACTAACAACGTACTGTTTTTTTCTAGATGTGCAGAAAGCCTACGACACAGTATGGAGAAATGGATTGTGGAAAAAAACTGTAGGAAATAGGAATCAGAGGAAAGATGTGGAGAATGATGAAAAAGATGACGGAATGTGCGAGACGTGCTGTGATGCTGGACGGGGAAATATCGAAGTATGTTGATACTTTACAAGGTGTTGCACAGGGATGTACGTTTTCACCTAACTTATTCAAGATGTATATTAACGACCTGATAGTAGCAGTCGAGGGAGCAAGGCAGGGAGTCACGGTAGGGGAAGATACGGTGTCGGGATTGATGTTTGCGGATGACTTCGTGGGGATATTAGAAACACCCGAAGGATTGCAGAAACAAATAGAGAAGGCGCTAGAATACACCAGGGAATGGAGGGTGACGGCGAACGTCAAGAAATGCGCAGTAGTTGTTTGCAACGAAGATAAGGTAAACCCGGTAAGTTTTAGTTGGAAGTGGGGAGAAGATGAATTGCCGATCGCAGACCAGTATACATACCTTGGCGTAGAGATCTCAAAATACTGCTCTTGGGATACACGTATAGCAAAAGTAATAGGAAAGGGTAAGGCACAAGTAGGCAAGATGGATGCGATCCTAACAGACCCGAACCTTGATACTGGGATTAAGAGATGTATCTTGATGAATGTGATAGTACCAAAGCTAGAATATGCAGGAGACGTATGGCAAGGGAACGCGAAACTCGCAAAACAGTTGGAAACAGTACAAATGACAGCAGCTAAAAAAATCCTAAGATACTCAAGTACGACTAGTAATACAGTATTAAGAGCAGAACTGGGAAGGCGCCCACTCAAGACAAGTAGAGACATGAGAAAGTTGAGCTGGCAATATAAAGTAAGGAACGTACCAAAAAAGAGGTTGCCAGCCATAGTTGATAGAGCTATATGGAAGAAAGTAACAAAAGGGCGAGCTGGAATAAGGTGGGATGGCGTAGTTGAGAAAGTAAGGAAGGATATAGGAGGAAACCAAGAAGAGATGATGTCCGCCGGGACGTTTGGGAGGTACCAGGCAGAAGTAGAAGAAAGGATAGAAAGAAGGAAAAGGCTAGCGCTAATAAACAAGGTGGAATCGGAAAAAACACTTGGAGATATACGGGGGATTGAGGGAAGGACTAGGAATGAAAACGTATTTGCATGGCCCAATGGACTTCGCGAAAACGCTGAAACTGCGCTTTCGTGTAGGGGACCCGGACCTGCCAGAAAGAAGAAAGAGGTACACCAGTAGCCGGGAGGAGGAGGACGTAGACGCACAGATGTGCCCGTGTGGCAAAGCAATATAGAGTAGAACTCACATACTAGGAGAATGTGAAATATACAAGGAGGAACGGGATGTGCTAGAAGAGGAGATGAGGAAAATAGACGAATGTGACATGGAGGAGTTTGATACAATGAATAGCAGCGAGAAAACAATCGCTATCCTAGGAGATAGATGGTGGCCACAGGAGGCCAAACAGGAAGGGGATACGACTAGCAAAAGGTTTCTATGTAATGTATGGAAACAACGTAATGAGCGCCCAATTGTTGGAGGTGTCTCTATTAGGAGTAGGAACGGTGCTCGGTCTCGAAAGGGATGCGTGGTCAATGGTCCAAAGACTAAGGCAAGCAATAAATGAGTACGCCCGTCCCCTTCCCCCCCCGTCCCCTTTTTTTGCTTTTGTTTTTGTGGCGGTTACTACCGCTGGCGGTTAAGTTAGATCACCTTTGTGCGTGGAGAACTTTTACTCCGCACGAGGGGGATGATTGTATCACACAACACAGTGTGTATATGATGAGGCGCTCACGAGGGAGTGAAATAGTACACCCATTGCTGTCTCTGGAAGTGGCCGCACCAGACATTAAATCAATTCATTGATGCTGTCATCCATATGCAAGAAAATCCGCCTCTAAAGCGGTTTTTAGTGGGATGCAGCTCACCCTTCATGCATATTTCTCACCCCCCCCCGGCGCTTCGCCATTGGTGCAAGCAATGTCTGCCTGGTCGATGAAAATCCAACGTGCTCCGTCCGGGATGCGAGGGTCTATGGCCATACGACTACTGCCATGCATGATAACGAGTACGCCCCCCCCCCCCCCCCCCCCCCCCCCCCGTCTGATCCTACGCCTTCGGTACGCACCAGCATGCATCGTTCTCAATAAAGCCCCTCCCTCCTCCTTCTTCCCGCTTCACGCTCCCACTCTTCCTTCACCACAAAATAAACCCGTAAGGCGACGCCCCTCAAACTAGGTCCTAAATCACATATCAACCATTTTTAGTTGGCGCTCATATCTGATTCAATCATCTTTTTCGCAGACCCCTCGGCGCGACACCCTCCTTAGTATATACCTGGTATATATAGGTTGGGTTAGCGTTCGTTGGCGACGACGCTGAAAAGCACGCGTCTCGCTGCGTGACATAGACTACAAGGATACAGTTTTATTTTTATTTTTCGGCGGATACCACGGCTGGCGGTCAACGTTGATCATTTTTGTGCGGGGAGAACCTTTACTCCGCACAAGGGGGATGATGGTATCACGTGGTGTGTATATGGTGAGGCATCCAAGAGGCAGTTATATAGTAAACGCATTGCTGTCTCTCGAAGTGGCCACACCAGAATATATATCAATTCATTGATGCTGTCAACCATATGCAAGAGCATCCGCCTCTAAGCGGTTCTAAGTAGGATGCAGCTCACCCTTCATGCGACTCTCCCAACACCTCACGGCTCTTCGCGCTTGGTGCAAGCAATGTCGACCTGGTCAGTCAAAACAAAACCCGACGTGCTCCGTCCCGACATTGTAGGGACGCGAGGGTCCATGGTCATACGACTACGGCCATGCATGATAAGGAGTACACCCCCCCCTCGGCGCGACAGCGAAATAAAGGGCTACCTTCCCCGCATGTCCCACCTTATCCTCGGTCAAAGTTTCCCGGAGGCATCGAAGAACGGCGTGGAACATCTCCACATCTCCATTGCGGGCCGCCAGCATGATGATGGTTTCCACCTGTCGGCTGCGGTTGGTGCGCAATGCTGACAGCTGATTTGTTGCCTGCTCCTTCCCGATGATACCCACCACTGCCCGCACTGCACTGGGATCACCGCTTTCAACTGCTTCGAGAATGGTAAACATATCTACGCTACCAGGACCTAATGAATTCCAGCGGATGTGGCGAGGGCGCACCCAGGGGCGGGGTTGGGGGAGTGTGGTCGGGGGTTGGAGGAACATAATGGGGGGCGTTTTCGAGTGATTGTTCGCAGTCGGCTGTTCTGAGTAACTTTGGTTATAGTCAGTCGGTAGAGCACGTAGAAATGGATGCACTGGACTAGCACGAATGTTCTTCAATCACGCTACCGCGTAAGCTGAAGTCCCCGGCAAGCTTCAACCAAAAACCGTGCACAGGGTTAGTTGGGAAGCGTTTGGGAGCTTCATGGCTGACCCAGCACGTGGGATGCTGGGAACCACTCGGAGGCGGAACGAATGTTACCCTTGACAATACCCTTTGCTGCATTGCGTTGGTGAATTTTTCTGTGTTCAGCGATTACAATGCAAGATGGTGCAGCGACGCCGACTCCGACTTACGTGTTGGGGGTGTGTGCTTTTGATCCTTGCCGCCGGCTTCGTCGACGGTACTTGGTCCTGAAGCCAAACAAGGGGACATCCCACGTCGAACCCAGGCAGAAAAACACACAATGAGAAGCCAGTTAATTGTCTGTTGCCGGGGTTGAAACGGGTAAAATCGGAATATATACCAACGTCACCACATCTGGTGTGGTGCAGCGGTGCATAGAGCGTGTGTTTTCGTTAAGTTTATTCGGGCAGAGAAAGGACACTCTAAGTATCAAATATGTAAGTATCATATTCATAAACCAACCGTTATTTAGCGAGAGAGCTGGTGTACGACGGCAAGGAAACGAAATGAAGTGAGGTTCGCAAATAGTCTAGACACTAAGCCGTGCTTACGACTCGAGATAACCGTCACTCCTCCTACCCCTCAAGGGTGGGACCGTTCTCGTGATCAATATAGGATGCCAAGGCCGCGAGAGGCACAACGGCCCGGTCGAATATTTGTTTCTGGTCTCTCTGCCAGAACCGGCGTCGAGTTAGCCTACACGACTTTAAACGCAGACCAGCGACGACGACAACCATGGCAGGAAGACACGCCGCTCTTTATGGCGAGAACAGCCGCAGTGTGTCACAAACATCTTGCGCCGGCGCCGACCAACTGTACATTATTTCGACCCTGAAATTCACACCAAGGAACCGTTGTAAGGGCGGAGACAGGAGCGAGAGGGGGGGGTTAGATCATTTTCACCTCGGCTCATTACGGCGCATATCATGGGCTCACATTGTACCACCTCCCGACGACCAGCGTCCGTTAGTGAGGTGGGTGGGTGTGGGGACTACGCAGTTGCGACGGCCCCGCGATGGGCGAGTCTTTCACCACCAATACTCTCGCCCGCTAACAGCGACGGTTGACGTTTTGAATGGGAGAATTGTACGTGTGCGCTAAACTCGCAAGACATTGCCGCTGTAAAACAAGTAATGTACATCTCCTGTCTACATCCTGCAAGAAAAAGGGGGGAGCATCAGCGCCGGTCACACGGCGTGGTTCTTTCTAGAGGAAACAACAGAAGTAATCAACCGAAGAGTGGTAAACCCATAGGTTGTATCAGCGGCAGGCCCCGAGACATGATCAACCAATAGGAGGGGGCGAGGAGTATAGACTCCGGATGACCAGGTTAATCATATGCGGAGCAGCAACGTTCGACATGGGGTAGCTTGACACCAATGCAGTTGTGTTCAATATCTCCCGATCGCATACACTATAGGACACTGTTGGGGCGATAGGTGGTATCGTGATTCATGTTCTGCCCAGAAAGCCGGGGGGGGGCGGTTTGTGCTTGTGGGTCTATTTCGGGCCGCGTCGCCCCAATTTCCCTGTTGCGACAAGCGTTATCCGGCCGGCGCGAAGTTTTTCTTATAGTATGCTAATTCGACCGACCCGTGGATCCTCTCGGGCATTTCGGTTGGGACATGCGATGTTCCCTCTTGAGGGCGCCACTCTTCCAATCCTCTTACCGTGCATTCGCATTTCTACCATCGCCAGCGACGACGAAATCGTGTTGCCGCATCGAATTGGGCACAGCCATCACTATTTATGTCATTCGCTGATCGTTCACCTACCTTCCGCAAGCTTGGCCGTCTGAGTGGTCATTGGTATGGCGTCGAACTCAGCTGTCGTCCGTCCCTTTTGGGCGTGGTCCCAGAAGATATTCGCTGCCCCCGCAAAGTTTTGCGTCTTGACATCCGCGTCCTTCTCTTCAATCGGCGCATGCCGTACGGATTTGCCCTGCGTTCCGATCGCCGTAGCCCCGGCCTTGCTCGCCTCGTCGCCCTCTACTGACCCACTTGTCGCCTTGCTGAGACGCATCGCAGCACTGATCACTTCCTGCCCACACTTCACCGGAGGGATTCCAGACCCCACTGGTTCACGTCGAACCGTTGCCAGTCTTTGCGATGTTCCCCCTAGCGAAGACGTGTCAGCATTACCCCTATCATCCGTTCGGCTAACACGACTTCGGGGAGCGTTTGCCGGCATGTTTAAGAGGCCACACTTGATATGACGTTTCCTTCCGGTTTCCTCCTCAGCTCCAGCCGCAGCAGCCAGCACGACACCGACGCTTTTCATCGAGTGTGCTGGTATCCGTTTGGGCGTCGCGCTCCTGTCTTGCTTTGCATCTTCCACTGTCGTTTCATCTTTCGCGGCCGCTACCACCGCTTCGGCCGCAAACCCGATAATGCTCTTCATCGGGTAGTCAAAGGTTGCCATGGGTGTACAGCTGCGGTCTTGCCCCTCTTCTTCCGCATTCCAACGTGGGATGGATATCTCGACGTCGCCATCAGCCGAGGGGAACAGCGAATACGAGTCGTAGTTCGGCCTGCAGTCTTCGTCAGGCTCTGGCGGCGGAGGCGGCGATAGCTGCGGTGACTGCGGCTGCAACTGAGTTGAACGTTGCGGCGAAGCGGTTGCTGGTCTGGTAGCCTTTCTAAGGCCTTTCCCTGGCACCCCAGACGTCACCTCGCCCCCCCCAGCTCGGAAAGTTTGGTCGGAATGCTCTTGAGGCATTAGCGAGGTCTTACGAGAAGGGCCCACCTCCGCCGACGTCATGATCCCTGCCGCTGCTTCCAATTCTGCAGCGATCGTCGACGGCATCAGTATTGGCGATAGTGGCGAAGTGTTTGCCGTCATCAAATCGGCGGGGGCAAAGGATACCGCCAATTGGTCACCCAACCCTTGCACTAGTTCCACCTCCGCCGCCACCGCGGCACACTTTGCCGCCGAACCCCTATACTCCTGCTGATCGGGTGTATTCACTTTTTCTGACACTCGACCTTGCATCTCGGGCCCGGAAACGGCCGAAGCTATAGCTGACTGGGTCTTACGGCTGGGGGTGATTTCTGGGCTGCCAAGGCCGAAGTTCCACGCACCGGAACCAAGCTGCGGCGTCATCGTACTGGCCGTGGTAAACATCGACATGCTACTGGAGCTGTGAGAGACACGGATACCTTGCATTGAGGATCCTACAGAAGGATATTCTGGGGAATGGTGGCGCAGCACGGTCGCGGCAGAAGTGCGGAGTGAACCATGAGAATTAGACGAAGTGTAATGGCTGCGGTAGGTCCGATCGGGTTGGCTGCCGCCTTCTGCAAGACGTCCCATTCTTGGTTTCTTCCCTCCTTTATAGGTTTACATCCCAGGTTTATGCTGTGTGTACGCGTTAGTACACCTCCATGACTGACAGCGACCAGTCCGGAATCGCGCTAAAACCTCTCGGCTACGCTGCACAACCTTGAGAAAGTGGGTATGGTGAAGGGGCGGGCGCGGTGATTTCAATGCCAAAGCGAATGCGATCGTCTACGTCGGTCGGCTCGACGGCAAAGACAGGTCGAAAGGCGTGCGAAGCGTACCGTGTGGTTATTTAGGCGTTACGTATAGACATGGGCAGCCAGGCGCGTTTGGGATGCGGATCGGCAAATGAACAGGAAAGCCTAAGCAGGTGACAAAACTATGCCAAAGACATTAAAAGATGTTGTAGCATACGATCACCCCCAGCTCGTTTTCACGGGGCAAGGTGCTGGCAAACTGGCCCATGTCAGCAGTTTCATAGAACAGCATAGGACAAAATCACCGGTCCACGAACTCTACCCAGGCAGGTGAACCCCAAGAACATCTCTGCGACATGTAGCTCGTATTGATGCGGAAGCAAAACAAGTGTAGCTACGTATGTGCAAAATGTGAAACAATGACACCCCAGCTACCGCACAGGACGACCCCAACCATAATATCGATAAATATACGAACCATAACACCCTGATACAGGTACCTACACGTTAGGGTACTCGGCTAAACCTTTTGATTCGCATGACGACGAGGAATCAGACGAGAATAATAGAGGTGGTCGGCGGCGATCAGCGTCTCGTTGACTTCCATGTTGCTCGAAACTTCTCGAAGCTGTTGGTGTAGTGGTCGCCTCGGTTGGAGGCAGACTGGACGCAGTCGCCTCCGGGGACGGCAGCACGGGGCGCCCGTCGATGTATACTCCAACATGAGCCATCGTGTTTTCCTGCAGCCATAGCTCGTGCTCCTGCTTCTCCTCGGTTATCTCTAGCCCCTCTCCATTTATCCTCGTATAGTGCGTCTGGCCACCCCCTCTCTCGCGCCCATCTTGTTCACCATCCTTGATGGAATTCTGTTCTCGCGCACTCGTGAGGCCACCTTCGTCGTCACTGAGTGACATGTCTCCGTCCACCTGACCTATTTCGTCTTCTATTGCTTGTTGTTCGTTTTGACCGGCGTCCTCGCCAGCTCGTATCGTGTACGGTCGACCGCGATTTAATGTGGGGTGGTCTTGACTCCCATCCATCTCCAGGCGGCCCCGGACAGTCCGAGAGCTTTCGTCTGGGTGTCGTAAAAACAGCGAATAATGGGAAAAGTTGCCCTAGTGCGGTGGTGCCGGAGCAGTCAACAGTGTAATAGTAAGACAATCTTATGCCAGTCTGATCGATCGCACCGAGGGTCAGCGTGCGGACTTCAGCATGAAACGTCGATTGATTTACAATTATTGTAGACCCACCCGAAGAGTGATGACCCGCTACAAGGCCCTCACCTGAGCTATTTGGGCTTGGACTCGTGACCCGCACTGCACCATGGCAATTCCCTACAGTAAGTGTACCTAGGGTTACCTAGAAGCAAAAATAAAATCCTCTCCTGCGCTTCAAAATGACAAAAACGGCACATCAGTGCTTTGTTTGCTAGTTTACGGTACAAATTCAAACCAGGAAATCAGGGTACACCAAACCCAAGTTTGACGACGTTTTCTGTCAAGGTATACCGTTTCATGGCGAAACATCCATGTCCGTCTCACTTGCCAAAATGACGAACAAAAACGGTACACCTTAATATTTTTGCCAGTTTACCGTACGAAAAAGTAAAACGAGGTGATCAGGGCACTTCAGACCCACGTTATTTGATGTTTTCTGACAAGGTATAACGTTTTCTGGTAACAAAGCAATGTCCTGGTATCGCTTATAATTACGAACAAAACCGCTTTCGCTTATAATTACGAACAACACCGCTTTCGTGAAGACAAGCACATTCTTGTATCTCGTGTTGATACGAACATACCAGGTACGAGTCAAACGTAGGTCATATTTCTGAAGACTTTTTATTTCGCTTCATGCGCGTGCGTGTACTCAGAGCACGAAACCACGGGAGAGCCCGGCACCGTCGCGGGTGTCAGCGGGCGCTAACGGGGAGAGGGGGGTTGCAAGGAGCGCGGTCGCCGTTTTCGTGGCTAGGCGTCGCGTGTGCCTCGAGACATGTGGGAAGCACGAATGGGCTCTGCCTGGCCTCCTCGTGAGGCTCCGCGTGTACCATATACGAGATGCAAGGGGCCGTATTAACGGGGAACGCAACATTTCGGTATTTGGGAATAAAATTTCAGTATTAATGCATTTTAATTTGATTTCGAAAAAAAACCGTGTTTGTTTGTATCCTATCGGGAAAAGGCGCATTCATTGTCAAACAAAAAGGAATTCGAAACAACTTGGAATAACGCACCGCGTCAAACAACGCCCAGCCGACAAACAGCTACGAGCGTAGACGAGAGCGAAGGTTTGCATTGTCGCGTACGCGCCGCCGCCAGCCTCTTCTTTTTTTTTGGTCAGGATAGGCAGCTATCACTCTCAGGGTGTCTTGGGTGGGCGGAGGGAGCCCTCAAGCTCCACGTGCGAAACAGCAACGGTGATGCAGCTACCGAAGTCTCGAGCGTATCGTCTGTTTTTTTTCTCGTTCGGTCAGTTTACGTGATGGTTGGTCGATCGAGCAGGCCGAAAACTTAGGCTTGCGGCCGCCATGATTTATTTTGAGGCGCCACCGCCAGGGTACGATTTGCTATGGTGTGTGGCCGTGGGTGCTACTATTGTTCCGGCCACCAGTCGTTGAAGTTTGCGTTTTATCGCCTTGACGGTGGTCACCGAAGCGGCCAAGAATCACCCCAGACTCCAGCGGGAGTGTTGACCTACCCGAAAAAACATGCTACGAAGCTGATCAACTCCCACATTCGAAATTGAAATAGAAAAAATCACACGAAGAAAGTGCCAAAAACTTCCAGTCAATTTGATTTTTTCTAATTTTGCCCCTTCGAATCCTGCCTGGTCATTCACTCTTCGGCCAATCAGATGCAAACTAAATCAGAAAAAAATAATTAAATCAAATTGAGAGAACCCACAGTCCTCGATAAGATGGACCCTAAGGCTCGTTTTGATATGCCAAATATTGTTCAAGCGGTGCTTATTTTTTGCGACCAAATCAAGTTCAAACAGAGAGCGATGCCGTTTGAGCACTAAATTTGTCGAGTTGGCGAACAAGGGCCACGGTGAGCACCGGGCTTCACGCGAGGCGGGCGACTGGGCTCACTGTGGCAGAGAGGGAGAAAATAATTTCCCGGATCGAATCCGTGGTGAGGTGATCGCGAGACGGCGGGCGGCGTACCAGGCTAAGAGAGAAGCTCTGCTATTCGTTTTTTTTTTTTCGTTTTCGACCGGTGCAAGGTGTTCCAATCAGGCAGAAAAATATTACACCAGAGGGGACGGGGATATATTTCCTTCCGCGCTTTTTCGGACTACTTGTTCATACGGGTGTACGGCAGTAGTAAGGAGCGAGCGCGACCATACAACTAATTTTTGTACCAGGTATCATTAATACATAACATCTATGCATCGTCTTTTCCACTCCTCTGCCGCTGCTGATTTTATTACGCTATACATCAACGCCATGAGCAGCACGCACCGATCCAGAGCGCGGGCATTGGCATCGGTACATAACGCAGCAATGGACCCGACAAAGAGGAGCAGCAGTTGAGACAAATTAACGCGCCCAGGATACCCGTATCTACGTATTATCATGCACCGCGACGGACAGCTGCCAATAAAATGGTCTGTTGATGATGCTCTGGTAACGCTCAAGAAATTGCGATGTCACGAGTCAGGAGTCACGAAACGTCAGCAGCAACAGCAACAGTAGCTACTCGTAAGAGCTTAGGCCGCCGAAGGCTTTAACCTTTTGGAGCTGCTGCTCCTGAGGAGCAGCTCCTGAGCAGCGGCTTGCTGGTGCTTCAGAAGCTGCTGCTGAGCTTTGACCACCGAGGGTTTCGGCCGTGGAAAGCTTTGGCCGCGATCGACATATATAAATACAACTATAATTACGATTTTTGAGGTCGTTGTCACTTGCTAGCTCTTGGCAGACAGACCGACTGGTAGACAGCTCTTCGCAAACAGCCCTTCTTCTTTGAAACAGCCGAACAGTCAAACAACCTTTCTTCAAAAATTTCTTCCTTCTTTGAAACAGCCGAACAGCCAAACAACCTTTCTGCAAAAGTTTCTTCCTTCTTTGAAACAGCCGAACAGCCAAACAACCTTTCTTCCTTCTTTGAAACAGCCGAACAGCCGAACAACCTTTACTTTCTTCCTTCTTTGAAACAGCCGAACAGCCAAACAACCTTTCTTCTTTCTTCTTCCGCAAACTGCCAACCAATAGACAGCTCTTCGCACGGTGCCTAAAAGAGGCGTCTCGTCTTCGACGAACGGCATAGATAGGTGCAGCTGTCGGCGGCCAAGCTGCTGCTGTCGGTGGAGAACCTGCTGGTGCTGCAACCCCCGCCTCTCCCTTCTCCACGTCCCCTAAGCTCACCTCCCCCTCGTCGAGAGGCGCGTGGTCCTCGCCCTCTGGCAAGAGAGCGGCAACGACAAAGACCGACCTGGTGCCGGCTGTTGTTTGCGACCAGTGCACGGACCAGCACTTGGTCAAGAACTCCGCGCCTGGTGGCAAAAACGTGGCCGTCGCCACCTGCAAGGATCTCACGTGCGTGGTGGCGGGATCATCCTGACAGGGCAACCGACTGCGAGTTCTGTGCTCGCCCGATCAAGGAAGGGACTGTCTCGTACTCCCTCGAGACTGCTGACAGTGGTGAGTGTCTTATGTCTATTGTGCATGCTGTATGTTGCCAGTACTTTTTTGGGGGTTTTCAATTGCCTTTTTGCATACAAACTTTTTACGTCAAAGCGTTTTTTTTTTTTTTTGACTCATCCATGCTCGTTCTTTCCCCTTCGTGCGTTGGGTCGGCTCCTCTTACACACAGTGCACGCGAACGCGCACATGCACAACTGTTTGCGGGACGTGAAGCACACGATTTCTGTGTGTACATGTTTTGGTGACCCCACGTACTCATTTTGCTCGTTTTCGGCTGCCGCTGCTGCTGCTGCTGCTGCTGCTGCTGCTGCTGTCAGCGCCACGCCATGAGTGCTGCTGCTGCTGTGCACCTGCTTCTCCTGTGCACTCGCTGCTGCTGTAGTGCTGCTGCGTTGTTGCCGTGCTGTGCACCTGCTGCTCCTGCGCACTTGCTGCTGCTGTATGTAGTGCTGCTGCATTGTTGCCGTGCATCATGCTGGAAGCGTGCTTCTGTGCACTTGCTGCTGCTGTATGTAGTGCTGCTGCGTTGTTGCCGTGCATCATGCTGGAAGCGTACGTATTTTCGGATCGTCAATTCCGTAGGTTTTGCGATGGCGGCATACCAGGGTACATGCTTTTTTTCTCTTCCTTATTTTCATATCGTTTGCTATGCTGCTCCTGCTGCCAACGCTGCGGCGATTCGTTGCAGCTTCTGCTGCTGCTAATGCTGCCGCAATATCCACTGAATGGTCGTATGTACTCGGATTACTGTTTTTCTTGGTCGTTTTTGTACCCAAATGGTTACTTTTGATACGTGAAAATATTTTTGTCGTTTTGCTCCTGCATTTTGCGTACGTATTGCAATTTCTCGTTTTTGGCTTGGTTATTTTCATATACGACGTATATCGTTGCTATGCCGCTGCTGTGGTGCTGCTGCGTTGTTGCCGTACATCATGCTGCACTTGTGTATGTACATGTTTCGGTATCGTCAATGAAATTCCGTAGGTTTTGCGATTGCGGCATACCAGGGTACATACTTTTTTTCCTTATTTTCATATCGTTGCTGTGCTGCTGCTGCCAACGCAGATTATTGTTTTTATTGGCCGTTTTTGTACCCAAATGGTTTTTTTGATACGTAAAAAAAATATTTTGGTCGTTCTGCTCCTGCATTTTGCGTACGTACTACTTTTTCTCGTATTTCGTATTGTTGCTATGCTGCTGCTGCGTTGTTGCCGTACAGCATGCGGAGGTGGGTCTATAGTGAGGTACCAAAAATACTTTTCGGACGGCCTCGGGGTGCATACTTTATTTCTCCCTTCTTTTCATATCGTTGCTATGCTGCTGCTGCCAACGCTGTGGGGATCCGTTGCTGCTTCTGCTGCTGCTGCTGCTGCTCTGCTATTAGTGCTGCCGCAATATTCACTGGATGTTTGTATGTACTCGGATAATTGTGTTTCCTGGTCGTTTTGTGGCGCTGCTGCGTTGTTGCCGTACATCATGCTGGACATGATTTGTGTGTCTATTACTCATAAACTTGCGTGTGTGTACATATTTCTGTATCGTCAATGATTTTTTTTGTGGTGCTGCTGCGTTGTTGCCGTACATCATGCTGCACGTGATTTGTGTGTGTACTGTACCACACTTACTTGTGTGTGTACATATTTCTGTATCGTCAATGAAATTACGTACTTTTGCTGCTTCTGCTGCTGCTGCTGCTGCCGTCGTATAGCAAACGATTACGTACTGCTGTTGTGCCGCTGTAGAGTAGTACAAATAAAGAACTTTGCCCCCCCCCCCCCCCCCCCTTCCCCCTCCCCCGCCATTCCCTGCACGCCACTCCCGCCCCGCGCACCCTATATGTTTACTTCGACCAGGTCCGTGGCAAGTGCTACAACTGCCGCCTGACGGAGTCCACCATCAAAGACGGAGACATCATCATCAAGCGCAAAAAGACTCCCTTCCATTTCGCCTGCTCCAGGGCTTCGCGGAATTCCGAAGCAGTACGCCAAGCAGATTGTCGCCATCCAGGACGAACGAAAGGAACATATTGTTTCCCACATTTCCCAAAATCCCGATTATTTCTTCCTACACATATCCAACGGGTTCAACAGCGAACAGATCCACATTCTGGGCCTCCCGCCTCGTTACTACAGCATCCTGAAAGACTATTTACATATATATATATATCATGTCTCATCCAAACTCCTATGCTGGCTACATCGAAATCGAAATCGCGGCCGCCCTACAACTGTACAACATTTCCATAACCGTTGTCGTTGCCGGCACTGCTGCTTTCTCTCCTGTCCCAGACCTTCCTTTAAACAACAGCCTGTGTGTTGTATATCATCCACATGCCAAGCACTACGCCACTCTCTCCCCACACTGATGAAAGATGTTATTCTTAGTATTAGACGAATGCCATTCTTACTCTTGCGTCACCCGATCTTACGTTTCACATAACATTCATAAATAAACGCGATTATTACATCCTTCGCCGTTTCTTACACAAATACCTGGTACATTTAGTTTGGTTGGCTTTGGGCTATGTCGCCAATTAATTGCAGTTATATGTACACGAAACGACGGAATACCCACTCCGAAGGAAAGCCTTGTATTATACCAGGTATTATATATATATATATGCTCCTTCAGGTTGTCGCGAAGGCAGGTACCTGAGCGACGGAGAAGAACCGCACCACCATCACAACAAGTAGTTAGCTGCTCCTGAGCAGCAGCCCCTCTTGAGCAGCAGGTCCTCTGATGAGAAGCTTAGCTGCCGCCTGCCGCTGACTGGGGAGATTATGTTTTGCGGCTAGCTGCTGCTGCTGCTTTTGCTGCTGAGCTTTGGCCGCCGAGAGGTTTGTCCGCCAGCAGATGCATGAGCGACTACCGAAAGAGAGAAACAGCTTCAAGACCACAACAAGTAGCTGCTGTCGTCGCGGTCACAGACAACCGGCCGAGATCACCTGGTACCTGTTACTGGCACGATGGTGATAGCTTCCGACAGGCCGACTGAAGTTGTATAATTTATTTGCTTCATAATTCAAAGAAAAATGCTGACTTATTAATGGGGAGGTTTGAAAGAGTCAAAACAACTATTTCCAAGGCAAAAGGCCGACTGCGACCAAAGAGTTGAACGGCCCACGACAACAACGGCCTACAACAACAAAGGACGACAGACAACCTACCCTTCTACACCAGGTCGGAGCAAGACTACAACAACAGTAATACTACTGACGTCTCCATACCCACAACCCGCGGTACCTTTTTTGCATCCAAGCACAGGTCACCCCATAGCGTTCGGGTTTGGGTTAGAGTTCGGGTCGGGTGATCAGCGTCTACTGTACAAGCATGCCTGGTATCTCGTGCTGTTATCACGTCCTGCCTGTGAAAAGCCAATGAACTATAAATAGCGTCAACAACAGTAGCATCTTCAAACAAGTAAAATTTTACCTAGCAAGTATCTACGTCGCGAGAGAATTTACATACCTCAGTCCAACCTTGTATTAAATGGCAACACCTAGGGAACAGCAGGGTAACCCTTGCCCTGCTATACAATATGAGTTAATCCAACAACAATAACAACAACAGCAATGACATCCCCTCGCAAAGTCAAATAAACACAACTGAACACAACAAGTACTGGCCGGTTGCCACCGGAGGTGTCGACCCAGGGTTCTACACTATTTGACCTTGTCATGGGCATGTCGTGGCATTGCCATGGTACCGCCCGTGGCATACCATGGCATCACCACGGCATCCCATGGTGTGGCATAAGAGTCCATGGCACGCCGTGGCGGTTGCCATGACATGCCATGGGTAGTACCATGGCAACCCCCGCGGCTACTGCCACGGCACTCCATGGCAATCCCACGGAATATCATGGCAACCCCCACGGCACCCCAATGTCCACAGCACCTAGGTTGGGGTTGGGGTTAGGGTTAGGGTTAGGGTTAGGGTCCCATGGTATGCCGTGGAGGTCCGTGGAAGGTTCCGTGGTATGCCGTGGAAGATGCCGTGGAAGGTTTTGCCGCAGGTGGTGCCACGGCACGCCCCGGCATGTTGCGAAAAAAGACAATAATCGTTTCGTCTTTGTTTCAGGGTTCTCTGATGCCGAAAAACCAGAACCGTCTACTATTATTGGGCAGTTATTGGGCAGGAAAACATCGATACTTTTGATTAGTTCCTGGAGAGGGCAGAAGTCAGCTCAATTCTGAGAGGTTTCTCACATTTCTCACAACTGAGACTACTTGTATTTGGTGTCCCATAGTACGACTGCCCTTTTTCTGCCCACTTGCCAAGTACCCCATACCCACGCCGAAGTATCTACGGCAAGCTGTATCTACTGCCAACGGTGCTTGTGCAGGAGAGATGGCCTCTCCTTTTCACATGAAAGCGATAGCAGCAGCATCACAACAGCACCACTGCTGCTGCTGTTGCTGCTGCTGTTGTGCGCAGACGCAGCTACAATACCAGCAGCAGCACTACCGAAGCAGCACCAGCAGCAGACAACATGTCAGCTTGCAGTATCCGCCCAAATTACTGCGAGCACAGGACGTGTTACACGTATTTGTACCAACGAGTATAAGCGCATTATCGACACTGGTATGAAACACTCCATCATGACAACAGGCAGTAATCGCAGTATTTATTCCGAGATGCCGCGAGTATGAGCAGTATCGAACACCTGATACCTGATACCTATTAATAGTACATAATACCTGAGGCAATACAACCTCAAACAACCTGATAATCGCAAAGTGCACTGCTAGCATGGGCAGAATTCTCGGTGTGAACTGCGAATAGTTCAGGTCCGATATACGTGAAGCACACGCAGCACCTTATCCACAGCACCACAGAACCCCGATATACGGCGAAGACTCGCAGTGGAAGCAAGCAGTCTCGAACCCTCGAGTACCTCCAGTAGTGCTCGCCGAAATAACTTTACGTGTTTTCATCAGAAAATTGTAAGGCGAAAATCTTATCTTACAGCAGTACCAGGTATACCGGTACCTGGTACGAAGGACCGTATCTTAAAGCGGGACTCTGCTTGTAGTTCGTATCTTAAATTTCTTTAGTAGATACCTAGTATACTACTTTAATAGATACCCGGCAGATGGATAAGATTTTTTTTGAAGTGAGAACCGTCTGCTGCGAGTACGACCGATTGAGTGGTTGAAACTCAACTTTGGAAGCGCTGTGATTGCGTGATACGTCAGACACGCTCATCGGGCGCGCTTATTGCGGATATTTGATTTAGCTTTGTACATCTTCCAAGTAGAACACCCCTGAGCTACCGTACTGCTGCTGCTGTAGTAGTACTCGTATCTCAATGCGCCTCCAGAGATCAGACCTTGCAGCAGTAGACAGTCCGAGCATGTACGACCACGTTTGATATCCTCCGACTGTCCGATGCGATTGGTCGGTTTTTCCTATCGAACTCACAACACTCGGCCAAATTAATACTACTAAAACTGTATCTACTTTCCAATAACCTTGAACCAGATTCGGCCGGCGAAAACAAAGCTTTGTACATTTTCCAAGTAGAATGCCTCTGAACTACTACTGTTACTACTACTACTACTACTACTACTACTACTACTACTACTACTACTACTACTACTACTACTACTACTACTACTACTACTACTACTACTACTACTACTACTGTGCTGCTGCTGCTGTAGCAGTGCTCGTAGCTCAATGCGCCACCACAGATCAGACCTTGCAGCAGCAGTAGACAGTCTGGGCATGTACGACCACCTGTATGATATCCTCCGATGTGATTGGTCGGTTTTTCTTGTCGAATGCACAACACTCGGTCGCATTCATACTCTCCAACAACCTCCATTCCATTTCTCCGGCGAAAACAAATGACGTGCAGATTTATAAAACAATTACTAAACAACCGGGATATCCAACGTTCTGGTACCAAGAACGGCGCCATACCCCGAGAAGGCGCGTGTAGTCGACTCTAGAAGAGAGGGGCTAGAGAAGGCAGCCACCGAGTAAGCAAGACCAAGGGGGTCGAACAGGCCGATGGCGGCCCGCAAATCAAGGGAGTCGGGAGAAAAAAGCGGTAGCATCAGCAAGGCCGAGAATCGAACCTCGGAGAGAAAAGAGCTAAGATCAAGTCTGCCTCTCTTTGCGGAGCAACAACAGCGAAACAAATCTCCATGACCGCGAACAAAAAAACCTCCGTGTCTCGTTGCCCCAGCAAATATCCTTCGAGTTCGGGGTTGCCGTGCTCGTCGGTGGCGTGATGATCCGAGATGCGCGCATGGGAGAACACACCCGACGGAGCCCGGCGAGCGCGACCCTCGAGGAAAGCGGTCGAAAAAGCAAGTACGAGGCCAGGAAAGCGAAGGCGTCTAGGATCCGATCCTAAGTTCAAGACGAAATCGGAAGCGAAGGCTTCGCTCTCAGGCGTCGTCGCGAATGACTGTATATACATCTACAAGGCGCTTCGTTCCGCGGGCGGCCCACGCCGCCCGCTATGCTCGCTCAGGAAGGAAATGTACATCAAATTATGCGAAGCGGACATATTGTTTATGATTGTATTAATAGTTGCAAACTGGCGACATGATATTGCCAAGAGTCCCGCCGCCATGCTTCCGGAGAAAAAACAGCTCGGACGCCACATACGCTTCGCGTCGCGGGCGGTTCGCTCACATGCCGTACGTACGTACATACCTTTGGTACGTACTGTAGTACGTAGGGTACTTTCTTTCTTACTTTGAGTAACTGCTGTACATCATGTTCGAAAGAGAAGGCAGAGCACGGCGCAGCTGCAGAACCACAAAAACAATGAAAATGGAACCGAAATTTCGGAAAGAAAAAACAATCCCCGTTTCAATTTATGTACACATTTTCTCCCTGATTGCAACACCTTGCACTGGTAAAAAAAAATGAAAATCCAACAGCAGAGCTTATCTCTCGGCCTCGTACGCCGCCCGCCCCTCTCGCGACTGTTACCGATTCGATCCGGGTAAAGCTTTCCTCACTCCCTGCCACAGTGAGCCCCGTCGCCCGCGTCGTGTGAAGCCCGGTGCTCACCGTGGCCGTCGTTCGCCAGCTCGACAATGTTGGTGCTCAAACTGCGTACCTCTCTCTTTGAGCTTCAAGCCCGGTGTCAAAAATAAGCACCGTTTGAATATTATCTTGCAATCTCGAACGACCCTTAGAAACTCGTACATAATATATCCAAAGCCACTAATGGAGACCAGACAGAGCCCACTCATGCTTCCCTCGTGCCTCGAGGCACACGAAACGTCTAGCCACGAAAACGGCTTCCGCGCTTCTTGCAACCCCCTCTCTACCCACCAGCACCCGCGGACACCCGCGACGGCGCCGGGTTCACCCGTGGTGCCGTTCTCCGAGTACGCGCACGCACCCGAAACGAAAGAAGAAAAAAGGGACAAAGGACTGAAAGTACGAAGAAAAACAAATAAATGGAGAAAACAAAGAACCGCTGGAAAGGTCCGGCAAGCAATAAAAGGAGGCGATTTCCAAGTGGGAGCTCTGAAAGGCCAGGGATGTACCAACCGAGCACGCTCAGAGAGCGAAATATCTATAAGTAGTTCTACAAGGCGCTTCACTCCGCGGGCGGCCGACGCCGCCCGCTACGCTCGCTCAGGAAGGAAAAGTATATCTAACTATGCGAAGCGGAAAGACGTCCATGATTGAATATAGTTTTTCTCATGATTGATTGTAGTTTTTATGAAAAACTGAAGAAGCAAACTGGCGACTTGGTAATGCCAAGAGTCCCGCCGCCATGCTTCAGGAGAAAACTCTCGCGCTCGGACGCCACATATGCTTCGCGTCGCGGGTGGTTTTCCGCTGCGCTCGCTCACATGTCGTACGTACGTACATACCCCAGGTAAGTTACTTATTTTCTTCTTTCGATATGCTATATGTCTGTACTCGTATGTACGAGAGACAAGGCACAGCACGGCACAGCAGCACCCCCAAAAACAATGAAGATGAAACCGAAAATTTCGGAAAGAAAAAAATCGCCGTCCCCTCTCGTTAAATATTTTCCTACCTGATTCGAACACCTTACACCGGTCAAAAAGAAAAAAAAAAAAAATGACAAAATCAAACAGCAGAGCTTCTCTCTCAGACTCGTACGCCGCCCCCCCTCTCGCGACCATCTCGCCACCGATTCAGTTCGCGTAAAGCTTTCCTCCCTCTCTTCCACAGTGAGCCCGTCACCCGCCGCGCGTGAAGCCAGGTGCTCACCGTGGATCTCGATTGCCAGCTCGATATATATGTTGGTCTGAACATTGATCAAATACGTAGCTATTGATAGTCCCTTTCACCCTTCTATTGCAGGGGGTAATAGGCATTGATATGCAATACCCCAACCTATTGACAGACCAATAGACATATCCAATAGTCTATTATCCAGGGTGTAGACAACTTATGTGGTCACGAACCTACGCCAGCGAGATTCTACATTGTCATGCAATAAGTGGTGAAGAGAATGCATCACAATGTCACCATACCGGATACCGGTACGACAGGCACGACTTACACATTCTACTGAAATAAAGACAAAGAAAAGCAACAACAATACGTACAAACAAAAAACAGAAAACACAGAAACAAATCCGTAGAGCATCAGGAACATATATTTATATATATATATCGTGCATCCCCTCAGGAGATGTCCTAGACACTTGAAAAGAGGGGGCTAAAGAAACAGCTTGTCTACTCTGTTACTGCACAACAAATGTACTGCTGTAAGTACCTACGTATGTGGCGCAGTTTTGTGACCACATCATTTGCATCTTTCTAGTATTTTATAAATTTTGAAATACGTCAGCTGTGAGTTCGACTGATTAAATAGTTGATACTCAACTTCGCAAGCTGCGTAATACGCCTCGTCTATATTCCATTTATACCTAATTTTACAAGTATTGTGATAAACCGAGCGCGCGTATTCTATATGTGATTCCTGGTCAAAGATATAGGCCAGCGGCTCCCCTGGATGCTGCCCGGGTCAACAGGACAATTTAACTTTCTAGTATTGAAGAATCGGCAAGTACTACACCGGTTGCGTTGTATGTCGACGAGTAGAAAGAACGGTTTCATGATAAAGAACACACACACCCGTCGACATACACACACAGCACAAACATTGTCCGTGCCGTTTCTTGAAACCTGTAGAGGTTCAAGTTCTTTAGGCACAAAAATGACATTGATTGGAGTGCTTGTTTGTGAAACTACAGCAGTATTAATCGTATCTCTGATGTGTCGTAGTTTTGTGACCCAAGAGCTATTACGGGGGTCCATAGCAAATAGGACCTACGCTACACACTAAAACCTATATATTCCTTGTTTTTACGAACAATGTTTGGTCCTATTTACTATGGTTCCCCGTAATAGTATCCCCCAAGGACTAAAGGATCGGCACGGACACTGCCTGTGGTGATGTGTTTTCTTCACATCAACTGCGACCGCAGTGCCGCTTTGGGGACAGACTACCTGAATGAAGTAACACAAATTTGTCCCCAAACGGGACTACGGCTTTAAAAGGTTTTTCTACCCGTCGACATCCAGCACAACCAGAGTCCGTGCCGACTCTTCAATCCTAGGGAGATACAAGTAACGTGGCCACAAAACTACTCCACAACAGGTATGTAGTACATTGAGTTGAACTGCGCAGAGTAGACAAAATGCAATGCCATCTCATCCTACTGGATACGACACGCACGACATACGCATGCAATGAAAGAAAGAAAAAACAAAAGACAAGTGCCGGAGATCGACGTGTATAGGAAGAACGGTCTATTGAATGAAAATTTGGAATTTGAACTTTTTGATTGGGTTTTCTGCAGTTAAGAACTGGTTGCGGTTTTGGTTGTGGTTTTTCGGGCATTGATATAATCCTGGACATGCTGATTGAAATGTAAGGGATAATACTGCTGTTGTGCAGACATGAATCGTCTCCGTTTCATTTGGCATTAGATCGGAAATACTTGAGTTTTAGCTGCCGGGGATATTTTTGGAAGTTATAGCCAGTATCTATGTACCGATATATTTATTTTGGGCGCTACTCCGTGCGGATATATGATACTGTGGTATCGTTCCTGTTCCACTTAGCTGATCACTGTTTCACCGAGTAGGCTTGGCGTTGATTGCCGGAGAGAGTCTGAAGTTGAGACCAGTAACAAGTAGAGGTTGGACCCTGCGGGCACCTGCCACAAACGGTATACCCGCCAAATTTTGGAGCCCGGGCCCTACCCTACCCGCTAACGCCATTTTGACCACCGGGTACGGGTACCCGGATTTTTTTTTTTTTCTTCTCTGTATTTCAGTGCCACGAAAAAATGAAACTTGAGTGGAACATAGTGTGTTATACTGTTCTATGCCCAAGCGACGAATGCGAACAGTTTTTAGTGTTGATTCGATACACAAGCCACCTAAACTTGCCGCGTCGTGTATTACTCCATTGCACGAAAAGTGTGAATAGGTACGGTCTCCCGCTTTGAAGACTGCTATGAACATTTTCCGACCCACTGCGTACCGGATATCGGGGTTTAGCACTATTTTATCAACAAAATGATCAACCGTGCGTAATGCTGAATTCCAATCCGTTGTATCATGGTATTACGGAACTACGGTGGATAGTTGTAATGCTGAATTTTCATCCTTCTGTATCGTAGTAATGCCGAACCATCTGAGATTGCATATCAACAACCGAGCGCCTTCTTCTAGCTGGATGTCGGGGAGGCTCCCCGCGCGACCTGTTTGCCACTGCCGTTTGCCGGACCAGCGGCAACCTTTTTTTTCTTGCGCGCGGGAACGGCCAATTGGGCTTGGGCCGGCGCATTGGCAGTAGCTGCGCCCGCAGCACCCGAACCCCCGTCATTGGCCTTCGGATTTCCCGCGGGTGCTGGTACCCCTTCGACGTAGGCACCGCTATTTTCCTGCTTCGATTCACTACGGCTGCTGCTGCTGTGAAAGCTGGGGTCTGTAGAGTCTTCGCTGTCGTCGCTGTTGCTGTCCACGTCGCTTTCGAGGGCGTTAGGCACAGGCGCCTTTGAAGTTTCGCCGAGATTCTCAGCAAGAACGCCCCTCGTCAGCAATTCAGTACCCTGAGAGACCGCGCCAGGATCGCTCGCCTCCTGGCTCATTGTGCCCAGGTGGTGCCGCGTGACGATACTGCCGTGTGCTCTACGCGTCTCCTTCTACGTTGAATGTAGTTAGTTGATCGTTTGTGTGGCTGACATGTGCATGCGTGTGTGTTTTGGAAGGTTGTCATATATAGTATCCAGGCATAATGAACCGGGAATACCACTTACCCGCAGGTAGCCAAAAACCCGCGGGTACCCGGGTACCCGGTTCTCGCCGACACAATTACGGGCAGGCTGCTTTTTCCTGGCGGGTAATGAGCTCGGACCCTACCCTTCAAACGGCTAGGACCCGTCCCGGTAAACCCGCCGGGTACCCGGGGAATTGAAATCAGGGTTCTACCTCTAGCACCAAGTATGGTTTGATTTTGGTACTTAAATTTGTTTGAATTTGCCTGCATTTGTGGTATTTCAGCATTAATAGGTGATTGTGAATTTGCTTGAGATTCACGACCTTGTGGCGAATACTTGGTACTTGTTTTTTATTTGAGTTCTGCGTTATTGCTCCTGGAAAATACTCGTAGTACATATTTAATATTAATAGTGACTTCCGGTTTTCGGAGAGATTGTGAAGTGACGATGCTATCGAAATGCTTTGTTGCCATACCATTTCCCCGTAGGAAGGGTATTGGTTGGTTTGATGCACTGGATCGGTTTTCCTGAGCTAGTATTACTGCAGGCGTTTGTTGTCACGTATCGACTTCAAAGCAGGGAGGCCATTACTTGTGCTTGCAATTGGATACTGACGCGACGGCGGCAGAGTTGCACCCCGCTTGACTGAGAACCGAATACCCGGTGGTGGGTACCCGGAACCGTCGGAACCGGAACCGTCCCGGTCCAACTCACGGAATCGCGGGTATTTGTACCCCGGGTACCCGGGTGGCCGTAAATTGTTCTATACGGAGGCCTTAAGACTGGAGTATACATTGGTTTATACACACTGCAGCAGCAGCAGCGGTGACCCTAGACTCTCGCCTCCCACCTATGCAGACTACACCGACAATAGAGAATACCCCCACCTGCGTTCGCACAACACGCTACACACAAGTACACAGACGCACATGATACCCCTACCACAGCGTACGCGACCTCACTTCACCATGAACCACAGAAGATAACCAATCCCGAGAAGTCCCGACCTTTGATGTTGCTCTCCGCAGAGAGACCGATGGTGTCACCATCGCGGCAATGCGATCGACCACCACATAAAAGAGTGTACGGTAACCCGGGTACCTGGGTACCCGTGTCCGCCTCACCACGGCACTGTTCAAACGCAATAAGGGGAGAAAATATTGTAGGTAAACTGGGTCCCCGGGTCCCCGGGTACCCGTGTCAGCCTTACCCGCCGCCGCTCAAACGCTAAAAGGGGAGCAAATAGTGTATGTTAACCCGGGTACCTGGGTGCCCCGGTACCAGTACCCGGGTGCCCCGGTACCAGCACCCGGGTGCCCCGGTACCAGTACCCGGTTCCGGTTCCGGCTCAACCCCCTCCCACCCGGTCGGGTACTCGGTTCTAAGTGTAAGGTCGGGGTGCAACTCTGGACGGCGGTTATAGATTTTGGAGTTCCATTGATACTGGGATGTTCTGCAGGGGATATTGAGACGTCGGGATTTGCAATATGAACTACCGTGCCCCGACGATTAACTGCGTTATGTCTACTCTATATTGATATCTACCTTTGCATGTATACATTATACGTTGATGTCGAAGCGCATGATTTTATGTCTATAGTGCGGAGAACGAATGCACTTCGAGTCCGCTCGTCTGTAGACGTTCTGTCATGCGCCCCGGCTCGTTTCAACAGAAAGGTTCTAACGATCCCCGAACAGGATGTGCAAATAGTTTTCGCTTTGCGATAGATGTTTGACCTCGACGTTTGCTTGGCCGGCCGCTTGGCACATGCCCTCGTGAAAGCCCTTTTTGCCGGTGCGGGCAACGCATGGCGTCTCGTCGTGGCTGTTGAATTGAGCGCACTCTTCAAACTGGCTGCAGAGCACCCAAAAGTCTGAGACATCGTACTGATATTTTGCAACGACCGCTCTCGTAGTTGCGAAAACAACAAATAGACTGCTTGTGTGGCGAAGGACGGGGGGGGCGGGAGGGTGCCTCAGAAGCGTGCCTCGGTGCTCTTTTTGGCGTAGAGGTCTGAGTATAGCCATCATCTCCCTTGTGTAGGCACTGCTGTGCCAAGCATAGATAAGGAGATTCGCCAAATATAGGTATGATACTTAGATATAAGGCGGCTCGCCTTATTTGAGCTTCTACAATTGACACCCGGTATTAAGAAACGTCAACTTGGTGTCCAGACTCAAATGTCTTATATTTTCCGACCTTGATCTAACTCTATTGTGTAGGGTTTATAGCTAGTACCATTACTGTCGAGCTGTGTTTCTTAGCTTAATTTACAGGGTTTTCGTGGCCATATGACCCTATTTTTGTACATAACTGTTTCTTAAGTGCGAGCGCCCACTGTGATGTACCTGCTAGTTGTGTCAAGCCATTTTGGGTCGCCTTCTATAGTGTGTCCGCATATCGGGACCACCACTATTTGAACTTCTCGTGGGCGGGGTGTGCATTGCCGTTGTTCTAGACAGTACAGTACAAGGCCGCGAATGAGAGAAAGCCTATTGCTAATAAAACCGCAAGATTCACTGTTTGGGACGGCGCAGAGAAAATCGCACTAAGAACATATGCTCAACAGCGACCGCTACACCAAGTGCTATCAGTACATGCTACCAGGTAGGCTATTATATTACATGCTCAAGTTCAAACGAGGATGGTGTCACAATGAGGTTGCAAGGCTGGCTCAGACTGCCTCGTACGTAGGTCTTCGTTGTTGTTGACCCCATGTTGTACTGCTGTACTAATATCTGCAGTAGGCGTTGGTGCATCAGGTTTCCTGCCGCCATCTTTGAAGTAATTAAGGGATCGTTTTGGCCGCACCTGACGCTGCAGCAGTACCTCACTTAGCTGACCCGACGAATCAAATGCTGGACCGTCGCTGGTCAGCGGGCAGAGCGCACTCCGAGAGTCGACGTTCTCCGTGATTCTTCCTCTGAAGATTCAAGATACAATATACTCCGTGGATTTGATGTTTCCCAACAGACTCGGAAAGTCGTAAGACTACTGCCCGTCCCTGATCTACGACTCCCGCCTGTCCTCATCACCGGGGGGCGAAGTTGGAAAGATCGTGAGACTACTAGAACGACACGAGCTCAAACGAATCTGCGAATAACCGTTTATGGACGAGGGTAGGACGGCCAACGAGAGGTAGCCCAGTTCTACATAAAATAAGTTGGCGTTTTTAATAAAAACTTTCAACCCCTTGTCGGGTCAGTCATGTATGTTGTGTTGGACTACGTGTTATTCACATTTTGTTGCACTACGACTACGTTGTAGTATTAACGGTAATACGACCTACTATTACGGGGGTATATAGTTAACAGGACCTATGGTGTAGATAAAAACCAATATATTTGCCTATTTTTACAAACAAAATTTGGTCCCGTTAACTATGGACCCCCGTAATATATACCGCTGGTATACGCATGAAGGAGAGGGCACACTGGTTACCAAGGTACGAGAGTGGTTAGTAGGTGCAACCTGTCTGTGCTACTCGCACCACGAATTGCTGCGGCTGCCAGGCGGGTGCTTTCTGTTTCGGTTTGCCTGTTGTTTCCTTAGGCTCGTAGCAATTCTCCGTTTATATGTGGTGCATTGTTGCAGTTTCTTGTTTTGTGTTGATTATTGTCTGCCACATCTCCACATCTCCTCGTGGGGGGCACAACACTTTTTCCTTCCCCCGATTGGTTTTCCTTTATATTTCGA
This sequence comes from Macrocystis pyrifera, assembly GCA_031763025.1. Classification (NCBI taxonomy): domain Eukaryota; class Phaeophyceae; order Laminariales; family Laminariaceae; genus Macrocystis; species Macrocystis pyrifera. Next base: position 9,435,824 of record JASSKH010000001.1, read on the forward strand.
TGTTTTCCTCATTAATATAGTAATATTCTCTGTGTCGTGCCTGTCGTATTGATGTATGTTGTTCTTAACACCTATCAACCGTTCCTATACCCCGTCGACATTCAGCATCATCACCAGTGTCCGTGCCGATTCTTCAAACCCTACTGCTGCCGCTACCTGGAGGATGCTTTGTGCTTTGTGTGGTTTTCCTGTTTTTTCCCTTGGTTCTTAGTCTTACTCAGTTGACGACGACTATTTAATAGTGGTGCTTCCTTCTTTTTTCCCTTTTTTTTTCCAGCTCGTCCTGTTCAAGTGTCTGCCAGATCCCCTGCGGGGGGTGCACGATGGTTCGTTGTTATATACATAAACCAGGTATATATTCGTTTTTTTTTTCTTGCTTCTTTTTCTCTTTCGAATTGTCTTCTTTGTTTTTGTTTTTTTGTCTCTTTGTTTCGTTTCGTTTCTCTAGGTCATGGAATGTGTATGTCGTGCCTGTCGTACGCAGTATGATGGCATGGCATTGCATTGCATACGTGGCAACGTAGTATCTTTGTGGCGAAGCTTTGTGACCACAGAACTTGTATCTCTCTAGGATTGAAGAATCGGCACGGACACTGGTTTTGCTGGATGTCGACGGGTAGAAAGAACGGTTTAATGTGAAGAAAACAACAATAACTGCTGTAAACAGATACAAGCTTTGTCGATGCAAAACTACACTACATACACAGCAGTAGTACAAAGACTACATTGTTATGCGGCATGTAGAGTAAACAATCCACGTACTACAATAGTAGTAGAGGAGCACACATGCACTTTCTACGAAACAGCAAAACAAACGGAAGAGAAAAAAAACGCTGAAAAAGCAATACCACCACATATATAAACAGAGCAAGACGAAGAACGAAATACGCTGACAAGACCTCTTGCATTGTCCTCTCTGCTTACTGCATGTCAAAATGTACTATATCCGTGTCGTAGTTTCGTGACCACAGAGCGGTATCTCGCTAGGACTGAAGAGTCGACCCAGACACTGAATTCGGGTTGTGCTTGATGTCGACGGGTAGGAAGAACGCTTAAATAACACCCACACTGCTACGTAGTAGCAAACTTGTATTGAACCTCGGGAACTGAAAATTACACACAGGACATGGCCACCTTTTGTTATCCGGTCCCATACTTGTATTTGCTCTCCGCCTTGTTGCCATTCACCACGTACCTGCTGTGTTCGGTATATTATTGTCACATTTATCATCTCGGAGCACATATACATGCACTTTTTTTGCTTCCATATTTTTTTTACGCCACCTGCCATCTGTGAGCACTTCCCGACGAAAGAGTGTCTGTTTGTACGGATGGATCCCAACGCGCGAACTGGACAGAGGATGGACGGGTGTGGTGATGATGAAAGTAGAGTGCTTGGAGCATATGGACGTGATGTTCGTAACGATAATAGCAGACGACTGCTGTCGTTCGCCACCAATTGCAAGGTAGCTATCACCAACACGTTTTTCAGCACGCGCAAGGGTGGGATTTCTCATACACACAACGGCACCAGCCCGAGTGACCGTAAGCGGATCGACTACATCCTAACCCGTCAAGCCCATCGACCTAGAGTACAAGATGTTAAAGTGGTCCCACAGCCTCCTGCCCCAGCCAAGGCTGACTCAGACCACAACATCGTGTATATCACACTCAGTGGTCACTTTGCGTCCAACAGACAAATACGTAGACCGACAAAACGCCGAAATTTCAACAGGCAGCTTTTTATGTCCGATGAAAAGTGTCGTGAACGAGTAGTCGCGAGGGTCATCCCCACTCCCAACTAGCTTAACCAGCCCCGTAATACGTCTGGAATAGTTGAGTTTTTCACTGCGGCTATTATTGATGCGATCGAGAAAGCTGTATACCACCCCCTCTACGTCGCCACCGCAGACATGGATGGTGTGAGTCTGCCGAAATCTTGGCCGCATTCATATTAGCATGGACAGCGAGGGATGATGCACGGCAATTCTTGCGTGCCCAGGATAATAGAACCGCGTGGAAGACACTGAGATCTGCGTGTGCGAATCTGCAGAAGGTGATTGCCGCAGGACTGCATGCGTACTTCGAAGCGTACGTCGTTGAAACCGAACGACTCCTAGCGAACAACGACCAGAGAGGCTTTTACAAGCACCTTAAGAATACGGTAGGATTGGAAGGGACTAAAGCGAGAAGCGAACAGTTCATTAGGGACGAGGATGGCACGCTGTTGCGGGATGAGGTGCGAATTCGTGAACGGTGGGGGGGGGGTATACCACAAACTCTTGAACACGAAATCGCTTAAACTCGATCCCACGATCATCGACCTCTTGCCACCACGACCGTTAAACTAAACTGTCGCTCGGTGATCAACCATCCATGGACGAGATGACGGAAGCACTTGAGGGGATGTCAAACTGGAACGCTGTCGGGCCAGATGGTCTCCCGGCCGAATTCCTGAAAATCGGCCACCCCGCATTCGTCCAGTGCTTCCACAACATCCTTGTCAATGTTTGGGTAACAGGAGAAGCCCCCCAGGAATGGAAAGATGCGATCATCAAGGTCCTTCACAAAAAGAAGGACCGAACTGATTGCAACAACTACAGAGGGATTTCGCTTGTTGCCCACGCAGGCAAAGTTTTTTTGAAACTCGTCGCGTCCCGCCTCAGCAACTATTGCGAGACCGAGGAATTACTCTCGGAGGAACAGTGCGGCTTCCGCCCGGCACGATCAACGATTGATATGTTGTTCGTCGTGCGCCGGTTGCAAGAGCTTGGAAGACAGAGGGAAATCCCCCTGTACTTGTGCTTCATCGATCTGCAGAAAGCGTACAACTCTGTCGACCGATAGCTATTGTGGGAAGTACTCACACGTTTTGACGTACCAACCAAGATGCTGAGAATTATCCGTAATTTCCACGATGGTATGCGGGTTCGCGCGCGTACGGATGACGGCGAACACTCGGAATGGTTTGATGTCACGCAGGGGCTGCGGCAAGGCTGTGTGCTATCACCGCTACTGTTCAACGTATTCTTCGCTGCTGCGTTGCACGTCGTATAAGTACGTTTTAGCCATGACGAAGCCATCGTAAGGGATTTGGTCCAACTCGGTGATGCTGGAGTAGTCGGAACGGAAGAGCAGGAGCGTGCGTGCGAAGGGCTGTATGGGGCATGTTGTACGCCGATGACGCAGGAATTATCTCGAAGTCGGCTGAAGGGCCCGAGAAAGTGATGGCAGTCATCGTGACTGTCTTCGAAGCAGCAGGCCTTACGGTGTCGGAAAAGGAGACAGAGACAATGCTTCTACAAACTCCAGACCAGAAAACCCTCGCACCACCGCTCGTCATCGAAGCAGCAGGCCAGAGGTATAAGCAGACGGCCCAGTTCTTATACCTAGGCGGCATTATCCACGAAAACGTTGACCTCTCGCTGGAAATCGACCGACGGATCCGTCTCATGCGAGCATGCCTCAAACGGTTCGGCCCGGAGCTGTATGATAGGACGACCGCCCCCTTTAGCCTGAAAGTCCGAATGCTGAAGGCCGAGGTGATTGAGACCCTGCTGTACGGGTGTATGACGTGGACCCTCAGAGCGGAACACTTTGCCAAGCTTCGAACGGCTCACCAAGTCCTGTTGCGAGTCATTGGCTTCCAGCGCCGAATTCGTACTGATCATACCACCCTCTCGTACGCGAAGGCCCTCAAGATGATACGTTACGAGAGCATCGAAACGACCTTCCGCAAACGGCGTCTGTTCTTCGCGGGGGGGGTGCCACGGCAAAGCAAATATCGACTACCCAGTCGGGTAATGTTCGGGACGATGGCTGGTGGAAAGAATCCGAGACCTGGCGGACAGGTCAAGACTTGGCATAGATGCATAGTCGAAGACCTTAGGGAGTTCCGAGCCACCGAAGAGTCAACGGAACTTGCTCCCTTGGTGTTTGGAGTTGAGACCGCGCTGTGGCGCACTGCTGCAAAAAAGGCGAGGAAGGGGTGCCGGGGGATCCTCGAAGCAGCCGAACGGTTCATGGTGAGGTGGCACGAGGCTGAGGCTGAGCTGAGCAGGCAGCGCCGTGGGTGGTGTCCAAGAGAATGGGGGGACGAGGGGCAACAAGAGGAGTAGCAGAAAACTCGACCAAGGGAACGCGGAGATGGGGTGGAACAGGAGTAGAAGGGAAACTGCAGTGGACGAAAATAGGAAGGAGATGGCAGACAGGGTAGCAAGGTACCGGGCAGACTAAGAAGTAGAATATGCCTATACTACTCGTACCACCAACTGGTGCAGCTGGTTCGAACGTGGTTTTCCTTTGTCTTCCTATTGTTTTTGTTTATTTTTGTTCCATTTTATCTTCTTTTTGCGCTGACCTTACGTGATTTTCATTTTATTTTCTTTCTCTTCCTTTCTCGGATTGATAAGCCTTATTGAAGGAGTCGTGTGGCGTGGGTGGATGACGGGCCTGTTTTGCTTGTTTCATATTGTCTGACACCGAGGGGCCGGGCATAGTTGACGAACGCTGAACGAAGGTGGCAGACAGGGTAGCAAGGTACCAGGCGGACCAGCCGGGAGACCCCGGCCGTGCTACTCGTACAATAAACTGCTGCCACTACCTGGAGGTTGCTTTGTGCTTCGTTTGGTTTGCAAGTTATTTTCCCTTGGTTCTTAGTCTTTCTCTATTGACGACGACGAGTGGTGTTTTCCTCTTTTGCCTTTTTTCCAGCTCGTTCTTTTCAAGTGCCTGCCAGATCCCCTGCGGGGGGGGCACGATAGTTTGTTTTTGAATATAGATACAACTATAATTACGATTTTTGAGGTCGTTGTCACTTGCTAGCTCTTGGCGGACAGACCGACTGATAGACAGCTCTTCGCAAACAGCCCTTCTTCTTTGAAACAGCCGAACAGCCAAACAACCTTTCTTCTTTCTTCTTCCGCAAACTGCCAACCAATAGACACCTCTTCGCACGGCGCCTAAAAGAGGCGTCTCGCCTTCGACGAACGGCATAGATAGGTGCAGCTGTCGGCGGCCAAGCTGCTGCTGTCGGTGGCGAACCTGCTGGTGCTGCAACCCTCGCCTCTCCCTTCTCCACGCGCCCTAAGCTCACCTCCCCCTCGTCGATAGGCGCGTGGTCCTCGCCCTCTGGCAAGAGAGCGGCAACGACAAAGACCGACCTGGTGCCGGCTGTTGTTTGCGACCAGTGCACGGACCAGCACTTGGTCAAGAACTCCGCGCCTGGTGGCAAAAACGTGGCCTTCGCCACCTGCAAGGATCTCACGTGCGTGGTGGCGGGATCATCCTGACAGGGCAACCGACTGCGAGTTCTGTGCTCGCCCGATCAAGTAAGGGACTGTCTCGTACTCCCTCGAGACTGCTGACAGTGGTGAGTGTCTTATGTCTATTGTGCATGCTGTATGTTGCCAGTACGTTTTGTTGGGGTTTTCCATTGCCTTTTTGCATACAAACTTACGTCAAAGCGTTTGTTTTGTTTTTTTACTCATCCATGCTCGTTCTTTCTCCTTCGTGCGTTGCGTCGGCTCCTCTTGCACACAGTGCACGCGAACGCGCACATGCACAACTGTTTGCGGGACGTGAACGAAGGAACGTAGGATTCAGCTGTCGCCGTCACCGCTGCACCGAACGACGTGAGTGCTGCTGCTACTGTGGTGCATTTTCGGTGCATGCACACGATTTCTGTGTGTGCATGTTTGGGTGACCCCACATGCTCATTTTGCTCGTTTTCGGCTGCCGCTGGTGGTGCTGCTGCTGCTGTCAGCGCCACGCCATGAGTGCTGCTGCTGCTGTGCACCTGCTTCTCCTGTGCACTCGCTGCTGCTGTAGTGCTGCTGCGTTGTTGCCGTGCTGTGCACCTGCTGCTCCTGTGCACTTGCTGCTGCTGTATCTAGTGCTGTTGAGTTGTTGCCGTGCATCATGCTGGAAGCGTACATATTTTCGGATCGTCAATTCCGTAGGTTTTGCGATGGGCTCATACCAGGGTACATGCTTTTTTTCTTCTTTATTTTCATATCGTTGCTATGCTGCTGCTGCTGCTGCTGCTGCCAACGCTGCTACCAACGCTGCGGCGATTCGTTGCAGCTTCTGCTGCTGCTAATGCTGTAGCTGCTTCTGCTGCTGCTGCTGCTAATGTGCTGCCGCAATATCCACTGAATGTTCGTATGTACTCGGACTACTGTTTTTCTTCGTCGTTTTTGTACTCAAATGGTTCCTTTTGATACGTGAAAAAATATTTTTGTCGTTTAGCTCCTGCATTTTGCGTACGTACTGCAATTTCTCGTTTTTGGCTTGGTTATTTTCATATATATCGTTGCTATGCTGCTGCTGTGGTGCTGCTGCGTTGTTGCCGTACATCATGCTGCACTTGTGTGTGTACATATTTCGGTATCGTCAATGAAATTCCGTAGGTTTTGCGATTGCGGCATACCAGGGTACATACTTTTTTTCTCCCTTCTTTTCATATCGTTGCTATGCCGCTGCTGCCAACGCGGATTATTGTTTTTGTTGGCCATTTTTGTACCCAAATGGTTTTTTTGATACGTAAAAAAAAATATTTTGGTCGTTTTGCTCCTGCATTTTGCATACGTACTACTTTTTCTCGTATTTCGTATTGTTGCTATGCTGCTGCTGCGTTGTTGCCGTACAGCATGCGGAGGTGGGTCTATAGTGAGGTACCAAAAATACTTTTCGGACGGCCTCGGGGTACATACTTTTTTTCTCCCTTCTTTTCATATCGTTGCTATGCTGCTGCTGCCAACGCTGTGGCGATCCGTTGCTGCTTCTGCTGCTGCTGCTGCTGCTGCTGCTGCTTTTAGTGCTGCCGCAATATTCACTGAATGTTTGTATGTACTCGGAAAATTGTGTTTCCTGGTCGTTTTGTGGTGCTGCTGCGTTGTTGCCGTACATCATGCTGGACGTGATTTGTGTGTGTACTGTACTACACTTGTGTGTCCACATATTTCCGTATCGTCAATGAAATTACGTACTTGCTGCTTCTGCTGCTGCTGCTGCTGCCGTCGTATAGCAAGCGATTACGTACTGCTGTTGTGCCGCTGTAGAGTAGTACAAATAGTGAACTCTGCCCCCCCCCCCCCCCCCCCCCCCCTCCCCCGCCATTCCCTGCACGCCACTCCCGCCTCGCGCACCCTATATGTTTACTTCGACCAGGTCCGTGGCAAGTGCTACAACTGCCGCCTGTCGGACCCCACCATCAATGACGGAGACATCATCATCAAGCGCAAAAAGACTCCCTTCCATTTCGCCTGCTCCAGGGCTTCGCGGAATTCCGAAGCAGTACGCCAAGCAGATTGTCGCCATCCAGGACGAACGAAAGGAAACAAATTGTTTCCCACATTTCCCAAAATCCCGATTATTTCTTCCTACACATATCCAACGGGTTCAACAGCGAACAGATCCACATTCTGGGCCTCCCGCCTCGTTACTACAGCATCCTGGAAGACTATTTACATATCATGTCTCATCCAAACTCCTATGCTGGCTACATCGAAATCGCGGCCGCCCAGCAACTATACAACATTTCCATAACAGTTGTCGTTGCCGGCACTGCTGCTTTCTCTCCTGTCCCAAACCTTCCTTTAAACAACAGCCTGTATGTTGTATATCATCCACATGCCAAGCACTACTCCACTCTCTCCCCACACTGATGAAATATGTTTTTCTTATGATTAGACGAATGTCATTCTTACTCTTGCGTCACCCGATCTTACGTTTCACATTACATTCATAAATGAACGCGATTATTACATCCTTCACCGTTTCTTACACAAATACATTTAGTTTGGTTGGCTTTGGGCTATGTCGCCAATTAATTGCAGTTATATGTACACGAAACGACGGAATGCCCACTCCGAAGGAAAGCCTTGTATACGTATATACATTTTTTTCAAAAAAATATTTTCTCTTCCGAATTGTCTTCTTTGTTTTTGTTTTAGTTTTCGTACGTGGTATGATGACATAGGGCATTGCATTGCATACATGGCAACGTAGTATCTCTGCTGTGGCGTAGCTTTGTCACCACTGAACTTGTATCTCTCCAGGATTGAAGAATCGGCACGAACACTGGTTGTGCTGGATGTCGACGGGAAGAAAGAACGGCTTAAATGAAAGAAAACAACAACAACAACATCTTCCAGTTGAATGCTTAAAACTCAACTTTGAAAGCTGCGTAACCATCTGTGAATATTGGTTGTGTGGCCACATCAGACTCCCTCAGGCGAGAGTATATGTAAAAACAATCTCGAACCCGAAGACATATTTTGTTTCAATACTGAAGCTCCGATACCGTTTCGGTATTTTCGACGGCATTTTCCAGTATCCCAGCAAAACGATTTTCGGTATTTTGCGGGTATATCCGGCATCCCAGCAAAATGAATTATGGTATGTCTCGGTGTTCGAAATAATTGCGCCGCGTGTATATCGTTAGGCGTAGTTGATACCGAGTGTGTGTGTTCTTCACATTAAACCGTTCTTTCTACCCCCGTCGACATCCAGCACAACCAGTGTCGTTGCCGATTCTGCAATCCTGGAAAAGATACTAGTTCTGTGTGTGTGTTCTTCACATTAAACCGTTCTTCTACTCGTCGACATCCAACAAGCCCAGTGTCCGTGCTGATTCTTCACCCTACAAAGATACGAGCTCTGTGGTCACAGACTACGACACAGAGATAACACACCGTAATGCATTCATAGCCTACGCAATACCATGCCTTCGCACTAGGTGCGGCCGACACAACATACATACATACGCCAGCAACCAAAATACACCATAAAGAAAGAGAAGCAACGAAGAAACCAAACCGAAAAAGAACAAGAAAAAGAAAAAGAAAAGGAGAAGAATCCCAAATAAATATATCAAATGGGAAGCCAAAGCTCAGACACATACATACTTACCCCGAGCATGAGCCAAAAGGGACGTGCAAGGGGAAAGATACGAGAAGGAAAAAGGGGACTACGCATCCTGGTGAACACTTAACCAAGTAAAAAGAGCAATAGTGAGTGGGCCAAAATACGCTCGTCACCCACCCACTATGTAGTACTTCTTTCATAAGGATAAGAAGGGAAACAAATCAAAATGCATACCGAACGGCCGCAGCAGTTGGCGGTACGAGTAGCAAAGAAAAGTCCAACCTATTAGTCGGCCTGGTACCTTGCTACCCTATCTGCGGTCTCTCTGCTACTCTCTTCTACCGCGGTTTCCCTTCTACTCCTCCTGTTCCCTCTCCTGCCCCCATACACTTGTACGGTGTTCCTTCTACCCCTCCTGCTGTTACCCTTCCCCCCATTCCCTCTAACACTAGCTGCAGCGGATGCACGGCGCTGTCTACTCAGCTTTGCCTCAGCCTCGTGCCACCTGCCCATGAACTGTTCAGCTGCTTCCAGGATTCCCCGGTACCACTTTCCCGTCTGTTTTGCTGCAGTGGGCCACAGTGCGGTCCCAACTCCAAAGACTAAGGGGGAGTCTTCCGTTGATCTCTCGGTGGCTTTGAACACTCTAAGGTCCTCAGCAATGGCCCTAGGCCAAGTCTTGGGCGGTCACAAAGCTACGCCACAGACATACTACGTTGCCACGTGTGCAGTAAGCACAGTGGGCAATGCAATGCCATGTCATCATACTGGATATGACTGGCACGACATACACATTCTAATATAAAGAGAAACGACACGAAACAGAGAAAAAAAAAAAAGAACAAAGAAGACCAATCGAAAGAGAAAAAATAAATAAATATATATATATATATATATATAAAGCAAACTGTCTTGGGGGATGTTGTTGTTGTTGTTGTTGTTGTTGTTGTTGTTTTCTTCACATTAAACCGTTCTTTGGCAAGGACGAGCTGGGAAAAAAAGGAAAAAGAAAAAACACCACCACTTGTAAGCTGAGTAAGACCAAGAACCAAGGGAAGACAACAGGCACACCAAAGCACCTCCAGGTAGCGGCAGTAGTGCCGATCCTTCAACCCCAGAGAGATACAAGTTCTGTGGTCACAAAACTACGCCACATTTTATTTATTTATCTTCCTCTCTTCGATTGATAAGCCTTGTTGAAGGAGCCGTGTTGGGTGGGTGGATGACGAACCTGCTTTGCGTGTTTCGTAGTGTCTTACGCCGAGGTGCTGGGCATGGTTGACGAACGCAGGACGGAGACGGCAGTCAGGGTAGCAAGGTACCAGGCGGACTAGCAGGGAGAATCTGGCTATGCTACTCGTACCACAAACTGCTGCCGCTACCTGGAGGGTGCTTAGTGCTTTGGTTTGCCTGTTACTTTTCCCGTGGTTCTTAGTCTTGCTCTTCTTACAAGTGGTGGTGTTTTTCTATACCTGGTATATTTTTCAATTTGTCTTTGTTTTTGTTTTTTCTTTGTCTCCTTTCGTTTCTCCATCTCATATAATGTGTATGTCGTGCCTGTCGTATCCAGTATGATGACATTGCATTGCATTGCCCACTACTGCTGTGCTTGCTGCATACGTGGCAATGTAGTATCTTTGTGGCGTGTCTTTGTGACCACATAACTTGTATCTCTTCTATGATCGAAGAATCCGCACTATTTTAACAGTTGTGCTGCACGTCGACGGGTAGAAAGAACGGGGTAATGTGAAGAAAGCAACAACAAAATTAGCAGCAACAACAGCAACAACAGAAACAACAGGAGATATACTACGTTGCCATGTATGCAGTAAGCACATGCTTAGTGGGCAATGCAATGACATGTCATTATACTGGATACAATATGCAAGACTTACACATTCTATGAAATAGATAAACGAACGAAAACAAAGAAAAAAACAAAAGTAAAGCCAAATCGAAAGAGAAACATAAAAACATGAAAATGAAAACAAAACATTATAGAAGAAATAACTGTCGTGCCCAGGGATGTGGCAGACTCTTGAAAAGAACGAGCTGGAAAAAGTAAAAAAGAAGAAAACACCAGTACTCGCAAGCAGAGCAAGACAAAGAACCAAGGAAAAACAACAGGCAAACCAAAGCACTAAGCACGCTCAAGGTAGCGGCAGCAGTTTGTGGTACGAGTAGCATAGCCAGGTTCTCCCCGCTAGTCCGCCTGGTTCCTTGCTACCCTGTCTGCCGTCTCCGTCCTGCGTTCGTCAACTATGCCTCGCCCCTCGGCGTCAGACAATACGAAACAAACGAAGCAGACTCGTCATCCACCCACGCCACACGACTTCTTCAACAAGACTTATCAACAGAAGGAAGGAAGAGAAAAGAAAAAATGGAAGAATAAGGAAGACCAAGATCGTCGTGACGACAGTAGTAGTCTGGAGTTTGGCGGATCGGAAAATGCATTTACAGGAAACCAGGTGAGGGGGGGGGCAGTGGTTCCAGTATAGGGAGATACCTGGTTAGGGGGTCACATCAGCAGCACAGCCACACGCAGATACGGGGCAGGCATACACAGCAGCATCAGTATACGGCAGGAAGGAGCAAGAGCAGCAGCAGTGGTGACAGACAAGGTCGACGGTAGGTCCATAGGGGAGTGGGGATGCATCAAATAGTGGCATCGATCGCAATCGATCGCAATCTGAAGAGCAGCACAAAAAGAGCAAGATGGTGAGAGTGCTCAACACCTTTTTGGGTCTGGAATCAGGTTGTGTGCTAACAATAGGAGTCGCGCACTGAACGGGGGCGGAGTGCGCGGCGGGGCCACGTACTAAAGAAGGGGAGGGGGGCAGTGCCACAGCGTCTGCAGCTGAGCAAGTTGCATCTGAATGGGCAAGAGAAAAGGGGGAGAGGCGTGGAGGGGGAAAGGCCTGGAGGACGACCGACGTTGGGGCTGACGAAGGAATCCATTCAAGACGTGGAGTGTGGAGACGGGCCCGAAGCAGGGTCTGGAGGGGGAAGGAGTAACGGCGCATCCGTGAAGCAGACTCGCGAGATGACCGGGGTTCGGACGCCTCGTTCGAGATGGTTCGTGGGGGCTGTGCCTGGAAAAGGGGGAGGGTTGTATAGGAAACAAAGCTGACAGATTAGCAGTATCGTAGAAAGGGGGCCCCTTGGGTCGATCAATTCCCGGATCTGGCGGTGGTGATGGCAACAACAGCCTACGCAGTTAGAACGATTAGTAAGGACCGTCCAGCGAAGGGAGGAGAGCCGGGGTGGTGATGGAGGAAGGAACGTCGGCGACGCAGAGAAACACTAAGGAAGTGGGGGGCGAAGGAGAGGAGTGGCAGGCCCAAGAGATGGGAGTGGAAGAAAAGGAGAGGGAATTTGCATGCCGCTACGCACTCCAGCGAGTGCGAAGTCGATCCGGAGGAAATAGGCGCAACGTGGGAGGACGTGTGTGGCTGGAGGCCTTACGAAGCAAGGGCGGGGTGGTTACGGTGGAGATAAAGGAGTGGGAGCTGGTAGATGGGCGGAGGGAGTGTATGGTCCACGGGTTCGAAGTAATAAATAATGGTGGCAACCGTGGCGGAGAAGTGTGTGATGGAGAACGTTTACCTGAGCAGTGGGTGACACTACTGTTGCTATCGCTGCAGCACGTCGAGGGCAGGGCGACCAAAAAAGAGACCAAGAGGGAGCACATTGAGGCGGGCAACCAGACGCTGGTGAGGAGACCTATAACGGGGGAGGTAATCAGAGTGGGGCAGGAGAGCAACGGCGGATGAGGGGAAGGGGGAGGGGGGGGGGTGTGGCGTGGAATTGCTTGACCTTCTCTAACCAGTTGTCGATGAGAGCACCGGGAGTTATTCGCCGAGGAAGTAGGAAGAGAGCATCAGGTTACCGCAGCAGGGCCGGCGACATCACCGTTCCCCCGAGAATGGCGTGCAGCCTGGGCCGGAGGGGAGGAAGGTGGCGCACACGGTGAAACAATTACTGAGGGGGAACGAAAGAAGACGAGGGAAGCGTGGGGGTGGTCGCGGCGTAGACAACAGTGGGGGGCGCAAAGCGAGGGGGAAGCTGGAAGGAATGTCATGGCCTTGTGGGTGGAACTGTTCGAGTATTTCCGAAACATAGTCTCGGGCACGGACAACGCCCCACTGATGATATACAGGAGCGGGGGGGGGGTGGAGGCGTGGACGTGAGGGCAAGCGACGAACGGCTTAAAGAGTGACTTAGAGAAGGTGGAGGTGAATTGGAGATCGGAGGGATAGAGAGGTGGCGAAACGGATACCGGGGGAGTTCGCGGGGCACTCGGGAAGGATAGGAGGAGCATCAAAGCTGGCAGTGATTGGAGACCCATCGTGAAGGATAGAAGGGCAGGGCAGATGGGCATGGCGGACCTTTACGAGATACGTGAGGTCGAAAATGGAAGACCCAATGTGGGTTCTAAGGAGCTGGTGGAAAGACAGGGTAGCCGAGTGGGTGGTCGGGTAGGGAGCCAGGTGGGACGTGTAGAACAGAAGGGATAAGGCAGACTGGGAACGCGGCTTCTGGATGGGATTGGCTGTCGAGGTTGCCTGTCAGTATGGAGGCAGGTCAGCCGCGTACACCTGCTAGAATGGGAGACGGGGCTGGGGGGGCAAGGAGAAATGGCGAGGGGGACCCGTCACAGTTTCACCCACCTCCCCCGTGGGCGACACGGGATACTAATACACACGTAAATTTCGTGTTAAGAGTAGACCAAAGTAGAAAAATGTCGTGACAGTCTGGAGTTTGGCGGAGCGGGCAAGAAACATACAGGAAACGAGGTAGGGGGGGGGGGTGGGCAAGAAACTTACAGGAAACGAGGTAGGGGGGGGGGGGTGGTTCCAGTATAGGGAGATACCTGGTTAGGGGGTAGCACAGCTACACATAGATACGGGGCAGGCAATCGCAGCAGCATCGGTACGGCAGGAGAAACCGCAGCAGTGGTGGGAGAGAAGGTCGACTGCAGGTCCATAGGGGAGTAGGAATGCATCAAGTGGTGGCATCGATCGAAATCTGTCACCCACCCACCCGATTGCGTCACCAGCAGGGGGCGAGAGTTGGCGGGGGAGGAAGGAGTTTTGGCTGTTGAGGTTGCCTGTCAGAGTGGGGGACAAGTCAGCCGCGGACATCAGCTAGAATGGGATACGGGGCAGGGGGGGCTAGGGGAAAAGGACGAGGAGGACTCGTCACAGTGTCACCCACCTCCCCCGTGGCCGACACGGGATAATAATACACACGCGATTTTCGCGTGAAGAGTAGACCAGAGAATGACTATAAGCCAAGGGAAAATAACAGGCTAACCAAAGAACTAAGCACCCTTAAGGTAGCGGCAGCAGTTTGTGGTACGAGAAGCACAGCCACGGTCTCCCTGCTAGTCCGTCTGGTACCTTTCTACCCTGTCTGCCGTCTCCGTCCTGCATCCGTCAACTATGCCCCGCCCCTCGGTGTCAGACAATGCGAAACAAGCGAAGCAGACTCGTCATCCACCCACGCCACACGGCTCCTTCAACAAGGCTTATCCATAGAAGAAAGGAAGAGAAAGAAAAAAAAAAAAAAAATTACAGATGATAAAAAGAAGACAAATAAACGAAGACCACGTTCGAACCAGCTGCACCAGTTGGCGGAACGAGAGGTGCACAACTATAGATATATTTATACTTCGTGAAACAGACTGCTGTTACAGGTACCATTTAATTAATAAGGCATTGGAATACACGCAGCACGCAGTACGCAGCAGCACGATCGAGTACTGAATTATCAAAACACTATTAATTATAATAACAAGTTTCCCCCCGGTATGTACTCGTATATAGTGTGTGTAGGTAGCATGACCACATCACCACACATAACATCACCACCACCAGCCACGGGCCACGCAAAAGTCTCAATAGCCGGACGAAAGGGATGGAACTGTTAATGTCCATGGCTGAAAGTCGGATTGATACACATTACAAGGTCCCCCTTCGGGGTGTAGATAACGTGAAATCCCGGGGGCGTCGCAAGGCGACACGGGAGTCACGGGTAACGCACGTATATAATAAATAGCTGTTCTTGGCGGAAACATGAGCCATCATAGGTTAGCGTATCACTTGAAGGAAAGAGTACTGTAGTAGCTACAGTACTCAGCAGGAGGAACTGGATACTACTCTTTCTGTGGTGAATGCTACTACTACACTAAGACCACATGCACGTATTACCATGGTCTGTATGTTTTTTTCATCATCACTTTAACTTTCCAGCCCACTCGTAGGATTTTTTTTTTTTTTTTTTTTTAATCCTCCGGCGGATTGGTAAAAATAAAGCTTAAGCTCACCACACTTCCACGTTCCCAATTTCGTGTCGTGTGTCAATTTAGCCCAGTTGGGCACGTTGACCCGACCTGACCCCCGAGAGGATCAGGTGCGGTGGAGATAGCCACCCGGGAAAGTCATCTCTCCCGGGTAGTGTGGGACTTGCTCGCGCTCACCCACTAACAAAAACCAAGGCTATGAGGCCTTCCCGCCGGACTCGGACCAGTTACGGTCCACCCCACCCGTTGGGGCTATGGCCTCTGCCAGATGATATCAGCAAGAGGGCTTCCAGCGAGGGACTCCACCAGTCTCGCTGGCCTCGCACTCAGTAAGTCTTGTTCTTAGAGCTTGTATTATCACGGAGTGATCCTCATCGGACCACGAGCCAGGTGGCTAGGGGACATCACACAGGATCCCCGGCCACTGCTCCACTCACACATGCGATTACACTGAAACCTCCACGGCTTGGTATCTTTTGGCTACAGCACCCCCAAAGCGAGTTCACTCGACACGAACGAGCTTGACAAAACCAAAAAACCAAGACGAAATCGCATGCGGCAAATCACAAATCAATGCTGAACTCTGAAGCAATTTTAATCTTGAGCGCCCGGGTCATCCGTAATTTGCGCAATTCCTTCACGACGAATTCAGGCGCAGCAGAATAAATCGACCGCAAAGACTCCCACGTGCGCTCCTCTGCTTCGAAACCATCCCAATCGACCAAGACAATCACCTCGTTGGCATCATCTTCGGCCACATGCACCAAAGCATTCATGCGGCATTCACCCTGCGCAAAGGAATGTTGGAAAACATCCTTCAGATCAGCGGTGACGTTCAACGTCGCATCCGCATAAAATCGTAAACGAGCCACGTGAGCTTGATGCACCTTCCCAGAAACGATGTTCTGAACTGAGTACACATGATCATGATCAGCTGCTACCACACGCCACGGACCAGTCCATGTGGACAACAATTTCGGTGTGACACCCTGCCGACGAACACGAGCATACAACACGAAATCACCAACCGCAAATTTTTGCAACACCACCTGGCCCTGAGCCTGTTTACGTTTGTTGTCGCGAGACACGGCAACAGCTGCGCGAATATCGGCGCAAAATCTCTCCTGCTCTGCAACGACTTCACGGACGTTCGCACGCAACAAGTCAGCATTCATCACGTCAACATTCCACCTGCCATCAGACTCAGAAACGAGCGCCGAGAAATCGGTACGCGGAGCACGCCCAAACATCACGCTGTACGGAGTGCTTCGGTAACGTTCACGAAACGAAGTGTTCAAGGCCCACTGAGCGGCCGGCAAAACATCAACCCACTCCGAAACCTGACGACGCTGTTCTGACAGAATGGAACGCAGAGCACGTACCACCTCTTTTACCATGCGTTCACACGTACCGTTCGACCACGGCGTGTAAGCGACAGCAAAACGATGTTCGATGTGCAACGCGTCGCTCAACAAAGCAAGCACCCTGTTCTTGAAATGCGTGGCGGTATCACTCACCCACACACGCGGCACCCCCAAAGTCTTACACCAGGCTAGCAAATGCTTCGCTGTGACCTCGGCTGTACAAGCCTCGGCCGGTTCCAACGCCACGTAGTTGGACAAATCATCCATGATGACCAAAACATATCGGAAACCATCCTCATCAGGCAGGCCATCGCTACCTTCGGGCCCGCTGTGGCCAACATACAAAAAATCAAAGTGCACCACTTCTCCCGGAGCGGTACCATGCACCGTGTCTCCGTAGGGACGAGGAATGAGTGCACCTGCACGCGTGTCTACACAGTGCAAACACTGGCGAACGAATTCGCGAACCTGAGAATCCATGTGAGGCCAAACACAATATTCCTTCAGGCGAAACAAAGTCGGCGCCACACCACGGTGACCAGCCGAGCGCATGTGCGCGCACACCATCAAACGAGTTTGAAGAGCAAGATCATCCGGCGGAATCCACAAGACGTCACGCACCCCAACACGCACACGAAACAAACCATCATCGGCCAAGGTAGCTTGACCGAAGGTTGTCGAAAATTCATGAACACCAACGCCGATACGAGCGACAGACCTTTGTTGCGAGGCACGAATCACATCCAATGCGGGAAGCGAATCGTCAGCATTACATGGGCTGTGCACGGCAACCGAACGAACAGGCACCGTAGGAACTTTGACCCAACGAGACAACAGATCCCCCCAACAGTTTCGATCGCCAGGGATGTGTTCGATTGCATAGCGGTATTGTCCTAAAACACCCTTCCAATTCTCTAGGCGTTGTGCCATGGTCTTTGTGACCGTCGTGACACACTTCTCCGGATTGAAAATGTACTGCAAGTTTCGATGATCAGTAAAGATATGAACACCACCCCAAAGCAGGTATTCGAGCCTCCGGAACGTATTAACGATCGCAAAACCTTCTTTGTCGACAGTCGCCCAGCGCAACTGCGAACCTGTGAACGAACCACTCAGAAATCCGAGAGGCTCGTGAGACATGCTTTCCAACGCCAATCCACTGCGAAATTCGTGTTCAGGCACTTGGGTGAGAAAACTACCCCAATGGAAATCAGAAGCGTCAGGAAACATCAAAACAACGCACCCGGGACGAGGATGATGAAGCGGCACTGCTTGCGCCACCAAACCCCGTGCGGCATTCCACGCCCGCACCCGATCCTCCGTCCACGCGGTATCCTTGATGACACGATTGCGCGCCACTCGCTTAGTCCGACGTGTAGCCCCAACAAGGAGCTCCTCCAAAAAATCACGTAACGGTGCTACCGTTTCCGCTAAACGTGGTAACGATGTACGCAACCAGTTGACAGCCTGCAAGAATTGCATTAGTTCTCCAGCGTTTTCGGGACGACGCATTTCACTTAAACCTTGCACTCGAGCGGGGTCATGGGACACGACACCATTGGAATACACCTTACCACACCAGACCAGTTCACGAGAGAAGAAGGTACACTTGTGGGCGGCGACAAACAGTCCAACATTCTCCAGGCGTTCAAGAATGTCATCAAGCAGCTGCAGAAGAGCTTCTTCGGTGTCTGCGAAAAAGAAAACGTCATCGACCCAAACTTTGCAATCCAAACCACGCAACACTTCAGTCATGACACCTTGGAAATAAGAAGTCGCATTCAAAACACCTTGGGGAACACGGGTAGGCGTGAACAAACCGTCGCTTGTCGCCATGGTGAAGACGTCTTGCGCCTCCGGAGCCAAAGGCATCTGCCAGTACCCTTGAAGTAGGTCCAGCTTGCCGAAGAAACGCGCCCCCAGCAGATCTCCCATGTCTTCATGGTTGGGCATGACGCCCGGGGACTTCTCCACCTGTGCGTTCACCGCCGAGTAGTCGCTCACCAAACGGAAAGAGTCCTTCTTGGGCACCGCCATCGCCGGACTCGCCCACACCGCCTGGATGTTGTGGTAGACAAAGCCAAAAAACACCAAAGCAGCAATGCACTTCGAGAGCCAGTCCCTTTTCGTCGGTTCGTACCGACGTGGCGTTGCCTTGACAGGCTTCGCCTGTTGCTTCAGCTGCACTCGCATCGGCTCCACTTGCGCTGGCGGATCACCACACAGCGCACGGCGAAAAGCACCCACGCGACGAGCCAAAATTTCGCGCAAACGGGTTGCTCCGCCGACGCTTAATCCACTCTGCTCTGCCTGCTGCACGCTGTCCTCCAACGCCCGTTCTCGGGCCGTCCGCTCCTCCTCCGGATCCATGAACATGTCTGGCCCCCGGTCGACCAAATGTTCCACCGCCTTGTCCTCCGGAGCATCCACCGTAGCCTCGGTCTGAAAAGCACGCACGGAAACCGTCACTCTGCGCGCCGCAAGGTAACTCGGAGTCTCCACACCGGTCGATACCGGCACTGCGCGAGGGCGAAGCTTCTCCAGAGCTTCACGGTAGACGTCGATGCCAAGAGCTTTCATGGTAGCCATGCCAAACAGAACGACGTTATCTGTACCAGGCATGACCGCGAAAGTGATGGGCTCCAATTTCACCGCTCCCCACGGCGTCCGTACACTCACGGCAATCGGCACCGTTTTGTGCGTGACCAACACTGAAACACCCGTAGCGGTTTTCGCCTGCTGCGGGCCATTTTCGAACGGAATTTGCAGATCGGCGCCGCCGAAATGCGAAGACAGCTGCTGAAGTAAGCCGACACCGATGGACGTGAGCGCCGACCCCGAATCAAGGATCACACGCGCCATCAGCGAACCAACCGACCCTGGCAAAGAGAGATCAGCGCGTAAACACTCAGCGCTGCGATCGACAGGCACTTCACCTGCCGTTGAACTCTGGTCGGTACCAAGAGTCACCTGACGCCATGGCTGCCCTCCTACAGCCGGCGCCGAAGAAATAGAATCGGCGGTCCACCCCGACCAAGACGTCGAATATACAGACGGTTCCGGCGCTACCGCCCCTGCAGCAGCACCAGACACTGACTCCGCCCGCTCGGTGGATGGCGAAGTTCTCGCTCCAGCAGCACCCACCGATGTTCCAGCTCCTCCAACGTATACAGCTCGGCCGGCAACAGACGAACCAGATCCCGACCCAGCGGCTCCTGCCGCTGGCGCACCAGAAGTTGAAGAAGCAACAGCAGAAGTTCCACCGCCCGCTGTCAATTGATTGCCACCACGGCCACCGCGCCCGCGTCCATGGTTGAATCTGCCCCGGCCGCCATTGCGGCCCCCGCGATACCCTGACGACCCGCGCCCACCACTGCTGGGAGCTGTGCCGCCACCGCGAGCTTTTGGGCAATCAGAAACATAATGGTTGGGATCACCACACTCGAAACAGACGCGAACAAACGACTTTTTCGCGGACTGCTGCTGTTTCGGTTTCTGCTGCTGTTGGCGTCGCGGTTCAGCTGCCCCTGCAGCATCTTTCCGACCATACGCCTCGATGAATTTCCACTGTTCTGCAGCAGAAAAAATTTGGTCCATGACCAATGCCGGGTCCTTCTTCCACCCTGCAGCGTACGTTAGCTGACCTTTTACGTACTTTTTGAACTCGGACGGCCATAAGCCATCCACCAACGCCATGCTCACAAATTCCGCCGGTCCGGGCAACCACGAACGGTCCTGCGCGCGGTACATGGCATGCACCGCGTGATTCTCCGCAAAATACTTTTCCATAGCGGAGTTTACCATCATCGCGCGGTCTTTGACGGATGTTTCACCGCCCTGCTTTTCATCGCGCCTCATTGAGAGAACGCGACGCAAGTCCGCTGCCGCCCGCGAGGTGTCAAATCTGTTGCTGGTGGTTGTGTAACCAGCGTGCTGCCTAACAGCGTCCAACAACTCCGAGGCGGTCATCGTAGTCTGATGCTTGTAAAATCCCTCAAAACACCGATGAATGTAATTGGGGATAAGCTGGCCCATGCTCACTTTGGAGTGCTGAACCACCCCCTGAGCGTTGGCGAGCTGCAGCCGTTCCTCATAATCGAGGTACGCTGCGTAAAAAACACGAGAGGCCTGCTCGGTCCACACCTCTCCGTATTTCGGTGGAGTCAGAGACTCCCCTACCACCAGCGGCGTGCTGGCCGTGTGCGCCATAATCCACAGCAGTCCACCTGGACTCTACTGTAATAACGGAGAAACTGCCGCCTGACCTGTGCGTCCTCCAGCTCCCGGAGCGTCCTCCCCTGCTGTGCGCTTCAAGCCGTTTCGATCCGTCCAACGGGCCAACTGCCTTCCCAGCTGTGACCCAATACTCCGCAGCCGAAAACTCCTCCAACAGAAGTTCCGCGAATATCTAGATATTATGGCCTCTGCCAGATGATATCAGCAAGAGGGCTTCCAGCGAGGGACTCCACCAGTCTCGCTGGCCTCGCACTCAGTAAGTCTTGTTCTTAGAGCTTGTATTATCACGGAGTGATCCTCATCGGACCACGAGCCAGGTGGCTAGGGGACATCACACAGGATCCCCGGCCACTGCTCCACTCACACATGCGATTACACTGAAACCTCCACGGCTTGGTATCTTTTGGCTACAGGGCGTTGGTCGTAGGAGGTTTTTACCCTCGACGATCTTCTGGACAAGCCGTGGTCACAGGTGTCGTCCCTTCTTTCCCCCGGTACGTGCCTTTCTTTTTTGTCGCGCATAGGGTTCAGCATTCCCCCTGCTCGTCGATTTTCATCGAATGTAGCTAACTCACGCTCTCGCGCTTTCCGCTTATCAATTTTTTATGCAAGAAAAAGTCCCTACGAGCATGCACTCGGTGAGATTTGAACCCACGAAATTGATCTTGATATGCACGCGGACCACCTACCAAGCCACCGGGGACGCCGGCGACCTATTTTTTTTTTTTTTTTTTTTTATTATTATTTTTTTTTACTCATCACTTTCACTTTCCAGCTTAATTCGTAAGAGGTTTTACCCTCGACGACCTTCTGGACAAGCCGTGGTCACAGGTGTCTTCCCTTCTCCCCCCCGGTACGTGCCTTTATTTTTTATCGCGCATAGGGTTCAGCATTCCCACTGCTCGTCGATTTTCATCTACACCACTATGAATACCACTATTACTCAGGTTGAACCAGGATGCCCTCTACAAAATACTACCTGATACACTACTACTACAACTGCGAACTATAGTACTACTACCTGGTACCAGGTACTAAGTAACAACTACTATTACGGGGGTCCATAGTCAATACGATCAAATTTTGTTAGTAAAAATAGGTAAATATATAATTTTTTATGTATACCATAGGTCCTGTTAACTATGGACCCCCGTAATACAACTTTGCTGTCACAGAAGAGCATGCAGCAATCTTATCGCCGATGCAATACAGACAACCTCGTAGTGAACAGAGAGGGGAAAACAAATACGCGGTTCCCTGGGTTGGGGCATGACTAATTAACTGTTATAATAACACCATACACCACTGCCAGTAACATGCAGATGCACTATTGCGGGGGTCCATAGTTAATAGGACCTATGGTATACATAAAAACCTATATATTTACCTTTTTTACTATCAATATTTGGTCCTATAATTTTACTATAGTCCCCGTAATACATGTATATATAAGCAGCACGAATAAATAAATACTACAGCAGTACTGTTGTACGCTATATACTACCCACCAAGTGCTACAGCAGTATATACTACCAGGTACTTGTTACTGCTACTATAATAATGAAAGTATTGCGGGAGGCCATAGTTAACAGGACCCATGGCATACATAAAAAACTATATATTTAGATATTTTTACTAACAATATTTGATCCTGTTAACTAAGGACCCCCGTAATAGTAACTTTCATACAACGGCAACGTAGTAGCATGCAAGCGGTACCATGGGTTGAGGGCATGAGTATTATACTGTTACTCTTAATATACACCACCACTACGCAGATATATGTACTGCTGCTGTGTATTAATAGTAAAGAAAGGTAGAAGCGGCATGCACGCTACTAAAAACTATTTTTATTATGCTTGCCGTATACCGCTACGACTATTACTTTTGTCGAGATTTTGTAAATTTACAGGCTACGTATTATATACCGCTGAGGGTATCTACAGCTATTTTTATTGGCCAGTTACTGTAGAAGCAGCAAGCAGACGGCGACAACTGTTACTACAGCGATAAATATCGGACACGACAATGACTACGACTATTCTTGCTACCACATATACAGTATAGGTACCAGTACGGGGGACCATAGTAAATAGGACCAAATGTTGTCCGTGAAAATAGCTAATATGTGGGTATATGGTTTTTTTCTGTGAACCGTAGGTCCTATTAAATATGGTCCCCCCTAATACTACAGTAGTACTGCCTGCTGCTGCTACTGGACAGGCATGCATTTATTTTGTTAAGATCAAGCATGCGGGACACTTTGTATCCCTGGACAGGTGTGTCTATCAAGTCGGTACTCGTTGGTACTCACGTGTGATGCTTGCTTAGAGATAGAAGAGCAGCAGTTTTATTCCTTTCGTGCACGTGGAGACTGAGATCAAGCTCGTGCGTCTCTGAAAAACCCTGGTTTTCAACCTAATATACACCTTCCAAGTACTGCAAACATTTTCCCAGCGCCGGAACCCAGGTAATTACCGGGCTTTCAACCTCATACAAAGCAATGTCATAACACTAGCCCACTCTGATGAGTCGTATATGCAAAATTAATGGAAATTCGTGGAAACTCCGATTCCGCCAACTAGGACATGAGTCGAAGATGCGGCTCCTCAAAACCCACCCCCACACCTCTGAACGGCAAGGCAACGAGGCCGGCAAAGTACATGAAAACAAATGAAGGGAAGCCCTAGCCTTAAGGGGAAGGAAGACATCGCCAATGAAAGCCATCGCCATACTACCCGCACGAGGGGGGAGGGCGAGGAAGATGCATGAAAAACATGGAAAAGCGAAAAGTGAATACCTAACACGAGACGAATATATCACGGAAGACGGCAAGACCCAACTAAACCCAGCCCACAACTCTGAAAACGCGTCCTGGGCCACAAATGAGTGGCCCTATTACCTAGCCCAGCCCCGACACTCAGCTGGGGGGGTAGGCAGGACAAAATACGCAAAACTTCATCTCCAACCCAGCCCCCCCCCAAACCAAAAACTGAAACACACCGAACAGAAAAAACCACCCCCCAAAGTCCACAAAAACGACAAAAAACAAATATGTCGAGTGCAGTCAAGAAGCGAGATTCAGCTATCCACGGCGGCGCCTCGAGATTCAGGTGAATTTTCAGACATCACGAACCTCGTACAGCTCTCGAAGTCGTGCAGTGCGCCGGAGAAAGAAGACCCCACCCAATCGCCAACGTCAAATTTGGGGACCGGACGCAGACCGTCGGAGAGGCGGGAGTTGCGGAGATTTACGCGAGCAACAGCAGTGAGGGCGTGGTGTTCGCGAACGATATCGTACGCGCACTGCTGGCGGTGCGTCGCGACGTGGAAGGATGTCAGGTGATCACGGGCCAAGCTCTGGTGGCCGGTGACTCAAGTACGATTGAAAATCGTGAGCGGGAGGTGTGGCAGTCGACCCATAGGTGCCTCCTTGGGAGCCAAATCCGTGGCGGCGCTGACGGAAATGCTGTACGCAAATTTGACGTGAGGGAGCTGTTCATCCTGGTGGTTTTGGAGCTCGTTGGAGACTGTTGCCAGCATCTGGGCCATCGTGTCGATTAAACGTTCCACCCCACTGTTGCCGTTTGGGTGGTAGGAGCTGTTGGCGAATGTTCGAACCCCCAGAAGCTGATATACGGCGTGCAAAAGCTTGGAGCAGAACTGGAGGCCGTTGTCCGAGAATGCTGCGCGGCCACCCCCAAAGAGGGATGCACCGCCTGATGAGAATGTTGGCCGTGCCCTCAGCTGTGAACTCTGCCGCTGTGATGGCGTACATGTCGGCTCGGCGACTGAACGGATCAGCGAAAAGCACGATGTAGCTATTACCTCGAGGTGTGACCGGGAGAGGGCCGAAATAGTCGATGCTGACGGCGATGCCGGGCCCTTCTGGCAAGGGCAACATGATGGAGGGCCACCGGACCGTCTGCCGCGATGATTTCCGTGCTTGGTACTTTAAGCAGTTGCATAGCCACCACCGCGTGCAGATGCTCATACCGATCCACCAC
Source organism: Macrocystis pyrifera (assembly GCA_031763025.1). Taxonomy (NCBI): domain Eukaryota; class Phaeophyceae; order Laminariales; family Laminariaceae; genus Macrocystis; species Macrocystis pyrifera. Next base: position 9,460,603 of record JASSKH010000001.1, read on the forward strand.
CGGGTGCAGATGCTCATACCGATCCACCAGTAGAAAATTTCAAGCATACGTAGGGTGAGCGCTGTTCCTAGGTAGCAGAAAGCCGTAGAATGTCGAGCCTGCACGGCCCAGGGGCGCATGAGGAGCGGAACATAAATGCGAATAGGCTCGTCGTTCAATCAGCAGGCCGTACGACCCACCAGGCGTTGCGTATCCGACGCAGGGGGGGGGGGGGGACTCTTGGACTAGTAGAACGATGCCCGTGTCGGTGGTGTGCAAGCGGTCTTTGTTTGCCAGCTCCTGAACCTCCGAAGAGGGAGGGCGCTGGTGGGAAGGGAAACACGACAAAAAGTCGGCTGGCAACACGTCCGGCCGGCCAAGGGCTTTGTAGCGCATGGCGGCGTTGCACGCGGGCTTGGCCTGTCGTTTCCGAGCCCCGTCGGCGTGCGAATAGCGCGCTGCGAGATCTCCGAACTGAAATTCGGCAGCTGCAACGAGAGCGTCCAAGTCCGTCGCGGTGACGGGAGGTGTGTCAGTTGGCGGCGGAAGCCAAACAAGAGGATTTTCCACGGGCTCGGCGCGGTTGCGGTCGGACGGGATGGGTACCGTCGGGACGGATGAGGCGGCAGAAGTCGGGGCCAGAACGACGGATGCGGGCGGTCGTGGCCGTGAGGCTCGCGACGGGGTGATAGCACACCGGGCTGATTGTCTAGGGGCCCCGCCGGACCCAAAGCCATGTTCAACAACGAACGGCGCAGTGCCAGCGGTGGCGGCTGTTCTTCGGCGCGTCCGAGTTGAGATGCGGCTTGAAGACGGCAAAACATTCAAAGGCGCCGGGTTGGCAGGCGGCGATGGGGCAGACGCGACCGGATCAGTGATCACAGCGGAATCTTCTCCCTGTAAAGTGCTCGTCGGGGAAGAGCGGCACATGGTACTGTTGTGCCGCCTCACTTCCCCTCGATACTGCTGTATATTCTCGCGTAAACGGTGCAGGTGAGGTTATGATCCTACGGGGTCTGACACTGTCGTGCCCCCTTACTCTCTCTCGATACTGCCGTATTTTCTCGTTTCGACGGTGGAGTTGCGGGTATGATCCTACGAGGTCGGGTACTGTTGTGCCCCCTCACGCCCACTAAATACTGCTGTATCCTCTTGTTCTGACGGTGGAGGGGAAGGTATGATCCTACGGAGTTAGGAACTGTTGTGCCCCCCCCCACTCCTTCTCGATGCTAGAGTATTCTCTTGTTTATACGGTGGAGTGAAGGGTATGGTCCTACGGGGTCCGGTACTGTTGTGCCCCCTCACTCCCTCGGGATACTACTGTATCCTCTCGTTTTGACGGTGGAGTGGAGGGTATGATCCTACGGAGCCTGGTACTGTTGTGTCCCGTGACTCCGTTTCGATACTGCGGTATTCTTTCGTTTTGACGGTCGAGTGGATGTTATAATCTTACGGGGTCTGGTACTTTAGTGCTCCCTCACTCCCTTTCGGTACTGCGGTATTCTCTTGCTTTGACGGTCGAGTGGAGGGTATCATCCTACGGGGTCTGGTACTGTTATGCCCCCTAACTGCCTCTCGATACTGCTGTATTCTCTCGTTTTGACGGTGGAGTGGAGGGTATAATCCTACGGGGTTTAGTACTGTTGTGCCCCCTCCCTTTTCCTCGATACTGCGGTATTCGCTCGTTTGACGGGGGTTTGGAGGGTATGATCCTACGGGGTCTGAAACTGTTGTTCCCCCTCACTCCCCCCTCGATACTGCTGTTTTCTCTCGTTAGACGGTGGAGTGAAGGGTAGAACCCTTCGGTGTCTGGTACTGGTGTGCCTCCCCCCCATTCTTGATACTGCTTCATTCTCTCCTGTTTACGGTGGAGTGGAGGGTGTGCCCCTACGGGATCTGGTGCTGTTGTGCCCCTTCACTCCCTCTAGATACTACTGTACTCTCTCGGTTTGACGTTGGAGTGGAGGGTATGATCCTACGGGGTCTGAAACTGTTGTTCCCCCTCACTCCCCCCTCGATACTGCTGTTTTCTCTCGTTAGACGGTGGAGTGAAGGGTAGAACCCTTCGGTGTCTGGTACTGGTGTGCCTCCCCCCCATTCTTGATACTGCTTCATTCTCTCCTGTTTACGGTGGAGTGGAGGGTGTGCCCCTACGGGATCTGGTGCTGTTGTGCCCCTTCACTCCCTCTAGATACTACTGTACTCTCTCGGTTTGACGTTGGAGTGGAGGGTATGATCCTACGGGGTCTGGTACTGTTGTGCCCCCTGACTCCCTCTTGATACAGGTGGATTCTCTCGTTTGACGGTGGAGTGGAGGGCGTGATCTTACGGGGTCGGGTACTGTTGTGCCCCCTCACTTCCCCTCGATACTGCTGTAGTTTCTCGTTTTGACGTCGTGGAGAGTATGGGGGGAGGGTACTGCTCCTCGATACGGCTTTATTCTATCGTTTTGACGGTGGAGGAGACGGTATGACCCTACGGCCCCCTCACTCTCTCTCGATACTGATGTATTCTATCGTTTGACGGTGGAGTGGAGGGTGTGACCCTACTGGGTTGAGTATTGTCGTACCCCCTCACTCCCTCGCGATACTGCTGTATTATCTCATTTGGACGATGGAGGGGAGGGTCCATACTGCTGTCTTCGCTTTTGGTGTTCGTATACGCGTCGATACTACTTTATATCTTCTCATTTTGTGTCTGAGCCGCATGTATGATGTTTCGGTGGTAAATGACGTAGCTGTGATTGCGATCTCGGCTTACCTCCTCTCCCTTTACCCCGTGGTTCCGACCGTCCGGTTATCTTGCTGCCACGATCGTTGCTTCGACTGCTGGGTTAAGTGTATGATGTCGAAGCGCCTGGTATTGCTTTGCCCTCTCACGCTCGGCAACTGCAGGTGCACACGTGTCGATTCTGCTGTATAACCTCTCATTTGTGTTCGGGCCGCGGGTTTGATGTTGCGCTGGGGTATTGCACGGCCGCAGGTTCGCTCTCGCCTTACCTACCCTTTACCCCGTGGTCACGACTGTCGTTTTCCCCCCGCTGTTACGATCGTTGATTCGGCTACAGTCCCGGCAAGAGTTGGTGGATATGTCGCGGACCTGGAGGAACTCTACTGGGCAGTAGAATTGAATTTCGCTTACGCCTTGCGTGCGGCAGCAGCTCTCGCCCACAAAATAGGGGACAGTCCTCCGAACGGGCAATTTCGGAGAGGATGCTCACCCGGGGGCAGTTTGTGCTCAAGCGCTTCGGCTGTCCGGCCGTTAAACCTTGGGGATAACCTCGGGGGTGTTTACCGACAGACTCCCCGGCACGCGCGGCCTGACCAAGAACCAGATCGATCAGGACCTCAAGGATGGACACGCAATCTAGTTTTCGCCGTGCGCTGGCTCTACGGTTGAGACGGCGCCCCCCACGAGCGGCGCCCAGGGGCGGGGTTCCTGCTTCGCTCGATACTAGTATTGACTTACGATCCTATTTTTTGTCTCTTCGCTCGGGCCCGGCTGTGAAACGGCTGGGGTGAGTTAGGGGCTTTGACGTCCGTGTCAGCGCGTGCATGTAAAGCAGGCGTTGGTGATCGCCTGGCGTGGCCGGAAACATGTCATTTCTTGCGGTTATTTGATTTAGACTCATGATATTCTTCGGTAGCTTACAGCGCACATCAGTCAGGCGGTTGCGGCCGCGGACATTGCCGTAGAAGCCTCGCGGTATGACGGGTAATTCGCTGGGCTCAGGCCGAAGACTCTCAAACCGGCGGTGGCGACCGTTGGTTTTGCCGAAAAACAGTTTATTTTCTGGCGTTTATTTTTGTTGGCTCATGATGTTTGTCTAGTTTAGCGCACGTAAGTCACGTGCCTGCGACCGGAAACTTTGTCGTAGAAACTCCGTGGTCTGGCGGTTGATTCGCTGGACTTAAGTCAACATTGAGCTACGATGATTTTTCGGCCTTTCGTATGACGGCCGTCGGCTCGCCTGTGCCGAACATTTCTCGAACGAGCGGTAGGCCTAGGCTTATTTGCTGGACCGATGTAGGCGCAACTTGTTATCCACAATTTTAGTTGCTGTATTCACGTACTCAGACACCAACGCAACTCGTTATCCACACTTTCTGTTACTGTATCAATCTCGTAGATACGCACGGAGTTGCGTGGCCGATGTGTGTACAATCATCATGTTTTTTCGACGACCCGCCTGGATACACAGCTTCGCTTCGACGCTTGCTAACAAAGAATTACTTACTGTTACCAAGAGTGGCAGAATTCTGCCCCCAAGTTGAACCGATTACCTCAACAATATGTAGACGCGGGTTTTCGCGGGTTTATGTTAGCGCTATACAACATCCCGTGTTGTTATTGTATATTGGTATCCATACATCCTCTCCAAAGATGCGCTGTAGGTGGTCGCCGAGGGTTGGCTCCAACGCCTCGATCGACGCCACGCACACGTGTCGCCTTCTACGGGCAGGCTGCGCGCGAGCAATGGCTGGCAGCGCGGGAGGCTACACACGTAGCAATGTTGGTGTCGTTACCGGGTGGTCAGTTTGGGTCGGCCTCGAAATGCAACTTCCGGCCGATTAGGCTGCAGCAATATCCCGGAATGTTGTGCGAATTTGACACCGCCACCTTCCGGGTTCCACATAATGAGCTAGATACGCTGCGGCAGCTGCTACAAGCAGCCCTCCACGTGGGATATCAATCTTTCCGTCGCTTTAGCGCCTCGCGAGCAAGTGCACGAGCAGGACGGTGGGTATTCGGCCGGTATCGCTGTGGACGCAGGCTATGTCTGCGGTGCTCACTGACCTAGAGAAGTCAGGTCTGTGTATTGTCGACCTTACGCGAGACTCCACGGCTGATATGTTGAGGCGAATTCAAGCAGTGGCGGACTTTGTCGGCTCCCCCGCCAGAGGGGCCGTGGCAGCTTTGGTGCGACTCGCCACAGTAAGGTCGATCGAGGTGGCCCAGGTGGCTGACGAAGGGTGCTTTCAGTGGCGCAGTTCGGATCGTGGCCTCAAGAATTGGCAATCCCCTTGCTGGGGGATGATAACGTAAGAGTTAGCTTTTCGTACTATGGGGTAACAATTACCCACGTTTCATCGACCATCGTGCATCGGCGTGCAGCCATCTCATAGTAGCGCGCACATTGTTAGCCGTGTTCGAACGTTTTCGAACGCTCATCGAACTTCGCCGTACCCTTTCCCTTTGGTGTTTTCTTTCAACGAGAACGACGCTGACGAATTTGACGCCTTTGTGTTTCGACTGGGTCCCGCGGTTGGCAAACAGATTTTCCGGACGATGTCTTTTAATTCCTCTCCCCTTTCTTGATCCTCCAGGAAAAAGAACTAAGATGGTGCATGAAACATCTTGCCCTGGCATGGGCCATGGGGGCGACGATGTGTGCTTGGAGGGGTCTTCGTGCGCTTAACGGTGCGCGGTCGAGTCTATTTGAAAAGGTTTTGTCTCTAAGCTGAGCAGGTCGACGAAAAACAACGGCACAGGAGAAGAATGTGATCCTGTCCGCCGGGTAGGCAATCCTTACTTGAATCCGGTACATCCGTACCTTACCTTCGTATCTGAGGAACAGAAGCAGGTTGGGGTTCAGGTCAATCGGGCCGCGCCGATGTCAAAGCACACACTCATAGACCTGCTGAGCGACATGCGATCGCGCGCACAGGTGGCCAGCGCGCACAGGTGGTTGACTCTCTGGCTGGGGGTATTTCTCTGACACGATGTATAGCCTTGTATTCTTTGGCTTTCTATTCGAGACGCAGGGGTTACAATCTTTCGTTTACAATGGGTTTGCGTATCCGAAAGCTCCCATCATCTGAGGACTTGGTATTCAACCCTCAGTTGGGTAAGCGCTTCGGGTCTCTATAGCGAGGCAGTGGCAGTGATAGCAGACCGGGACTGCCTGGTGATTTGCGCTTTAGGTTCGGTTATGGCGTACATCTCTGCCGCACAACGGATTGGGGGAGACTTAATCGCCGGGTGCCTCTTCCACGTTGCCATGGCAGAGGGGGCCGGGGCAGTCTCTCCCTCTCCGCAATCAATATGACGGCGAACCTGCAAAGTGATCTGCGGATGGCAGAGCCGCCAAACCATTTCACGATGTGAGCCTTTCGAGTGGGAGGAAAGTTCGAAAATGATTTTGCGGCGTGTGCAGGAAGGACTGAGTCAATGTTAAAGAAGTTTGGGTGAGACAACTCTGCCCCTGACCAGTGGTCAACTATAGATACAATCTAAAAAAGGCACAACGAAGTATGGGCGGGACCACAGGCCGGTGCAGGAGGCATCATCCAATCCAATGCATACATTAAATTATCCACGGTAGAGAGACAGGATACAACAGTAAAATGGCGATCCAATCGATGGATTCAAGATTCGGCACAAATAATGGAACCATCGATGATACCAAAATGTCTCGGAATTTGTCTCGCAACGAGGTCAGTTCTTCTTTTCGCTCCCGAAACGTCGGGAGTAGAGTTGGAGTCGCAACATTCTTTGAGACCATCCCACCCACCCGGTAGTAGGATTCGTATTATTATGCTTGTATACCCAGATCATTAACAGGTACTAATCCCGCGCAGAGTACGTGATACGTTAGTCTACTCCGCGCGGGGGAAATATCAGACGAGACCTCGCGGGAGGCCTCATCCAATCCAATAGTTACATTACATGATCCACGGTAGAGAGACAGAACACAACAGGAAAACAGACGTGACCGTTCAGGTCAAGGCGGGGGGGGCTGTGTGTGCTTCCGGTTTGTTGCCTGTGGAAGCACGAGACCTTCCCCACCACGACCCGTCGCTCGATCCCGAGGGTGAGTGTAGAGTAGAGCCCAACCCTTAGAGTCTAAGGGTGTGTGCAGGTTGAGACCCAGGTGTGCGAAATGCCGGGTGTGTGTCGTGGGCGCGGGCCTTGCGGCATGGTGCCAACCAAATGAGGCGCGATACCAAGCAAATGGAGCTATGTAGTCGGAGAATGCCAAGCAGATCTGACCCGGTACGAGCGACTCGCCACAGTGAGATTAAAGCTCAACCTCCCTTCCGCACATTTGCAAACCTGCAAGGATACCGTCTCTTTATCTAGATGCTATTGCTGTTCAAATACCATATTCCCACTTTTCCCCACCGAAGTAAACCCTGCATGCAAACCCTGTTTTATCTACGTGAAAAAAAACGACGATTTGGTAGGTCTGGCCTGCCCCCGTTGTGTTTGTATCATCGAGGGTTCTGCTGTGACCGACATGCCTCGGATTCAAGCGGTCCCAGGAGGCCTGGTCTGCATGTCGCGAGTACGCTTGTCAGTTGCGAGCACGAGGGATACTGGCGCGATTTCAGCTCGAACGGGGGATCGTCGACCTCGCGAGAACATGGTCGACAAACCGTTTTATGATTCAAATCAATGCCGAATCACGCTGGACGGATATTTAGGGGGTGTTAGGTTATACGTGTCAGACTCTGGCTTGACACGTATTATATTTCGTTTTTGCTTGAAATTTCGGCATTTCCTAAAATTCAGCGAGGGTCAAATCGTGTCGAGTACGTACCTCAGTTGGCTCGCGAAATGATCGTCCGCCCGGGACAGAACCGTAACTACAGCAGCCTCTCTCACGGAAACGTGCGGTAGTTGTACTTCTTCGGCTAGACTCGTAGGCGGGTGTCGGTGCCCTGGGGCGTGAAATCCATCACCAACTCGTCACGCTACAACGCTCAACGCGACAAAGTCTAAAGTACTGCCCTCACCGAGCTCAGTCGGTTGACCACCTCTATGCGGTCACCTTGTGAACTCGGCCACGAGAGTCCAGAAGCTATTTGCGCTTTCTTCGTTCGGCCATGACTTGTGAGTGATCTTGGCAACGACCCTGGTCAGCCTTGTGCGCTCTCGAGTGGTGACCAAGCTGGAGCGGTGGTGTTGCTCGATTCTTTACATTCAACCTTGTACTCAAATTTGCTGAAAAACCTTCAAAACGTCAGGACGTCATTTATGGAAAATTCCGAATTTCCAGGGAAATCCTGAAACTGACCTGAAACACCCTCCTCGATAAAGTCGACCCTTAGCATGTTATGACACGTAAATTTCAGTCCACCAGAGTGGCCACATCAAAAAGCCCGGTTGCCGCTCAAAGGTTGCTCCTCAAGCGATCGCCTTAAACCCCCACATAGCTTTCTTTACAGCATGGGTGAACTTGAACTCTTCGAGCTCGCCTTGTGTTATTCCAAACCTTGTCAGGCACGGAGCAGGCCGGCCTTTGACTGGCTTTATCTCGAGATCGGAGGCAAACTCACCACAGACACGGCAGTCGTTCGACCGTCATGAATGCGATCGATCGACCGGCATTCACCAAACAATTTTTGCTTCCGAGAGAGGAGTTGTTCCGTTTCCGTTTATATGTGCATGCCTGTTTGTATATCGTCTTTTTGCTTGACACCCTGTTCCAATTCTTCGCGGTAAGGGGCGCCACCCCCAGCAGGGGTACGGTTCGGGTTTCTACACCAGTTCGAGCCTCCGAAGATCCGCCCACGCTGCGCGCAAGAGCGTGGGGGTTTCTGCTACCTGTCCGGGAGGCGGCACGGGTAAAGGAAGCGGAGTCTGAACTTCTCGAGATTTTTTCTGCCCGATGTCTGCTTGTTCGTATCGAGTTTTAGAGTGAGGAAGTGTTCTGAACATCGTTTTCTCAGCGACCAAAGAAAAAGGTAAATATATTTATATGTCGTGGAATGCACCTCGGAGTAGAATTCGAACGACCAGAGACGATGCTGGCGGGCTTCGCTGTCGGTGCACTTCGCTGGGACCAAATATAGCTGCCTTGTGAACTGGACTAGACGGAAATGGCGAGATTTCGTAAAACTTACCACAAGCCAAACCATGAATCTTAATTGTTCCACAGTCGTAATTCCGTCCATCCTACGTTGTCGCGACTATCAACCTCAATCTCCTTCTGTCGTCAGCTGATGCCGATTGAACACTAGCTCACGTCATTAGACGATTTCTACAGCAAGTGTTGCACACGAAAGTCCCAGTCGGAACCCCCGAAATATGTCTTCTTATGCGCGACTTACTGTAGAGGAGTACTTGCGAGATTTACCAGTGACCCACGGAGACACCGGCACGGCTGCGGTCTTCATGACGGCAGTTCGTTCTCGATACGGTAGGAACAGGCGTACCACGCTAACTACCTCGCCACCACACGTGCGGACGATGCGAGTCTGCGGAATACTCGGCAGTCAAGATTTTGCATGCGTTACCAGCCAAGATGCGTGACCACTCTTGCGCGATGGCCCCTGGGAAAAAACACTAAAGGTCGACGACACTTAAGACGACGCATACAAGCCTGTGAGAGGTGGTAGCCTTGAGAGTACATCCCCAATCCAATAAGAAGAAATTTCGCGCCGACAACGAACGGGGGGACTGCAGCAAAAGCCCTTTGAGGACGACGGTGAGATAGGAAGAAGGTCGAAATCGACGAAGGTAACAGTCCCGTCATGGATGAGGAGGGCACGCAGTTACGGAACACGGCACGCACTTGTGGACGCGGAGCGGGGTTCCTGAACCCGACGTCGCTGCCAAGATGGAGTCAAGTTCGCCTATGGGCCAGGTACTCGTAGAGACTTACGTGTGATGTTTTCTTAGAGATATACAAGAGCAGCTTTATTCCTTTCGTGCACGATGGAGACTGAGCGCAAGGCTCGTGCCTCGTTGGGAAAACCCCTGGTTTCCATCTAAAATACGCCTCCCAAGTACTACAACTACGATCCCAATACCTGAACCCAGATAAATACCGGCCTTTCAGCCTCATTCAAAGCAGTACTAGTACACTAGCCCACTCTGAGTAGCCGTACATACAGAATTATGGGAAATGCATGGAAACCTCGATTCCACGAGCTGCATAGAAAATGAGTCGAACATGTGACGCCTCCATCCAATATCTCCGAACGGCAAGGCTACGAAGATGGCAAGGTATGCCGAAAACAGAAGAAAAAATGGAAGGCCTAGCCGTAAGGGACAGGAATAAATGTCAGTTATGTGATCCCGCAGAGCGCTATTCCACGTCGACTGGAGCCAGGAACAACAGGCCGAGCCCGCGTGCAACGCCGCCATGCGCTACATAGCAATTGGCCGGCTGGAAACTTTGCTCGCCGACTGCTTTTTGTCGTGTTTTCTTTCTCACCAGCACTCTCCCGTTTCGGAGGTTCACGAGATAGCTAGCGAAGGCCGATTTCACACCACCGACGCGGGTATCGGTCTATGGGACGCCACAATTTGACCACTGCGGAATAAGTTGCTGACGTACACGTTGCTGCTGTTACCTCCGCTGCTAGTGCGATTTGGTGACCCCGAGGCCCAAGAGTTATCGTCTCCCCCTTCCCCGATGTTTTTCCCCTGTCCCCGCCCCAGAATCTCAAGACAGCAAGCGTCCAGCCTCGCCAGGTCGATTATCGAGCTGAGGATATATGGCTGTTCATCGCAGAGCAGGATGTCACGTTCTGCCGCGCACACTTGCTCTCGGTCAGGAGCCCTGACGCTCCCGCTTTGCACCCGCGCCACCCCGTAGAGTACTGTGGACTTCGAGCCCCCCAATTCGGAGGACGCTAGGCTGGTGGCAGTGGAATCGGGGCTAGAGCCTTCTGCTATCCAGGTCCCGTCGGGCGGTGTTTGAGGCTCGGCCCTTATTCCCCCCTCGAGCATGGATCTCCCTATCCACGCCGACCAGGACAGCCATCACCAAGCACTGGGCGGACATCTCGGGCGACGCCAAGGAGATCGCGGCCTAACGCTCGGTGCTCGACCAAGCAGCGCTACACCAAATTGACCTCGTCGCGGCCAAGCGGGCCTTCACCGCGGCCGACGCCTTCCGAGCCGCCCCCGACAAGACAATGCGACACCGGGTGATCGCACTTACCGAAGACAAGCAAGAAGCGTCAGCCGCCGCCCGCGCCTCGGAGGATTTCCAATTCTCCACCTCACGTGTCAGGGGATACATATCGCGCTCTAGAGAAGCTCCGCGATCTGCCCAACGACCTTCCCAACGAGGAACCATCGGCTTCCCGAGGATGGAGCTCTCGCTGGGGGTCTACTCCTCGTACCGGCCGCGTCCAGGATAGGCCTACCAGCCGCTACAGTCCCCCTCTCAGTCCTCGGGCACGGCTCCGCGCGGTCCATCCTTTGACCTGGTATTTCGCACCCGAACCACTTCAGCGAGGTCGACGCGCGGACCCAGAGGTCCAGAGACACGGACTTCCTGCAGGAGAGTGTCGCCTGTTTGGCGGCCGGACCAAACAAGTGCCTCCCTTCTGTGGGGGCGACGGCAGTGGTCTCCAGCACCCGCAGACTCCGACAAGAGTTGCCCGAGGACGAACTCCTATTTCTACATGGTCTGGATTCAGATGGCCGAGGCTCCTGGATAGAGTAGGAGCGACGGGCGCTTATTACGTACCTGGTGTAGCATTCGGAAGACGCACGACGCTTCCCCCCCCACCATCTGCAGCCCCCAAAATCTACATATCCCACCGCAAACGTCGTACGCTCTCTCTATTCAGACCCACCAGCTCCCAGGAGTGGAAAATGGCCGTGGGTCCGACCACGACAGCTCCCACCGCCCTCAGATAACCGGGTCCACCGATACCCAAGAGTTAGCGATGGATCTGCGGCCCAGCACGACGGCCCCCACTGTCGCGCCCGAGACCGGGACCGCCGGTGCCCAGACGTTGGAGAGGACTCTGCCGGTCATGCCGGCGGGTCTCACCGCGATACAGGTGACGCGAAAGGCAGTGGCACTACTCACCGCAACGGGGCTGGCAGTAGGGGGGAGCCATAGATCGAGCGACGGGCGCAACAGACACAGGAACCACTCTCGAGGAGACGCGTTTCTATCCAACGCCTCGAGCTCCTCCAAGGACAGCAGCAGAGGAGCTCCTGTCCCCGAGATAACTGGCATCACGAGCAAGAGACAAATGGCTCCCCTTGTGAAGTTCACGGTCGTGACAGTTTGTATCCCTTGTGACGTTTGCCTATTGAGTTGGTGCTCGTTGGGACGCAGGTATGACGTTTGCCTGGAGCTGAAAGAGGAGCTTTATTCCTTTTGTGGGCGATGGAGGCCCAGACCAAGGCTCGTGCCTCGCTGGGAAAACCCCTGGCTTCCCATCAAGAATTCACCTACCAAGTACTACAAATACGATCCCAGTACCTCTACCCATGTATATTGCGGTCTTTCGGCCTCCTTCAAAGCAGTACCACAACACTGGCACCACCAGCGAATTATATCCACTGCAACCGCTTGCACTTTTATTGGAGACACAACAAAGACGAGATCGCTGGAAGAATCTGAGGAGCTGTATACCGACCTGCACCAAGGTGATACCAATTCACCTTCTGGCCTAGCGGCTGAAGCTTGACCACACCGACCTCATCGGCCTTGTTCACGTCACTCTAGTCACTGCGTGGAGATTGAGAGGAGCCTCACTAGAGCGAAAACAAGCCACAGCTTCACTACCGAACTCTTCGTAGGAGTATCGCCGCTGAAGTATCAACCACCAAGGGTGTCGCGCGTGTCTTATGAAAGAACAAAATCGTTGATAATTTGTCGATTCCTGCCTCAGCGACGACTGTGAGACGGAGAGAAGTCTTCTATTAACAGAGAGATCCCGTAACAAGCTCTCTCAGCGCCGTTTGTTTTTGTGCTGAAAGGGATCAGACGAAAACCGTCCCGGCGCAGTCATCGACGCATACATGCAGCCCAGTCTCACTCTTGACGATATTGTTTAATCTCCAACACACAACCGTTCGCACTGGTGACAGAGCAAGTATCGGTGCGAGTATGACCAATGTAGTGGCGGGACACTCTGATCGTACACCCAGGGCCTTATGGTAAAAGCGCGAGGCATCATAAACCCACGCCCGCGCTGCTGTTGGTCAACGAGTCCGCTCCCCCATCCCATATGGTAGAAGGATAGCTTATCGGTTCACCGAACCGACTCGCCATGCCGAAGCCTGTTTACCCAAAGAATTAATATATCGTTAGCATCTTCGAACATGAGTGGCATGTGGTAAATGGTTGACGGCAGCCACCGTCACGAAGATGTCTAGCTTCGGTCGACAGGCAACGCTCAATGTAAAAGGATGGATTTACGCCTCGCAAAGAATGGTGCAGTCCGCGGACATGAAGGGGTCAATGGACGCGTATTTGCCCACACTAACGATTGAATACGATCCGCTGTCATTGCTTTGCTGTTTAATCATATTATCTGGCGGACCCTCTACCTACTCCAAATATTTACACAGTGATGGGATACGGGGCTCGGAAAGATCAAAGGACATCGACTGAATGATCAACCAAGCCCATCGCCAGTCTATAACCAGGCCTTGACGGTTATCAAGCATAAACACACAAGCATGAACGAAAAAATGATTTTTGTAGAATACGTTTCCGGACACCCACTTCTGATCGTGCAGCTGACCTAGTGCACCGTCACAGGAAAACCACCTAATGGCTTGGGATCACATTTTTGCTGGCAGGTCCCTCGCTCGACTGGCGGATCCTCAAGAACAACATCGCTAACGAAGAACAGGTACCGGCAAACCATACACGCTGACCTCATCCGTCCTTTTTTTCCATGCTTAAGCAAAAGATATAAAGAGGCAGCCTCGAAACGACTGTACGGCGGCGATGCGCCGCCTGCTACTCGTGAGGAAATCGATAACTCGGTGACAAGGACGATGTATCTATAGTAGTGACCTCTATCGTGAAACCGTCTTCCAAGCCAACAGCAAAATACATCCGCGCCTTGCGAACGCCTAGACGATTACCGCAGGAAGAAACACGCCGTTTGCCATACCAAGAACGTGAATACAGTCACCAAACTGACCATAGTGAACAACTCAGTTTAAGGAGCTTAGGACGACGCCAGGTGCGTCCTCTATGGGACGAACAACGACATAAGAGAGTAATCTAAAACGAACCACCAACAAACCCTTCGCCCAGCTTGATCACTATCACGTATCACGACCGACAAAACAGAGGGAACGGGAACGAAAGTGAAAAAACACAAGCAAAGCGAGAAAGAGCGATGCACTAGGTTGCTTCATCAGGGGAAAATCTCCCCGTCCTAGGGTTCGTCTTGCGCTTGAACCACGATGTTATGCAATGAGAAATCCCGCCACACTGTACTAGGCTACATTGGTCAATGGTTCAAGCCTGGTGCGGTCAGCGGATCAGGCTCTTTTGGACGTACAAAGGGAGGCATGACAATGCTGCCCCGTGAATGTCTAGTCACTCTTCAATTGCCCCTCGCCTAGATTACTGTGCCACGACAGACGGTGCAAATCCGTCGGTAGCGGCATAAGCACCACAACGGCGACGAGAAAACATCGCGTAGCGAGCATTTATTGCGCACGCGTCGGCTATATTTACCGCCCTACGTATCCGGGGTGCCGAGGACCTTGTCTAGCTTCAGTGCAAAACCACTCAATCGTTGATCGATCATCGCCCCTATCCTCTGCTCCACTATGGCCGCCTTCTGATCTAGTTCGCTTTCAAGCTCGCTAAACCTGGCGTTGAATTGACGTTTCACATCTCTATGTCTTGACTTATCATTTGTTCTTCCACCACTGTCACTATTGGTGACTGCCGCTGCACGACCTACTCGCCAGGAAACGTTCTCGGTCACCCGGATAAGGTAGGACTGAAGCTCATCGATGTGCTCCTTCGTCGTCGCCTCCAGCCTATTCCTCAGCAGCTTCACGTGCTCCACGGTCGTGGCTCGCGTCTCTTCATCACGTCGTACGTCCGGGTCACTCATAGGATCGTCGAGGTATTGCTGGAGCTCACTAACCTCGAGGCCTGCGGACAATCGAGGCGACTACAGATCTGAGTGGAAACAAAGTATTTGCAGCGTACTTGGTCTGTTGGAAATATGGTGATCCGATGCGTTGTTTTCGTTAGATCACGCAGGTCTGAAATACCGCACGGAAGTCATTCTAGCGGCCACCATCTCTGGCTCGGTGAACAGTAGCACCACACAGAATTACGTCCGAACCGTTCCTGCGAAGCATACTTTGATAATATTTTTACTATTGACCATGGTAAGCCGTAGGCATTAATGCAAAGCCCCCTGCGCACCGAACGTGGGCTTGATTATCCGCAGCATTATACATAACGTATCGCGTCACCAGATGGCGGATTCGCTTTCTAAATATTACAAGCACGGCGCACACAAGCAGACAGGAGCATATCTCTCACCGCCTTCTGTCTTGCCTAGCATGACGACGACGACGTCGTCGCGTTCATCTTTCAAATTTCCAGTGGCGCGCCCGTCGGCTTCTTGAAGAGACGACTGGCGTGACGAGCGCGCCGCATTTACCCTGTCCACTCCGCTACAGCAAATGCGCCTGTCTCCATTCCTCACGCGAGCGACAACTCTGCGCATCCCTGCGAACCCTCCCTTGACCCAGAGAACGAATAGCCAGAACGGCGCTATAGCAGTGCAGAGCGCCATGGAGACGAATACCCTCGCGAGCTTTTCAAAAATTGATTTTTCAGCGTTCGTTCGACAAACTTCTGTGATCATTTTGGGGTACCGACGATATCCATAGCAGCCACCCCGTTACCACCGAGATGGGCCCGAGTATCACCCAGAATACAGCGCGTCCAACGAAGCGTTTGGTGACCGCGTGGAGCGTGGTTCGGAACCACCAGTCGACTATCAACATCGGGGCGCTGAACGCAGACTGGAGGAGGTTGAATGGCGAAGGAAGGCGGTCGATCTTGGCCACGTGTACGTAGTGCTGGATTAGCCTTGCCTTTGTAATCTGGCGGCGATTGGTCGTGTTTCGCGTGTGGATGGTGGAGAGTTGAAAAAGGGTGTGAGCACAAATCGTTCGTCGACTGTACGGGTTTAGTCGCTGTTCCAGTATGGTGTTGCGCGTCTACGTCCACGCGTGTTACGAGCATTGCTCGCGATGAAAAAGGAAGGAACGGCGACAAATTTTGCTCCAGTACAAATGTCATGGTAATATCTTACTGCGATATATGCTCGAATTCGAACTCCGTAACGTAGGCTGAAGAGGTGAGCAAGGAGGGGAGGGGGTGGTCAGTCAGTTACCCAAGGTGAGTATCGACTGAACTTAAGTGCCATGCATTTTCTCACTAAATATTTCATCCGCAATAGGATTCCTGCTACATCTTCACAACTTGCAAGAGGCCCTCGTCCGGATGGTTCTTGGATGACGTCACTGTCAAAAGCAAAAAATGGAATACAGCCCCAAGAACGCGTCTCTATTCTCCGTACATCTCTACATGACGCCAACTACCGCTGCCCCCGACCTGGTTCAGTTCCCAACCTCCAAACTAGCTTCTGTTGGTAATAATAAACCGTGCTGTGCTTCTTGGTGTTCAATATGCCCGGACACTCTACTCTGACGGACCTTGTATTCTCGATCGGTGTTGCTATCGATCCTTGCATGAGCTGTGCTCAGCACTGCGATGAGAAGATTGAGCATCATGATGGTCATGATCAGCAGATACAACACGAAAAGTGTCACCGCAATGGTGTCAAACACACCGCCGGTTAAGTCGTCGAAAATAGTGGCTTCTCCAAGCATGGCCTTGAACGCTCTCAGCCAAATCTGCAGCGACGAAACCACAGACACGAGGCGGGGATTATATACTAGGAAGGACGATAATGACTCAGGCTGAAACGTACAACATGTTACGGCGGCTAGAGTGACCGCTCCCGATCGTTCATCCCATTGCAGCGGACCGAGTTCCATTTGCCTCTTCCGGCCTACTATTTTGCTGCATAGTTGTTCTGATGAGAAGCAATGAACACACGAGAAGGGAAAACATCAACACGGACAGGGGGGAAACACAGCGGAAACCTCACCATGCCGAAGGTGACGTCGTGATGGAATATACTGTTGAAGGACATCACGAAGCCAGCCATCACCACAAGCATCACCACGCCGAATTTCACGAGCTCACTTGTCATCGAAAATAGAACCTTGCCCAACGTTGACGGCGGGGGAGGTATGGGGGAAGAGAAATTGACGAGTTCAAATTTAGACGCTAAGCGTGTGCTGTACCAAGTCTGCACAAGAGCGGGGAGGGGGGTGTGCAATTCCGGTAAATCCAGACGTGATCGAAAACGACTAAGGTTGTGGAGCGCGGTTGAAAACGATCGAGGACAGGACAGATGGACTGGTCGAAACATTACAGTTGTAGCCGACTCCTCCCGGGGTACGGTATCTCAGGCTCCATCGCCGAGGTCCATCCGTTTGCAAACGGCGAAGAGAATAGCTCTCTCTCAGCACGGAAAAAAGTACGTCATACCCATGTTCACACCTTCCACCCTTGTCATATTGAGCCAGGCACGGATTAGCCCCTGGTGTAAAGGTAGGGAAAGGGACTGTCGCACGCGTTCAACGTCGGAAAACGGTGTCGAGACATATTCCGTGCGATATTCGCAGCCAGCATCACCCTCACCAGCTTATTGACACTAACCAGAGAGTGGGTGATTTGCATCATCGCGTCCTCCTGCATGCAACTTGGCACCGCACATTGGCCTATACTCTCACCCTCTTCGTCTCGCGCTCGCACGGCACCACACAGCGTAGAAGCGAGGACAACAACACCGGTGCCTGCACGTACGGACCCAAAATACCGTACACTGCCAGACTCGGTCTGTTACACCAGTGGGAAGAGCGTGTATCAACTGTTCCACCCTCGTCGACGCCCTGCCTGCCATTTACCTGGATCATGGGTCCCTGGGAGGGGAGTATCTGGGCGAAGAACAGGATCCTTGTGAAGGCGAACGGTCCGCTAAGAGCGTACAGTGATCTCGACAAAATCGAGTTGGCGGGATCAAAAGCGCGAACACACAGGCCGAGGAGCATGAGGCAAAGGCAACCCACGTCCAGCACATTCCATCGGTCGAGGAAGTAATCCCGTGGATTTGATACGATGTCCAGGACCTCTGCCACGATTGCGCCCTATACGCATGTTGTTCGTTATCATGATCAAGAAGAGAGAGAAGGGGAAGGCAAAATAAGTTAAGTGGGGCAAGTCATGTCGGACCGAGTTGACAGGTTAGTCCGTGAAGTTACATCTTCGTGCCAGAGTGCACAGAGGCAGCAGCTTGTATTGTCACCTAGAGTCTCCATAAACTACACCCGACTAGCGGGTGTTCGTACGCATCGTGACGTCACACTCCCTGATCCTACCCTATATATAAAGGTTGATTGTGAGGGTGGCTTTGGACTCGAGGGGGCGGGGCGAGGTTGGTCGCAAACATTGCAAAGCACCATGCTTGCGGCGATACGGCACAACGTTGGGTTTTTCTGCATACAAATGGAGGCCAGTTCTCAGCGTTTCTTTACGAAACCGAACAGAGTATCTGAGTGACACTTTCTCAAAGTAGCACCTCGCACACTCTTACATATTTAATCAAATCCGCAAGTACAAGCGTAACCGTTGGCGCACGCCAAGAACAACCAACAAGTCACCGAACGGTTTACTTACGATGACGTAGCAGGCGAAGATAATTTCCGTCCAGTCGAACGTGGTCTCGTCGTTCAACAGCACGAAGCCCGCGAAAAAACCCATCATGCACAGGTACGTGACTAAATCTAGCACCATCCGCAGAGCAGGCACCTAAGTGGACACAACATTAACGTTTCGTTGCGGGGACGAGGGGGGCTGATCACACAATTATTCACGACTAACGTGATGCGAGACGATACTTACTAGATATATCCGGAATAGAGCACATATTGTGATGCGAGGCACTATTAACACTAGAGTGCATCCACTACGTCCTCGGAGGACCCGACTCACTTTGTAGTAGCTGTCAGGTCGCGACAGGAGTCCGACGATGATAAAACGGGCCCCTGGAAAGTAGCTGAAACTCGATAGCTTGCCATCCCCGAAGCCGCTCTGCAATGCCATACTGTCGGCGAGCATACCGTCACCTGGTCGGACGACGGTGACGAAATGACAATGTCTACGTCTAGGGGCAGAAATACATGGTCGGTGGCCTGACCGAATAACACCCGACAGGGCTGCTGTACGAGGCCTAAAAATAATGTTTGTATATTTTTGGGAGGGGGGGGCTTCTACCTTCACCTGACGTATAATTGTCGTCGCGTAAATGGCGTCAACGGGTGCGGTGGTTCCAACGCGTGTATTATTGGTAGATTCTGTTTTGTCAAACCGGTGTACCTGTCACAGAGAAGATGCTAACGTATTTCTCCTAGAAATAGTTGAATCGTGTTTCGCACTCATATATTGTACAGATGACACTTGCTGTGGCGAAACAATACCAGGACATGTTCGGTCGCGTACATCCTACTTTATTCCGGGAGGACGTTATCGGTGAACAGCTTACCGAATCATTTCCAAGTGTTCGGTTCTTTCTCAATTTCGACACCCGACACTTCTGTAATCTCTGGTTCAAGTCGATACTCCTACCAAAATGTACCACTGGTGCCGGTGTAACCTCGACTACAATGGTGCCAGTTTTTCTTCGGTACAGGTCTGACATCAGTAGCGGACACTTGGGAAAGTCCGGTACTGTTTTGATACCGACATGCAACACTTCGCTAGGTTCGGTTTCTTTTGGATACCGGTGCCCGACGCTTCGATAAATCGGTACTCCTTCAGTACTGGTCCCCCGAGACTTCGGTGAGATCGGTACGGCCGACCGTATGTACCCGGTATCGGTAAATGCGCAACCACAACACCGGGTTACCGGTTATATGTGTACGCTACAGCCTCGATACGTCTACAGTGGCGCGACACGGACATATTGTCACGTCATCACACACATGGCGTTTAGTTGCCACTGTGCTGGCACCACCCACACATCAGCATCGGCAGCCTCTGTGTACATATATGCGTCTCGTCCTTGGCGACTTCCAAAACTCAACAGTGACGCACCGCGCTCTTCTCGGACCTCATATCAACCGCCGAGATTATGAAGGATCTAATAGATAGCGGATTGTATCGCCGCCCCGCGGCGGTGGGGTTCGAATGCCGCCGCGTCGGTGCTGTGGCACGCTCTGCTCACACTTAGTGTGGTGAAAAAATGAATCTACTGCTGGTATTATGCAGTACTCGTTTCATACATACCGTCACCGACATGATCGCTACAGCACGCATCCATCGCCGTGGTGTTTACTTGCCAACAATGCTGTACCATCAGCAGCAGCAGCAGCAGCAGCAGCAGCAGCAGCGGCGGCGGCGCGAGATCGCCAACGTCTAGACTATATGCCGAGCTTCGAACGTGGGGCATAGAACGGGCTTCAAGCGTTGCGCTCCGTTGGGGGGGGGGGGGGGGAGGGGGGGGGGGGGGGGGGGGGGCGTGAACTGTGCAGTAGATCATACAAATGCACCACAGTGCCCAAATCTGCGCCGCCGCTTCTGATTCTCTTCTGTTCCTTTTTAATGCTTTCTTGTCGTACTAGCCGCTGCTGCTACTAAGGATGAGGGTTAGGATTAGGATAGCCGTGGCTGCACGGTTTCCATTGCCGTTGCCGCCACCATTTTTTATGTTTCTAGGTGTAAATACCGGACGGTGGTGCTACGTGTGTGCATTTTGTACTATCAAGATATCGTCAGTACGGCCTCAATAAGGCCGGTACTCGAAAACCCGGTGATATTCGGTACGAACTCGACACCGATACCCTCGGCCTCCGTACGTTCGGTAAACCCACCCCAACTACCCTGGGCACCGGTATACCTTCGACCCCACGACCGGGGGTATTCTTATTTGTTTGGTACGGCCTCGATTCCGGTACCTGACCAATCGACGCCCGTTCAATATTGTTTCGACGCCGGTACCCGACAATTCCGTAAGTGGAAAAAACAACTATGCCGGTACCCCGTGCGTCGCTAAGTCCGGTATTCTCACCGTGATATACTCTGATACCCGTACACTCTCGACTACAATATCGGGGGTGCTTGTGTTCGATACTAACGACCTCAACACCGGTACTCGACAGTTTGGTGAGTAAGATATAATTCCGATACCCGTACCCGGCACTTCATAAACGTCGGTACGCCCACCAAAACTATCTCGGGCACCGGTATTGCCTATCAACCCGACCCTCCAAATACTAAATATGTATGTGCAAAGATCAGTGACACGACACTAGACTTACCGTATAGGGTCTTCTCGGCCTCCGAGAACTCCGTGCCAGTATCCAACATCCCCTCCGTGTCCCGGAGGCTGGGTAGGCCCTTGGTGAACTTTCGCCACATGAAGTTCAGTACCAGGGGGATCGTGCAGTAGGTTTCCATCTGTTGGCGCTTTTGGAGGGCAACGCTGAGGGTCCCGCCGTGCCGTTGTGGCCGGTGATGACGACTTCAGGCTCGAAAACCGCTGAACACGTCTTCATTTGTCCCTCAAAACCCCTCACGGTTTGCGGCAGGTGCTCAAGGACCTCAACCAGCAGCTCGTCCACCGCAGCCTGTATCCGGTTATAATCAGGTATTAAAACACGTTTTTAGTTGTCGTATTGATTGTCAACAGCGCGTTTGGTGCGAGGGACCTGCAGTAGCGGACTCCCATTAACACCACCCGGCCAGACTGAGGTGGGGGAATCGGTAGCACATTTTCCATCCGTCTTCATCATCCGAGTGACTGCAAATAATGAACCTCACCGGCACGTCACCTTAATACATTCCCTGTGCAATTACATCTCCCCCGCTCCATCAACTCCGTCAGCCTCCTACGTGCTAACCCCAACATCTCTCCCTAATTCCCGAAATGCTCACTACCAAAGCTAACAACCACACCCGAGAGGTACGGAAACCTGCATCGAAAGCAGAGCGCGCTTTTCCCCCTCGACGGCATTTTTCCCAGCCACGGCAAGGCCGACGGAGAGATTCATGCCTGGAATAAACGGATTATTCGCCGAAGACACCGCTCCCAGCAGAGCCGCCTGCGAACAGAGACAGGAGGGGTCGGACGATTGTCGTATACTGGTTTGAAGCATCGGGTGACATGTTTGGTACGCATTACATACGGTTAAACCACAACCATGTTCCGCCAACCCCTGCAGTTTACGTACGTACGAGATGGACTGACGTTTGAAGGATTCACCATGGCGGCAATGTTTTATGTCTCATGGGCGTCATCCGCTTGTATCGTTAACGCGCACATGTATACCACGTGCGACAGACGTCGTGTCCAAATTTAACCGAGTTCAACACGGATGAAAATTGTTTATTTTACCCATGAAGACTTGTCACATCACGAGCGTATACGTGCTATACGCACCCAACGACTGACAGTCGGACGAACCTTTAAGCGGGGAAACGGGACGCTGGTTGAGAGCCGGGTGAGGTCAAGCGCTCCGGGTTTTTCGCGCCGTGCTGCAGAAGGTACGAGAGCACCTCAAGAAGCTTGCTGTCCACCTGGTTCTCGCACCCAGCATCACGCAAGAATCGATCATGAAACGACACACAACATCACATGACGAAACGACGGCGGCGGATGTGCCTGTATAGCCCTACTGATGTGTTCAGCAGAAGACTCGAATACAACAAAGCATCACGAAAACGTACGGATCATTGGCCGAGCTCGGATGAAAGACAAGTGGACTACTCGCAACTTGACGCCAACCAAGCTGAACACGGGTCCAACCAGACACAACATGCCGGTGAGTTCGAGCGCATCAAGGTCAAATATGCACATAGCCCACACTTATATGGCTATTCCGCACAAAAACAAAGAGACGTCGGCGCGGGTGCGCGCAAGAACACCTTTGCGCAGGCTCCCGTAGGGTACGTCATTCACGTCGCTTCCAAGTCTCCAAAGACGGCATGATCATGCACATGAGACCCCTTCAAGTA
Source organism: Macrocystis pyrifera (assembly GCA_031763025.1). NCBI lineage: Eukaryota > Phaeophyceae > Laminariales > Laminariaceae > Macrocystis > Macrocystis pyrifera. The sequence goes on from JASSKH010000001.1 coordinate 9,483,425, forward strand.
CCACGAATGACAAACAGACTGCATGTTTCACGCATGTCATCATATGCATCGACCCACCCTTGGAGTAGCATTCAAGGAAAACGCTTCCGCACTCTCTGCAAAAGAAGCATGAGACAGACCGATCAGTGCCGATAGAAAAGCAATCTGTCACCGCATTCTACTCGGTCTCTGCTCCGCCCACCCTATCTTGACGTACTTGCACAAGTTTGGTCTTAGAGCGACGAATCTACAGCAAAACACAAAATGTCAAACCTAGGCTCTAATATTCAACGCGCGATTGCGAAACCCACTCGGTCAAAGCCGTGAAGCCCTAAACAGCTAAAGTGAACAGCAGCTGGACACACATAAGGGGATGTTGATTCTGAGACTAATCGAGACAAACTGCATGCCGTATTATTACCCGTTGAGAGAGACGTGACAATATATACAGGGCTAAGCGGATTGAGGTCACGGAATCGTTTCTGATCGTCGAGAAACCACTTCCAGCGTTTTGCTCCTCACAGCCTCGGAGTATATAGTACCGTCAGGAGGTCAGTCTGCAAGTGAGATCGCCACCACATGCCCCTCTCGGTGAATCGCATGTCTTTACTGTAGTGAGCAGGGCACTGACCACGGCGACACCGGTAGCCTCGACAAAATCACAATCTGAACTGCAGCACGTGTGTGAGGACATACCTTGTTTGACAAGACCATCGCGAAAAACTCTCCAGTGGAAGTGACGGCTCACCTGAGAGCTTCTAAACCCAAGACCTCTAGACCCATCGGTCACCGACGTTTATCCATACTACATACCAGTATACGCACAGATCGAGCTCGGCAGAAAAAACGCCTGTTCGCGCCCTTTATTTTGCCGGGTGAATACCCGTGTTGTAGGACAAACACTTCAGCGAGCCCCACGTGTATCGCGATTATCTTGCAATACTCAGCGGTCTTGTTGGACGAGCGCTAAAGCGTATTTCTTTCCGCTTGATCAATACGATACAGATACGTCGTAGTGGAGTACATCGGGAATGAAAAGCTGCCGAAGAAGACAGCAGTGACGAATGTTTGAGCAAGTACGTCCAGGGTTGAAACGTTCTCCTGCGATCACGTCAGGACACGAACACACGAACGACAAGAACTCAGTATACCTCTCTGATACTCCGTGCCACGCAAGGACCAGTTTCGTGAGAACTGGACGTTGTCAAGATCTACTTAGAATTATATTCTCGCCTTTACGATCAGTCGTCGGGAACCACAGCTCATCTAGTCGTTCAACCCAAATGCCATCGGATAGAATTGACTCGACTCAAAGGCTCTTTTTCACTCACCGGCGTGGAGAGACCAGCGCAACACGCGGCTAGGGTGGCGCTGTACACGTCCAACATCTTGGTTGTCGCATCGGGTTGGGGAGTTGAAGCACCGTTCAAAACGTTGGATACCAACAAATACGAACGTTCGGAAACGGGTCAAGTGCCCAACGGCCCGGAACTGTTAGGGGGTGAACAACATCGCAACGAACGCAATCGACGCAGATGCAACCACATCGCGGCAGGCCGATACAAAGTGGAACGCGGCAGAGTAGACACGAAAAGAACACACCAAGACAACATCAAACTAACTTGCATCAGATCCACGCACCAGCAAGGCTTGGAGGGGGTGACGGCAGTATGCCGTTGGAGCTTACTCTCATATACATTTTGTTCAAGCGTTCGAGCAGTCGTTCGGAAACGGGTCAAGCGCCCATCGGCCCGGAACTGTTAGGGGGCGAATAACGTCGCAACGAGCGCAATCGACGCAGATGGAACCACATCGCTGCAGGCTGATACAAAGTGGAACGCGGCAGAGTAGACACGGAAAGAACACACCAAGACAAAATCAAACTAACTTGTATAAGATCCACGCACCAGCAACGCTTGGAGGGGGAAGACGGCAGTATGCCGTTGGAGCTTACTCTCAAACACAATTTGTTCAAGTGTTCGAGCAGTCGACCATCCTTTCCCCCTCCGGTTCGAGAGCCGTTGTGTGGCCTGTCAAATCATTTTTCTTCTCCGACCAGGAAAAACACACCATTCAGGCGGTACGTTTTCAGCCAGCATGTATCACACCCCTGCTCGTATTCTTCGTACATTCGACGAGCCGGCTTTCACACAGACACACAAGCAATGTGCCTATTGTCACACCGACGATATGTGTACGAAATACCTGACGTGTTACAAATGGATGCCAACCAACGTTTTGCAGTTTCCGTTCTCAAAACTCTCCAAAAAGAGACTAGGGACGACGGTCAGCGAGCCGAAAAGCAATAGAGGAAACACAACGCGAAATACCCCGCCATAGTGGGACATGTCACGCCGGACGAAATAAGCAAACTCGGCCTACACGCCGCATTCCCCCCGACCCCGTGGACACGCCATAGCCCTAAGATAGCAAGGGCGACGAAACACGTTCACACGTTGCTGCACATACTAGATGCCCCCACGCGATTCCGGGCAGCGAAAGGTCCACAACATATTGGCTTTTGCCTCGACATCAGCATTCGCCCGCTCGTGAGGAAAGCGTACAGCTGTATAAACATTTTCAACAGCGGCATGGCGTCATTGACGGACACTCAACTTGTCTCGCACAACCAACACAAAAAAAAAGCCAACAACGACAGGCGGCCGACTATACGCCAGAATGCTAAGAAGGCGTACCTTGCTGGGTGAAAGAGAACGAGTCATAAACGCCGCCACGATTCGGATTGTCGCTAGCACCCCGCTGGTCGATGCGAAATGTAGCGCCGTCATTCCGTGTACGTCCTTGGCAGCGGCCATGTTGCGCTTGAGTTTGGAGAGTGTTGTTGTGACGGTGCATCGTTACACCGGAGAATAGTATATCCGATTATACGATTCGGTTGGGTCGGGGGGTGTGTGGGCGGGGGAGAGGGTGGGGGGCAGAAGCATGTCGATGGTTTCTTGCGCTTAGATGCCTTAGGTCGTCCCTCTTACGATGAAGCTTCAGCTGGGCCTGATGGACACCGAAGGCTTGCGAGTTGGGTGAAACATTCTTGGCATCTTCAGTTGTGCTACCTGACGATCCTATGTGAGAAAGAAGAGATCCAGAGATGACGAGACACGAGCAAATGCACAACGCCAACCAAGCTTATGCAGGCGCGTGCCTTGTACCGTACAGACTCTTATCTTGTTGACTGTGTTTGTGTTCTGTTTCACCTTGCTGTTAACGTTCGTCCCTCGGCTTGATACAGTTGGACTTGCATTGGTGGGTGAGTGCTCAGTCACAATCGTAACATGCATGTTTGGGCATTGCGGAAGGCAGGAGGCATGCACGCGGTGCCTCCTGTTCACGGCAAAACAGTCGACAAGACTCTGGGCGTTCATCCCCTCACACTGATCAATTGTGGCGTCTTCCAGCCCTCATTTAACCCCCCCCCGAGGCCTCGTTCAGTCCCGCGAGTCCTGGCATAAGGACTCACAAGTGAACGTTGGCAGTTCTGTCAAGTTTTATATTCGCATAGACAACGCTCTATTAGCCAACAGCATCGTTCAAAATCAAGCAACAGCTGCTTTGAAATCGTGCATTTCCCGACGACATTTGAGGCTCCCTGGCGGTCCTCGACGTCTAGGGCAGATCTTGGTAAATCAAGGATGGCCAGGACTTTCCTTGGCTAGCGAGGATGGGTTTGATTGGACGTTTTCGATAAAGAGCCTTGGCGGGCGCCGTTATGATGCGCTGCGCATTACCCTGGTTTCGTTCAGTTCCACGAACAAGTACAACACGAATCGTGTTTTTATGTTGTCGCAGGCAGGGGTGTCACGGGCCAACGCAACGACTTCACTGCCATCGACTGATTGAGCACCTACATTGTTCAAAATTCTTCTTGAAGAGTACTTGTCCGGCTCATCATCCCGTATACATGCACCGGTTCTACGCGATACCTTAGCGTTTACTACATGTTTCACGCAGGCCTGGGTTTCAGATAAGACCTACCCCCGTCGCCACTGCGCATGCACCATAGCAGCTGAGCGCTCCGCTGTCCGTTTTGACAAGTTTCATGCGTCAACACTATTCACCGAAACACTGTATCCTCAAAGCGTCGCCTACACGAGCGACATAAGCTCAGCAACCACGAGATAAACCGTGCCACACCAGTACTTGTTGCTTTAGAAAAAACAGCTGCTGCTGTAGCTGTATCGTACGACAAAAAACGAGCGATCACCTGTTGCGGCCTTTTCGTGTTTCAGGCCCAATCTCTCACGTGTAAGGTCAAAGGGGTGCTTTCGTATCCACATATTTATATTTCACGATAGTATGTGTTATTTACCTCCGTTACGTATATACTTCTTAGAGAGGGTTCTGGGCGGTAAGCGACGTCCTGGGCCGTCCTCGAAACCACCCTGGTTAACTTCTGTCATCCACCGTCTCCTGCCTATCTCTCAGTGACCATCAAGGCGTATAACTCCTAATTGACATCATGGACAGTGTCGTGCTTGCCGTAGCCCCCGATATGTTTGTATCGTCTCGGGTTCGATGGACGACACATCTATACAATACAATACCGCGCCATGCCACCACCCGCCATGATACGACACGCCATTTACCAGCACCCCGCCGGTGCACCCGACTCAGTAAGTAGCTGGGAGCAATGCGCGCGCTCTCTGTATGGCGCGATTTCAATGTATACGATATAAAGCAAGAAGCGAATGAAAAGATGGAACATTGGGAAAACGAGAGGGAGGATTAGTTGAAAAATAGACGCTACTATAGACACTCACGATGATCTTGGTGCCAGCCGAAATAGTCGATATAGCCTTTATGACGGCATTCACCGCTTCTACACTCCCCGTATTGGCTGCGACCATAAGCACCGACAATCGACGCGGGCCGACGGACGACATAACTTCAGCGATCACCTACAGCAGACGGGAACAGGAAACCACACTAAAGCAATCAATGGTTATAAGTATCAGCAGCATATATAGTCAAGAAGGGAGAGAAAACAGTCGCGTGCTGGCTCTCACGTCCATTGCAAGATGCAAGGGCGGCACGCCACATATGCTTTAAGGGCGTTGGAGTGAGCGCCGGAAGGAGGCAAGGAGGATGAAACAAACAAGTGAAAAGAAGGAAGTGAGGTAGAGACAGACCGAGATGTAGCTGGACCGATAGCTACATCGATCGCAACAGAACGAACGGTACGAACGAAGACTGGTTTGTTCTGCTCTCTCGTGTGGCGACGAACGCCAACCGGACTTGTACCTCCTCAACTTTACCCCCCCCCCGGCCTGCTTCCGGCTACTGTTCGAGCATGTGGACGTTACAACCCAACCACGACACGCACCTTCTCTACCGGCATCATATCGGACATGGTGGCCACAACAGTATCGACCATTGTCCCGCTCCCACTTGTTGCTGCCTCCGCCACGACGCTCGTTTCGTTCGGGTCTTCACTGGAGTCCAGAGCAAGCAAGCCGGCACGCTGAACACTCAAACCGGGCGAACGATATTCGGGTCGGTCGACATTGAGAAGAGAGGTGGGGAATCCCTTCAAACCTACAATGATATATCCCGATTCCTAGACGGGAGTCGGACAAAACTGGGAAACCTTAGTCATCAAAGTGCAGCAGTCGTATTGCTGTTGCTCCTTCGATTTGTTACGCTGTTCGTCCACACGAAATTCTAGCGGGTAAGTGAGTGCAGTAGCGGGCTAAACCATTCGGGTTGGTGTTGGGAAAAAAACCTACAACGATCCCGGCAACGAAGTACCGAACGTTTAGCAACATCGCACAAGTTGTTCAAGCTGTCACAGACCAACCCTTTCCACACACGGTACAGTACTACTCCGACCACCTCTTGGCACCGTGCCGTCGCAACGTGCAGGTGACTTTCCCTTCTGATCGTCGGCAGGCCTAATATCCTTTCGCGATGTCGATTTAAATTTGTTTAGGTAGCTCGTGCCTGTGGGACCCCACGCGGTGGGAGACTCGCTGGACCTGGGGGATCGTATTTGGACGTCACTCTTCAACTCGGTAACGCTAGACAAACCGTGCCGGCACTGTTTAGCATGCCAGGTATTGTAGAGTGCGACATTGCCCCCGAGTAGATGACGGACGACTGACACACCTAAAAGCAACGACGGAACGTTGGAAAACTGACGTTATTCTTCTCAACGGTAGGTTCGAGAGTGAGGTGCTCAAACAAGTGAGCTGGAGGTCCTACCGCTTATGCCCTGGTTTGTCGCCCCGTTGTGTGTCTCCCCCGCGTAACCCTGTGATTGAGAACAAATTAACACAACACTGTGATGGAGACACACCATCCGCATGAAAAGCCCGTCACACGAAGCCCGACGCACGTTCGGGGAATAAAAAGACTGATCGTGTAAATTAAAAAAAACAAAACCAACTAATGAGGATCAACGAGCGCCGTGGTCGCACGATCGGGTTGTCGGCGGGTTCACCTTTCCCTTTGACAGCACCGCCTCCTTGGCCTTGCAAAACATTGCCGAATTCCCACTTTTGGCCGCCATCTTCATGAGACACCGAGTCTCGCGCTCGGAGAGCTCCCCCCACACCTTGGTCTAAAATAAGCGAAGACACAGATCGAAAAATTATGGAAAATTGCAGAGCGGGCGGGCTGGCACCAACTCTACGAAACGGTCCATGTATACCGAGTGTAGGTGGCATGGGTTTAATGAGGGTAGCGATGTTCGGGACACGCGCCTGGAGTTTGCTACCACGGGGTGGGTTTCGCTCTGCTTTGGGTAGCGTTCTTGATGTTACTACCGGTGGTGGCTGTGCCGTTAGGAAAAAACTAACGTGAGCTTGGTCGACTCTACTTCGGGCGAGTGGAGGCATCGGGACGCTTGTTCCGCCGATTTCATATAGCCGTCGTCTCCTTCAAATTATCCAGTGTAGCGAACATATATCGTGTAGTTTCCCCTCGAACATGCCACACCATATCCTCTACCAGACAGCCGTGGTACGGAACACAACCGACGTTCCTAACGTATATATATCTATGCTACAAAAAAAGGTCAGAACGTTTCCAGCCGCCGGTTTCTCCCGTCTCGCCTCTTTCTGCTCTAGCTATCCCTGTAGGCATGGGAGTGTTTTTCTTCTGTTGTTGTTGCTGCTGCTTTTGTTTCTGCCCTAACGGCAAGCCCTGTGTCATCGCCGCGTCCTGGATCACGGTGATCACAGCAACAAGCCCACGACTGCTCACCTTACCCCCCATCAGAACGGGGACATCCGCAAATATGGCTTCATTTCCTCCCTCGGCTGCCGCCGTCAAGAGTGAACACCCGTCCGCCCCTCTGGCCTTGAGAACTTCCGAGACCTGCTTGTGGCAAGGTCGTGTTCTAATACAGTGGCGTTTGGCCGACCGAGAGGGTATATTACATACGTTCGTCGTAGAGGCCGTCGATCGACAACATCGGTGGTTCGGTCGACGATGCAAGCCAGAGTGATATCGCGCTGGGATATCGGGGCGTAGTCCAACAACAGTGCGCTTATTAACAAAACATCTAGACCATTACTTTGTTCGTGCACGACGACGGCAGGCAATACAATATGGTCACGACACTGTTGAAAGAGTTCTAACCCAATCGAACAGATGGGGCTCAAGCTGTTCCAGTGGCTTAGGTTGAGAGGGTCGCGCGTGCGATGATGTGTTGAGGGCAATCGCAATCGCTATGACAATGACCAACAATACTGCCACTACCGCTAACCCACGACCACCACCACCATTTGTTTGACACGTATGGTGAGACTGATAAGATTCACGGAGACGAAAGCGGTCGGACGCCTTCACCGAAACGACAACAACACAATACTGCACCGTACACTTGTTCAGCGGCAGGAGACAAGCGCCACGTCAGCAGATCTTCGCGCATGTCGCACGCAACGCGCTATTACTGTTTATGAAAACGGTTGCCTGCTGCATCAGGTGTCGTCCCACAAGGGTCGTTCCGACGAAGCACCGAAACGGTGAATAGAAAGTACCAAGAACGCCGTTCGTTCATACCATTCATGGGGAATGAAGAACACGTGCGTCTGACATATCGCTCTGATTGCAAGTCTGATCGTCAGCCAGTTTGTTGACAATCATTAATCACACTGTGACTGGAATTAAAACCAAGCACAGCGTGGAAGGTGCCAACAGAACTCGGTGTATAAACGGATGTGAAGAACGACCCGGTGAATCGTAAACGGTTTTGTGAACGACACCAAGGAAACGACGCAGTACGAGAGTCGTTCCATCGTGCGCTACACCTGGTCCTATTTTGAGTGACACTTACATATCAATTCTCGGCAACGAACGAAAAACAACACGTTGTAAAATACCGAATCATTCAACGCTTTTGCGACACCTCCCTTCCTTCATTGGTTTTCTCCCTTTGTCCCATTCGCCTGCTCAACGCCCACGGGGCGCAATCCATCCTTGAACTAACCGCTTCACAAAGTCTCTCACATCCCACGGCGCCTGTTCCTCACACTTATCCCTTGCCTTGTCACAGTGCCTCACTTGCTCATGACTAGTACCTTCCACTGGGCCAGTTTCCTCCGCAGGGACCGAAGAACGGCGTGGAACATCTTCGTGTCTCCTCCACGTGCCGCCAACATGACGATCGTCTCCAGTTGGAGGTTCTCGTTAATACGCAAGGCCGATAGCTGTTTGGCCGCCTCATGATCCCCGATGACGTTCACCACCGCTCCCACTGCGCCGTGATCGCCGCTGTTGACCGCCTCGACAAGAGTTTTCACGTCTGTATCAACAAAGCCGAACACAAATCAACCACAGAGTGTGCGCATAGACGAGTGAGCGCATGAAGGGGAAGACCCAAGAGAAGAAGCACCATACAAGGGATGCAGGGGAAAGCTGAGTAAAATCGGAAATCGTCAGTATACGTTTGTTCCTGGTTGATTTGATCCCGTTCAAATATGATTTCGAGAAGATGCTGTGAATAGTTTATATCGCCGGAACGATGTGCGAGGCGGGGAGAATGAATGAACGCTACGTTCGTTTTGGTCCGACGTGTGTATCCCGAGAAGGTGGGGGTAAAGCGGCGAGGATTGCTACGAACACTGGCCTGTCACGCATTACAACGATCTCCCATTCGGTGGGGTGGAGGTGACGGGATCGTTGGCTACTCCTTCTCGCGGGAAAGGCAAGGGCGTCATGTCCAGCCCAAATAACTACACCTTGTTGCACGCGCAAGGTTGTTCAAAGAGGTGGTAAGATTTCTCCAGGAGTGAGGGGGGTGCGGGCGCAGGTTCGCTCCGAGAGTGCTTGAGGAAACGTATTTATCTACATTCGCGGTCATGAATCAAATCAGCCTCGAGCGCCAAAACACCCAACACCCGAAACGCGGCGATTACCCCATGTGCGCGCAAATTGCGCAGAAGAAGAGGGGGAATGTCCGAAGCGATTGCCCTTCCGGCAAACCAAACACCTGTCTACCCTCCCGCCCTGCACCCAAGGTTTGACGTACGATGTACCCGCAAATGGACATGTCAGCAAGAATCCCGTGTCGGGCAGTCTCTCGCTCGGTCCGCGCGCCTGCTTGTACTAGTCAACGTTGAGGTGCACCGCATGCTGACTTTCCTCTTACGCTATTTTCGTGTTTGACATTCCATGTCACAACCTTCCAAGCATTGCTTGTTTCTATTCCCACTATCAGTCCCTTCTATATGATGGGCATTGAAATTCCGAGTGTTACCCACTTGGACCATTGTCCAGCACAACTCCACTGTATGTTATGACCAAGGATGCCAATATTTGTGTCGCCTAGGTGATGCGTCGAACGCAGGGGGCGCCTTGAGACTGCAGCATCAGGCGTGTCATGCTACTCTACTGGTGTCAAGCTTACGCGCTACCACGCCAGACGCACGGCGTGGTGTGCCATGATGTGCAGAAAATGTAAGTAACGGGGTATCTCGTTTCCGGGGGTGCGGGTCAGGGGGGAAGGGGCGTCGGTCGGTCTCCTTCGTTGCGAAAGTGCTACTCGTTGCCGAGGATCGGTTTTCCGCGTTCTTGCTGCTGCACGAACGAAGCTCCAATCCGCACGCCAACAACGGGCTTATCTACGGTGAAAAGCTGCCAATCAGTTGGCACATGCAACATCGAAGCAATGGGTGCATCCGGTAGACGAATGGCCGGCGCAGCCCGTGATAATCGGCGAGTTGTTTGAGAATGAAACGCATTCATCTGACCGGCATTTCTGTATGCTGCAGGATAGCGGTGGATGAGTCTTATTTCGTTGTGACATCGATGGCGGTGCAGTGACGTTGGCGTTCGAGCACCTGAAGGGAGAGTATATACGTGATTCCTGCTGGCCGTCTCTTTGACACAATATCCGCACCAAAGCAAATCAGCAACAAGCACACGTCGGACGCATATTACCATGCATATGTTGAGGAGTCAACGAACTATATACACTGCTGTCGAATGATGGATCACCGCACACGAAATCATACCATTTACGAATACTATAGGCGCTATTGGCGATGTAACGGTGCGCACAGCATGGCTTTCAGCAAGTTGCAGGCGGGGGCGCCGGATTATATCATAGAGAAAACACGAAATTCACTTATAGATTGCCTGCACGATTATTCGACCGTGATATCCCGTCTTGGCTGGCATACGATAGAACGAGAAGCGAGCGAGGTACGGGCAGCACAAACGGCTACGATATCGACAGACCGACCGACCTTTATGACAACATTGGTGTCGTCAGCCCCCCCCATTCGCTTGATGGTCGGCGGTCAACACAGGGTATGCGCTAGGTATATCAAACACGACGTGACTCGCGAAGGGGACAACGATACGGTCGCAATCAATCAAGCGGTGTCCCCGCCAGCGCCGGCCCTGGGTGTCAACCTGTACGCTCACACTTGCATGTTAGGCCACACGGGATGAAACCGGGTCAAAGCACCAAATGCGTCACACCCATCCCTCTTTCTCTATTAGTCATTCGCTGCTCGTTGACATACCTCTCGTTGGCGTAACAATCCGAGGTTCCACCGCTTTGATGCCGAATTCGTCCGTTGCGGTTTCCTGCATCACGCGCTCCCATACCTCATGGACGGCTTCCACATGCATCCTCATACCCGCCTCCGCGTCCGTCTCCCCTGCAGATCGATACGACATGTTCGAACTCCGTTTTCCCCCCCACCGGCAGTCCCAACATCAACCCCGTTCGAACTCTAGACGTGCCTAGGGAAGTTCCATTGCCGGCAGCGCTGACCGACGTGTTTTCGTCGACTAACCCTCCGCGACCTTTTCTCGTTTTTCCTTAGCTTCCGCAACTACTGCCGCCATCCTATCAACAACGCCTTTTGTCGATCGTTTACGTGCCACCCCAGGAATAGACCTCCAGTTACGGACAACGTCTGCCAATTTTGGGTGTGATCTAACCGTCGCGTCCATCGTCGCTGGTTGCGTCCCCCGCTCCTCCGCTGCAGCGTTCGCCAGGAACGCGTTCTTTGTCGAGCTGGTAGGTATCTCGGAGATAACTCGCCTTTCACGGCATGCGTCTTCCGCTTTCTCTTCCTTCATTTCCGTCGCGGCCATTGCCATCGAGCAGATAGACGTCTCGGAGATAGCCCGCCTTTGGCGCCAGGCTTTTTCTGCCTTTGATTCCTCCTTCGTGGCGGGCGCTGCCATTGGTTGTTTCACCTGTCTCGCCGACTCTTCCCCCCCAGCGAGAGTGACGGTCACATTGCTGGTAGAGCTAGAGCCTTGCCGCTTTTCGTCCGTGCTGTCATCGACCGCCGGCGACAATCGGGACGGTTGGGTCGTAGTCGGCCTTTGGTCTTCGGCCGACTCTCGCAGCGACGTTGGCGGCTGTGACTGGACTTGGAACTCGGGTTGGGGGTACTGAAAAGCAAGGATGTGTCCCCTTTGACTACGTTCTTCAGCCACCCGGTATGTCGAGACCCCAGCAACCCGCGGCCCCGCCGCTGGCGTATCCTGTAGATGCCTATCGTTGTGTGGCGGAGATTTTCAGAAGAGAAGCCGCCACCGTCGCCGTCACCGCGACAACTGCCGCCGATGCCTGGTCAGCGGCCACGGACGTGCCCGACGAGGTTGGTGCATTGGGCGAATCGTTGCTGCTTGTCGACTCAGCTGGGGATAAAGGTGCTGCCGATCGTTTGCCTGAGACATGTTTTAGTGCAAGCGCCGACGCTGCCTCAACAAGCGTCTCAGTAGCCTCCTCTCCGTTGTTTTGTTCGAGCGTACACGCCTCGACCGAGTGCAATAACTGGCATTGTACCGAGGCGCTGGAACTTCCAGAGAGTGCGGTTGACTGAACCTGGGCGCGCGAATTGTTTCCCGAGCTCCCAAGGTCGACGAAATATCCGGTAGAACCACATTCCGATGCATTCGTGCTGACGCTAGAGGACGACGCCAGGACAGAAGAGTTGCCAAGGGCGCGGAGGTCATGCAGCGAAGCCCTCACAGGAGATTTTTCTGAGAACGTTCGGGTAGGACGGCCGCGATAGCGACGGGAGAGAGGAGTGAATCGTGAAAACGATGAACCGCGAGAATTGTCTCAACCCGCAGTAATTACGACCGACATTATCTGTAAAAATGGCCTATTTATCTTTCATACCAGTTTTGTCTGTCGAGTTTCGAAAGCTTCTGCTCTGCGCAGTCCCAGTGCCTCTGTCGCGACTTTCGCGACCATTCCGAGAGATGCAACAACCGCCCCTCCACATCGCAATATCCTGGTGAGAGGGCTTCGGGAGAGAGGGGGCAGCAATGATATCCCGAAGCGAGGGGAGGACGTTCGTCGTCTTTTGTACGCTTGGCGAGATAGACATGGCGCTGTCGCAGAAGAAACGTAAGGGTATGAGTGTGGCATTTATCTCGCTCGTACATGATCCCCGAACCGATTCCGAGAGAGCGTTACGATTTGATCGGCGTCCTCAAAGGGTAAACCAGGTGCGAAGATGCCGTTAGTATATTTCTTCTTGTGTCCGATCAAACAAAGTGTCGCCATCTACGGCAAGACGGGGCTCGATGTGCCGAGGTTAGTTTGTACTTCCTCACACTGCGGACAAAACGAGGAAGCGACTAACACAAAGAAACATATTATGTTTCAACATTGTGCCGTTGATTTTAATCGCCAATGGTGTGGGGTCAATGAGGTCTCTGCGCTTGAATCAGCTGGTAGTGTTTACATACAACTACCAACTGGTCACGTGACGATGTAGACTACTGTAGTGCGAAGTGCTATATATCCAGCACAATATACGTTTTCGACTTCGTCGAATTTCGCAGAATGCTTGACGTTGATCTCCACGACACCCACCTCGCCACAAACTACTGTAGTATGTACAAGCAAACCATCGTAGCCATTCGTCTTTGTTTGAGCCCGCCCAATCAAAACCACGAAACATAAAATCGACGACAATCGAACTGGTGACGCTTCATTCTTTGTAAATAGAGCTACTCCGTAGCCTGCTTAGTCGTGTTCGTTTCGGACTGAGTTATTCACATTTGTATTTTCGAGCTTGCGCGCTGCAGACAATAAATACATACCAGGTATACTATTTCGGTTCCGTGGATACCAGCTCGTGGCAAGGGTAAAGCCCCGGGAAATATTGTGACGAGGGGTTCGAGCGTGGACGAACTCCAAAACAGATATTGTTGTGTTGTTTTGGTCACTTCCGCGTTTAATTGCCCATATTGAACGCGCACATCATCGCTTAGAGTAGGTTCAAGCATCCAACAAACAATGCAAACGCAGATTCCGCTGTCGTCGTTCTCGCGAACAACGATGGACTGGCGGAATAGTGTGGTTTTCGCCCAATATCTTTCAACTATCTTCTTGCTGTTGTACTAAGGCTAATGACGAGCATGTTGTTGCCCCTCCGTGTCCACACAATCATGATTCCTACTATTGAACCCCGGGGAAGCCCTCCTTCCGTTCCCGCTTTTGGATTCAAGATTATCTTAGAAATATTTCGTCGCCGCTTTTAGTCATACATAGCTTAGGAGCAATGAGTCCTCCTAGTGGCGGCATGAAATATTTCGTTGCCTTTATCTTACTGCCGTAGTGCGTGTGTCTCCTATCCCCCCCTCAGGGTTTTGTTACTGGTGCTTACCGAAGCATCGTCTACACCTTGATTTCCAGTGGGTCCGCTTTCGATTGGCCGGTGAAAACGGTGTACGAAGTGTACAAACCTGCAAACTGCTCGGACAACGGCGGGGCATCCACCTTGATCAATAGTGTTTCGCGAGAACGTATGACCTCCGCCGCAGCCACAGACGCTGACACTCCCACTTATCTGCGTATAGAGGTTGGGCATTTTCACCCTACGTACTCGAGAACAGCACCAATGGCTATGCCGTCCATTTTATGTCGAGGCTCTTTTCCCCCGGAAGGACTACGTCGTGCAATGCTTATTCTCCATGCTCGGCGCCATCAAATGAGTCTGGAGGCTGGAGGCTATCTCCGCCGATGTTTTCGCCGGTTCCCTGTCACGCTTTTTAAAACGCTCGAAAATAATAACCCTGATCCCCCTGCGAGAACGTGGCTTGGATCTCGCCGGCTGTCGGTACTCTACCACGGCCGGCAGTGCCGATGTTTCAACAGCTTGATCGCTCAACATTTTTCCGAAACCAAAATTGAAACGAAATATCTTGTCCCTCGTCAAACGTAGCACTTGTGACACACCCGCTACCGACCTCTCGAAAACGCTTCATCGTGTTGGACACAACGCAGACAAATTCCGCTTCGCGAGTCCTTGTTGTGCGTTCTGTATCAGGCGGCAGCACGTCACCGTGTCGGCGCATGTCTGGCACGACATCACGCAGCTAGACTACCACCACGAAGGTGTTGCTTTACCCGAGCTCTTACTCGTCGCCACTTTCCCTGCACAAATGACTGGGAACCCCGCCTTCTTCGATTCGCTCCCGGGTTGTCCCGTTTTTCGGCACAATCCAAGTCTTGCAGCTTCCCGAGCTGCTACATCTTGGCGCATTTTAGGTTTTCTACGTGTGCCCTTTCGCTATGGACGCTGCCGGGTATCGTTTTTTTTATTTGCCCGCCGGGAGAGGGTCTTCCACCCACAGGGTCGGTCACCCCGCCCTCTTGGATTCGCTCCAGGGTTTTCCCGTTTTCTGGACCAAATTCAAGGCTTCGAGCTTCCCGAGCTGCTACATCCAGGTGCATCTTAGGTTTGCTGTGTGGGCTCTTTCTCTGAGGATGCTGCCGGGTATCGGTTTTTTATTTGCCCGCCGGGAGAGGGTCATTCACCCACACGGTCGGTCACGCCTCTTTTCGTCGACGGAAACCGACACCACTAGCAGTTCTGATGTATTACGACTCCCAAGCCACCAGGGCGGCGCAACCGAACGACGCGTTGTGTGATAGGTCGGTTTTCGCGCTCTTGCGGATATTATTGCTGCCGCTATCGATGCTGCCCCTTTTGTCACTACTACTGCTTCTCTGCGGTAGAGCTTCGTAGCGTACGAATGAAACACAGCTCGACATACTCGTGGGGTGGGGCCGCTAGGTTGGAACATGACGCCGGAATGACATACCGGGTACAGTATAACCAACGTACAAGTAGACTGTAGCTCGGTATACCCATGAGACGAGGCTGCAACATTGTGACATGATATCATACCTTCTATTTCCAACAGCAGCACCAGCAGCACCAACATATTGTGGGGCACGCAGGGTAGCCGCCACAACGTGGTGACGTTGGGGTCTAGATCTAGCTCTGTGTGATCTCGCGCGTGCGTGTGTTGGTGTTTTGGGGCTTTGTTATTCCATTGATGTCATTCTCAGATCCCTTGACGCGTATATGCGAACACGATCTCAAAAGACCCGGCGATTATTGCTTACTTTCGCTTTGGGAATAAATCCTGCACGGTGAACCGTGTAAACTTACTATTCTTTCACGAAATTAAAACAGCCGTGCGCCGTGCAACCCCACATAACAGTACACAAGCAGATTTGGCTTTGTGACACCCACGGTGCTCCCGTGTGTGTTGTATGCCGTTAACGCAGTGCACGGTAGTTGGGTGTGCAGAACTTAGTAGGATATCCAATCACAGCCACTATATTTTCAGGCGAAATTCGCTAAGAACCATGTTCATACGAGGTACGATATCCCACGCTACACAGCACGACACAACAGCAGCGTTTCAATAGCAGTCTTGGTTTTGCATCAGTCACGGTGCTGTTGCGCTTGTTTTGATTGTAGTCGTACTGTGTAGTGTTCAGCAAATTATCCGATTACGACCTCACTTTCAGGCAGCATTAATCACTATTTTTAATAATGAATTATAATATGAGCATGCAAGCTATGTCTGTCAGCGTACAGCGAAACGAATTGCCGTATCATGTGTTCGACGTTTACGCCGTCGATTGGATCATGCTGTTGGTCTGGATTGGCTCCGTCGATGGATGGTCGACTCCGCGTCACTGGTTGTTTCGCTCCTTGGCCCGGCAGGCCAAGCCTACCGTCATCCAGCTCAGCCATTACAACAGGTATCATAGCGCGGAAAAAACAGCGGCAGCCAGCCGGCAGTATGCTTTACCACTCTGTGCAGGCACAAAGCAGAATCCCACAAATATTGATAATTGGTTCACTGCTGGATCACTACACTACGTTTTCGTTGTGCTGCTGCTGTATGTATGAATACGTGCACCGTAGGAAGGAACATAATTACTGGTAACGCTTGCTACTGTGTACTTGTGAGATGTGCTTCTGCGTCGCTGCTTCGCCGCATGCATGAGTACTTATGCTGGTGCTATACAAACCGGTATAAGATACGAGTACAATACAGTACCCCTTCTGGTGTTTGCTGGCGCTGTGGACACTACTATAAATAATTGCGTATGCCCTGTACCACAACCGAAACGGCTGTTCTCGCGAGAATCTCGTGCAAAACAATTCTCGCCAACATGTACGCGTTGTTGGAACGTGGACAGTAGTTGTTCTTTGGTCACGAGGCAGACAAGCTCCCATATGTTACGTCTGCGGTCTACGAATACGGCTACAATTCGCCTCGTGGAGTCGACCTCCAGGGGGATAAATACGCAATCAGGAAACATTATGAAACCAAATGCATTCGCACAATCGTGCCCCGCTAACAGGAAATAAAACGAACCCTCATTCAAGACAACAGGTAATATCAGCAGCATCGGGTGCGGAACGATATACGCCTGTCCATCGGTTGCAGCCGTGGTCTCGACGCATAGTCCTCTGAGCTAACGTCGTCTTGGGTCTCTCGGCAATCATGCGGGTTGTGACCAGCTCGGTGTGGCAGCAGAGAGAGATGCCAAAAGACCAACCCTGCCAGTGTACCGGCTATGCACTGCAGCTGGTGCTATTACGTTCGGAGGTAGGATTCGCACAGCAGGAAGCACACGAGCGACTAGCAGGGCACGACAGGAAGAAGACAAGCCACCCGTTCCCATCCGCGACAAGCTACTATATATTACTTACCGTCATGTCATAAAACCGGATGGTCAAACAACCCTAAACTTTAGTCCCCGCTGTTATACAAAAGAGTGTATTCATGTCACCCCCCCGACCTGGAGTGAGAAAGGCATGGGGTTGCACATGCCCCTGCTCCCCGCACCCTTCGCCCCGCGCAACAAATACTTGTGCCAAAAACAAGAGGTTTGCTGGACTCCCAGCCTACACTTGCCTTCTGCCTGCTGCTGTTTGGATGGGTCCCACCGAGACCTGTGATCTTTCTCTCTGTGCTGTAGCAACCAACGCTGAACTAACTTCTGTTTGCCGTGAAATAAAGCTCTCTAGGTAGGTCTGACGTTTAATGATTTTTCGCTGCGATGTTTTCGGAGATCATCGCGGTCTGGCGTAGCTACAAGTTACACACCAATTTTGGAAGGGTCAAAATATGTTGGCACGGCCAACGTAAGAAACTCTCATTTGCTAACAGCTTCATTCAATTGATCCGCGGCGTGCCAGCTCGCGTCACCAGGTGGAGAACACCCCATTCCCCGAAGGGTAGCCTTGTATTCTAACTTGTGTTTGAAATTTCGTACTTTGTCGAACATATCTTTTCGTACGAGTACTTCTTGGCAAACCGTTAAATAGTCCACACGAGAAGCTCGGCCGGACACATTGATAGAGGGTTGGGCGCGATCCGTGCACTCTGGGGCGAGTGGCAAGCACTCAAACTTTTTTTCCGGCAGGAGTGGATAATACGTGTTCTAAGGTCACGAGGCCATACATTTTGTCATCGTTCCCAGGCTGACGTACCTGCACATTATTTTGTGCTTGTCCACGTAGGCACGGCCCACAGACCAGATAGCTATGGTGGAAGCGCACAAAGCGTGCTTACCCCAAGCTTCCTACAGAACAAAAATTGTGCCCCCCAACAGCAGCAGCAGCGGGCAGCACGTTGCACGTATGGCTTATCGTACCGCGGCTAGCTTTATCGGATGCTGCGGTCGACCACTTGACCTTGCCCCCACCACACCATCAATCACCTCTTTGTTTGTTATCCGTATTACTGTGTGATCCAACAACGCTACTGCTCCAGCTGTGCTCATCACGATGGGTCAAAAGCAGCAGCAGGCAGTGCACTATGCGCATGTGGCGGATCTGCGCTGTACTCTCAGTACTACTGCTGTGGTGCTCGTTGTTGTAGGACTTGGAATTGACCTATGCCCGTACCTGCCGCAGTGTGTGACAGGCATTTTCTGCTTCGTACCGATCATCCCCGGATCGATATCTACGAGTCGAGAACGACAAATCGTTCGAACAATCATCGTGTGCCAGATAAACATATAAAAGATAGTACTGACTGCTGTGTACACTGCTCTACAGATTTTAGAGCCAAGGGCAGCAGTACACGTTCCTTGGTCGCAGTATGCGTATCTTCTGCTGTGTCCTATCAATTCACGTAGGATTTACAGCAGTACTGCTGGACATGCGGTCGTACCAGCAAACACATATCCTAAGAGATCCTGCAATGTCTTCCAGGTTGCGTAAAAACCTCATTTGGCAAGCTGTACCATTACTATAGTGTAGGTGCTGCGCTCGATAATATTTGCACTTCCGAGGTTCGATTCCTACGTTTTTTGCTTTATATTTACATATTTGTAGTTAGTTTTGTACCAGTAGGCGCGTACCCCTTTCTTTCGTGACCAATACACAGAACTACAATACTGTTGGCCCTGTGCTCTCAGCGCTCCTCAGCGTTTCTTGGACCTCTTTTTATTTGCATTGTTTGTGCTACAGCGAGACGAGGTTCATCTCAAAGAACGAAACTGCCTCATCGTAATCCCCGCCCCCGACTGTGTCGAAGGTGGTCTCGGGCGTGCTTGTGCGGTCCCCTGGCTGCCGACTGGCCGAATGTGAATACGTCAGCAGTGAGTTGGACCGGTTGAGTGATCGATACTTGATTTGTAACAGTCTTGTAGCGGAATACCTTCGTTGACGGCCTACATTTGCCCCGCTAGGCCTACTTTTTGCCTGTCAGGCTCTCTTCTAAAATAAAATGGTTTTCACCTTTGGGATGTCTGTGAAAGCTGTAGCCGAGTGTGCTGTGCTCGTTTCTTGAAACTTTAATCAAAACGTCAGCTGTGAGTTGGATCAGTTGAGTGGTCGAAACTCGACTTATCACAACATGTCTTGTGGCCAAAATTGTTTATTGACGGCCTACCTTTCCCCCATCAGGCCTGCTTCGCCTTGTTCAAAGATAAAATTGTTTTGAGCATTGGGATGTCCTTGACGGCTGCTCTTCAAGGGGCAAATGTGCCGTCAACCGACATCTACGCTCGCTCATGACGGTAAAAATACTCTTGTCTTCGATGCCAGCACCCGGGTTGCACCTCTTCTCCTTTGGCCGAAACGGGAGGGGCTGCATCTTCCGCGGCTTCTAACAGCTCATGGCGGCAAGAGTGTGGGGATCCGGCTGGGGTGGCCGGTTTCATGCTTCGCGGTTTCTTGTGCGTTGAGGATTGGGCGTTCTAGAAACGAGTGTCGAAATTCCGTTTCAGGCTACTTTACGTGTGAAAGCACGGTTTTTTCGTCCAAATGTTGATATTTGTACGCTGGCATATGGCCTGGAAACGAGAGTCACGAGCCTCTTCGGCTGCTGTGCACGCCGTGCGACCAGACTCCGAAAGGTGGAGAGGACGGGGTCGTTGGTGTTAGTGGGATGGGCCTACGCCGCCAGAGGAGTGGTACGGTGGTGGAGGTACCAACGGTGTTCACACGCAGCACGGGAAGGCAGTGACACATGCATCGTGGATGTTTGTTTTTTGTTGTGAAGGCGTTTTTATTTCCTGAATAAACGCCAAGAATAATATATGAACGAGTACATGCATGTGCGGTTACGCTCACCCTGCAACATGTTCATTGCTGACCCTCGAGGGTGCGATTATGTCTTTCTTCGTCGCGCTTCCTGCTGTAGAGATGACTGGAGTGCATGTTGATGATTTCCTGTCTCCTCCGTCTACTTCTGCAGAGACAAATGGAGCGCATTTTGACGATTTCCTCCCGCCTCCGTCTACTACTGTGGAGACGAATGGGTGCATGTTGACGATTTCCTCCCGCCCCCCGTCTACGATACTGCTGTAGAGACGAATGGAGTGCTTGTTGAAAATTTCCTCCTGCCTCCACCTACTGCTGTAGACGCGAATGATGTGCATGTTGATGACCTCCCCCCGCCTCCTACTATGCTGTAGAACAAAATTGGGGAAATATTAACGATATCCTCCCGCCCCCGCCCGCAGTACGAGTAGAGCTGAATGGAGTGCATGCTGAACACTTTCTGCCGCTCCCTTCGTCAGTACAAGTAGAGTTACATGGACTAAAAGACGATTTCTTTCCGCCCCTGCCTGCAGTACCACTAGAGCTGAATGGAATGCATGCTGATGGCTTTCAGCCACCTCCTTCGTCCGTACGAGTAGTTACATGCAATAAAAGAGAAGGGCTTTCTCCCGCCTCCGCGTACAAGAAAAAAATGATGATTTACGAACCCAGGTCGAGTTTCCCCCACGCCCACCGAAGAACAGTGTGCAGAGCCCACGATAGTGTTGGTTGCCCCCTGAATCACCGTGCTTCTTTGCCCGACTGGTGTGGTGCGGCCTCGGGCGCGCGTGATGTACTGCTTGCTGCTGCTGCTGCCGCCGCCGCCGCCGCCGCCGCTTGGCTCTTCTGCTGGTGCTCTTGATACGGCTGCTGCTTACTCCCGTGAGCACGGTTGTTGTGCAAGTCACCCCCTCTCGGTGATGTGGCTCCGCATCTTGAACCTGAAAAACGTATCCATCTGCTTCGGGAACTGTGCGAGTACCGTCTCGTCATTGACATTCGTTTGGCGCCTCGGCTAAAGTCTCGCGCCAGCGTAGTTTTCGAACGATACGTGTCTGTACGCTATGCTGCTGCTTGCTACTACAGAGTTTGCTGCACCCACGTAGTCGGCGGCGCTTCGTTCTGTCGATTAACTCAATATACTGCTGCTCAAGTAAGTGTATTGTGGGTATCCGCATTCGATGTGTACAGTACGGACGCCGAGCGGCTCGTATGTAGTACTTTGTAGTCCTTCCTGCTGTACGAACGAGTTATGTGTTCTTGTGCCGAATGGCGGATGGCAATGCTCCTTATTCCTGTGTTTCCAGCGAGCCATCCCACAGTAGGGATGCACCTGACGTTCCTGACTCCCTCACATTAGGAACTCAATATCTCACCCGATACAATACTTGGAAGAAATTCGTTTGGGCCATCCGACCGGCACTTGTATGCGCTAGTCCTAAAACGAATATACGAGTATTTTTTTTCATCCTACAGTAACTGGTAGTTCCTCACTTAAGGAACTCAATTAGCCAGGAACCTTTCGCCCAAAAAGTGCAACCCCTACCGTGGGGTGGGCGTTTTCTTTCTTGTCACTAAAAATAGATTTTGTATAATGCGCGCCCCTTGACAGTCGCACTAACAGCCTCGAATTGCATATCGGTACGCCTTCAGACATTACAGGCATGCACGGAACCGCCGGCGGGCGTCAGCTCGCCGCGGCAAACACCGCCATGTATATGCCTACGATATATTTAAGTTGTGGGTTTTACCCAAGACTACGGATTTTGGGCGCGCTTACGAGTGGCGTGCGTTCAGACATTGACCTTTCACAGATGCTCTCGATCCTTCAGGGTACAGCAAAGATATGTCCGAGAAAATACAGAAGCAGGTACTTCGTACATTCGCAGTATTTTGGGTTTGTACTGCAGATACTGCGAGTACTCGCAGTATTCCGAGGTTCTGTACTACTTGTACGGCAAGTAGTAGCAGTATTTCGTCCGTTGGTAGTGTTCCTATTGCGAGTGCTCGAAGAAATGTTTTTAATATTCTCGATATGCCCAGTATAGCAAGTCTTGGAGTATGGAGTATACTCGACCCTTTGCGCACCGTGTCGACAATTCAAGCTCATTGTTTAGCAGAAAACACTCTCAGATGGTCCCACGAGTAAGTGTTGAACTAAATTAACTTCGCTGGTGGCAACTCGAGCACTTCGAGTACTGGCAGTATCAGAAGTATGTACTGCGAGTACTCTCAGTATCTCTGTTCTGCAGATATTGCCTGTACTCCACGTATTTCGTGTTTCGATTCTGCGAATACATATTTGTGTTAGGATCAAGGTCGGGATACTCGTGTATCCCTCGTTATAAGTTTGCCTATTAAGCAGGTACTCATTGGGACTCATTTGTGTTGTTTTCAGAAGAATAGAAGAAGAGCAGCATTATTCCTTTGGTGGACGATGGGAGACTGAGAGCAAGGCTCGTGCATGGCTGGGAAAGCCCAGGGTTTCCATCTAAGATTCGCCTCCAAAGTGCTACAAAAAATGATCCCGACACCTGAACCCGGGTATGTACTGGCCGTTCGACCTTATTCAAAGGAGTACCATGGCACCAGCCCGCTCTGATAAGCCGTACATGCAGATTGCGGGAAATTTATGGAAATCGCGAGCTAGACCATGAGTCGAAGATACATCTCAAAACCCACTCCCACACCTCTGAAAGGCAAAGTTACGAAGCCGGCAAGGTACGCCAAAACAAAAATTGAAAAAAGGAGGCTTAGCCGTAAAGGGCAGTACTAAACATTCAACGAAAGACATTGCCACACCACCAACAACACGGAATACGCCATAAGCCACCTAAGCCCCCGGAAGCGTGTCCTGTGCCACAAATGAGTGGCTGATTTCCCAGACCGGCCCCGATAGTAAGCGGGGGGGTCGGCCGGATGAAATACACAAAAACTGTCTCCAATTCGTTCCAAAAGAAAAACAGGCACTTGCCTTGTAGAAAAACCCGGGCCAGAAAATTGGGAAAGCGTCAAAAGTTCGAAGACAATCCCCATTAAAAAAAAGAAAAAACTAATTCCAGAAGTAAGCGCAAACGGGTAAAAATGAGTGAACACAACGGGTACGAACGAAAAGCCGGAAATCCCCGAGCCGTCGACGCTGCATTGTCGCGGTAAAAACGACTCTTTACATTTCCTATTGAACAGGTACTGGTTGGCCCTCACTCGTGTCTTTGCTTAGAAACAGAAAAGGAGCAGTTTCGCCCCTTTCGTGCACGACAAAAGAGACTGAGGCACGATCGTGCCTCGGGCCAGACTCAGCTACGTATAAAACCAAGTAGAAAACGCGCGCCACGAAGGGTATGTTGGCCATGGAAATCCCATTAATAAAAACTGAGCCCGAACATGGCGTGTGGCCTCCAATACCTGAACCCCCTAATTGCCGGCCTTTCGGCCTCATTCATAACAGTACCATAACCTTTGCCTGTACTCTCAAGGTTCTGTGCTGCTCGTACTCTCAGCGTTCTCAGTACTCTCATATTTTGGGCTTTTTCAGTACTCGCAATATATTTGGGTTTCTCAGTACTTGCAATTTTGGCCGCCAGTAATTCCATACTCTCAGGGCCCGGACTACGACATGTACTCGGTACTCCGAGTACTTGGAGCATCTACTATATCTGAGGCCTCAATCCTACCCTGAGGGCGACTTTTATGGGAGACGGAAACCAGGAAACAAAACAGGATTTCCGTTCGTGTAGAAACCCCAGGGGAGTGTCGTCGGTAAGCATGAGCCATTTCCGTTCATTGCCCAAACATAAAAACCTGTGCTTTCAACACGCAGGACTTGCCGCGGCCGCCGATTCTTCGCCTCACGGGGAACGAGATGACGTCAGAACTTCGAGGTTGTATGCTCCACTGCTCTGAGCGTTGTAGCTGCCAAGATTGGAGGTGGTCATTGCTGTGTGGCTGGAGTTATCGGCCGAGACATAGGAGCCTGAGCCATCTGTGGCCGAGTTTGTATTCAGACGTAATCGATTTCTGGAAAAAAATGTCAAAAAATGGGTCTGGCTCTCACATGTTGAGCGAGACCTCTGGCCACACATCTTCAACGACTCTCAAACTTGATAGCGAGCATACAGTCTCGACAAATTTATGTCATCTCGTGCACTGTGAGGCGTAGAATCATCGGCGGTGGTAGTTGTTGTGGGGTTGAAAGCGCAACTTTTTCCTGATGCGGTGCGCTAACTATTATCTTCCATCAAATGTGTAGGTTCCAACACCAAAAAGGGGAAATCCTGTTTTGTTTTCTGGTTTCCGTATCTCATGACAGTCAGCCTCAGCCCCAAGAAACATTTTTCGGAGGGGGAATTGAACACGAAAAAAATCAAAAACAGCAGACATGTACGTACCGTATATATGAAAATGTATAAGATGCACTTTTTGATATTTGGTATGCTGCTCTCCGGCGGCCGACGGTTCTTTCTCGTATACTTTCGGCTGCGGGGCAAGTGAGGGGACCTTGGGTACATTACGACGCAGGTCTGGAGCCCGGCCGAGCACCGTCGTGGTTCTCGGGGCATTGAACGTCGGTGAGCTCGCTCTAAAAGACAAGGGGTTGCTTTCCGCCTCGCCGAACCGAGTATGCGACATGGAAAACCCCACTTTTTTTTTTTCATAGGTTAGTAGGCCGCCACCCTCGAAAACTTGTTTTAGCCCCCTCTGCTGTACATATGTTTCCAACCTGTAAGCAGAAGAAGTAGCAGCAGCAGCACATATACAGCAGCAACAGCAGTACACATCTGCCGGCCGTCGTACCTGTTGCACCAAGCCCTTTGACGGATGGTGTATACACCCAACACCGAGCACGTGCGTGACCACAAAACTGCCTCCCTCCGTCCGCCTATACCTGGGAGGCATTGGCACCAGGTATCTAGGTGTCGGTGTCATACCTAGTTGTCCAGTCTCACTCTCTCAGCAGCAGATAATGGTTACGGGCAAGAGCCACAGAGCCACAACGATGCTGCCTCCCGTCTCGCCGTACTGCCCTCTGTCTCTGTGCGGCACCGCGTACAGGCCACACTGCCCGACTGCCGATACGACGAGCTGTGTACACTTCCAAAAACGAAGAATTTTGTCTGCGTTGAAAACATGAAGTCTCAATAATTTAGAATTTTCCTGTTTGGTATTTTATCAACCTCAGCAGCAGCAGCAGAAGCAGTAGGTACAGCAGCACCAGAACACATCTGTCGATTGTCGAGAGCCATATAAATATATGTTTCACCTAGCCCTTTGACGTGCACCACACACCTTACCCCGAGCACGTACGCACGTGACCACACACCTCACGCCGAGCACGTACGTGACCGCAAATTGCCTCCCTCGGTCCGTCTACCTGCCGGCTGGGAGAAATTGGCATCCGGATATCTACTGTTTATGTGGATATCATACCTAGCGAGTTGCCGTTGTCCTGGCAAGTCTAAAATAACACGGGGCAGTTGACGCCAGCTATCTTCCAATCAAATGGCTGAAATAACGCGAACGACGGGAGCCATCTTCCAATAAAATCGCTGTATTAAGGGGAACCACGGGAACCACGTGAAATCACGCCGCACACAAACTAGAAGAAGAAAGACACAGCTCGCAGCTCGCACACCCGCAGTCACGCGACGATTGACCTTCGATCTCGACATATACTCCACCCATGGTCAACGAACTTGGTACCGGGCAAGGCCAATGAACGTGAATTATGGCCTGGGAGGTATAATTGGAATCCGTCGTCTAGGGGGCGAGAGGTTGGTCGCGGCGTCCTAAAAGTTCTGTTTCGTGCCAACGGAGAGGAATCGAGAGTTTTTGTCGTCTGTTTTCTACATGCCAGCTGCCAAATATGTCTTTAGTAGACGCCTGGCCCATCCACGCCACATATCACCGACCGAGGTGTGAGAACTGTGATACTAGTGTGGGTCGGAGCCTCTAACCAGCGCACTTCATTCAGAGTTCGTGACGTAATCGTTGGGTTTGTCGATCGATGTCAAACCTGAGAAATTGTCTATTTTTTGCCATCGGTGAGGGGTAGAGATTTTTTGTCGTCTGTCTTCTACAGACCAGTGCCAAAATGTTTTTTTATCAGACGCCTGGTCAGCCCACGCCACATATCACCGACCGAGGTGTGAGCACTGTGACACTAGGCTGGGTCGGAGACCTTAACCAGCGCATTCCGTTCAGATTTCATGACGGTGTCGTTGGTTTTGTCGATCGATGTCTGCCGAGGATTCTCATAAAAGTTGACTCTAGTCACTGGGAATGACTATACATCGCTCCAGTATCTGCCAAAACAGGGGTTTTACATACATTGCGCGGCGCGCAATTGAAGTCCGCGTAAGCTGTCCCGTGACGTATAAAATTTGCCGAGTTGTCCAGTCGCGCGGTCTCAGCAGCAGGTAATCGCACCGGCGGGCAAGAGCCATAGAGCCAGGCTAATTCTGCCGCCCGTATACCTCTACACACCCTGCCTCGGTGTGCGTCTGGCATAGTGGTAGTTGTAGTAGTACAGTGGAAGTGGTGGTATAGTACAGTAGTAGTGGTATTAATAGTATTCTTACAAACTGCAGTAGTATTTTTAATAGTGCGTGGTAGTGCGTAGTAGCAGCAGCAGTAGTGGTAGTGGCAGTAGTGATATATTTTAATAGTAGCAGCAGTAGTAGTAGCAGAAGCAGTAGCAGTAATAGCATTTACCAGGTAGTATTTTAGAGTATCAATAGTAGTAGAAGTATAAATAGCAGTAATAGTAGCAGCGTAGTAGTAGCAGTAGCAGTAGCAGTAGTATTGGTAATAGTAGGTATAGTATAGTGCTGTCGTTGCCGTGAATCTGCCGCTGTAACCGTGGGCACACTGCCGTACTGCTTTTGCAACATTTCATGACACGTTGCACATATTTTTTTGATGATGCTCTATCGTACATAGACCGGTTGCTGCCTGTTGATGTTAATAGTGATGTTGTAGTTCTACTGCTGTTGCCACGAGTCAGCTCCTGTTGCCGTGAGTTCATATTTGACAGTCATAGACTTTTTCTTGACAAATAGATGCAGATAACCTTTTCATCGTGCCCCAACCG
Organism: Macrocystis pyrifera; assembly: GCA_031763025.1. Taxonomy (NCBI): domain Eukaryota; class Phaeophyceae; order Laminariales; family Laminariaceae; genus Macrocystis; species Macrocystis pyrifera. Next base: position 9,510,803 of record JASSKH010000001.1, read on the forward strand.
TATACCTACCTGTACATGAATATATATATATATATATATATATTTTAATCATCACCTTTACTTTCCAGCCCACTCGTACGAGGTTTTACCCTCGACGATCTTCTGGACAAGCCGTGGTCACAGGTGTCGTCCCTTCTCCCCCCCGGTACGTGCCTTTAGTTTTTATCGCGCATAGGGTTCAGCATTCCCACTGCTCGTCGATTTTCATCGAATGTAGCCAACTCACGCTTTCGCGCTTTCCGCTTATTATTAATTTGTTATGCAAGAAAAAGTCCCTATGAGCATGCACTCGGTGAGACTCGAACTCACGAAATTGATCTTGACAGGCTCGCGGACCACCTACCAAGCCACCGGGGACGCCGGCACATCTGGGCATAAATTCAGCATAATATTAATAGTCATGTTCTTAGTAATTTGGCCTTTCTGTATTATTGACGCTATGCAGGCATAAAATTCTGGAGCAGTTATTAATAGTATAGTACACAATTGTTGTGGTTGTAGTATTGATGTCATTATTATGGGCGTCCATAGGTAATAGGACCTATGGTATACATAAAAACTTACAGATTTATCTTTTTTTACTGACAATATTTGGTCCTATATACTATGGTCCCCCGTAATAGTAGCCCGTGGTACCGAGTACTTGTTTCAGAAGTTCTGCCGATCTCGGTCCAATAGCACTATTACGGGGGTCCATAGTTAACAGGACCTATGGCATACATAGAAACCTATATATTTACCTATTTTTACTAACAATATTTGGTCCTGTTAACTATGGACCCCCGTAATAGGAGTACCTGTACTTCGTATAAGTAGTAGGAATAGTCGTAGTGGTTGTAGTGTCCAGTATTGCTGTTGTCTGTATGCTGCTTTTTCCTGTCCAATAGCATTCTTATAGTATTAGATGTTCTCATCCGTACTGACGTATGCAGGCGTCCCCGGTGGCTTGGTAGGTGGTCCGCGTGCCTGTCAAGATCAATTTCGTGGGTTCAAGTCCCAACGAGTGCATGCTCATAGGGACTTTTTCTTACATAAAAAAATGATAAGCGGAAAGCGCGAAAGCGTGAGTTGGCTACATTCGATGAAAATCGACGAGCAGTGGGAATGCTGAACCCTATGCGCGACAAAAAATAAAGGCACGTACCGGGGGGAAGGGACGACACCTGTGACCACGGCTTGTCCAGAAGATCCTCGAGGGTAAAACCTCCTACGAGTGGGCTGGGAAGTAAAAGTGATGAATAATTAAAAAAAAAAAAAAAGTCTCTACATTCACAAAATCCTAATACTTGTAGTAGTTGTGTAGTGACGAGCAGTGGGAATGCTGAACCCTATGCGAGACAAAAATAAAGGCACGTACCGGGGGGGAGAAGGGACGACACCTGTGACCACGGCTTGCACAGAAGATCGTCGAGGGTAAAACCTCCTACGAGTGGGCTGGGAAGTAAAAGTGATGGATTAAAAAAAAAAAAAAAAAAAAAGTCTGTACATTCACAAAATCCTAATACTTGTAGTAGTCATGGTAGAATAGTATTTCGTAGCGTGCATGCTGGTTCTATCTTCTGATACCGTACATCTATATGCGTAGTAGTGGTACTATAGACGTTATACTAAGAGTAACAGTAGTATAGTAATATGCCCCCAACCCTTGGTACCGCTTGCATGATACGTTGCCGTTGTATGAAAACTAGTACTGCTGTACGAGTAGTAGCAACGGCAGTAGTATTCATAGTAGGTACGTGTAGTGTCATATATGTTCATGCTGCGTCGACCTGTACTGCATCTACAGTACGCACTACTGGCAGTGGCGTATAGTGGGACAGTAAAGTAGCCATGCCCCAACCCATATGCTACCGCGTGGTTATTTGACCTCTCTGTTTACAATGAGACTGTCTGTACGAGCGATTGGTCACGCTCTATTAATAGCAATAGTACTTAGTAGTATAGATAGTAGTCGTAGTAGTAAAGTAGTAAAGTGTACCAGGTAGTATTTGGTAGAGTGCATGCTCCTTCTACCTGTACTACGTGTGCGTAGCAGTGGTAGCGGTGTACAGAAGTAACAAGTATACAGTAGTCAACCCATGGCACCCCGTGCATGCAGTCATCTAGTATTCACCAAAACAAGAGTATTAATAGTACTCAGTTCCTGCTGACTACGTTTAATACTACCCTTTCCATCGAGCAATACGCTGACCCATGGCTCACGATTCCGCCAAGAACAGCTCTAGGTGTGTTAACTGTGACTCCCATTTCGCCTAGCGACGCCCCCGGGATTCCGTGTTACCTACATCCCGAAAGGGGACCTTGTATTTCTGCATGCTGCTGCTACCTGTACTGCTGCATCTACGTATTACTGGCAGTGGTGTATAGTGTAATAGCAGTACAGTAGTCATGGCCCCACCCATGGTACCGCGTGGTTATTTGACCTCTCTGTTTACCATGAGGTTGTCTGTACTGTATGAGCGGTTAGTCATGCTCTAGCAGTACTCGTAGTACGTGGTATTAACAGTCGTAGCATCAATAGTATAGCGTACCTATAGTACATCGGCGTAGTAGTGGTAGTGGTGCATAGAAACAGTATACCGGCATACCGGTAGTAAACCCATGTTACCGCGTGCATGTTGTAGTGTAGTATTCACTGCAGAATGAGTAGTACTCAGTTCCTGCCGACTACTACCATTACTACTTCCTTCGAGCAATACGCTAACCCACGGCTCACGTTTCGGCCAAGAACAGCTACACGCGTGTTAACTGTGACTCATTTTTCGTCTTGCGACGCCCCCGGGATTTCACGTTACCTACATCTCGAAGGGGAACCTTGTAGTTATATATAACCACGAATTTGCTATCATCATCGCTTGTACTTTCCAGCGCAACTCGTAGAGGGTTTACTCTCAGCAATCTTCTGGACAAGCCGTGGCCACAGGTGTCGTCCTTTGTTCCCCCAGGTACGTGCCTTTGTTCTTATCGCGCGAAGTGTCCAGCACTCCCACTGTTCGTCGATGTCCATCGAATATCGCTAACTCACGCTCTTGCGCTTTCCTCTAACCAATATTCATTCAAGGAAAAGTCCCTGCGAGTATGCAATCGGTAAGACTCGAACCCACGAAGCTGATCTTAGTACGCCTGCGAACCAGCTACCAAGCAACCAACCGGTGATGTGTTGTATTTCTCTCAACCGGCCACAAAAAATTGTGTGGTGACCTAGACCTTACCCAAACATTATGCGCCGCGAGCCAGCCGCTGTAAATCAGCCTACGCAGGCGAAGTGTCAGAACCTGCCAGCAAAAAAAAAAAAAAAACGTTTTCTCCAGTGGAAACTCGCACAATTATTTGGAAATGACAACGAAGAGTACCCAGCGCGCAGCAAATGAACACACACGCACGCACACACTAGCTCAGCAGCAGGAGAAGCTCTCGCAAAGCGGGCGGTTCTACGGTGGGCGTGGCTGGTGCTGGTGCGATTTGAGAGTTCCGGAAAAAAACACATACACACACAAAACAAAAAGCGCTCAGGGTCAGGGTTTGTCGAAGTCTCGCCGCATAAAAGTCGTTGACGGCTATTTTTTGCCCTGAGCGGATTATTTTTTTTCCAGATGCTCAGGGTTACGGGCTGCAAAACAGGGTTCTACTACCCGAGCAAAGCTGCTCAGGGTAGTAGTCATGGCACAGAGGACAGGTAGTAAACAATGCCTGTACCGTCACACAAGCAGCCCGGGACTGACACTGACTCGCCGCCATAGCTTAGAGCGACAAGGCGGGCCATCTGCTCGAACCAGTCGTCATTTGGTTCGTGATTTTGGCGGCGAGGAAGTACAGAGTAGCTTCAGCAAACTGAGCAGGCAAGGAAGTGGAGCATGCATCATCTATCTATAAACAAATGAAGACAATCGACCTCGCAACCTCACGCCGCGAGACGGTGAGGGGGGTGGTGATGGCGCAGAAGGCACGCGAGGCGCACGACCATTCGCCAAAGCGTTGTGGCAACCGGTCGCACCACCTGCTCCGCCAGTAGGCGGTTGGTTGTGATGGGGCGACAAGTACTACTGCTGTAATCGCAGCAGGCGAGGCGACGTGAGCAGGTGCAGCTCGAAAAATAAAAGCACATCACGCTGCACACGAAAACGAAGACACGCAACCTCGAGCAGGGTGGCGGCTTGGAGGACAGCGACGGTGGAGATCGTGTTGTAGAGATGGAGGAGCGGGAGGTGCAGGTCGGGGCGAAAGGTGGTGGAACACGCGGCGGTCGACTGCACGATGCTCGAAGCTTGCTGTGAAAAATGGAGAAGCTTGAACGCAGGTCCACGTCATTTTAATCCCTCTTCCCACCCTGAGCAATTTTTTTTTTGAAAATTTTCCTAATCCTGGAAGCACCAACCACCATCATGAGCACCCACCCTGAGCACCCCACCCTGAGCAAAGTTTTTTTTTCTTTTTTTTTTTCCGAAACGCTCTATTATTTTCCTGGTCGTTTATTGTGCCCAGACGTACTCTCGCACGCAGCTCTCACACTCGAGCTGCCGCACGCTACACCGCAGAACCAGCAGTCGCAGCACGAGCAGAGGATAGAGGCGCGGCACGAGCTCCCTCGCTGTTGTAGCTGCTACGGCACAGCAGGCGTGTTGCTCGTTTATAGTACCCCTGTTATACAGCTATTTTAGGTACCTACGTGTAGCCAGAAAAGCAACAAGACATAAACCTCGTCATTGCAGGAAATGGCACTATTATTATTATTAATAATAATAATACTCTACCCGTGAAGTACAATGGTACTTTGTAGGTTACAAGCGCAACTTTTTTTTTGAGGGGGTGCTCACACGTAACACTCTGGACGATATAACATTGTACCAAAGGCCGTTTCTTCCGGAATAGTTAACTTTTTTCGTTTGGCAGCGGGTCTTATCTCGTGCTTCCTGCTGCGGGGACCGCAGGGGGGCGGCGTGCACAGTACGGTGCAAGCGTTGGCTCCGGCCGTGCTCCGTGGCACATGCTCCAGGTGGTCAAAGTCACGTGACCCAGCAAGCAACTCAGGGGATAGGATTCCACTTCCGAAACGCCATCTAGGGGCTTGGAAACCTTCCCGGATCTTCGTTTTTAAGCTGCAAAAAAAATGATATTCTCGTTTCTTGCTGCAACTGCAACAGCACAAAACAGCGCTGCTCAAGTCGAGTGTTGCTCCAGTGTCGCTGGGTGCTGCTGCTCTGAAGCTGAGTGCTTGTGTGCCCGTGGCTGCTTAGCCACGTCGTGCGTGCTCGTTGCGCTTGAGCAATCGAGTGATCGTGGTCCCGTGTCTTATTTTTGCGGTGCAATAAGCTCGGAAACCTACTCATCATGCTCGTGCGCTCGAGTGCTGCTGGAGCAGTACGCAACGGTACAAGAACAGCTACAAGAGGCGTACGAGTGCTGCTCGAATCGAGCGTTGCTCAAGTACTGCAGAGTGTTGTTCCTGCTGCTGCTGCTGAGTGCTCGTGTGCTAATGACTGCTTCGCCACAAGACGTGCGAAAAGGCTGTAACCACCACGTACACACCTGGTAGCATTTTTTTACTATCTCGGTGCGATTCATCATTTATCGGATCTTTGTACCACGTATTGCGTTGCGTGTATCGAGTGTTCACGGTCCGTTGTACAATGTGCCCGTGCCACACAGTCTTCTTATTATTCTGCTACTCCTGTTGCTGCTGCCGCTACTGCTAGACAAAATCACGGTATATTGCTGCTACTGTTGCTGGCACAGGTTGCTTTTCTTGCTTCTACCGTTATTTGTTTTTTTCCACATGCCACGCGGTTTTGCTTGTCTTGCTGCTCCTGTTGTTGCTGCCGCTACTGCTGCACACTGCTGCGCACAATCATTGCTGCTATTACTACTGTTGCTTCTGGCGCCTTTTCGTGCTGCTGCGCAAAGTACTTTTTGCCCGTGTCACACGGTGGCGTATTTTGGTGGTCGTGCTGACGACGCTGCTGTTGCACACTGTTGTCACGGTATAGCTACTGCTGTTGTTCCTGGCGCAGGTTGCTTCCCGTGCTGCTACTAGTTGTCTTTTGTGTCCGTGCGACTGATGTTTTGATTACACCCTGGCTATTTCGCGTACCAGTATAGTTTGTACCGCGGGCGTTAATTGCGTTGCGCGTGTATAGGGTTGTCCATCAAATCATTTTCGAGCTTGATTGTTTTGATTGATATTTTCATCTTCCCGACGAAACATGTGCAGTTCATGCAGATCACACAGATCCCACCCGTGAAGATATACAGATCACACAGACCAAGATCCTACTCAGGTACACACCTGATAAATATTACAGATCTTGCAGATCATACGGATTATATAGATCCTGCACGTCATGCAAATCCACGGATAAACATGTGCAGATCATGCAGATCGTACAGACCCCATCCCGGTCAAGATGAACAGTTTATAGATCAACATATATTCCACTCAGGTAGATCATACAGATCCTGCAATGTACACAAAGGTACAGAGCACGCATATCCAGTTCCCACTCAGCGACACACGTGTGAATATCTACCTCATACGGACCCTATCCCGGCTAAACAAGATGACATTGTGAACAATTTTGAACTGTCCAGATTCACAACTCTTGAAGATCATACCGAAATCCTGCAATTTCCCGCTCAGGTACACACGTGCGAAAATATCTACCTCATCATACAGATACCATCCGGTAATTATGTACAGCTCACACACATCAATGTCCCCTTGCCAAATATTACAGATCTTGCATATCGTACAATTCGTGCAGGTCATCATACAAACCCACCGAGAAACAAGTGAACATCATGCAGATCATACAGACCCCACCCCGGTCAAGATGAACAGATCATACAGATCACACAGATTCCACTCAGGTAGATAATACAGATTCTGCAGGTCGCACATGTATACAGATCATGCACATCCTGCAGATTACACATAGGTACAGATCACACAGATCAAGTTCCCACGCAGGTACACACGTGAGAAGTATCTACTTCATACAGACCCCATCCCGGCTAAACATGCTGAATGCGAGTGAGTGTGAAGTATTCAGATTCTATAGATCCTCCAGATCATACAGAAGTCCCGCAGATCACATAGATCATGCAAATCGTAAAGACTGCACCGCGGTCAAGATGTACAGATCATACAGATCACACATATTCCACTCAGGTAGATTATACAGATCCTGTAGATCATACATATACTGCAGATCACACAGATCCCACCCGGTAAAGATGCACAGATCACATGGTCGTTTTTTCTTTTTTCTCCCTGCCTCTGAACAAATCAAGCTATTTATTTTCCGTCTGTAGAGCCAATTCGCTAAAACCAATTAATTACGTCGGTTGTGAACACAACAGGCCTCTCATGTGAACTCAAAGATACTACGCTTTCGTGGTCGCTGCTCACCACGCACCTGTTTCGATCACGACGCGCCGCGACGACTGTTCGACGCTCCATGCCTTCTATACGCCAAGACATGCGAGAGCATCAAAGACTAGACTACAACTCTTCGCTTTCAGCAATATTACAGTAGTACTGCTGTCGTAACCCATCACTCGTTTTACTCCGAGATCATTTTAAATCTAACCAGAGGTGCAAGGGTTTTACCTGTGCGTCTCCCTTTCCAACTTGCGACACCCCCCAGATTTCATGCCACCCACATCCCGAAGGAGAACCTTGTACTAATGTAATATCGTTGGGAGGCTAACGAAAATGAACGCAATTACACATCCGGCGATGATGGTACTGCTGCACGTACGAACGTAGTGCATGCCGCTTGCTGTGTACGTACAGCAGTAGGTTTTGCAGCAGTACCAACGAACATTGCTGTACCAGGTACATGCTCAATCATCGACAGCAAGTCCGTGTGTGGTTGTTGTGTTGGTACAGCAGCAAGTACTACGCTGGCCGGAAGAATGATACCTTGGTACGATTAATTTCGATATTAGACTTCAAACGATTATATATTAGTGTCCAGAGTGGTATATGACGCAACCCCCCCAAAACAAAAATAACATAACTGGTCGTGCTTTCGACGTAGGACATACCACGTTGTACTCTACGAGTAGTATCATTTCCGGTAATTTCGAGATTTTGTCTTGTTGCTTCTCTCGCTAGAGGTAGGTATCTATATCTGTAGCAGGGGTACTATGAACGAGCAACTAGCCTGCTGCTGCGCCGTAGCAACTACAACGGCGAGTTAGCTCGTGCCGCTCCTCAATCCCCTGATCATGCTGCTGCTGCTGCTGGTGGTGATGTGTGCGGTGGCTCTAGTGTGAGAGCTTGCGTGCGTGAGCACGTTTGTGTACAATAAACGACCAGGGTATAACGGCACTAGCACCAGCCGCACCCATCGTAGAGCCGCAACTTCAGTCCACCCGCTTTGCGAGCTTGTGCGAACCTTTTGTTTCTGCTGCTGAGTGAGCTACTGTATGTGAGTATGTCTTCGTTCGCTGGGCGCTGTGTGCTCTTCGTGGTTAAGTCCAAAACATTCAGCGGATTTCCAATGGGAACAGCGTGCCTTTTTTTGCTGGCAGGTTCTGAAACTTCGCCTGCGCAGGCGGATTTACGGTGGTTGGCCGAGAGCACTTAGCTGATCGCCGCGAGCCATTTCTGTTCAGCATCAATACGAGCTTACCGGCACTTTTTTGTGTTTAAGTCATTACTCAACTTTTACTTCCAGCTCAGATCGCAATAGGTTCCACCCCCAGCGAGCTTCTGGCCCTGCAGGTGCCTTCGTTTTCATCGGTATTCCCACGACTCGTCGATTTTCATCGAAAAGTGATAACACGCGCCTTTGCGCTTTCGGCTGGTCGATTTTTATTCAAGAAAAAACACATTTTACGAATATATATGCACCTGGTGAGACTCGAACTGACGCATACGACCTTACAATAAGTACTAGGCACCCGGACCACCTATGCTCCCCTATTTTTTTTACTGTTAATACGAGTTGTCGTAATGATTCCATACTGATTCCACTACTATTAGTACAAGTATAATCTTACGTAAAAAAAAACAAGTGTGGTCTTGTCGTAAGTTTTTTTTGTATTGTTTTGTTATTATCATCACTTTCATGCACTTTTTTTCTAGCTCCTTCTTTTCAAGTGTCTGCCAGATCCCCTGCAGGGGGGGTACGATGGTTTGTTGCTATATACCTGGTATACTTTACCAGGTATATATTTGTTTCTTGTTTCTTGTTTATTTTTCTCTTTCGAATTGTCTTTGTTTTTGTTTTTTTGCTCTTTGTTTCGTTTAGTTTCTCTAGGTCATTTTTTTTTGTTTTTTTGTTTTTTTTTATCATCACTTTTACTTTCCAGCCCACTCGTACGAGGTTTTACCCTCGACGATCTTCTGGACAAGCCGTGGTCACAGGTGTCGTCCCTTTTCCCCCCCGGTACGTGCCTTTAGTTTTTATCGCGCAAAGGGTTCAGCATTCCCACTGCTCGTCGATTTTCATCGAATGTAGCCAACTCACGCTTTCGCGCTTTCCGCTTATCAATTTTTTATGCAAGAAAAAGTCCCTATGAGCATGCACTCGGTGAGACTCGAACTCACGAAATTGATATTGACAGGCTCGCGGACCACCTACCAAGCCACCGGGGACGCCGGCTACGGCCATGGAATGTGTATGTCGTGCCTGTCGTACGCAGTATGATGACATGGCATTACATTGCATACGTGGCAACGTAGTAGTGCCAGCGTCCCCGGTGGCTTGGTAGGTGGTCCGCGAGCCTATTAAGATCAATTTCGTGAGTTCGAGTCTCACCGAGTGCATGCTCGTAGGGATTTTTTCTTGCATAAGATTGATTCGCGGAAACGCGAGAGCGTGAGTTAGCTGTACATTCGATGAACATCGACGAGCAGTGGGAATGCTGAACCCTATGCGCGATAAAAACTAAAGGCACGTACCGGGGGGAGAAGGGACGACACCTGTGACCACGGCTTGTCCAGAAGATCGTCGAGGATAACACCTCCTACGAGTGGGCTGGCAAGTAAAAGTGATGATGAAAAAAAAAAAAAACAAAAAAAAAAGTATCTCTGATGTGGCGTAGCTGTGTGACCCACCACAGAACTTGTATCTCTCTAGGATTGAAGCATCGGCACAGACACTGGTTGTGCTGGGTGTCGACGGGTAGAAAGAACCGTTTATCGCGAAGAAAACAACTCTCCAGCTAAACTCCTACTAATATGAGGTCATTTCCGAAGCGATTTTCTAGACAAGCCGTGGTCACAGGTGTCGTCACTTCTTCCCCCCGGTATATGCGTTCATTTTTTTCGCGCATAGGATTCAGCAATCCCACTGCTCGCCGGTTTCATGAAGGATACAACATGATAACTCACGCTGTCGCGCTTTCCGCTGATCAATTGATGTGCAAGAAAACGTCGCTACGAGTATGCACTCGGTGAGAATCGAACCCACCAAAACGATTTTGACAGGCATGCGGACCACCTACCCAGCCACTGGAGACGCCGGCACGTGTCGGAGGGTTGCTGTTCTATGCAGGTGTGCAGCTATTTCTTTACAAGTAACATTTCGTTCTGGGGCCGCTTCCCAGAGGAGAACGCATCAAAATATGGTATCAATTATTAATACCATCTCCTGAGGATGAAGGGGCAATGTGTAATTTAAAGCAACACACTCGGTGAGAATCGAACCCACCAAAATGATTTTGACAGGCATGCGGACCACCTACCCAGCCACTGGAGACGCCGGCATGTGTCGGAGGGTTGCTGTTCTATGCAGGTGTGCAGCTATTTTTTTACGAGTAACATTTCGTTCTGGGGCCAGTCCCCGAGGCGCTTCCCAGAGGAGAACCTTGTATTTTGAAGAATCAAAATATGGTATCAAATATTAATACCATCTCCTGAGGATGAAGGGGCAGTGTGTAATTTAAAGCAACCCCTGTACACTTGAATTCACAACGAGAACTCATGAAGGACCCACCTGGCGCTTCCTCCACCACGAGCTGGTCCAGCGGCGGAGATTCGGTGGTCTCGCCAGTGTCTTGGACCTCGACAATACCTGATGACATGTCGAGCACTATATATAGCTGGTATAGCAGCAATACGTCCTGCCAGACCGCTCCGGCTCCGTGGCCCCTGGGCTCCGCCCTCTAAACTACGGTAGCAGCAGCAAGCAGTGTCCTATCGAGAACAAGAGGCAGCAGTTATGCAGTGTATGCGTGTTGCCTGAGGTGTTGCTTAGTTCGTTCACCAACTGGTACGTGTATTCCCGGTCGCCTATTAGTAGGAGGTCTGGGTCTTACCCTCCAATGCTACCACCATCAATGCATGCGAGGTACTGGGTACTACGGTATCAAACAAGTAGAAATACTGCTTTCGTAACACAAGGGTTGATCCTGAAGTTCGAAGTTCACGCCCAACCCCCGTACATGATTTCCGAAGCAGGTAGGTCGGATTTGATTTTGCAACATATATATATGCTGAAAACGCCTACTGCATGCTGTTTCCTAAGAAGTTCGATTTCGAGCTTCAGATTCGTATTTTTAGACCCCAAAATTGAGAGCATCTGCTTATGCAGTCCGAATATACAAAATATAAGTGAAAGTATTTCATTTGAGAAATCCCATGGCCCAAGTCGTTATAATTTGGCCCTAGTCCGACCACTTGGGCCATCAGATTTCGAATCGAAAAATGAAATGAATTTTTGATTCAAGTTATTATCCACGACGGCAAGCAGCAAATGAAAGATCGATGACATAATAGCGACGTTGCCTCGCGCCCGACGTGCAGTCGGCGGGCGTCGCGTCTCTGCATCGATAAACTACAATCGGCTGGCGCGGGATCGTGCCCAGAAACGAAGAGAAGCTCACTTGGCGCACACCTCTCCGTGAATATTTCCTCATAGTGTACAGCATCAGCAGGGGCAGCAGCAGCAACAACAACAAAAAAACAACAACAACACAACAACAAACAACAACAACAACAACAACAACAACAAACACAACAACAAAAACAACAACAACAAAAACAACAGAAACAACAACATAGCAGCGGTCAGTCACATTGTGTCAAAGTATAAAATACCAAGACAGGTTAACTCAAGCGTACTCGGCACGTCTCTTCGCCGCCAGACCAGAAGCGGTCAACCTAGGCTTGGAGCCTTTGGGTCCTACGCGCCATTCAACGCACTCAGGGCGTCTCTGCGCGGCGCAAGCCCAGAACAACTATTAATATTAAATAACTGCCGTTATATTTGTTTCTCGAATCTCCGCACGCACAAATCAATCCGATTTTTCCTCATGGGAAGACTGGATCGATTAGAGAATTTCACAGTTAAAAATGCGATCGGGTCTAAAATCTGGACTGCCTGTGGAGCTCGACATCTGAACCGCATAGGTTGGGCAAGCCCAACTCGAGGCGAATGGACGAGGAAAGAACTCGCTGAAGAGATGCGAATTGCAAGGCATTTATCCCAGTGGAAACGGGGAAAAACTTCTGCGATCCGTGTTACGATTTGGACGGACAGAACAGGTAATATAGACAAGTATATATAGGATTAGTACCGCAGTCCCATTTTGTCGACAAATCACTTGGAATTAGAATGGTTTGTCCCCAAATCGGGACTGCGGTACGAAAGTTAAGGACTGCAGTCCCGGTTTCCGGACGAAGTACTTAGACTTTGAGTGGATTGTCCCCAAAACCGGACTGCAGTTCCAAAGGGGTTAAAAGACTGCTGTGATATGATATAATATATACAATACGTAATATATTTTGAAGTATGTACACGCCGGAATAATATACGTGTGCCTTATTTACATGCAATAAACCGTTCTTTCTACCCGTTGACATCTAGCACAACCAAGGCCCGTGCCGATTCTTCTACCCTATTAATAGGGAGACGTTCAACTTCTCAATGGTTACAAAACTACCGTGCATTATTATTTGTCCAGTCTTAATATAAGCACAGTTGAAAATTCAATGCCTTGCTCATCGTGCTGGATATGATACATAGAGACGATATTTAAATTCTGTAAACGGGACGAAAAAATTTATAAAAAAAACGAGACAAAAACCAAACTAATCTAAAAAAAAAAAGGGGAAAAAATAAATAAATGTCGTGCGCCCCCCCAGAGGAGGTGGCAGACAAGGACGAGCTACAAAAAAACAAGTACTACTATTAAGTAACCCCGCGAACCAAGAGTGAAACATGTACCGGTACCTGGTATTTTTTTTTTTTTTTTTTTTTTTTTAATCATCACTTTTACTTTCCAGCCCACTCGTAGGAGGTTTTACCCTCGACGATCTTCTGGACAAGCCGTGGTCACAGGTGTCGTCCCTTCTCCCCCCCGGTACGTGCCTTTAGTTTTTATCGCGCATAGGGTTCAGCATTCCCACTGCTCGTCGATTTTCATCGAATGTACAGCTAACTCACGCTCTCGCGCTTTCCGCTAATCAATTTTATGCAAGAAAAAGTCCCTACGAGTATGAGCATGATACTGCTCTGCGTTCCCACTTATGCAGTAAGCACGTATGTATATATGGTAGCAATCATGCCATGTCATCATACCTGGATACGACAGGCATGACACACACATTCCATGCAATAGAGAAACGAAACGAAACAAAGAAAAAAAAAAAAAAACTAAGAAGACAAATCGAACGAGAAAAAGAAACAAGAAAGAAAATATATGAAACAAATAATCGGGCCGGATGTGACAAGACACTTGAAAAGAACGAGCTGAAAATATACCTGGTGTGTGTGTGTGTGTGTGTTCTTCACATTAAACCGTTCTTCTACTCGTCGACATCCAGCAAGCCCAGTGTCCGTGCTGATTCTTCACCCTAGAAAGATACGAGCTCTGTGGTCACAGACTACGACACAGAGATAACACACCGTGATGCATTAATAGCCTACGTAATACCATGCCTTCGCACTAGGTGCGGCCGACACAACATACATACATACGCCAGCAACCAAAATACACCATAAAGAAAGAGAGTAGGACAAAAGAATAAAACACCACTACCCGTCGTAAAGAAAAAAAGACTTAGAACCCAGGGAAAATAACAGGCAAACCAAAGCACAAAACATCCTCCAGGTAGCGGCAGCAGTTTATGGTACGAGTAGCACAGCCAGGTTCTCTTTGCTATAGTCCGCCTGGTACCTTGCTACCCTGTCTGCCGCCTCCGTCCTGCATTCGTTAACTATGCCCGGCCCCTCGGCGTCAGACAATACGAAACAAGCAAAACAGGTTCGTCTTCCACCCACGCCACACGACTCCTTCAATAAGGCTTATCAATCGAAGGAAGGAAGAGAAAGAAATAAAAAAGTACGATATTAATATTACGGGGGACCATAGTAAATGGGACCAAAATTTGTTTATAAAAATACAGAAATATATAGGTTTTTGTGTCTACCGCAGTGTAGGTGCTATTTACCGGCGTCCCCGGTGGCTTGGTAGTAGGTGGTCTGCGTGCCTATCAAGATCAATTTCGTGGGTTCAAGTTTCACAAAATTCAAGATCAATTTCGTGCATGCTCACAAAATGGACTTTTTCTTCCTTAAAAAATTGATTAGCGGAAAGCGCGAGAGCGTGAGTTTTGTTTGTTTTTTTTTTTTTTTTTTACTCATCACTTTTCACTTTCCAGCCTAATTCGTAAGAGGTTTTTCCCTCGACGACCTTCTGGACAAGCCGTGGTCACAGGTATCTTCCCTTCTCCCCCCCGGTACGTGCCTTTAGTTTTTATCGCGCACAGGGTTCAGCATTCCCACTGCTCGTCGATTTTCATCAAATGTAGCTAACTCACGCTCTCGCGCTTTCCGCTAATCAATCTCTTTCATGCAAGAAAAAGCCCCTACCAGCATGCACTCGGTGAGATTTGAACCCACGAAATAGATCTTGATAGGCACGCGGACCACCTACCAAGCCACCGGGGACGCCGGTGTGTGTGTGTGTGTGTGTTCTTCACATTAAACCGTTCTTCTACTCGTCGACATCCAGCAAGCCTAGTGTCCGTGCTGATTCTTCACCCTAGAAAGATACGAGCTCTGTGGTCACAGACTACCATCTATTAATAGCTACGTTCGATGAAAATCGACGAGCAGTGGGAATGCTGAACCCTATGCGCCACAAAAAATAAAGGCACGTCCCGGGGGGGAGAAGGGACGACACTACCTGTGACCACGGCTTGTCCAGAACATCGCTGAGTGTAAAACTTCCTACGAGTTAGGCCGGAAAGTAAAATGGTGATAAAAATAAAGAAATAATAATAATAATAATAATCGTACCACCAACTGCTACAGGTGGTTGGAACGTGGTCTTGCTTTGTCTTCCTATTGTTTGTGTTTATTTTTATTTCACTTTATTTTCTTCTTTTTGCGCTGACCTATGTCATTTTCATTTTTTTCTTTCTCTTCCTTGTTCTCCGAAGCCTGTATTGAAGGAGTCGTGTGGCGTGGGTGGTGTGGCGTGGGTGGATAACGAGCCTGTTTTGCTTGTTCCGTATTGTCTGACGTCGAGCAGCCGGGCATAGTTGACGAATGCAGGACGGAGGCCGCAGACAGTGTAGCAAGGTACCAGGCGGACTAGGAGAGAGAACCTGACTGTGCTACTCGTACAATGAACTGCTGCCGCTACTTGGAGGATGCTTTGTGCTTTGGTTTGCCTGTTATTTTCCCTTGGTTCTTGGTCTTATTCTCTTTACGACGAGTAGTGGTGTTTTTCTTTTTTCTCCTATTGAGCTCGTTCTGTTCAAGTGTTTGTCACACCCCTGCGGGGAGGGCACGACGGTTTGCTTCTTTTGTCTTATATTTTCCTTCTTATCTCCTTTTATGATTCGATTTGTCTTCTTCGTTTTTTGTTTTTTTTGTTTCGTTTGGTTTCTCTATTTCATGGAATGTGTATGTCATGCCTGTCGTATCGAGGTATAGTGACATGGCATTGCGTTGCCCAATTTCCCACTGCTGTGCCTACTGCATATACGTGGCAACGTAGTATATAGAGCCGGCGTCCCCGGTGGTTTGGTAGGTGGTCCGCGTGCCTATCAAGATCAAATTCGTGGGTTCAAGTCTCACCGAGTGCATGCTCATAGGGACTTTTTCTTGCATAAAAATTTGATTAACGGAAAGCGCGAGAGCGTGAGTCAGCTACATTAATTCGTTGAAAATCGACGAGCAGTGGGAATGCTGAACCCTATGCGCGACAACAAATACAGGCACGTACCGGGGGGGAGAAGGGACGACACCTGCTGTGACCACGGCTTATCCAGAAGATCGCTGAGGGTAAAAACCTTCTACGAGTTAGGCTGGAAAGTAAAAGTGATTATAATAAACAGTGATGGCAATTACCGCGGGTCGAGCATGATACCGACCGGTAATAACCGCAACCCAGTTCTTTTTGTTACGGACCGGTAATAACCGCTAGGGGTAGGGGACGAAAACGACCCATCGCCGGCGGGGTGGTATTCAACGTATTGTGTACCGTGTCTTGATGTGTTTGCTGCGTGCGGTGTGTCGGTTAAACCAGCTCTCCTCACGGTGTTCTGTCATTTTTTGTGTATACGAGTGACTTGTGCTCACACTACCCTTTCTGTCAGTTGCTGTCGTTTTCTCTTGACGGCTGTCACGAGTAGTTTATATTTTTATATATTATTATATATACGTATGTATATATATTTTTTCAATTCTACTTTGAGAACAAAGAAAAAAGAGGGCCAGGACCTACGAACAAAAAACAAGCACAGAAGAAAATAAAAATAAAAATACGAACGCGAACACGAAAGAGCACATCGCGGGTCATGAGTATTTGCACTTCCTGCTTCACGAGCATCTTCGACTGCGCTGTCGCTGCTGTCACAACGAACGGTGAAATGCTGAAGCAAAGCCTCGTGGCCCTCGACGACCTCAGGTTCAGTCGAGAGTGCGGGCCCCACCAGAGACCCCCAAGAAAAGGGAGGCCCTGGCATGGTCCGCTGTGTTGGGTCTCTGTGTGTCGTTGGTCTGCTGTCTGTTGTGTGGTCTGCTGTGTAGCTGGTAGCTGTTGCTGCTGTGTGTGGTGTGGGTGAAGATGAGGGGGGCCTGCACACGAGAAGTTGTTGGTATGCTCGGTGCGGGGCCCCCCGTTGCCGACAGAATAACCGGGAACTTTCCATGTTACCGACCGGCGGACCTTGTTACCGGTAATTACCGGTCACCGTTAATTGCCATCACTGATAATAAAGTAGTATTTCTGTGGCGTAGCTTTATGACCACAGAACTTGTATCTCTCTAGGATTGAAGAATCGGCACGGAGACTGGTTGTGCTGGATGTCGACGGATAGAAAGGACGGTGTAACGTCCCCGGTGGCTTGGTAGGTGGTCTGCGAGCCTATCAAGATCAATTTCGTGAGTTCGAGTCTCACCGAGTGCATGCTCGTAGGGACTTTTTATTGCATAAAATTGATTAGCGGAAAGCGCGAGAGCGTGAGTTAGTTGTACATTCGATGAAAATCGACGAGCAGTGGGAATGCTGAACCCTATGCGCGGTAAAAACTAAAGGCACGTACCGGGGGGAGAAGGGACGACACCTGTGACCACGGCTTGTCCAGAAGATCGCCGAGGGTAAAACCTCCTACGAGTGGGCTGGAAAGTAAAAGTGATAAAAGTGAAAATGTGAAAACAACACAACAACAACAACTAACTACGGACCTGTGTAATAATATTAATACATATTAATAGCAAGTTGGGCAAAAAAAAAGAAAAGCGCTCAGGGTAATTGTTGGTCAGTGTTACTAGTAATTGGTGGTAATGAGGCGCGACGTCAAACTAAAGGCACGTACCGGGGGGGAGAAGGGACGACACCTGTGACCACGGCTTGTCCAGAAGATCGTCGAGGGTAGAACCTCCTGCGAGTGGGCTGGAAAGTAAAAGTGATAAAAGTGAAAATGTGAAAACAACAACAACAACAACAACAACTAACTACGGACCTGCGTAATAATATTAATACATATTAATAGCAAGTTGGGCAAAAAAAAAGAAAAGTGCTCAGGGTAATTGTTGGTCAGTGTTACTAGTAATTGGTGGTAATGAGGCGCGACCTCAGGAATACCTGCAGTAGTCATATCTGCGATGCATCATGCTGGGCGAATACGGATTATTCTGTGTTGTGCTGAATGAACCAACACCAAGGAACCATACTACTGCTTGCTGCTGTACTACCTACTACCTATACTCCGTCGTTGGTGAATCTAAAAAATATCGTAAATGTTCTTGGCCTCTTCTGCTCCTCTTGATATTATGCATGAAAAACACAGCAGCAACACGCACACACCACACACCTGTTCTGTTGTAACAACAGTTGATTTTGTTGTGTATAATATCCTGGTTTCCACCTCGAAATCCGGAATAATAATTTGAAGACGAAAAATATGCACTGCTGTGACCACAGATCTTGTATTCGTATCGTATCTCTCGGAGATTCAAGAATCGGCACGGACAATGCCGACGGGTAAAAATAACAAGAACAAACACACACCTCATGAAGTTTTTCCAACAGTGTTTTCTGGTTGAAATTCAGCATAATTTGTGAAGACGAAAAATATGCATCTATCTGAAATTTTTTGTCCAACAGAAAGAGCTTCTTTCTCGTAGGAGGTGCCACCACTACTTGCTACTTGTACTGATGTACAACATCTACAGCAGCAGCAGCAGTGTTTCTCCAGCAACAAAACAGCAGCAGCAGTGTTTCTCCAGCAACAAAACAGCAGCAGCAGTTGCAGCAGTAGCAGCAGTAGGACGCACGACGCCAGGGTCAGCGTCGCTGTACGCTCGGCTTGTCAATCTAAACCCTGGAACACTTTGTACACGTACTCGATTTTGTCCTGTGTCGGTTCCGAACTCGAAATTCCGCATAACTTGCAGCCGAAAAATCTGCACCCGACATACTTTGTGCAGGAGAGAGAACTTTTCATAGCAGGCAGCAAGTGCCACCGCTACTCAGTTGATGTACGACATCTACAGCAGATATTCTCCAGCAACAAAACAGCAGCAGCAGTAGCAGTAGGACACACGACGCCAGGGTCAGCGTCGCTCTACGCTCGGCTTGTCAATCTAAACCCTTGAACCCTTTGTACACGTACTCGATTTTGTCCTGTGTCGGTTCCGAACTCGAAATTCCGCATAACTTGCAGCCGAAAAATCTGCACCCGACATACTTTGTGCAGGAGAGAGAACTTTTCATAGCAGGCAGCAAGTGCCACCGCTACTCAGTTGATGTACGACATCTACAGCAGATATTCTCCAGCAACAAAACAGCAGCAGCAGTAGCAGTAGGACACACGACGCCAGGGTCAGCGTCGCTGTACGCTCGGCTTGTCAATCTAAACCCTTGAACCCTTTGTACACGTACTCGATTTTGTCCGTGTTGGTTTTGAACTCGAAATTCGGCATAATAGTTTCAAGACGAAAAATCTGCACTCGACATGCTCTGTCCAAGAGAGAACTTCTCGTAGCAGGTAGCAGGTGCCACCGCTACTACTGATGTACGACATCTATCTACAGCAGAGCTCCTCCAACAGCAAAACAGCAGCAGCAGTAGGACACACGAGGCCAGGTCAGCGTCGCTGTACGCTCGGCTTGTGTGTGAACCCTTCGTACATGTGTTTCCTGGTCCCGAACTCATAAGTTGAAGACGAAAAATGTACAATCTGACGTGTGTCCAGCAGAGCTTCTAGCAGTGCCACCATTACCACTACTACTACTGCTGTACAACAACTATACAACAGATACTCTCCTGCTTCTCCGTCGCCTCATCAGCAGGAGGGTAGATGTCTCGGGGACATGGCCCGAACGCTCGTTGCTGTGGACAGGCACAGTCTGCCTACGAGTACTCGTTGAGCTGGGTTTCAAGCAAAAACCATTATAATGTGTTGTTGGTTCTGTGTTTTTTCAACATGGCCCAGGACCAACATGTGCCTACACACGTTGCCACACTTAGCTCGACCTACTGTGAACGACTTACCACCGCACCAGCACCAGGAGGTCTCTTTTGTGTGTGCGCGCCAACAGAGCCCGCCGGGACTGGAATTGGTGCGGTGTGCGTCGAGGGCGGTGGTCAAACGTTGCCCAAAAAATTGTTGAATCACACACACACACACACACACACACACACACACACACACACACACACACACACACACACACACACACACACACACACACACACACACACACACACACACACACACACACACACACACACACACACACACATACACACAGAAAAACTCAAAACAAGGCACCCTACGCTCGTATCCGAGCCGCTATGAAGAGGCTTTTTTTTTCTTGGAAAATTCCAAGAAAAAAAAGGCTCGCACGCTTTGCGCGCTTCGCGCGCCTCATTAAAAAAATAAAAATAATATTAATAGTCGAAGTCTCTCCGCATAAAAGACGACGGCTATTTATTTTCTTGAGCAGATTCATTTTAGTACAGGTATTACTGCTGCCGTACATCATTCGCATTAACCTAATGAAGAATCAGCACGGACACTGGGCTTGCTGGATGTCGAGGAGTAGAAGAACTACTGTTTAATGTGAAGAACACACACTCTGCCCGGATAGGTTGTCTCAATTCCGGATACGTATCCAGTTGCTCTTCTTTCAGTCTTCTGTCCTCTCGTACATTCTTCTTGCGTCTGCATGCTCTTGCCTGCTACTTTTTCCATGTTTCCACCCCTGAGCAGCAATAGTCCAGCTAAAAACAAGTACTATACGAAGAAGGTGTTTGGAGTGACAAAAGGGTACAACCTGGAACCTAATGGCACACAGCCCAGACGAACATGCGGTGCTCGCTCCGTCTTTTCATCCTATCGTTCATTGGTTTACTTCGACCTTCTTTTTTCATTCCCTCATAGTCATGACTCAGATCCGGAGTGAAGCAGCGGACCTTCCTCCCCCCTCCCCACCAAGTTTTGTGATATTTTTTTTACTTCGAAATAAGACTTCGGCCCTCGTATCGCCACTTGGGTTCGCGTCGAAATTCGCCTGCACACTTTATTCATTGTTTTGCAAATGAAGCCAAAATCGTACCACGCACGTTGGTCGTATTTATACTTACGTATCAACCATAGTACAATTCGAGGGTCCCATACCATGTATGTATGAATAGACAACTCGGCCGACCAAATAACAAATATTTTGCACAGTATTTTCGGACGAAAGCAAAAACTCGTGACCGTTTTTGAGGGATAGTGACACGGGTACACCTGTAAGTAAATGTCTGGGTACGAGTTCGTAGTATTAACATTGGTTTCCAACCATGTTCAGGTACCTATTTTTTCCTGCCTAACGTACCCTCGGGTAAAACTTAAGTAGTAACTAATACTGATACTAGAGTAGACACAATACACACACCTAAATAGTTGTTTTTAATACGTATATATATACATATTTATTTTTATATACACGTGCGCAGGGTCGACAAGGGAAGAAAGGGCTGATGCCTTCTCGCGAAAAAAGTGAAGGTATGAGCCGTAGTGGGGAGCGGATGGCTGAGTCTAGTACTTGAGCCCGACTATTAATATTGCTTCGGTGAGGATAAGTGAAAGGGATGGGCAAAGGCAAATTATTTGTATTTTTTCACTGCTGGCTGCTGCGGCCGCATACTATGTACTACCGTGAATGAAGTAGCGAAGTTATTTCGTTTTCCTGCCGGCTATTCTTCTTTTCCCTGTCATTTCACTCGGGTCAACCATTATTCCCACCTGGTGCAACAACACGCGTATACGTATCGTGCAATTTTGCTGTCGTTGTTTCTTACATAATGCATCGTAAGGGATTTGGTTCATCTCGAAGAGGACAGGGTTGTCGGAAAAGAGGAACCGTTGGCATGCGTGCAAAGGCCTGTGTGGGGCATGTTGTATGCAGACGACGCAGGAATAGTCTCGAAGTCGGCGGAAGGCCTTGCGTGAATGATCACAGTCATCGTGACTGTCTTCGAAGCAGTAGGTCTCACGGTGTCCGAGAAGAAGACAGAGACGATGCTCCTACGAACACCGGATCAGACGTTTACCACCTCACCGCTCGCGATCGAGGCTGCAGGCCAAAAGTATAAAACAGACGACCCAGTTTTTATACCTAAGAGGCATTATCCACGAGAACGCTGACCTCTCCTTCGAAATCGAGCGAAGAATCCGTCTGATGCGGGCATGCCTCAAACGGTATGGTCCGGAACTGTACGATAGGACGAACGCACCGCCTAGTCTTAAAGTCCGGATGCTGTAGGCCGAGGTGATTGAGGCATTGCTGTACCTTTGCGTGACGTGGACTCTCAACGCGGACCACTTCGCCAAGCTTCGATCAGCCCGCCACGAAGTCCTTCTGCGAGTCATGGGCTTCCAGCGCCGACTACGCACCGACCACACCACCCTCTCGTACGTGAAGGCCCTCTGGATAACACGATGCGAAAGTATCGAAACGACCATCCGTAAACAGCGACTCTTCTTTGCGGGGGCTCTGGTGCGGCAACACGAGGGGCGGTTGCCCAGTCGGTTGATGTTCGGGACAATCGCTGGTGGGGAGAGCCCGAAACCAGGCGGGCAGCCCAAGACTTGGCCTAGGGCAATTGCTGAGGACCTTAGAGTGTTCAAAGCCACCGAGGGATCAACGGAAGACTCCCCCTTAGTCTTTGGAGTTGGGACCGCACTGTGGCCCACTGCAGCAAAACAGACGGGAAAGTGGTACCGGGGAATCCTCGAAGCAGCTGAACAGTTCATGGGCAGGTGGCAAGAGGCTGAGGCAAAGCTGAGTAGACAGCGCCGTGCATCCGCTGCGGGTAGTGTTAGAGGGAATGGGGGGAGGGGTAACAGCAGGAGGGGTAGAAGGAACACCGTACAAGTGTATGGGGGCAGGGGGGGGAACAGGAGGAGTAGAAGGGAAACCGCGGTAGAAGAGAGTAGCAGAGAGACCGCAGATAGGGTAGCAAGGTACTACGCCGACTAATAGGTGGACTTTTCTTTGCTACTCGTACCGCCAACTGCTGCGGCCGTTTGGTATGTATTGGCTTGGTGCTTTGATTTTTTCCATGACTTGACTTTTTCCTGTATTTTCCCTTTCTTATCCTTATGAAAGAAGTACTACATAGTGGGCGGGTGACGAACGTATTTTGGCCCACTCATTATTTCTCTTTACACTTAACTAATTGTTCCCCGGGATGCATAGTTCCCTTTTTCCTTCCCGGTTCTTCCCCCTTGCACGTCCCTTTTGGCTCATGCTCGGGTTAAGTATGTGTCTGAGCTTTGGCTTCCCAATTCATTTATTTATTTGGGAGTCTTCTCCTTTTCTTTTTCTTTTTCTTTTTTGGTTTGGTTTTTTCGTTGCTCTCTTTCTTTATGGTGTATTTTGGTTGCTGGCGCATGTATGTATGTATGTTGTGTCGGCCGCACCTAGTGCGAAGGCGGCAAATTTTATACGTCACGGGACAGCTTTACGCGGACTTTAATTGCGCGCCGCGCAATGTATGCAAAACCCCTGTTTTGGCAGATACTGGAGCGATGTATAGTCATTCCCAGTGACTAGAGCCAACTTTTATGAGAATCCTCGGCAGACATCGATCGACAAAACCAACGACACCGTCATGAAACCTGAACGGAATGCGCTGGTTAAGGTCTCCGACCCAGCCTAGTGTCACAGTGCTCACACCTCGGTCGGTGATATGTGGCGTGGGCTGACCAGGCATCTGATAAAAAAACATTTTGGCATTGGTCTGTAGAAGACAGACGACAAAAAATCTCTACCCCTCACCGATGGCAAAAAATAGGCAATTTCTCAGGTTTGACATCGATCGACAAACCCAACGATCACGTCACGAACTCTGAATGAAGTGCGCTGGTTAGAGGCTCCGACCCACACTAGTACCACAGTTCTCACACCTCGGTCGGTGATATGTGGCGTGGGTGGGCCAGGCGTCTACTAAAGACGTATTTGGCAGCTGGTATGTAGAAAATAGACGACAAAAACTCTCGATTCCTCTCAGTTGGCACGAAACAGAACTTTTTGAAAGCTCTGACGAAGAGCATAGGACGCCGCGGCCAACCTCTCGCCCCCTAGACGACGGATTCCAATTATACCTCCCAGGCCATAATTTGCACTCATTGGTCTTGCCCGGTACCAAGTTCGTTGACCATGGGTGGAGTATATGTCGAGATCGAAGGTCAATCGTCGCGTGACTGCGGGTGTGCGAGCTGCGAGCTGTGTCTTTCTTCTTCTAGTTTGTGCGCGGCGTGATTTCACGTGGTTCCCGTGGTTCCCGTAATACAGCGATTTTATCGGAAGATGGCTCCCGTCGTTCGCGTTATTTCAGCCATTTGATTGGAAGATAGCTGGCGTCAACCGCCCCGTGATATTTTAGACTTGCCTGCGAAGGCATGGTATTGCGTAGGCTATTAATGCATTACGGCGTGTCGCGGACACTGGGCTTGCTGGATGTCGACGAGTAGAAGACCACACACACATAAACTCTCAAGTCCGAGGATGTCGAGAGACATCTATAATAGGAAGGCTGAACGAGCGCTCTAAAGGGTTTAGGGCCGGGTGTATATCACTAAAACCCAGTACTTTGTGTAAGTCGAGGCATATCGAGGCTGCTGTCTGTCGAAGGAGTTCGTGGTCACACTAAGTAAGGTGCTGGAACCCTAATATAGACAGATCTGGAAAATCTTTAAACAAAAAAAAAAAAACTAAAACAAAGTTCGGCGGGGGAGCACCACTCTAAGAATACACGAAACGCCGGCGGCGCACACATAATAATTATTATATATTTTTCTGTTGTTTTCTTCGTTTTTTTTTTCTTTCGGTTTTCTCTTTTATAAAGTGTGTACGAGAAGCGAACAGTTCATTAGGGACGAGGATGGCACGCTGTTGCGGGATAAGGTGCGAATTCGTGAACGGTGGGGGAGGTTTTACCACAACCTTTTGAACACGAAATCGCTTACACTCGATTCCACGATCATCGACCTCTTGCCCACGACCGCTTAAACTGTCGCTCGGAGATGAACCATCCATGGACGAGATGACGGAAGCACTTAAGGGGATGTCAGACTGGAAAGCTGTCGGGCCAGATGATAGGACGACCGCCCCCCTTAGCCTGAAAGTCCGAATGCTGAAGGCCGAGGTGATTGAGACCCTGCTCTACGGGTGTGTGACGTGGACCCTCAGAGCGGAACACTTTGCCAAGCTTCGAACGGCTCACCACCAAGTCCTGTTGCGAGTCATCGGCTTCCAGCGCCGACTTCGTACTGACCATGCCACCCTCTCGTACGCGAAGGCCCTCAAGATGACACATTGCGAGAGCATCGAAACGACCTTCCGCAAACGGCGTCTCTTCTTCGCGGGGGGGGTGGCACGGCAAAGCAAGGATCGATTACCCAGCCGGGTGATGTTCGGGACGATTGCTGGTGGAGAGAACCCGAGACCTGGCGGACAGGACGATTGCTGGTGGAGAGAACCCGAGACCTGGCGGACAGGTTAAGACTTGGCATAGATGCGTAGTCGAAGACCTTAGGGAGTTCCGAGCCACGGAAGGGTCAACGGAACTTGCTCCCTTGGTGTTTGGAGTTGAGACCGCACTGTGGCCCACTGCTGCAAAAAAGGCGGGGAAGTGGTACCGGGGGATCCTGGGAGCAGTTGAACGGTTCATGGTGAGGTGGCGCGAGGCTGTGGCAGCGCCGCGCATCCGCCGTGGATGGTGTCCAAGGGAATGGGGGGAGGAGGGTCAACAAGAGGAGTAGCAGAAAGCCCGACCAAGGGAATGCGGAGAGGGGGGGGAAGAGGAGTAGGAGGGAAACTGCAGTGGACGAAAGTAGGAAGGAGATGGCAGATAGGGTAGCCAGGTACCGGCAAAGTAAGAAGTAGAACATGCCTATACTACTCGTACCACCAACTGGTGCAGCTGGTTCGAACGTGGTCTTCCTTTGTCTTCCTGTTATTTATGTTTATTTTATTTCATTTTATTGTCTTCTTTGCGGTGACCCTATGTGATTTTCATTTCTCTTCCTTTCTCCGATTGATAAGCCTTATTGAAGGAGTCGTCTGGCGTGGGTGGATGACGAGCCTGCTTTGCTTGTTTCGTACTGTCTGACGCCGAGGGGCCGGGCATAGTTGACGAACGCTGGACGATGGTGGCAGACAGGGTAGCAAGGTACCAGGCGGGCCAGCAGGGAGACCCTGGCTGTGCTACTCGTACCATAAACAGCTGCCGCTACCTGGAGCATGCCTTGTGCTTTGTTTGGTTTGCCTGTTATTTTTTCCTATGTTCTTAGTCTTACTCTGTTGACGACTAGTGGTGTTTTCTTCTTTTTCTTTTTTTGCAGCTCGTTCTTTTCAAGTGTCTGCCACGTCCCCCACGAGGGGGTACGATGGTTTGTTGCTATACTGAAGTACAAGGCTTTCCTTCGGAGTGGGTATTCCGTCGTTTCTTGTACAAATACATTTAGTTTGGTTGGCTTTGGGCTATCTATGACGCCAATTGCAGCTATATTGCAATTGGGGTAATAGCCCAACGCCAACCAAACTAAATGTTATGACGCCAATTGCAGTTATATTGCAATTGGGGCAATACCCAAAGCCAACCAAACTAAATGTATTTCTGTAAGAAACGGTGAAGGATGTAATAATCGCGTTTATTTGTGAATGCAATGTGAAACGTTAGCTCGGGTGACGCAAGAGTAAGAATGACATTCGTCTAATAGTATGGATAACATCTTTCATCAGTGCGGGGAGAGAGTGGAGTAGTGCATGGCATGTGGATAATATACAAAACATACAGGCTGTTGTTTCCAGGAAGGTTCGGGACAGAGGGGAAAGCAGCAGTGCCCGCAACGACAACGGTTATGGAAATGTTGTATAGCTGCTGGGCGGCCGCGATTTCGATTTAGCCAGCATAGGAGTTTGGATGAGACATGATATGTAAATAGTCTTCCAGGCTGCTGTAGTAACGAGGCGGGAGGCCCAGAATGTGGATCTGTCCGCTGTTGAACCCGTTGGGTATGTGCAGGGAGAAATAATCGTGATTTTGGGAAATGTGGGAACAACTTGTTGCCTCTCATTCGTCCTGGATGGAGACAATCTGATTGGCGTACTGCTTCGGAATTCCGCGAAGCCCTGGAGCAGGCGAAATGGAAGGGAGTCTTCTTGCGCTTGATGATTATGTCTCCGTCTTTGATGGTGGAGTCCGTCAGGCGGCAGTTGTAGCACTTGCCACCGACCTGGTCGAAGTAAACAGGGTGCGCGGGGCGGGAGTGGCGTGCAGGGAATGGCGGGGGAGGGGGGTAAGGGTGGGGGGGGGGGGGGGGGGGCAGAGTTCATTATTTGTACTGCTCTACAGCGGCACAACAGCAGTACGTAAGCGCTTGCTATACGACGGCAGCAGCAGCAGCAGCAGAACGCAGCAGGAAAATGGCCAAAATATTTTTTTAACGTACCAAAACGACCATTTGGGTGCAAAAACGACCAAGAAAA
Organism: Macrocystis pyrifera; assembly: GCA_031763025.1. Taxonomy (NCBI): domain Eukaryota; class Phaeophyceae; order Laminariales; family Laminariaceae; genus Macrocystis; species Macrocystis pyrifera. The sequence goes on from JASSKH010000001.1 coordinate 9,538,258, forward strand.
GCAGTAATCCGAATACATAAGAACAATCAGTGGATATTGAGCCAGCATTAGCAGTATCAGCCGCAGCAGCAGCAACAGCAGCCGCAACGGCTTCGAGCAGTGGTCGCGGCAGCATAAGCAACATTGGCAGCAGCAGAAGCGGCAATGGATCGCCGCAGCGTTGGCAGCAGTAGCGGCATAGCAAATATACGATAAAAAAGAAGAAACAAAGTATGTACCCTGGTATGCCGCGACCGCAAAAACTACGGAATTTCATTGGCGAAACAAAAATATGTACACACAAATGACCAGCATGATGTACAATGCAGCAGCAGCACCACAGCAGCGTAGCAGCGATATAGAAAGAACGAAGCCCAAAACGAGAAAAAGCAGTACGTACGCAAAATGCAGCAGCAAAATGACCAAAATATTTTTTCCAGGTACCCAAACGACCAATTAGGTACAAAAACGATCAAGAAAAACAATAATCCGAGTACATGCGAACATTCAGTGAATATTGCGGCAGCATTAGTAGCATTAGCAGCAGCAGCAGCAGCAGCAGCAGCAACGGATCGCCGCAACGTTGGCTGCAGCAGCAGCAGCATAGCAACGATATGAAAAGAAGGAAGAAAAAAACTATGTACCCTGGTCTGCCGCAATCGCAAAACGTACGGTAATTATTGACGAGACAGAAATATGTACACACACACGAGTGTAATACACACACAAATCACGTCCAGCATGATGTACGGCAACAACGCAGCAACACCACAAAAAAAATCGTTGACGATACAGAAATTTGTACACACGCACAAGTGTAATAGGCACACAAATCATGTCCAGCATGATGTGTGCGGGAACAACGCAGCAGCGCCACAAAACGACAAAACGACCAAGAAACACAATTATCCGAGTACATACGAACATTCAGTGAAATATCGCGGCACCACTAGCAGCAGCAGTAGCAGCAGCAGCAGCAGAAGCAGCAACGGATCGCCACAGCGTTGGCAGCAGCAGCAGCAGCAGCAGCATAGCAACGATATGAATAGAAGGAAGAAAAAAAGTATGTACCCCGAGTCCGTCCGAAAATAATTTTTGGTACCTCACTATAGATAGACCCACCCCCGCATGCTGTACGGCAACAACGCAGCAGCAGCAGCATAGCAACAATACGAAAAGAACCAAGCTAAAATACGAGAAAAAGTAGTTCGTACGCAAAATGCAGGAACAAAACGACCAAAATATTTCTTTTTCGTATAAAATAAAACATTTGGGTACAAAAACGGCCAACCAAAACAATAATCCGCGTTGGCAGCAGCAACATAGCAACGATATGAAAAGAAGGAAGAAAAAAACTATGTACCCTGGTCTGCCGCAATCGCAAAACGTACGGTAATTATTGACGAGACAGAAATATGTACACACACACGAGTGTAATACACACACAAATCACGTCCAGCATGATGTACGGCAACAACGCAGCAACACCACAAAAAAATCGTTGACGATACAGAAATTTGTACACACGCACAAGTGTAGTAGGCACACAAATCATGTCCAGCATGATGTGTGCGGGAACAACGCAGCAGCGCCACAAAACGACAAAACGACCAAGAAACACAATTATCCGAGTACATACGAACATTCAGTGAAATATTGCGGCACCACTAGCAGCAGCAGTAGCAGCAGCAGCAGCAGAAGCAGCAACGGATCGCCACAGCGTTGGCAGCAGCAGCAGCAGCAGCAGCATAGCAACGATATGAATAGAAGGAAGAAAAAAAGTATGTACCCCGAGTCCGTCCGAAAATAATTTTTGGTACCTCACTATAGATAGACCCACCCCCGCATGCTGTACGGCAACAACGCAGCAGCAGCAGCATAGCAACAATACGAAAAGAACCAAGCTAAAATACGAGAAAAAGTAGTTCGTACGCAAAATGCAGGAACAAAACGACCAAAATATTTCTTTTTCGTATAAAATAAAACATTTGGGTACAAAAACGGCCAACCAAAACAATAATCCGCGTTGGCAGCAGCAACATAGCAACGATATGAAAAGAAGGAAGAAAAAAACTATGTACCCTGGTCTGCCGCAATCGCAAAACGTACGGTAATTATTGACGAGACAGAAATATGTACACACACACGAGTGTAATACACACACAAATCACGTCCAGCATGATGTACGGCAACAACGCAGCAACACCACAAAAAAAATCGTTGACGATACAGAAATTTGTACACACGCACAAGTGTAATAGGCACACAAATCATGTCCAGCATGATGTGTGCGGGAACAACGCAGCAGCGCCACAAAACGACAAAACGACCAAGAAACACAATTATCCGAGTACATACGAACATTCAGTGAAATATTGCGGCACCACTAGCAGCAGCAGTAGCAGCAGCAGCAGCAGAAGCAGCAACGGATCGCCACAGCGTTGGCAGCAGCAGCAGCAGCAGCAGCATAGCAACGATATGAATAGAAGGAAGAAAAAAAGTATGTACCCCGAGTCCGTCCGAAAATAATTTTTGGTACCTCACTATAGATAGACCCACCCCCGCATGCTGTACGGCAATAACGCAGCAGCAGCAGCATAGCAACAATACGAAAAGAACCAAGCTAAAATACGAGAAAAAGTAGTTCGTACGCAAAATGCAGGAACAAAACGACCAAAATATTTCTTTTTCGTATAAAATAAAACATTTGGGTACAAAAACGGCCAACCAAAACAATAATCCGCGTTGGCAGCAGCAACATAGCAACGATATGAAAATAAGGAAGAATAAAACTATGTACCCTCGTATGCCGCGATCGCAAAACCTACGGAAATTATTGACGATACAGAAATATGCACACACACAAGTGCAGCATGATGTACGGCAACAACGCAGCAGCAGCACAGCAACAGCAAGCAGCAGCATAGCAACGATAGGAAAAAAAATCAAGCCAAAAACGAGAAAAAGCAGTACGTACGCAAAATGCAGGAGCAAAACGACAAAAATATTTTTCACGCATCAAAAGAACCCTTTGGGTACAAAAACGACCAATAAAAACAATAATCCGAGTACATACTCGTACATACAATTATTATAGCTGAGCTATATCGCACCTATTGCAGTAGTGTAGATACATACGTACGTACTGCAGTGTTAATATAATAGTAGGAGTGCAGCACAGAGTTCAGGGAGGTTGTTTGTGGTACGCTGATCTCGATACTGGTCTGGGGGGATGTTTGACGGTTTTTCTTATGTTTTTTTGGGGTTTGGTATTATGTGTGTAGGCATTATTTGGTATGTCTGGTCTTCTAGTATTCTAGTAGGTGGGTACGGCTCGCTGTTGCGAGGCAGTCGTGATGCTAGATATGACCCAGGATACTCGGAATATGTGCGAGGGGAGAGCGTGACGAAAAGGAACGGCTTGCTCCAGTGTGGTTTGTGTGGCGGGACCTCTGACATCAAGGTATTTGATCGCCTGGTGTGCATATTTGGAGCTGCAGTGCGGCTCTGTGTGTGCTCTGTTCTTGTCTACGCTCTATCGGTAGGCCACGTGATTCCAAGTTAACGCCCGACAGCTGTGTATCCAAACACGGTATCGTGTTACCAGGCCTGGTGCTGCTGAAGGGTACCGTTACGGAAAAGGAGAGCAAGCTGCTTAGGCAGCAGCTTCAGCAGCTGTCGATTGATTTGACTGATCGAGACGCGTCGTTGGCAGCGGCGAGAGTTTGGAGGATATCAGCCGAAGCAGCTGTTCAGGAGAGTGCCGGTGAGAGGAGCGGGTAGACCATGCAGCAGGCAGGTGGTAGAAAGCCAGTGCGGGAGCAACGCTGCCGCAGCCCGACCGGCCCGTCGCTCATCATTAAGCAAAAACATCATGCGGGTACCCACGCTTGGCGGGTGCAGACAACTTCACTGGTGCTCCAACAGATTCCAAGCTTTTGACATTGCGAGGTTTTGATCGATACGCTTGAGCCCATAAGCGATCCCATCCGGATGGCTGGAGACTTGTTAGGAAGGCGGAACACGACCGGTCTGTCTACCGCCATGGGCAAAAACAGGTGGAAATATGTGACAACGCATGGGATTCCTGCTCCATGCAAGGGAGGGCTGTCCAGGAACGAATGCATGCCGCTGGATCGGAGGAGGAAGCGTGGAAGGCCGTGATGCATTGGTAATAGCCGAATGGAGATGCCGAGAGGAATCATCTGGAAAATGAGTTCGAAACATCTAGATGCAGGGGGATGAGAACCCCACGCTGTCCTCCGCTCGTGCCGAGAGAAAGTTAAATGCATAATCCGCATTGAGTATTCAGAAGTCAAACCGAGAGGTCGTTTGGATACTTGCACGTCGTTATCCGTCCGAAGTTTACAATGTAGCGCAGCGTATTAGTTTGCTTCAGCCGGCGTCACGCGCTGGGAGATGGAGGAAATTGTTCGCACCTCCGACGCTAAGCGCATAACCAAGGCGCTGGAGGAGCAGACTTTTGCGACGGTGATATCAGCGACTGTAGCGCCTTTGGTAGATCCTCACGCCTTGGCCGTTGGTGAGGGTTTTCAGGGGAGTGGCATCGGCGGAAGAGTTGGTGGCGTCAGACAGCAGCAGCAGAAGTATAGAGCCACAGGGCAGCAGCAGCAGCCTCAGCCTCAGCAGCAAAATCAACAGCGCCACTATGAAGCCGTCGCGCAGCAGCAGCAGCTTCAGCAGCAGCAACAGCAGCAGCGGCGTCAGTATGGATGCGCTGGACAGTAGCAGCCTTAGCATCTGCAGCGGCAGTATGGAGGTGCCGGGCAACCGCAGCAGCGTCTGTACGGCGTTTTTGCACATCAGAAGCAACGCGGTGGTGAAGGTCAGCGTGTCCAGCAGCAGGACCAACCTCAGCAGCCTCAGCAGCGGAAACAGCATCAGCACCACCAGACGCCGTGGCTCACTAGTTGGGTAGGAAACACTGGAATTGGGTGGTACCAACTGAAATCTCTTTCGCCTCCAAGCGGGACGATGTGGGCGTACAATTGCGATCGGTGCGGTTTCCTCAGGCATACGTCCGGGATCTGCAGAGCGCCGGACGCGTTTGGGAGAATATGTACGGTACTTGTAGAGCGTACGGTCACACTGTCCGGCAGTCCGGCACTACCCCGCCCGCCCGTATGCATGCAAACGTTGCCATGACCTCTCCGTGCGCGCCCTCCGGCCCCTCATGAGACTTTCAGCAGCGTGCCGCAGCGGGGAGTCTGCGCACAGCAACAATGCGGACTAATCATGCACGGCGACGGTGGTGGTGGACTGGGGGGGGCGGCGGCGGCTGTGGTGGCGTAAAACAATAGGATTGGGGCGATAACGGCGGGTGCGAAGCACAACGGGGCGGGGGAGGATTTGGGCGGAGGCGAACCACATTGGCACGGGGGCGATATGGGCGGAGATGAACCCCAATGCGGCGGCGACGGTATGAGAGCAGGCAAACCACAACGGGACGGTGGAATGCAGGAGGGCGGAGAACAGGGCCTGCCAGAGCTAAGAGGTCGAGGAGCTTACGAGGGAGGACCGCTTTCCTGGGATGTCATCGACAACCAAGCGCCGGTGAGCATTGAACAGCAGGTCGAGTGGCCCATCCTCTTTATGGCGCCTTTAACGTTTTCAGACAGGTAGCATGCTCTTTTTCTGTTGGGGGGGGTCTCGTAATGCCTACAAGGCCTGCGAGTAAGATTCTGATTGAAGATAGTGCTGCTTCAATCCACTGCACTTGCTATAGTTCTTTTTTCTACGACCAGAGATCCCATGACCCCGACGAGATTTATTTGATCCTTGATAATTGCAAGAAGATGCATGTACCGTTCTTCGGTTGCGCTGATGTGGTGATGTATTGTGCTGAGGACGTGGCAGTGACCTTGGGAGTTGTGCGTTTATATCTGGGATACGTTCTGACCTTTGCTCGTTTAACGTGATAGAAGAGGAACACGTTACTACCATTGATCACACAGGGGTGCACATGCTTAATGGACGCGTGTTTTTCCACGAAGAGAAGCTTGGCAACTACGTTGTGGTCACTAGGGCAGCGAGGCACGAGATCCCCCCCGCGCTTGCTACAGCAGTGTCGAAGGTGGATATATGTCAACGACTTGCACTGTTCCCTTGGCCACCCCCACGACGCCGCTCTACGTGAGAGTTCTCGTCAAATGGGCATCAAGATAACGGGACGTTCGGAGTATTGTAAAGAGTGCGCGGTGGGCAAGGGGATCTGCAAATTCGCAATTAAGTCCACATTATGCAGTGCTGAGAAGCAGTAGCAGCGCCTGTACGCCGACCTCGCAGGACCCATGCCGGTGTCTGCAGGCGGCGCTCGGTACTGTTTGATGGTCATCGACGAAGCCACCAACATGAACTGGCTAGGCTTCATGCCGGAAAAAACTCTGCAACCTTTACACTCGGGAAGACGGCATGTCTTCGAACGGACAACACATCCGAGATCATTAATAACGAGTTCCAAAGGATGATGACCGATACCCACATCCGCCGCGAGCACTATTCCATCGACGGTCCGAAGCGCACCGGGCGGGTCAAGCACAAGTTGGCCCTTGTTGCCGAGGGCGGGGTGGCCGTGTTTTGGGGGTTTCAGACCATGTTCGAGGGGGTGCTGTTCCCAGCGAAGGCGCTCAACTATGACCACATGTGACTGGAAGCGTCGACGTGTATGTGCGACGCGCTCAACCTCATGGCGCGGGTAGATGAAAAACCCGGCATGATGTGCTTGTTCGAGATGTTCGACGAGAGGCCTTACGAAGGCCCGGTACTGTCATACATGTTTTCGGGACGCCACAAGGTCCAGCGGGTGGTCTAATCGGAGCCATAAGGAGGAACTCTGTTTCTACCTGAATTCCGGCAACGATCATGCCTCGGGCTGCGGAAACATCATCATTCCACCATCAGGCATCGCGAGTGTTTCCGCCCATGTGACGTAGGGCTTCTGGCGAGCGCCTTTCATGGGAAAGTGGACGATTCCTGGGGCAGGAGTTGCGATGGCCGGGCCGCTGTCTCTGTCAAAGGGGGGGACTGTCAAGCCCCCAGCTCAGAAATCGGAATCGCCGCAGAGCTTCGGGTGTGATACGAGCCGTCGCCACCATCAACTGGTGCACCGCCGGAGTTCTCGCCCGTGCCGCGAGGGACCCGTACATTACCGGAGTTCACGTCGCCCCTGCCTGCTGCGCTTCCGTGCCCGTGCCCCTGCCCGCTGCGCCGTCTATGCCGTAGCAGCGGAAGCCGTTGCCCGAACCGACCGCGATCGGTGCACCCGTGGAGTTCTCGCCCGCGCCGCCGCCAACGGCGAATGTGACGGTGGGGCAGCAGACGCAGCAAACGCTGCAACTGCATGAATGGCCGACTGTAAAGCGGTCGGGGTCACGGCAGCGGGGGCTGGCCATCCGCATGGCTTCATTTCGATGCTAGCGGCGCGGGAGAGTATCGGCATGGACAGTTAACCTGTCCCCACTGCACATGCGAGGACGAATATGTAGAGGTGTGGGTGAGATCCATGGACAGTGAGTTCGGTGGTCTGTACTGCGCGGGGACATTCGACACTGTGGTGACGAACGAGGTGATAGCACGTAGCATCGAAACGGCATCAACGTGACCTCAGCTACGTGGGTCTATTCTTGGAAGGCTAACGAAATTAGCAAAGTAGTGCAGGAAAAAAACAGACTGGTAGCCAGGGGCTTTGGGCAGCGTGCAGACGTTGATTCTTCCGAGACTCTATCCCGTGCCCATCAGTTCCGAGCATTAGTTTTCTCGCTGCGACCTCGTGCGAGTTGGCACTGGATTTATGCCATTTTAATGCCGAGCAGGCCTTTGTCTAGCCAGAGCTAAGTGAGGACGTCTTCATGCGCCTTCCGAGGGGGTGTGGGGCGATGTCCGGTAAGGTGGCCAAGTTGTGTCGCAGCCTGCATGGTTTGAAGCAGGCGTCAGGGCAAGGGCCTCACCACTTGGTGCGCGATATGAGAGGTCTTGGATCTGAGAAGTGTCAGGCTAATGCGTTTGTTCTGCGTTTGGTGGAGGCGGGGGGCGTTTCAATCATAGTAGCAGTACATGTGAATGACATATTTTTGCGATAGTGCTCAAGAGCTCGTGAGACAAGGCTTGAGCGACCTGGACCAGTTCGATCCTATCAACGAACTAACGGAGTTTCAGTGATACGCAGGTGGTCGATTTCCTCGACGCTGGAATGCATAGACGTTGACGACATCGCAGCAGGTTTTTGCTGAGGGTACCGTAGCGACCTCCGGTGTTGCTCGTAACAATTGCATTCGGGCGGTGGTTGACCTGAAGGTCCACAGGTTTGACAAGTACGAGCCAGACGTTGATGAACCTTTTCGGTCGTTGGTGGGGCATTTTATGTGGTTAGCGAATCAGACCCGCCCTGACATCCTCAACGCAGTTCGATCCGTAGCATCGTGCTAGTTCGAGCCGTAGCATCGTGCTCCGCGGCGCTAAGGTGGTTGCCTTGGCAGGCAGGGTTGCACATTCTGATGCACTTTACGTCAACGAGCACTTACGGTAGTACCTTTCAGAAAGGCCTGGCCAGTGAAGTCCAATTGGAGGTATACGTTGATGCAGACCAGGCACTCAAGGCTAGTAACCGGAGATATGTTTCTGTGGCAGTAGTGATATACGCTGGTGCCTTTGCAGGGTTTACTCTAGCACGCGGCAATCCTTTCCCCTTTCGTCTTCGGAGGCGCAGTACGTGGCGATGGCCAGGTGTTTTTGCGAGACGAGTTCATGCGGTATCTCTGGACGTTTATTTTGCCGAACCGCGATGTTCGGTGTACCACGGTGAAGGAGAATAACCGGGGGGCAATACAATTGGCAAACCACCTTGCCACTTCTCCGAACATTACGAACGTTGATGACTGCGCTTACTTCATTCGGGAGCGTATCGCCAACGAGGAGTTTAATATTGTCCACGTGCGGTCGGCAGCGTGAGGCTTTTTGCTGTTAAAGCTACTTTGGCATGAGTTTGTGGTGATCACATTCATTTGTTTATTTTCCCGGTATTTTGGGGAGTTGGTTGGATGGAACGGAGAAATTACTGGAATGTACTCATACATTGAGTAATGTCAATACGTTCGTAGGGTATGACGATGATGTGGATGAATCGTGTGGTGCACGTTGGCTATTGGTTAAGTTTGCGCAACGAACAGGGGACCAAAACAACTGGTATCCATAGTACGCTAAAAATCGAGATGCAGGCAGTAGTTTGGTGTTTTCTTCCTAACCTTTCGAGGGGAGTGCTCAGCGGGGGGGGGCAGAAATAGTTCAACTTTAGTTTCTCTGTATCAGAGGCGTGGTGGTGCTTTAACGGAATATGCAACAAGGGGGCCGATTTTGTCGGGCGGTACGCTATCTGTGTGAAGGCGGCGCTGGGTTTTTAGTTTGAAGGTTATTCCAGCATACCTGGTACCCACGTTAGTTGGATTTTCCCCCCCCCGTAGCTACTACTGTCTCGCTGTGTTTTAAGAGATGGACAGATCTGGTATTGGGATTGCCGGTTTACCATGGCAATGATGCATCATGGAAGTACGAGGGGATTGCCGTTTTAACTTGGCAATCATTTACGATATAATATTTGACTTGCCGTGTTGTCTGGCAATTTGTCTGGCAATATGCGATGATGGTCATTTGGGACCTGTCATATCTCGCTTAGGGTAGGGAGGCTGCTTGTGATTAGCTGTACTCGGTACTAGTGCGGGGATATTTGTCGTTATTGCATACTTTCTTGGTTTCGATTTAGTGTCCATAAATTGGAGTTTTTTGGTATGGCTGGTCTTCTGGTATGTAGGTACGGCTCGCTTTGCGAAGCAGTCGTGATGTGAATATACGACCCGGGGCTCGACTCTAAGATATTTCTCATTTTATATGTGAGGGTAGAATGTTACGTCTTATTCATGTCTGGTTTATGTGACGGAACCTCTGACGTCAAGGTATTGGATCGTCAGGTGTGTATATTCGTAGCTGCAGTGCGGCTCTGTGTGTGCTCTGTTCTTCTCTACGCTATGTGGGTAGGCCACGTGATTCGAAGTTCATGTCCGACAGCAGTGTATCCAAAGATAGGACAGGGAGGCCCTCATGAAAACGAGCAGTACAAATGGCAGGCTGAGATATGGAAAAAGCAAAATGTGAATTCGTTATTCTACTGTAATGAGTGAAATAACGCGCCCATTCTCGAAGAATGAATATATCCTGGGCCAGCTTCACTGTTTCTTAGCTCTCCGACAGGGATGACCCTTAGTGAGTGTTTTGTTTGCTTTTGTGCATCAAAAAAATATGTCAACAACACGATTAGTGGATAGCGGTGTCATCGTATGTATGTGTTACAAGATACTGCACCCGGTGCGGGGTGGAGAGGAAATACCGCCGCAGAGGAAGCAGGACAATGGGGAGATCCGCCTAGGTACAACCTTGAGCAGTAGTGAGCAGTTACACCTCACAACTTTCTAGAGTACTCGCGGGTGTCTATAATTCCGTTTCATTCTGCCGAATATCTTCAGGAAACCCTTTGAAAACACACCAATGTTAACCACACAAACCATCAACTAACCACGTTCAACGCTGAAGAGGACGCTCACAGCACACGGCAGTATTGTAACGCGGAAGCAGTTGGGCACAACGAGCAAGGGGGCGAGCGATCCGGGCGCGGTCTATCAGGAAAATTAGTTCAAGGCGAGAGGCGATCTTTCTGATGATCCCGCAGAACGTCCAAAGGTGCCTGTTGCCCAAATCACCCTCGAACGCGATGCGGGTAACAGCAGCGACGACAGTGAAGACTCTGCTGGCTCTGGCTTGGACAGCAGCAGCAGCTGTGGACAGTCAAAGAAGGGACATAGCGATGACCTCGTCGAAGAGGTACCGTCACCCACGGGAACTCCAAAGGCCAATGCCGAGGGTTCGCATGCTGGGATCGAAGCGACGGCCAGTGCACTGGCCCATACCCAAGAACCCGTTCCCGCGCGCAAGAAAGCAAAGGCTGCTGCTGGTCCGGCAACCAGCAGTGGCAAGCCGGTCACGGGGAGAGCCTCTCCGGCATCCAGCAAGAAGAAGACGCTTAGTTGCTGATAGGCTATCTTCAATAGCTCTGCATTACATTGATACAACAGCTTGTGATCCAGATTTCCAGGTATCCACGGTAGTCATGCATTTTACTATGATACAACGGATTGTAGTTCAGCATTACACGGTCAATCATTAGGTTGACAAAACCTTGCTGCTCACCGATATTCCATCTGTAGTGGGTCGGAAACTTTTCACGGCGGTTCTCAATTCGGGAAATGGTCGAACATCGCCCTCATCGTACATATTTTCACACGTTTCGCGCATTCAAACACACATCACGCTTGCGCAACGTTGTAAAACACGAAAAGACAGTTTTAGGGGGATTGTTGAATAAAAGTTAAAAACCGTTCGTACGCGTCTTTCGGCATATAACAGGATTGTACACTATCTTCTATTGAAACTCAAATTCATTCTTCTGTGCCATAAAATAGGGAGAAAGAACATGAATAGTGCACTCGAGTACCAGCAGGAAAGAAGGTATTCGTGTACCCGGGTCGTCAAAATTGTATTACCCGGTGGGTAGGGTAGGGTCCGGGCTCCAACATTTATCAGGTACCCGGTTGTGGCGGGTACCCACAGGGCCCAACCTCTAGGCCCGCCTCTATATATTACATGATACATTCATGAAAGCGTTCTAAGGCGCCCGCATTCCCCGAAAATCAACGAGGAGAGACCATTCGCTACGGCAGATACCACACACCCCGAGTAGCTGCGAGGCACGAGGGCAGTCTCACTGCCATGGGCAGCAGGATTTGTTTGCTTTCTCGAACAGTTGCATGAAGAGTGGGCAGTCGACGAACAAGAGAAGGATGGATCGGACTGCTGGGCGGAGAAGGTGGATCAGCGAGAGGTGGCGCCATGGGGGACTGGGGGCAACAACACCAGCAACAACAAGCAGCAGTATCACGTGCTGAACCAACAGCGATCACCACGAGAGCACCAACAGCAACACCAGCATAGTCAAGGCTGGGCAGGCCAGAACTGAAGAGGTGCCCGTTCGAGGAACAAGAACGGGAAGCCGAAGCACCAAACGGCAGAAGCGCGCCAGTGGCGGCGGTGGACATCAGTCACAGCCGCCATACGCCGGCAGCGACGGTGATTGAAACCAGTCGTGGCCGCAGGTACGCGACGCACGCTTCGCCAGGCCCGAAGGACACCCATCTGGTACCGATCGCGTCTACGATCCCGCCAGGTATCCCGCTGACATACGTCGTTAGCAAGGCACCGAGTCTCAGATCCACGCCGCTACTCCCGCCCAAGGTGTTACAGATGTGACATGATAGGCCTCTTTGTTGCGAACTGCCGCGAAACCCCAACCCACCTCGTGACGTTTACCAGAGCCTCCCCAGTTTACCACAGCGCTGCTCCCCAGCTCACCCCCCATTCGACAGCCGCAGTAGCAGCAACAGCAGCCTGCACAGTACCATCGGTCGCAGCAGCAACCATAGCTTCAGCAGTGGCCACAGTACCAGCAGCAGTAGGAGCAGTACCAAAACGAGCTCCTCCAGCAGTGACAGTTCCAGCAGCAGTCAAAGTACCAGCAACCACAGCAGCAGCCCCAGCTCCAGCAGAAGTCACAGTGTCACTAAATTCAGCAGCAGCCGCAGCTCCAGCCGCCGCCGCAGTACCAGCATGACAAACAGCAGCACTACGGGCATTCACAGCAGCAGGCGCAACAGTCACAGCAGCCACCGCAGCGCCACTCGCCTCCTGAAGAGCTATCACATCTACAGATAGCACAGTCTGTTGTGCTTGGTCAGTATGATGTTTCGGGAAGGGGGATTCAGAGCTAGATTGCAGATAATAAAGCGACAACGCACACGACGGACCACTTATATAACAAGCGCCCCACCTCCGCACATAACGCAACGCAATTTATTGGTGATGGTACCGAACTGACAGTCGAGTACGTAGGTAGCGTGGACTTGTTTTTTTGCAGCCCTGAAGGCGTGCGAGTGACAGTGAAGAGTGTTTCATATATTCCTAGTTAATGGCACACTTGCCCTCACTGCACACTGTCCAGGCCAGTGGGCAATCACTCTCGACGCCGCTGATGCCCACCTGATGCGTGGTCGATTATTTCTCACAAACGGCAGAGCCGGGTCCAGACTGAACGCCACTCGTCGTCCGCCCGCCCTGCTATTGTCCTCTCCTACAGGGTACATCGGCTTTAATGGCCTTGATGCAACCCCCCTCCTCCCATACCCCCTGTGCGCCGGTGCCTGTGACGGTACAACCGATCAGGATCCCAGGAGTTTCTGCTAAGCTACCGTCGCCTGGGGTGATGGTAGCGGTAGACTCGTCAGGAATGGCGAAGCCGTCGGTAGCTGTTTCCCCTCCTTTCCGCCCCGTGCATGGCTTGCTGGTTTTTCAGGCACCAACCCCTCGTGCGTCGGTGCTTGCGACGGCACAACCGGTGAGGACGTCGAGAATATCTGCCACGCCACCGTCGCCGGGGGTGGTGGTAGCGGTAGACCTGTCAGGAATGGCGAGGCCGTCGGTGGCTAGTTTCCCCCGTTTCCGTCCAGTGAATGGCTTACAGGTCATGTAACCTCCCCCCCCCCCCCCCCCCCCCCCCCTCGTGTGCCGGTGCTTGTGACGATAGAACAGTGAGGACGCCGGGAGCATCTGCTATGCCACCGTCGCCGGGAATGATGGTAGCGGTAGACTCGTCGGGAATGGCGGAGCCGTGGGTAGTTGGTTTCCCCCCTTCCGGCGTTATTCATGGTATACTAGTTTTGCAAACCCCCCCCGCCCCTCCCCTCTCGCGCACCGGTGCCCGTGATGGTACAACCGGTGAGGACGCCGGGAGTGTCTGATATGCCAACGTTGCCGAGGATGATGGTAGCCCGTCGGTGACGGTACAACCATTTGTAGCGGTAGCGAACCCACCCCCAAACCTTGCGACAGCGCCGGGACCTGGTGAGCCGGCATCGTAGTCAGCTGACTCCACCAAAGTCCATCTGGGTATCCTACACTACATCAGCCTATATATATGGCAGTTTTATATATTTATTTATCAATATTATACGTTCCAGCTCTCCGCACAAGTCGTGGTCACAGGTTTATCCCCTTTTTTCCCTCCGGCATTCCGTTTTTGTCATCGTTTATATCTCTCACAGCCGGCGTCCCCGGTGACTTGGTAGGTGGTCCGCGTGCCTATCAAGATCAATTTCGTGGGTTAAAGTATCGCCGAGTGCATGCTCGTAGGGACTTTTTCTTGCATAAAAAAAAGTGATTAGCAGAAAGGGCGCGTGCGTGCGTTAGCTATATTCGATGGAAATCGACGAGCAGTGGGAATGCCGAACCCTATGCACGACAAACAAAATAAAGGCACATACCGGGGGGGGGAAGGGGTGACACCTGTGACCACGGCTTGTCCAGAAGATCGCTGAGGGTAAAACCTCCTACGAGTTAGGCTGGAAAGTAAAAGTGATGATTGAAAAAAAACGAGAAAAAAAAAGTTCAGCATTCCCATTGCTCGTAAACTTTCACGAGATTTCTTAAGCAACTCATGATCGCGCACTTTCCGTGATAAGTTTTGTTGATTGGTCGTGGAAACCCGCCGTGATTTGAACCCCGATCCGATGCGTGCAAACGTGAGCATTGGAGGTTAAACACTCATATTAGACCACCGCGCCGGTGTACAGCCGTGTGTTTGTCCTATGGGTTCTTCACATGCATGTATACGATACAGTAGGCTACATGTGTCGAGAGTCTCATAAATGAGTATTTCAGTCCGAGATTTTTGTATTTAATAATTTACATGGAGCCATTTGCACTGAACTCGAGGAATAGAAATTATTTTTAGATCGGGAAGATCAAGGTGGTCGGTATATCTGAAGGTGCCTGAATGCACTGCAGCCCAGAATAATATGGAACTCCCAATCAACCCGCAAGGCCACATCAGGCTCCCAACTGACCTGTTTTTTCTGCAACATCGACCTCGCAAATGTACGGTTTAGCAATACACAAACCAAGCTTTTCCAAAACAGATATCGTCTCCTCTACAAGCATCCAAATACCAAATATATATTTGGGACAAGAGGTTCAATTTTTCAGGGAGAGTTTTTATTCAAGGACCCCTTTCGAAACGGCTGCGACGTAAAATACCTTTTCATGATATATCCATCCGTCCGACCTCCATATATACTTCGGAAACACCAATTTCCGAAAAGAACGAAATCAGTATCGGCGTAGGAGAGCTGACAGCGACCCAATCGGACGCAACTGCTGTCTGCGAAAGAAAGAAGGGAGAGGGATCGAGTGTAGAGCGGGTCAAAATGCTGAG
This sequence comes from Macrocystis pyrifera, assembly GCA_031763025.1. NCBI lineage: Eukaryota > Phaeophyceae > Laminariales > Laminariaceae > Macrocystis > Macrocystis pyrifera. The sequence continues at coordinate 9,553,622 of JASSKH010000001.1, forward strand.
CCTGGTTATGGTGGTGGGGGTGGCAGTGGTGGTTGTAATTGGGGCGGTGGTGACGGTGGTGGTGTATTTTTAGTTGGTGGAAATATTGGTTGGGAACCTCGGTTTTTCCTATTTCCAGACAAGCTACTGCCACTAGCTGCCGCAGCAGCACAGAATAGTGACGGGACGAGAAGAGCGATAACACCAGCGAGCGGCGAGCCGAAGCAGGACGTGACACAGTTTCACTACAGATTGGAGCTAGACGCAATGCCTGGTGTTGGCGTTGACGGTGGTTGTCGCTGCTACTGCTGGATGTGGTGGTGGTGGTGATGGTGGCGGCGGATATCATGGTCATGATAATTTTCGTGCCTTACGCCACGCACCGGCATGACAAAGGTATGCGTTTAGTTCTGTAGGAAAACTATGGTGATATCCCCGAATATACCAGCAACATAAATACACGTAAATGCAGAAACACTCCGCGCATATTGATTACAAGCATGGTCTATCATGACCGATAAAACAACGGGCACCCACCAGCACGTGCCGCGTACAAGCGATTCAAGAGGGTCCTATGCGCTTTCCCCCCCTTGTTGCTACAGGAATGAAACACCATCGCTACGTTTCCCCCGGCTACGTCTGTTCCGGTTTCGCCATGGCCCTCTGGATATCAATCACTATCGACTCACGAGCAATCTACGCTGTACTCGGCTACATCGCCATCTGGATGTAGTGTGGCGCGGCCAGTGCATTGCTTCTGGTGTGCGTACAAAGTGCGGCATCAGACCGATACCTCCAAGATAAACCGCCTTGTCGTTTCTTCCGCGTTAGCTCCGTTTGTCATAATTAGGCGACCAAATTCTGCCGGGAACCGTACATTTCGAACTCGACGATGACCTGTGATAAAATGATAAACCCCCCTTCGTTAAGCACGTGATGTGTCTTCGCACGCCATCTCAGTCAGCCGACGTCCGGAGAACCATGTCCAGCTTTCTCGCTAGATCGCCTAACCGCTTATCGACAATCGCTTCCATTCGTTCTTCAAGCTTAACCGCTCGCCGGTCCAACTCTCTGTCAAGCTCGCTCAACCTTGCGTTGAAGGCATGCTCGAGATCGCTCGGTCTCGGCCGGTTCCTTGATGCTCTGCCTCTGTCACCCTCGGTGGCCGCCGCTGCGTACCCCCCGTGCCAGTAGTCGTCTTCGGGAACTCGAACGAGGTAGGATGAAAGCTCATTGATGTGCTCTTTCGTCGTTGCCTCCAACCTATTCCTCAGTAACTTCACATGCTCCACCGTTGTGGCTCGTGTCTCTTCATCACGTCGAACATCTGGATGACTCATTGGATCCTCCAGATACTCTTGCAACTCGCCAACCCCGAGGCCTGCCAACAGTCCCGAGGGGAAAGATGTCCAAGCAATCAAGTACTCATTCCCGCGTACTGGGGGTGATAGAACGATTGTTATAACAGTACTGCGTATTTCACGAAATCGTGCAAGTTTGCCCCCACGCACAGCCGTCGCTGTAGTCACCACCACCCTTACCATTGCACAGAACCAAAACCAACCAGAGCCGCATAGCGCCACAGTACGTCCGAAGCGTTTCGGTACAACAAGATTTTGTAGCGTTGAGCACTGCCCTACTGGGTACGTCAAACCAAGTAGGAGCCGATACACCCCTCCACGGGCACCGAACGTGAACGTATAATGGAGCACGAACTATAGAGAATATCGTTGTTAAACTCCCATGAGACACGGGCGGTCAATACTCTGGCAGGTGTGCATCCCTCACCTCCCTCTTTCCTTGTTCAGTACGACCATGACGACGTCTTCAGACTCATCCCCAAAATTTCCAGTGGCGCCATGGTCGAGGTCTTGAAGAGATGCCTGCCTTGACGCGCCCGCCGTATTTGCCCTGTACCCTCCCCGACAGTATAAGCGCCCGCCCCCGTTCCGCAATAGAGTGATCATCCTCCGCGTCCCCGTGAGACCCCCCTTGACCCACAGAACGATTAGCCAGAATGGGGCGACAATAGTGCACCTCGCCGTAGCAAAGGTTACCCTCGCAATCTTTTCAAAGTGCGTGTTTCCAGCGTTCGTTCGCCACACCGCCGTGACCGTTTTGGGCACCGACGACATCCACAGCAGCCACCCCATTGCCATTGCGATCGGCCCGAGCATCACCCAGAAGACGGCACATCCCACGAACTTCTTGATGACCTTGTGGAACGTAGTGTGGCAGCACCAGTCGATTATCATCATCGGCGAGATGAACACCGATTGAAAGAGGTTAAAAGGCGACGGCAGACGGCCGACTTCGACCACAGATACGTAGTGTTGGATCAGCCGTGCCTTGGAAACCTAGGACGATCGGAGGGAGTCGAAGAAGGGTGTGCGTTCGTGTTGTTCGCCGTTCGTGAGGGTATGTGTCAGTACCTTGGCCGCGTGTTGCAGTCCTGCTACTCAAGTCTGTTACCCCGATGGCTAGAGATGAAATTACAATGCCTAGTTGTGCTACTCAAGTTTGTTACCACCATGGCTCGGGATGAACCTGCATTGACTCCGAGTCGTAAGGCGAGACGGCTCCTGTGCTTGTCAACATGCCGTCGTATCACCTCACTACTGTATACTCGTACTCGAAACCAGCAAACTGGGCCGACGTGGCGAGCAATGGAAGGGGTGGGGGCAGTCATTCGCTTAGGGCATTTATACGTTTTACTTTAAACAACCCATATTGGCATAAAATATGTTTGGTGCGTCAATAAATCCTTGTAAATTCACCCGCACTTGGATTCGAACTGCATGTTCGCAACTTACAAGCCACCTTCGCTCAGTACCTTATTGGACGCAAACAACATCACGATAATAGAGTTGGCTACAGCTCCACGCAAACGTCTTCATTCACTCCCCTTCCTTAACCTGCCTTTATCAGAGAGACCCTAACGCGTGTCAATATATTGTTATCATTGATAGTGTACCGCGTTTTGGTTAAACTTTTCATCACGCGCGAAACATCTGACTGACCTTGTATTCTCGATCGGCGTTCCTGTCGACCCTGGCGTGAGATGTGGTCAAGACCGCAACGAGAAGATTGAGCATCATGATGGCCAGGATTATCAGGTACACCACCATAAGTACCACCCCTATTTTGTCAACGCCACCGCTCGAAAATTCTTCGAAGAACTGGGTTTCTCCGAGCATGGCCTTGAACGCGTCCAGCCAAACCTGCAGCAAAGAAAATGCACACACTAGGTTTTACATACCATAAAGGATAAACGCCATACTAACATAAACATAAAATCTTCACGGTGGCTACCGTGACCGCTTCTGGTCGACCATCCAATAGAGATGAAAATGCAGACGATAGGCTCTACATACCAGAAAATAATATATATGTTAAACTAGTTCCCGGCGGCCGCCGACATCGCTTCCGGTCGGCCATGTTATTGAGGCGGAACCAGAGCCCACTGACCCCTTTAGCTTACTATCCTGTTGTGCTGTTTCCTGATGAGTATCAGTATAAATACAGCAGAGGAAACAGACCCACTTGCCATGTGTGGAGAACACAGTTCAAACATCACCTTGCCAAAAGTCAAGTTGGACCGATACAGACTTAAGAAGGACATCGTGAAGCCGCTCATCACCACAAGCATCACCACGCCAAACTTGACGAGCTCACCCGTCATTGAAAAGAGCACCTTCTCCAAGGTTGACGGCGAGGGGGGCAGGGGAAAAGGCAGGCTAATAAACGTAAACACTAGCCCAAAGCGTGTTTTCTACCAGGGCTGCACAAGCATGCTACCAGGGCTGCACAAGAAGGCTACCAGGGCTGCACAAGAAGGGGGGCGACAAATGCGCCAAACCCAGACGGGGTCGGAACGGCTCAGGGTGTGGAGCAGGGTGGAACCTTACTGACAATAGATGCGACCGGTTCACGTTTCGTACATGCCCGGATAAACAGTTCAGTGCCTGCCAACGTTTCCAGGGTTGGTGGCTCTAAGGGGTAACCGCCGAGATCTCTTCATTCGCATCGGCTTCGAAGGCGATTAGCTCGTGGCACGGGAGCATCTACGTCATTGTTATGATTTCATGGTGTACACTTGAGCACGGGATACACGCAGGTCTTGGAGGTAGTGAAACGCCTGATCGTATGCGTTTGGTACTGCAAAACGATGACTTCGCATGTTTCCGTGCTGTGGGATCCGCCAAACGAGAATCGTCACGCTCACCATCGTTCCTCTGCACAGCTGAGAGATTGCGTAAGTCTCGACGGCACCTCCTGCCGTGCCAGAGCCTCTAACTGCACATTGGCCTTCACTTCCGCCCTGTCTGCTTCGTGCTCGCAGTGTAGAGCCGAGGTTTAACAATCGAAATCTCTAAGCAAAGTGACCAAATCTACTTTACGTTGCCAAGCAGTGTGTGTATTATATCGCCGTCGCCATCGCCGTCGCCCTGCCTACGGTTCACCTGGATCATGGGTCCCTGCGAGGGGAGAATCTGGGCGAAGAACAAGACCCTTGTAAAGGCCAAAGGTGTGCTCAGGGCGTACAGGGATCTCGATGAGGTCGAGTCGGCGGGACCAATGGCGCAAAAACCCACGCCGACGGACATGAGAGACAGACACGTCACGTCCAGCATGTTCCATCCGTCGAACAAATGCTTACGTGGGTGCTCAGCAAAGGTTCGAACCTCTGTCACGACTTCTCCCTGGTGTGCATTGCGGAAAATGATATTGACGAGGAGAAGAGCGAGGTGAGGCTAATTCGTTCGAAAGAGGGGAGGTCAAACCTACTCGGTAGGTCAGGTTCGCCATACCTGTTACAATCATCTGTACCAGGGCGCACGGAGGTAGCGGCGTGCCTTCATACCTACAGCCAGTACTAACTGCCCTCCCCGACGACCGGGCGTTCGTGTACGTTTTACTGTCACACACTCCAGAAAAATTAGATGCAAACGGACACAGTATTGCGGCGGCTTCAACGTCGAGGGGGCGGGAGCGAGGCTGCTCGCCACATTTCCGAGCTGTCATGCTTGCGATGGTACAGCGCAAAGTTATTATATGCTCCACGCGAAAAGAAGCGAACATCGGCAACAAATACCTAAAAACTCGGAATATCCGAGTGGCGCTTGGCAACAAGTAGAATATGACATACTCACATACGTTTGATAGCATCGGTATTTACGCGCGTACTCGTTGGCGCACGCCAAGACTGACGAACAAAAAAAACAAAGCAGCACTTACACACACGTAGAAAGCGAAGACGATCTCGGCCCAGTCGAACGTATTTTCGTCATCCAAAAGCACGAAGCCCACAAAAAAAAACATCATCCAGAGATATGTGACCAAATCAAGCACCATCCGGAGAGCCGGTACCTGGGCGGAAATTATATTTCGGGTTTGTTGGAGAGAGCGAGGAGGGGCTGGTTAAGAATTTTCTCGCGGAACACGCTGCGAGATAAAATTATCAAATTGAATGAAAAGGGCCCGGATGGTGATATGAGGTACTCTTTAGTACCTCGCCTGCGCCACCTCAGGACTTGACTCACTTTGTAGTAGCTGTCGGGTCGCGACAGGAGTCCGACGACGATGAACAGTGCCCCCGGCAAGTAAGTGAAGCTCGATAGCTTGCCGTTCCCGTAGCCGCTATGCAACGCCATGCTGTCCGCGAGCATGCCATCACCTGAGAAGCCCGCGGGTTACAATGGCGACGATCGTCGTCGGGAGAACATTGAGGAGAGTGACCGTGTACGGGGCCTTACCCTGAGATACACGAACGAGCTGCTGTACTGTAGCTGTATGATTGTGAAGCATACTTGTAGAGTTGGCCTGGCCTTACCCAAGGTGTATTGGACGGCACGTCGGTGGCCTAATCAGACGGGAGAGTTGCATCACGGACATGATCCATTGATTGCCGTGGTTCAAGTCTAACCGACCTACAGAGTAAAGATTGCAGTTATTCATTACTCAGATCTGAATGTCAGCATTTAGCGTGCATCGTGATGTTTGTAGGGACACTGGGTGGGAGGCAAAATGGCATTGGTCGTGTTGCACGTACCACAATAGCGGCACAATCTAATACGAACCGTATAAGGTCTGTCCGGGGTTTGAAAACTCCTTGTCATTGTCCAACACCCCTTCCGTGTCCCTGAAGCCAGGGAGGCCCTTTGTGAACTTCCGCCACATGAAGTCCAGCACCAAGGGGGTCGTGCAGTAGGTATCCATCTGTTGGCGATTTTGGAGAGCCACGTCTAGGGGTCCCAGCGTGCCATTGTGGCCAGAGATGTCGGTTTCAAGATCAAACACCGCAGAGCACGCCTTCATCTGTCCCTCGAAACCCCTCACGGTCTGTGGAAGGTGTTCGAGGACCTCGAGCAGCAACTCGTCCACCGCGGCCTGTGCGTCCAGTGAAAAATTGGTGTATCGGTTAATGTTTCTCGTTGCCTTGAGTGGAAACAACAATTTTCACACGAGATATGTCCAGTCGCGGAACCCCTCGAGCAGTAGCTAACCAGACTAGGTCGGCGGATAGCGATCGCTCAAATTGAATAGGTCTTTACCAACGCCTCACTTTCCGGAAGCAAGAAACCTTACCAGCACGTCACGTACCGCGTCCCCCATGCATTAACTTTTCCCCTTCCAACTGCCTTCGTCAGCCTCTGACGTGCTAACCTAAACAACCTTCCGAACCCCATTAAATGCTCTGCACCAAACCCCTACAACCACCCGCACGAAGTCGTCGAACCTGTATCGTAAGTAGAGAGCGTTTTTCCCCCTCGACGGCTCGTCTTGCGGCCATAGCAAGGACGACGGAGAGGTTCATGCCGGGAACGAACGGGTTTTTCGCCGACGACACGGCCCCCAGCAGACTATTCTGCAGACATAAACAAGAGATATCAGACAGTCGCCATATTAAGGTTTACAGCACCCCGATAAGATCTTGCCACTCTCCCAATGGGTCATACACAATCTATGTTTGAACCATACTCATGTTCCACTGAACTCTGCATTGACGCACTGTACGAGTATGATCCGAACTCGTCGTCATCGTTCAACAAACTATTGAGGAACGATTTAGGGCGTATGGTGGCCACCTTCCTATACAAATCCCCGAGAACATGTTAACCACGTGGAACCGAGGTTGCTCTCAAGCTAGAACATATTCAATGCGGAAACAGTTTTTAATAGTTGTCGCCATGAACGACGCACTTGCTACACGGCGGGCAAGTAAATGCAAGCCGAAACCAACGACGGGCAGTCCGGCCAACCTTCAAGAAGGGAAATGGGACGATGGTCGAAAGTCGGATAAAGTCGAGCGCCCTGGGCTTCGCGCCGTGCTTCAGCAGGTACGAAACCGCTCCGAGAAGCTCGCTGTCGACCTGGTTATCGCATAAGGCGACATGGAAGAACGACAAGCGGAGTCGACGGTACAGGCCGGAATGACTGAGGTGTCCGGCGCCCCGATGGATATCCTCCTAACTACGAATATATGTCGATTGCGCCTGTTCGAGCCCCCCCAATGCATTTCACGACCGAAACAAATAAATGAGCTCTTCTCGCGATACACATGGAGGCACGCATCAACGTTACGAAAGGGGAGGGGGTTTGAGAAGCACGAATGGCAATGGAATTCGATGGGTCATGAAGACGCAGGCAGCGTGATCACCAGCATACGCAAGAAGGTTGAGTACCACCATAGCTTCAGAACCACAAAGCGCTAAGAGGATCAGAGCCAACGTTCGACCAACAAACCGCAGTGACAACAAACACGCCATTTCGGTACGTTTCAGAGGATCGACGCATCCTGTTCACTAGCAACAAACACCGCAGTGACCAAATCAGCCTATTAATAGGATTCAAGCGAAGTTATCGAACGGTGTTCGTAAAAAGCCAGCGGTGCAGGTTAAAGGAAACTACGTGAGTCGCGATTGTTGGAAGCCGTCCAACTCTGTAACCTCGGGAATTGGACACCTCGTTTGCTACCGTGAAAGCATCGGGCGACATACTAAGTGCGTGTGAGAAGTTTCGGTCAACCACGCGTCGAGAACAACACGAGTATACACGCTTCCGGTGGCTCAGGAGAACAGAAGACAATCCGTGCAGTGGCCACCAAGAAGATAGTATGGCATCGTCCGTTGCTCGGGCGCTTCCCATCCAAAATTACCAGGATTGTATGTGGCGTCTAACTGCAGAAAGGATTTACAGCTACACTACACGAAACGTTGGGTTCATAAAGCTGAGCATCGATCAGTCTGTGTCAGTGTATCGTTGACGCTTGTGATTGTTCTTTGCGATTAAAGATCCCTAAATACATGAACTCTTTCCCAGTCTTCATGCGTATTGTTTCATGTAGTAGGACTTTAGTAAGTTGAGGGCCGTAGCCGTCCGACAAGCGGTGATCTCCGGCAGACCTAAGGCCTCGCTTGAGTGCTGCCAATCCTAATACTTTCAACCGCCACAGATAGCTGAATTCGGTTTAAATCACACTAACCTACACAGAGGGGGCGGCGGGGGCGGGAAGAACCCCCTAACGCCCTCTCCTTCCACCCGCCTAACCGTTCAAGGCCGACCAAATTCTCCCTGTTACGTCGTCGTATCGTCAATGTCGGACGCATGCCGCGCATTGGGGCGATTGTTTGCACAATTCCAACGTTTTTCTTTCACCCTCTTTGGTGTTCCGTGGTCGCACGGCACAAGTAGTGTAACATTTTCTCGTTTTGATGCATAATTTCAAAAGACGGCGTCTTAGAGAAATTCCTGCAAGAAACGCTTCGCACAAGGCTATTCGCAGAAGTTTGCGCGAATGTCTAGGTGTGAGTAATATGTGCTTCCGCACGCAAGCACGTGTACGACGCAAACGTAACGTATATATCTCGTAACCCACGACAGTCGGAGCTGGTTGTGTGCGTGCTGGACGGCAAGGTAGTTCCTGAATTTGTGTGAAGGATGAGATGCAAATATATCGATTCATACGTCAAGAACAACCATTCGTTCAATCATTGAAGTCGTTGCCTCTGTATGGCACAAGTCAACCTAGAGGCCTCTTTTCCCTCACCGGCTTGACGAGGTTGGCGCAGCACGTGGCGAGAGCTGCGCTGTACACGTCCGACATCTTGGTTGTCCCATCCGGTTGGGGAAACGATGTACCGTCGAAAGGTCCCGAAAGGATAATTAGGAGACGACTGCAGCAGGTTGAAGCAGTCGATCAACTATTGTTTGATTGTTTGTTCGGATAAAGAAGATGCACGCTCACGCGCCGTCATAACCATACAAGTATTGTTCGAGCGTCTAGCCCATCCTTGTCCCGTCTAACCCGGGAGAATTCAACGTTCGTGTGGTATCTCCTCGACCGCTACACATCACACCACTATTCGTATTTTTCGTACATTCTAACAATCAGATTCGTTCACAAATATCCTTAACAATCCAGTAATGAAAACAACAATTCAGATAGGCGGAGGGACGAACTTGTCGCGAACTCATATTGATTCAAAAGCTCGAGATAGAGGCTGACCATTCGTAGTTTATGTGCAAGCTCTTTTCACACCAAAGCATAATGGTCGGAGAGACAACGAGCAGCAACGCACAAACGGAAATTGAATGCAACACAGAAACTTAGATTGTAAGTAAAATTACAAAACACGTGAAGCCACATTGAACAACACCCCTTATTCCCCCACGCGCCTGAAATCACCATCTGCCCTAGATGGAGCCCTGGGTGATACCACGTGTTTCAAACTGTTACCGTACCGACTTATCGTATCAGTCCACCTCGGAGGGCAACACAATGCAACTTGCTTCGATCGCGCAATGACTTCACAACTATGAGCCCAGGCGAACCGGCATTGTTTACTGATTGAAAGTCCAGTTTGCCTGCACAACCAGCCTAAATACGAAACACCGACCGAAAGCTGACGATTCGCCCAAATCCTACCTCGCTGGCGGAAAAATACCGAACCATTGACGCAGACACGATTCGAATGATCTCTAACACGCCGCTGTTGGCTGCGTAGTGTAGAGCCGTCATTCCGTGGGTATCCTTGGCAGCGACCGTGTTGCGCTTACGTTCGTGTTGTGAAGAGGAAGGTTTGATCGACAAACCGTGCACCCAGTTAGAAACCGACAGTCGGTGCGGACGTGGACGGCGGCGGAGGTATGGGGAGGGAGGGGAGGACACATCTTCGAGACGTTTCTTGCGCATACGTGGATTAGTGCTCGCTCTGACGCCGCAAATAGCTAAAACCTTCGCTCGGGCAGGGGCTGGGGAGATGCCCCGGACAGCCGGGTGCTGCGCGAGATGTTTCCACTACGGGGGGCCATAGTACATAGGAGCAAATACTGTTAGTAAAAATTGGTGAATGTACAGTTTTTTGTGTGTACCGTAGGTCCTATTTACTATGCCCCCCCGTAACAGTATCCACAACATGGACAACGGGGGATCCGTTGTGAGACAACAATAACAACAAACCTGAGTCTCAGCGACTCGTGTCTATGAAGCGATGCCCAGCACGCAACCAGCAGCATTCCCGCGCGTGTCTCCAGTGATACGTGATACGTGATAATTTCTGGTGTTGGTGTCATGTCGCTGGTGATGGTTGCTGTGGCCCTTCCGCGATTGGTTTAATATTGATGTGCTACGTTTTCTCAATGCGGGAAGCAAGACGCTCGGATGTATAGTAGGCGGTTTTGATCGACGGATAGTAGGCTCCTGGGCCATCCCTAAAGTTCACCATGTGCGCTTCTAACTCCAACAATCTCTACGCCCTTTCCACAGTTACCATCAAGACTTATGCGTTGGTCCCTCACACGCGAAATACACGCAACATAACGCCAATCCACACAACCCGCCCCGCCTCATACCACACGACACCATCACACCAGTGGGTTCGAGAGTGGACCGAGCTCCCAGACTTGCCTGCCTTGGCTGGATGGCACGGGTTTAGGACATACAGCGAAAAGGGAAGACTCAATGGAATGATGGAAGGAACGACGACCGGGAAGAGGAAGTAGTCCAACGAAATACGCCACTTTAGACACACTTACGACTGTCTTGGTGCCAGCAAACATAGCCAAGAGAGCCTTCGTGAAAGCCGTCACGGCCTCCAGACTCCCGGTTTCCGCCGCGACCATCAAAACGGACTTGTGACGCGGTCCTGCGCACGACGTCAAGCCGGCGGCCATCTAACGCGAACACACGATGCGCCACACAAAACCAACACGTGACGCAGAAACAGCGGCAATAGCACCAACCGTCAGAAACGGAGAGTACGGAGCGGCTCATGGCTCGCACACACAATGCCATGTAGAGTGTGAGGAAGGAGGCCAATCAAATTTATTATGAGGGCAGGAGACAAAGACGGAAGGACCACTGAAGAAGTCTACCTATGTTGCCGGCGGGGTGGGGTATATGTGGCCCTGCTGGTGCTTTCGTGTGCCCCAGAGACGACAGACAGTCACGGACGTTTAAAAAACGAAAATATCATACCCTGCATTCTCGCCAGACGAAAACGGCCGAAAGGTCAGGCGAAAATGACCGAGGGGCCAGCGCCAACACCATCGCAACTCTCTCCCCTCTGCTCCAGCCCATTGACTCGTCGTGAAATTGATACCAGGTACACAGCAACCATACCCACCCTATCTTTGTTCAGCAGATTAGACATGGCAGCCACAACCACGTCTATCATCGCCCCGCTCCCGCTGCTCGCTGCCGCAGCCACGATGCTCATTTCGGTTGGATCTGGACTAATATCCATCGCAAAAGCGGCGGCTCGCTGACCAACAAAGCCGTACGAAAGATGAGAGGGGGGGGGGGAGGGGACATATTTGATTCTCGCCTAGGAATTTGTACCAGAAACCACCCATTCGTTCGAAACAGAGAACTGGTCCCACTCCGAGTAGAGACAACCTGAACGATTGGTCGCTCATTGCAGTCAAATACCATCCACTTCCTATTTTGAATATTGTAGATATATATTGTACCAGGTATGTGAGTATTGTAACCATCACATATGTCCTAGGATAGCGATAGTTTTAAGCGAACCCCTACGACACACGCCAATGTACCACGCATACCGTCTCGTGGTACCGTACGGTCTTCGCGCCCCGGAGACGCTCCTCACTACTGGTCGACTAAACGCGTATTTCGTCTTGACGTGCGGTGAATACAGGCGGACGGAAATGCTCTGGGGATGTTGCCGCGCGCCTCAACATCATACTTTCTAGTCAGCAATGCCAGGGGGGCATCGCTGGCGCTCGTGGGCACATTGCGTACTTTTGGCAGAAAGAGTAAGCCGGGTAGACACCGATGCGTGGGACGATCGACCGTTGATTTGGCTACTCTAAAGATGGAACGAGGCGAACCAATTGTACTCCGAGAGCAACACTCTCAAATCGCCAGGCCTGGTGCCTTATCGGTTTGGCGTCGATATCCATTCTTTAATACCCCCCCCTTCCCTCCTTGTGTGGGTAACGCTCACCCCACGGGGTCCAATTCGGACCTAGCCTAGTATATATTGTGGTGGTCGTAACAACGATCGCGGCCTTCTCAGGCGTCTTGCCACGCGGAAATCCGGAAGACGGCCGCCAAGGGAAAACGAATACTAACGCAATGCACATTGTGGTTGTGAAAATTGTCGGCGTACCATTGTTTTGTTGGGGATGAATAGACTCTTGGGGCTCGTTTGATGACATGATCGTAGTGCTCACCGTGCCCCTCATCAGCACCCCCTCCTTTGCCGTGTTGAATACCCCCACGTTCCCGCTTTGGGCCGCTTTTTTCAAGAGACAGCGAGCCTCGCCTTGTGAGAGCGCCCCCCAAACCTTGTCCTTGTCGAGACAAAGCGGAATGTATGATACGTAACGAGTGAGAGGAGGCCAGCAATACCACTGTACAGCAGTAGCGCCAATACGTGGTCCGAATGCCTTCGTGAAGGTGAAACCGAGGTGCAACAACAGCAACGTTCCGCGTAGGCACCCCATAATGCGTTTGTGCACAAAAGGTGATTTTCTCACTTTGTTGTGGCTCTATGTTGTTGTGGTTGTTGGTGGTGCTCGTTGGTAGTGGTGGTGGTGGTAGTGGTACTGCAGCTACTGCCGCTGCCTACTGCTGGTGCTGGTGCTGGTGCTGGTGCTGGTGCTGCTGTGAAGTTCAACGGCTGTGATCTCAAATCAACGTCGGTTCGGAGAGGGGCAGTATCGAGACGCGTTCTCTCTCATACATGTTGTCCTATCCTCCTCCACCTAAGTCGCCACGGTCCGAGCGCTTTGAGTGGTTGGCTACCCGGATCTCTCATATTCAGTTATACCGTCTATATTGCAACAGCATGTGCTCAATGTTGATCTATTGCTTCTACTGCTGCCTCGAAATTATTAGAGCTTTGGTATTATTGCACTCAAAATGTCGTCACCACTCACTTTGCCACCCATGAGAATGGGAATGTCCACAAAGACGGCCTCATTGCCTCCCTCGGCTGCCGCCGTCAACAGCGAACACCCGTCCTCCCCCCTGGCGTTGAGAACGTCAGCGATCTGTGCGGAGGTCAGGTCGCACATGCTGCTATAAGGGCGACACGAAATATATGACGTCATGGGTACGTCATACTCGAACAAAATGCGCCGGTAGAGGGACCGAAGACAAGAGTCAAAGAGGGCACCGCGTCGGAATTCACTGGAAGCGTCGACCGACCTCATTAGGCGTCGAAAACATTCGCTACGAAATTTTTCGGACTCTCACCCGCATAACGCAGTATTCTCGCTCTGGTCTCCCTCCTACCGTTCTCTGTCTCACTCGCTTGTTGTAATACTCCGAGACGTTGTGTACCCTAACACTTACGCTGAATGAGACGCCGGGCACTCAACGCCACCACCTCTTCCCCCTAGGTTTGCATGGTCATGGCAGTGGCAGACCTTAATCGCCTGCACCTAGTACCTGCCACTCTTCCAGTACGCGCCGGAGCGATCGAAGAACGGCGTGAAACATCTCAACGTCTCCGCTAAGAGCCGCGAGCATGACGATCGTCTCCAGCTCATGTCTGTCGTTGGTGCGCAAGGCCGACAACTGTTTGGCCGCCTCATGATCTCCGATGAGGCCCACCACTGCCTCCATCGAACTGGAATCACCGCTATCGATCGCCTGGACTAGAGTATTAATATCTACAATAAAGTGAGCAAACGAAAACCAGGGGAGGTGCGCATGGACGCGAGGGTGTATAGGGCGGAACGGGGGGACGGGGCGGGGATAGAGTTGTAGGTATGGAGATGCAAGGGAGGGGCGAGTGTTCAGGCGATTGTTCGTGAATAGTTGAATTTGGCAAGAAATACTCGTTTCCAATAGTAAAAACCGGGTTCGACGATCTACCTTGGCCGGCGCTGGGAATAAATACCATCACTAGAGCGAGGCGTGAGGCGTGGAGGCAATTCCGACACTGAGTCCTTTCTGTCTGGGTTGGCCGAGAGTGTCGAGGATGGGGTATTTTTGTCGATAGGACGCTACGTCGGTATTGACCTATGCCCCGGACAGATCAGTCCATATATATACAAGACAACTAATCGCAAAGCCAGCTGCCCTGCGGCCGAGCCAACTCCCACCTAGCACACACCCAGCATGAGAAGAATCTGTACTCCGCATAAGGGGAATGATCGAATCACGTACCTGGTAGTGATTATAGTAAGGCACCCAGGAGGCAGTTACACAGTGTTCCCATTGCTAGCTCTGGACGTGGCTGCACCGGAAATTGAATCTACTCGTTGACGCAGTCATACATATGTATGTCCACCCCACGAGCGGGTTTGAGAAGGATGCAGCTCACCCTTCACGCGACTCGCCGGACACCTCAGGGCGCTTCGCGCTTGGGGCGAGTAATATCTGCCTGGTCGGTGAAAGTCTGACATGCTCCGTCCCGGGATTGTAGGGATGCGAGGGTGTATGATAATGAACTACGGCCATGCATGAGACTGAGTATATCTATCTTATCGAGTACCCCCTCCCCCTCACACACCTCTCGTGCGATTGTAGCATGTTCGCTTGTCACGATGCATGGAAGGGTCTCACGTCTCATACGCATTCGTTGTGACCACGCGCTCAGACGCTAGACCCAAGCGCGCGTCGTTACAACATATTTCCCCGGCTCGTTTTCCACGTATACGCTCCGTGCTACAGCCCCCCTCACAGGTTCAATTTCCGGACCCCCTCATCTATTTCCGAATAAGGATTGCCGTTCGGAGTCAAAGCGCAATATATGAGTATGGCCGTTCTGATATGTCGAGTTCAACGGGTACTCTGCAGATACAGTGTCAGTCACACATTATTTCCTTACTGGTGTCAGCATTAAGAGCCACCCCTCTTGAGTTGCGCAGTGTGTTCTTATCCGGCGGGAAAATGGCTCCGCGGGGATTTCGTATGTCACGGGAAATGGGCAGGGGGGGTCATCCTGCGCCATTGCGAGAATGCGAATCATCGCCGTATTTCAGTAAGAGACTTTGCGCGTTTCTGCCGAAGCTAGCGGCCACCATTATCGGCTACTCCACAGCATGTGAGTGTCGAACAGTGGGTATATCGAGCATCGTTACAATGTACTCATTAATATATCGAATGGCTGGCGTGGCTCGCGTACGACAGTGATATACGTCAACGAACACACTATGGTCCACAACCTCGAAGGCCGCCTTACGTCGGTGGATGAATCTGAGCAGTTACTGGTATGGGAGGCGGTGGAGCAACGCTGCAGTGCGCTTACCTGGGGGAAGGTAATCCCCCTTATCGTGCATGCTCGTTGCTTCGGTGGAATCTGCTAAACGAAAAAAATGATGGAGAGCACACGTCAAACCCAAACGAATTTGCTCTGACTCCTAAATGCTTCAACTAGACACGAGCACAGAAAATCACTCTGTTCAACTAGACACGAGTACAGAAAATCACTCTGTTCAACTATATCACAACAGCTATCGTGATGCCGTGGAGCAAACCACTTGGCTACCCACAACGTTTGGCGGACAACATCTAATCCGAAAAGAAAAAATATGCCAAGGATAAACTAATCGCGTCCTTAACAAGCCGTCGAAATGGAGGTAGATTGGAGTGGAAGATTTGTCCTGACGGCCTTAGGGGAAGCAGAAGCACTCAGAAACCAAACGACGTGCCCGAAAATATCGTGCTCAGGTCAATTACTTTCCCCCCAACCGGTACCTGTACGACGTTTAACAAGTGATGAAATCGTTGGTAGTACCAACCTAGAGTAGACAGAGTGCGCGAAGAGACCACGACGCCGTTCAAAGAAATATACCCGACATCCCGCCGGCGTCGGCGTCAGGTGTGAATATTGATTTGTGAACCCGCATGTTGGGTCTAGCAGAACGAAGCCAGGTCGTATCACCGCACACATCATACCCGTCGCTCTCTCGTTTTCGTCTGTGTTCACGCCTACCTTTCGATGCCACGGCGATGCGCGTGGTCACCTTGGTGTCGAACCCTGCTTGAACATTTTCCTGCATCACGCGCTTCCAGATTTCGTTTGCTGTCCCCGCACTATTATCCGTATCCGCTTCCTCGTCTTTCTCTCCTGTTGGTGGATACGATTCAGACACGCACAGTCGTCCGAACGCCGTGGAGCTGGTCCCGCCTGCCCCGTCACTGTGCACTGGCCCAAATGTTTCATTCGCCGGGAGACTCGCAGGAGGAACCATTGCCAGGCTTGGGCGTAGACCCACAGAAACGTTCGCAGTACGGTGGCCAACGTGGGCGCCTGCGCCACTGGCCTCGACTTTGCCCAAGTTGATTGCATCGCGACTGTACTTTCTGGTTTTCTCCTTAGCCTCCTCAACCTTCTCCTCCCTCGTATCGACCACGTTAGTATACGAGCTGGTACAAGTCGTCTCGGATATAGTCCCACGTTCACCGCAGACCTCTTCCACCTTCGTTTCTAGAGTTCGCGTCGCTGCTGCCGTAGCTGACGACATCTCTCGTCTCGCTGCGGCCGCCGCCCGTTCGAGACCGGAGGTCGAAATGGGGGTAGAGGTACAGCCTTGTTCCTTCTCTTCTGTGCCGTCTTCAACCATCGCAAAAACTTGCGACGGTCGGGCCTCGTATGTCGCTGGACCTTCTCCTGGCTGTAGCAGCGGCGTTGATGCCACTGGCGGCAGCGGCTCTGACTGGTGCTTGCGTTGCGGCGATTTAAAATCCGAGCTGTGTCCCCGTTGACAACGCTGCTCCGGCGACAGAGATGTTAACGCCGCAGCCCCCCGAACTCCCACTAATGGGTTCTTCTGTACGTCCGTACTTGTCTGCGACCAAGAACACACAAGAGATGATGCTGCCGCCGCCGTCCCCGCGTTGGCTGCTGTTGCTGGCGATTTGGTGGCTATGGCTGTGCTCAACGACGCTAGTGCCACCGGCGAAACAGGTTTGGTCGTCAACTCAGCGGATGACAAGGGTGCCGCCATTTTCTCTCCTAAGGCGTGAGCTAGTGCCACCACCCCTGTTGCGCCGACAAGCCTCTCGGTAGTCTCACCCGCCGTCTCCTGCTTTAGAATCCTCGCATCGTGTGACTGAAACAGCTGCAACGGTGGCCCGGCGCCCGAATTCCCCGTAAACCTTATGGGCTCATTTTGGGGTCGCGAGGTACCTCCGGGGCTTCTAAGGTCGAAGCCCCGTCCAGCAGCACCAAGCTGGGATACAGCCATGCTGGCACTGGAGTACGACGGTGTGATTCTGGGGTTGCGAGAGACGCGGAGGAATTTCCGCGGAGCTCCTATCAGTCGTTGTCCGGAGAACGTTGGCGCAGGACGGCGGCGACAGAGACGCAGGGCGCGAAGGGGAAATCATGGGAAAAGTCAAGAGCGGCAAGGAACAACGTAACTTAGTGGTGATGCTCTTCCACTAAGGAGGCCTGGTTTGCCTTGGTCCTAGCCGTGCCTTCTGCCCGTTCAGAACCTCCTTTTTAGCGTTCTCTACGGTGCCCAGATGAAATTCCAGTGGTAGTGGCTCGAGTTCGCTGGGTATCAATGTGTCCGCGCACTCACGATTTTCAACTGCCCGTCAAACGCATGGCTTTGGACTCGTTTCAATGAATGGGCGTTGTCAGACGCAAAAAGTTACACCTGAAGTGATATACCTGGTGCCTATTCTGAGGGTTGGCGAGGCAAGACTGCCTCAAACTTGCAGTAGACCATGGCGCGTGAATAATATCACGAATCAGAGGCAGGAACTTTAAGTACTGACCAATGAGACAGAGGGCCGGGGAGCTTTTTCCTGAGTGCCATCCCCGTATGTATATATACCAGTTATATAGTGTACGAAGTATACCATATACAAGATGTGTTATGGCGCAGATGACTCTTGGATCTCTCTCGCCGCCGACCGTCTTTCCGCGCGGTTTCTGTACCCGGGTGGCACCACGGATCGGCAGGTATCACCCGCACACTTGAATGCATGCCCTCAGCGTCGGAGGTTCCGTTTATCCTGCCCAGTCGGTGATTCTGAAGCATTTCGTGGCTTATATTATTCCCGTACGACGTCGTTTTGTTGTACCTTTTTCGGGTGCGTAGTCTACGACCGACGCTCGCGTCGGCTACTCTACCAACGCCCATGAAATAGGGGGTTTTGCGGGCGCCCTTAATATAGATGTCTACGATACGGTTTGCCTCCCCCGAAAACGAAGGAGTTGAGGCTTCCTTGAGAACTACGAAAAGGAGGGGTTTAGTATATTGCACTTCGGTGCGATTGATCGAAGCTGTCGTACGGTATCCACAGACGGAGCAAGCGGAGCTATGCAGAGCAGAAGCTGCACAGCAGTCACATCCCGTCAACTACAATAAGTCTTCCGCTGTAAGTGCTTTCAAACTGTTGAACTTATCGAGAGGGTGGTGTCTCTAGTGTGCGGGGGGGTGTTTTGATTGGATCTATGGTCTCGCACGTAATACATCAAGAACTACACAATAAACAAGAGCAGTTATGCCGGAGCGAGTTTAAGTACAGTTGTCACCCACATAGCAGGGGCAGCAGCAGCAGCAGCAGCAGCAGCAGCAGGGGCAGCAGCTGTGCAACAGTTACAATGTATTGTGATTGTGTTGATGCTTGAATGCTGCTGATGATGATGTTGCTGCTTCTTTATGACCCACGGGGGTCTATGCGAAGAAGAATGCATTGCGTAATATAGCAGTACATACATGCAGCAGTCCACATATGCTTCCAGCATACGTACCTACTCCGAGTAGTTTAGTTGATTTGTCGACGGTACTTCGCACTGCGAGAACTTAAAGGTTTTTGCAACACCGACGATCGAACATCTGCGTGTACTGGGTTTATGGGCAGCACCGATGCCGAACGTACTGGCAGTATGACCAGTACGACTACAAGTAGCATAATTCGCCCGAACATCTTGAATACCTGAAGCACTTACTTAGAGAATGAACCATGTCCAATGCAGGTGCTACTGCTGTATACTTCGAGTACTCGCAGTATGAGTAGCATCGACTCCACTCATACTGCTGACAATCTCAGTACCCCCAGGCATCCCTACACACGAAATGATTTTTGCTCCAACGCGCGGTCGAAGCATCACAGATTGCAAATACGAGTGTCGACGATTTTTGCGACCTCACAGCTGAGGCGTCCTTTTCACATTGCGAACGCGAGTGTTTCTGATTTCGACGGCGCTTGTTTTGGGGACACCTTCGTTGCCACCACCTCCCTTCAACGTGGCTGCAGAACCCCCATCACCCACGGATACTACCAGGGCATTGACCGGGAATATTCCTATGGGATTACATACGGTGGTACGGTACATGTTACTTTTACTTTCCGGTGAGAGAGAGGCACAAGTTTTGAAGGGGTTAAACCCAAGACACCCCCTTGTTGCCACCATCTGCAATGAACGTGGCTGCAAAGCCTTTACGGTATTTCTTCGTGCTAATTTCTCCGTCGGGTCCAGCGGGACTTAACCCGCGGCTTTGTGGGAGATTTTTTTTCTCCCGTGATACCGTGATAGCAAAAAGGTGTGAAATCCAGCTCCAGCACGAACGAATATCACGCAGATACTTTTGTCCCGTACCCGCGCCAAATAAAAAGAGGATACCCCGTATTAGCACGAAGACGTCCCGGTAACTTGTTGGTTTCCGAATCCCGTGAATAAAGTGATGTCAAATCCCGCTGACACGTAAAGGCTAATCATAGCGTACGCACGTAAAAAAAACGTCAAGCTCGGGGTGCGACCCTCATGTGTCTCTTGTTTGTTGGTATTAATAATAGTTTGGTTTGCTGAGCGTGTTTTTAAAAAAATGTGTCACGACACGCGTACAACCCGGCTCGACGTTTTCTTTTGTTTTGGGTGCTGACAAGCGGAGTACACTACTGCTGTACCTAATAATACCGTTGATTGTACTTTTTTCCTGTGGCGTTTTCGGCATATTTATATTTCTATTTTGGAATTCCTGGACTTTTTGGAAGGTTCATACCAGGTACGATACTGCTGCTGCTGTATCACAGCTGGTGGTGTCAGCCAGATTGCGGTTCGAGGAAATGATGCGCATCGATTCGTCACTTTCACGACGAAATGGTTGAAAATCCCGGATAGGCGAGGTTTGTTGCTACTCATTGTTGGTCCGACTAAAAGCTAGTGGGGTTTCGATCGTGTCTTGAGAACATTCTGCGTAGAATGCCCCCTACCATTCTGGGACCCTGAGATATATTAACTTCGTTCGACGTAAGAAAACCGTCTACAAGAAGCGTGAACGCAAAGAAGTCCTGGTAGGATGATGCTGCGCCTGCTCTCATTGCGACCCCTTGTGGTGTAGATCGGACACCCATCCATTCATTCTTGTCTCTCCCAATCACGCAGCAGGTGAAGTTGTTGTTGTTGTTGTTTTCTTCACATTAAACCGTTCTTTCTACGCGTCGACATCCAGCACAACCAGTGTCCATGCCGTTACTGTTCAACGTATTTTTCGCTGCTGCGTTGCACGTCGTACTAGTACGCTTTAGCCATGACGAAGCAATCGTAAGGGATTGGGTCCAACTAAGTGATGCTGGAGTAGTCGGGACGAAGGAGCAGGAGCCGTTGGCGTACGTGCGAAGGGCTGTATGGGGCATGTTGTACGCCGATGACGCAGGGATTGTCTCGAAGTCGGCTGAAGGGCTCGCGAAAATGATGACAGTCATCGTGACTGTCTTCGAAGCAGCAGGCTTTACGGTGTCGGAAAAGAAGACAGAGACTATGGTTCTACAAACGCCAGACCAGAAAACCCTCGCACCACCGCTCGTTATTGAAGCAGCAGGCCAGAGGTATAAGCAGACGGCCCAGTTCTTGTACCTAGGCGGCGTTATCCACGAAAATGCTGACCTCTCGCTCGAAATCGACCGACGGATCCGTCTCATGCGAGCATGCCTCAAACGGTTCGGCCCGGAGCTGTATGATAGGACGACCGCCCCCCTTAGCCTGAAAGTCCGAATGCTGAAGGCCGAGGTGATTGAGACCCTGCTCTACGGGTGTGTGACGTGGACCCTCAGAGCGGAACACTTTGCCAAGCTTCGAACGGCTCACCACCAAGTCCTGTTGCGAGTCATTGGCTTCCAACGCCGACTTCGTACTGACCATACCACCCTCTCGTACGCGAAGGCCCTCAAGATGACACGTTGCGAGAGCATCGAAACGACCATCCGCAAACGGCGTCTCTTCTTCGCGGGGGGGGTGGCACGGCAAAGCAAGGATCGATTACCCAGCCGGGTGATGTTCGGGACGATTGCTGGTGGGGAGAACCCGAGACCTGGCGGACAGGTTAAGACTTGGCATAGATGCGTAGTCGAAGACCCTAGGGAGTTCCGCGCCACCGAAGGGTCAACGGAACTTGCTCCCTTGGTGTTTGGAGTTGAGACCGCACTGTGGCCCACTGCTGCAAAAAAGGCGGGGAAGTGGTACCGGGGGATCCTGGAAGCAGCCAAACGGTTCGTGGTGAGGTGGCACGAGGCTGAGGCTGAGCTGAGCAGGCAGCGCCGCGCATCCGCCGTGGGTGGTGTCAAAGGGAATGGGGGGAGGAGGGGCAACAAGAGGAGTAGCAGAAAACCCGACCAAGGGAATGCGCAGAGGGGGGGGAAGAGGAGTAGCAGGGAAACTGCAGTGGACGAAAGTAGGAAGGAGATGGCAGATAGGGTAGCCAGGTACCGGGCAGACTAAGAAGTAGAACATGCCTATACTACTCGTACCACCAACTGGTGCAGCTGGTTCGAACGTGGTCTTCCTTTGTCTTCCTGTTGTTTTTGTTTATTTTTATTTCATTTTATTGTCTTCTTTGCGGTGACCCTATGTGATTTTCATTTCTCTTCCTTCCTCCGATTGATAAGCCTTATTGAAGGAGTCGTGTGGCGTGGGTGGATGACGAGCCTGCTCTGCTTGTTTCGTACTGTCTGACGCCGAGGGGCAGGGCATAGTTGACGAACGCTGGACGATGGTGGCAGACAGGGTAGCAAGGTACCAGGCGGGCCAGCAGGGAGACCCTGGCTGTGCTACTCGTACCATAAACTGCTGCCGCTGCCTGGAGCATGCCTTGTGCTTTGTTTGGTTTGACTGTTATTTTTACCTTGGTTCTTAGTTTTACTCTGTTGACGACTAGTGGTGTTTTCTTCTTTTTCTTTTTTTTTTCCAGCTCGTTCTGTTCAAGTGTCTGCCACGGCCCCTACGTGGGGGTACGATGGTTTGCTGCTATACTGAAGTATATACATATACCAGGTATATTTTTGTTTCTTTTCTCTTTCGAATTGTCTTTGTTTTTGTTTTTGTTTTTTCTCTTTGTTTCGTTTTTGTTTCTCTAGGTCATGGAATGTGTATGTCGTGCCTGTCGTACGCAGTATGATGACATGGCATTGCATTACATACGTGGCAACGTAGTATCTCTGTGGCGTAGCTTTGTGACCACAGAACTTGTATCTCTCTAGGTTTGAAGAATCGGCACGGACACTGGTTGTGCTGGATGTCGACGCGTAGAAAGAACTATTTAATCTGAAGAAAACAACAACAACAACATGCCGATTCTTCAAACCTAGAGAGATACTGTGGTCACAAAGCTACGCCACAGAGTACCGTCGCTGAAATCGTCACCTATCTACCGTTCATTATCTCCTCGGAAGTTCGAAGAAGGCCTTTTCGGTGTGTCGCGTGATGTGTAGTATGTACTGGGGAAAAAAAATACCGATGAGATACCTGATGAATACGAAGTACTGCTGTAACAGCAGCAGTCTCTGTCGGGGAACCTGGAATTGTTTTGTCAGTTAGGGGCAAATAGTTGTTTCTGGGTCCGAAACGCTCTTTTTTGTCAACCCTTTTTACAACAACGCTGTCGAAACAGCAGTACTACAGTAGCAGCAGAGTATTTGGTTTTAGGGGACGCTGGCACCCAAGTGACATGGCATTGCATTACATACGTGGCAACGTAGTATCTCTGTGGCGTAGCTTTGTGACCACAGAACTTGTATCTCTCTAGGTTTGAAGAATCGGCATGGACACTGGTTGTGCTGGATGTCGACGCGTAGAAAGAACGGTTTAATGTGAAGAAAACAACAACAACAACAAGTGTCCCCTGGTTCTCGGGTTTCCGGTCAATCTAATATCTGGATGTTATATCGACACTCGAAAATAAATCATCGTTGCGTTTATAACTTCGGCCGGTTCGTGCTCACCGGAGAGCGACGGTGACTTGTTAGAGGTTAATGGCAGCAGCTTGTGTTGCTCTCGAGATTGATCCCCCGCAGGTCCTCTAACAGAGGCCTACACCTCGACTAAGAAGTGCTCCAGTGGTCAAAATATGTCGAAATTTAGGTGCACAAAATGAGACGAAAAACAACCCCCATCTGCACGTTTGAACTTCACTCTTGCGGACAGCTACTATTACGGGGGACCATTCATAGTAAACAGGACCAAATATTGTTAGCAAAAAGAGGTAAACATATAGGTTTTTATCTATACCGTAGGTCCTAATAACTGTGGACCCCCGTATTACTGTGACAGCTCCTCATTTCACAAGAAACTACAGCCCGCGAAATTGAGGGAAGCTCATTCATGAGGGGGTCTGTGAGGGCGTCGAATGCGCCAGACGGCAGTCATAGTCAGCGAGAAACGACTAACGAAGTAGTAGGTGTTTTCGTGTATTCGAAGATGCGAGCGAGTAGCACGAACAGCTGGCCAAAACGCTAAAAATCTTCATTTCGCTCAAGGGAGAATACAGATGGCCTTCACTAGTAGTTTGCTCTTCACCAGGCGGATGATATTCATTCGTATCTCGTAGAGCGTCGTCGTCGAAGCGAAGATGCTGCTGTTGAGCACAAAACTACGTTCCCATGATGGGTAGTGAGTTATTAGGCCCAAAAAAGTGCTACTACGATTAATAACAAGGGCTAAAAATCTCAGTATTCTCGTATATTTGCGGTAACCAATCTACAACCACGAAATACGGATCTTGTGTGCAAATCCTCGATTCTAATCCCAAGTCGTTTGTATATGTTGCCGAAACGCCTAGTACTAAATATTTTTTCACCAAGCAGAGTGACTTTTAGAAAGTTTTGGGCAGTCCACACTTCTTACTGATGAATATTCGAATTTTTCAGAGCGTCACTTCTCAATTAATACGTAGGGGCGTCCGTGAAAAAGAGAACACGACGCACCACTACTTTATTTAGGAAGTAGTAGGTCGGAATGGAAACCCGTTGTAACCGTTATGATAACACGATGAAATTTGAAAAATGACATTATTTTTTTTTCTTTTTCCTTTTTTTCCCCCTTTTTCTTCACTTGGTTCTAGTGACCCCTTCCAGCGAAAATAAAATCCGTGACGGTTTTTTCCTCACGGTTCTCATTTTTTTATTCCGTGCGCCCTTGCCCACTCGGTTGATGTATTTAATATTTTTGAGAAATATCAGAAAACAAAAAAAACTTGTACGTATCTCAAACAAAAGCCAAAAGAGCCGCGTCGACGTTAGTAGTAAGTGGTTTTTGTTATTTTCATTTCAAATTCGACCAGTTCGTTTACTACCGGAATTTCGCGTTTTTTTATCCTCCACAGAGGAAAAAAAGGTTGAATTTTACGTTTATTCTACAAAATTTGCATACAGTTTTTGTCGCAACATGATTTAGGAATAAATAAGCCCCACCTCGTCAGGCAACTAAACCCTTTTTAGAATTTAGTACCGCAGTTCATTCTTGGGGACAAATCACTTGGAATTAGGCTGGTTTATCCCCAAATCGGGACTGCGGTCGCTTGTCCATTCGTGATATTTTTGTATAGTGTTTGTATTGAATCGATAAACACTATAATTTTCCTCAAACTAACCAAACAACG
The DNA here is from genome assembly GCA_031763025.1 of Macrocystis pyrifera. NCBI lineage: Eukaryota > Phaeophyceae > Laminariales > Laminariaceae > Macrocystis > Macrocystis pyrifera. Next base: position 9,578,912 of record JASSKH010000001.1, read on the forward strand.
TTGTTCGCTGTCGAAGGGACTGCTTAGTGGGCGCCCGCAAATAATCATTCTGTTGAGAAAAATAGCTAGGCTCATATCGGCACAAACAATTAGAATATTGGGTTCAGAAAAACACACGACTCAACAGCAGTGGGACAAACTCTTGATTAAGTCCTATTCATTAGAGTTACCTGCAGATAAAGGTGTGTGAAAAATAAGAGATCGATCCTGGGCACCTAACTAATTGGCGTCCCTCGACACCGGGCGCCCACTCTGCTACATAGCTGGTATTACAATGTGTTTCGTGTTGGACTACAGTAGATTGTAGATGGATGTTTGTTTGTGGTCCGTACAACAGCCGCAATTAAATTTTGGGGGTCGGTCGTGTCCCGTACGTATGGTGCCACACCGCCGTCGTCGGTGCCGAACACAGAGCGCCGTCGAATTACTTCGCATCCGCGTCCAGTACAAACAAACCTCGTCGAGCAATTAGGATGTTATTATTAGAACGCCGTACATAACAAACCTTTTGCCAGAGGCATGTATATACTTCGAGTACATGTACACCTCGTTAACTTTGATTCAGCAAAATACATCACAGGGGCCCACCTGATGCTCCCTCCACCACGAGCTGATCCAGTTGCCGACATTCGGTCGCCCCATCATCAGTGCATTCGACCTCGGCCTCTGATGATGACATTTCGCGAACTACGGCGGCAGTATGTCCTGGCACAGCGCTGGGTGGGACCCCGGTTCAACCCACTGCTCCTACACAACAGCAGCAGCAGTGTCCCAATGAGTACTGGTGGAAACAGAGTTGTGTTGGTGTTGCGTACGCATTCGCTTCGTTCGTATACAACTTGATACTAGGTACCAGGTATGTATATTCGTACGACTGCTGCTGTAGACATTGATATATTAGTTACAGTAATATGATGTTATTGATAGTGTTGTTGTACAAGTAGTATGTACCCTGGAATATATATAAATATATGTGTTGAAACACGCTTTTTCTGACAGTCATGTCATGCTGTATCCGTAGGCATCGCGACGAAACCTGGCAGATCATTGTACACTCAAAAAGAGATTAACACACACCCCGTAGCATCGGACGCACGACGAAGCATCACACGCAAGCTTGCAAAGATGAGTTTCGATAGAATAAAACCCGATTGTAGTTGTTGTGTTGTTCACTTTTTCAAACATATGCTATGAGGGAGTACTTGTGTTGAATATCGTACCGAAACTTTGGACATATCATTCGATAAACGAACAAAGGCATATCGAACCGACAAAAGTTCGATATGTCAAAAGCAGCTTCGATAATTCGATAAACGATGACGATACGATAAAACGATAAAAGGCCGAACGCCTCCGAGGGGGGTAGGGGGCACCACAACTAACAGCAGTATAGCCGGCGTCCCCGGTGGCTTGGTAGGTGGTCCGCGTGCCTATCAAGATCAATTTCGTGGGTTCAAATCTCACCGAGTGCATGCTCGTTGGGAATTTTTCTTGCATAATAAATTGATAAGCGGAAAGCGCGAGAGCGTGAGTTAGCTACATTCGGTGAAAATCGACGAGCAGTGGGAATGCTGAACCCTATGCGCGATAAAAATGAAGGCACGTACCGGGGGGGAGAAGGGACGACACCTGTGACCACGGCTTGTCCAGAAAATCGTCGAGGGTAAAACCTCCACGAGTGGGCTGGAAAGTAAAAGTGATGATAAAAAAAAAAAAAAAACTCTGGTTATCACCAGTACAATATCAGGTCCTGCGTGTAACACCTTCATATTCCCTGGTTGAGATATTAAATACCGACCGGGTGTGTGTAGCTGGTATGTACGCAACAGCAGTTGTCATAAGAAGACGAGCAATAGGAAAGAAATGCTGAGTTAACAGATATATATATGAGCTTCAGCAGTCGTTTCACAGGGATTAAAAATCAGTGGATACCGCGTCCCCTTTGTCGAGTAAGAAATCTAGCCTGTATCCTGCCTGCTATGCTGCTGTATGTTCATTCCGGTAAACCACTCTTCCTCCTGGGTGTTATATTTTCTTTTATGTATGTACCGGTTATGTTTTGTTGTAAATATATATGTTGCGATACACAGCTGGGCTATACCCAGTAGTACATACACAAGCGTAGTATTAATATAAAAAGTAGGAGTACAGCACAATACAGGGGCGATTTCCTTGTGAAAACGAGAAGTACGAGTGGCAGCCTGACATGAACAGGGTACATGAAATACGGATGTCGCTCTTGTATTGAAATTCGAGTTTCATGCACCCATTCTCAGAAAAGAAATCCATCCTAACCCAGGTTTCCTGTCTCTTATCGAGTGTGTTGTACTTTGGTGTATCTACAAAATACAACAAAAACACGATAGGGGGGTGATAGCGGTGCTATCATATGTACCAGGGTATGTGTTACGAAGTACCCGTTGTGGGGTGGAGAGGGAATACCGTTCCAGAGGAAGCCGGAAGGTGGGGAGATCCTCTTAGCATTGGGCAGCTATACCGCACATATCCTTCTGCGCGTTGAAACATGCGCACAGCAGTCAGTACCCGGCCTTCGTAAAATAGTCGCTCGACGCTTTCTTTGGATAATTTGGGGAGGGGGGACTCGACTCTTGCAGCAGCAAAGCAGCTGTCAGGGAAATCGGTGATACAACGGCGGGGAGCCGAGGAGGATAGGAAGAGCGCACACGCTGTCGCCAGGCTAGTACTGCGGTGTTCGCTTTGTGCCGACGACGGTTATGCGTCGGGTAGGAGAGGTGTTCCAGCGAGTGGCGCCAGGGTGAAAGGTCTACAGCGTTGCGACTCTGTCTCGACCAATGGCATGAGGAGGAAAATACAAGGCGAGACAAAAGCTCGGATCAAGTGTCACGCGTCGAGTCTTTTTATATTGCTTGAGGGTGAGCTTTGATTATCTCCTCTAGGTGAATATTATCGATTTGAGAAGGCCTTTGGTCTCGCGTACAGAGCCGATAACGAGGTTCTTCAATCACCCGGTGTTCGGTATACACCACCAAGGGAACTAAAGGAAACCAAAGCCAAGTGATCTGCGATACCCGTCCTATCGACGCCCGGCTTCCTTGTCCGTCGTGGCCGTCCTCGTGTCTGGTGCTTCTCTCATTGTTCACTCTTGCAGCTTGCAATTACCGCATTGCATTGATTCACTTTCTGCCTGACCCGACCTTCCCTCCACCAGGGCACTTATCGATCTCTTGGACAACAGGTGAGCGGGCCTCAGGGATCTAGCGAGCGCAGATCCTTGACTGAGTCTGAGAGCTGTACAGTGCTGTATCATGGGGATCCCAGGCTGGTCGAAGAGCATTGCAGAAGATTGGAGTGTTTTGCAAAACTGTGGAAGGATGTCATCGTGCTCTGGAATCATCTTAAGTTCGATTATGCATAATATTTTGGGCAATGCTATTTGCGACACCGGTGTCCATGCAACCATCATCACCCACCAATGTGGCTGTTTAATTGCCCTTGAACAGCCGTGTAAAAGCGCCTATCTCTCAGGCGTTTACCAACGCCTATCGTTCTGCCGCACAGAATTGAACAAACTTTCGAAACGCTGTGCACAGTATTTGTCGGATTAGTTAACGTAACGAACACATCCTATAGATGCACAGAGGGCGGCCATACTGCAGCTTGCCTAGCTATGCGTCATGTTCGTTGTACGCGTTCGTTCCGACACATTATCCTGCTTGTTGCTGCACCAACAGCAGTCCACAACAGTATCCGCACTGCTGTAGTATTGACATATACTATTAATATTAACAGTCTAACTTAGGGGACATGCGTAGCACTTAGATTATAAACGGATTCCCGATGTTTATCTCTAACGGTTGTGAAACATACAACAGAAACCCCCGGCGGACTGCATGAGTTCAATGTAAGCGGCAGAGGGGTTAGCCGCCTTGTTCATGGTGACGAAGAAATCGGTATGTGCAACGCGTGTAGAAGGTCGTGGAGTTCGTAGGCTGCTTGGAAGGTGTCCTTCGATGCCCTGCAGTATTGTGTAGAGTTTCCACCGTGCTGTTGTATGCTGTCACTGGTGCGCGGGTTGAAGGTTTTTCCATAAGTTTAGGCAGAATGTTTGCGGAGAGAAGCCCAACCATTATGGAAGACTCACCAACATCCCGCAACTCCAGCAGATTGTTCGCACTTTACCTGCCCCACTCAAATCATGCGTAGTCTCCTCGTCCAGCCACGCAGTCAATTCCCGATTATTTTGGATGCCCTGGTCGGCGAGGCAGTCTGATGGGTTATGTATCGTTTTCGCACTCCTAGCCTATCGTGTTTGTGTGTTTACTTTGTTGTATGTAGCACAGCAGCAGCAGTAGTAGAAGAGCCACGTTGAATATTCTGACCGTGTACTACTAGGATACCCCATATCTCCTCGAGTACTGGCCCGTTTTGGCTACACGATAGCTTCAATGGTAGCCCTACACCGTGCAGAGACTCTAATTGTAGTGCGTTGCCGACCCGGAGCGTGTGTGGCAACTACGGCGCGGTGTAGCAAATACGGTATTTGCGACACGCGTGTCGCGAATACGGCTCATTTTTATTTTCGACAGGAGCCAGAAGATTCTGCGGGATATGTACCAGAATACCCCATATCTCCTCGAGTACTAGCCCGTTATGGCTACATGATGGCCGCAATGGTAGCCCTACACCATGCTGAGACTCTACTGGTAGCGCTTTGCCGATCCGGAGCGTGTGCAGCAACTACGGCGCGGTGTTGCAAGTACGGTATTTGCGACACGCGTGTCGCGAATACGGCTCATTTTTATTTGCGACAGGAGCCAGAAGATTCTGCGGGATATGTACCAGGATACCCCACATCTCCTCGAGTACTAGCCCGTTATGGCTACATGATGGCCGCAATGGTAGCCCTACACCATGCTGAGACTCTACTGGTAGTACTTTGCCGATCCCGAGCGTGTGCGGCAACCACGTCGCGGTGTCGCAAATACGGTATTTGCGACACGCGTGTCGCAAATAGGGCTTGTTTGCGACACCGATCTGAACGTTTTGCGGGTGCACCAGGATGCCAGATATCTCCTCAAGTCATGTCCCGTTTCGGCCATGCGATAGCTTCAATGATGGCCCTGCACCATGCCAACACATCCCTGGCGGTGTGGAGCGAATCTGAGGTATGTGCCGCCCACGTGACGCGGTGTCGTTAATAAGCCGCTTATTTGCGACACCGTGTCGCAAATAAGAAACTACGACACCGGTGTCGCAAATAGCATTACCCTAATATTTTATAGTATTCCTGCTACATCTGTACATTCACACGTTTTGGTTCTTGCCTACCTGGTGCGATGATCATACATGCAATGCTGTCATATATGCACGCGGCCAATGGTGCTTCGCCAGTTTGTTTCGTACTGATTTGATTTTTTGTTCCGGTCAACGCATGCAGGCATACTCGTTGCTCGTGCTGCGCTTGCTTGTTGCTTGTGCTCGTCTGTTCGTTTATAGTTCTTGATCGCACACATGCATGTTCGTTAGTAAATGACTGCATGCACATACTGTCTTCGAAACCAAATGCTAACGACATGTTTGGATACAAAGGAAGATGCCGTACGTACTACTACTCCCATAATCTCGTGTACCGCTTGCTCGGTTTGGAGATACCGGCAATTAACAATGCTATACGCCGTACGGGCATGCATAACTGTACTGAACGATGAACCCGTCGACAAAACTGTGACTGTGATATTTTAGGGCGGCAATCATGGAAATTACTAGAGAACCACGTGCAGTTTGGTAACATGCATTCTTGCTGCGATGATAAGACTGCATCAGTAGTAATAGACCAATCGTCGTGCATATGCTGTGCATCTCTAGCGAGACACCGATAGGACGGAAGGAAGCTATGCACACCCAATGGAAAGTTCGATGCACTTTTGACCCTCTTTGATGTCACCAGTTGCACCAATGTCTGTGCTGCATGCCAACTGAGGGTTATCAGTTCCAGCACTTGACGGAAAGGAAGGAAGGAGAAGGAAAATCGGAGCAGATGAACAACGGCTACGCAAGCTCCTGTGAAGCACGAGTCACGCGTGATGAGATAGGTTCAGCTGGACGTGATGATGAGCGTGCACACCAGAGAGCGGGGTGTGTCTTGCTGTGTCCGCAGGGTTCGTGGGGTACGATAGATATATAGATACCTGGTATACGATTAGTGTTGGATATCGTTATGAAAAAAATTATATATCGTTCGATGAAATGCATTTATATATGTATACTATCGAATTGAAAAAAGTTCGGTATTTCGATGCTAGTTTCATTAAATCGATAAACGATATGGGATACGAAAAAAAGAATAAAAGGCCGAACGTTTTCCCAGGGGGATAGGGGACACGGTATCCAACAGCACTACACCCTGGTATACGAGTATAATATCAGGTAATGCGTATGGCACCATGAAATTACTTGGTTGAGATATTAAGTACCAGGGTTGTGTACGTGGTACATTGCAGCAGCACTCTGTACCTAATACGAAAACGAGCACTAAAAAAGCAAGGCTGAGATTAACACGAAAATAAGAAATTCGGGAGTTGCTTTGCCGGAAATAGTGGATAACGCGCCCCCCTTCTCAAGACAGGAAATCATCCTGGCTCAGGTTTCTTATTTGCTATGATGTCTCCTGCCTATGCTGTACGTTGATTCTGGTAAAATACTCCTAGTCTTCGTTGTATTTACCGGCATATATATGTCGAAGACAAGATCGGAGATATATATATCGTAGATCTCGTAACATGCACGCGCGAAGGACACGTCACTCGTTAAGCAATGTCAGATCTCGGGTCACGAGCGGGCTCACGTCCTTGACGGTGTTGACCCGTCCCCGGGAGATAACTGTCGGGAGATGGTTCCGCTGCAAGACTCTGGGGGGGAACTAAGACCTCCCCACCGAGTCAGACGAGGTCTAGCATCTCTTTGCTAAAAATTTGCGGAGAATTATGCTCGGCTTACGTCGGTCGTAACGACTGCTACAAGGCACCCTCGTGTCGCGACCTCACCGCGCTGACATCTACGCGGCTTTTTCCAGGCGACGTCTCCGCGACTACATTCTCCGCGACTACATCGACACGAACGACGAACACAGGGCCTACATTAGTGACCACCGTACTTCTTTGATAAGATACGCTCCGGAGGACGATCCAAAACGCAGCGGACGAGACACGCCTACGGCTGAGGCGGCGTTCGACCCGCGCAGCCAACGCGACAGCAACTTCTTCGAAACTCTTGCGCCCCCTCACCACGAAGGACAAGAGAACAGCAAGCAGGCCGGAGTAGAGGATCCCGAACACACCGACGAGGCGGCGGAAAACCACGCGGGAGGAGCCTGCGCCAGATGTGGCGACGAAGATGAGCCCAGCCGTTTCGACGACGAACAGCCTGCGAAAACCACAACTCCAGCCTCCACTCTCATGGCAGGGCCCGAGTCCCTTCCCCCCTAGCGACCCTGCTCGACTCGAGACGGCGGCGGCGTGCCTGCGACGGTGCATGCTGGACGGAACGACTCCGCCAGCCTCGGTTCTAGAGATGGTCATGCCAGGGAGCACGCGCCCGGTGGAAGGACCCACATCAGTGCTAATCGGAGAGGTGACAGGAGTCTCAACGTTGCCAAAGCAGAATCTCGACGCAGAATTCCAAGGAGCCGCGAAAACCTGTCTGACGCAGCCACCCCGATCCTAGAGCAGTTCTGACAGCAGCAGTAAATCCCCTCTTGACCAATCTAGCCAAAACTCTCACTGGCAGCACATCTTCTGCTGTGCCCCCACCCTCTGACACTAGCTCAATGCAGACAGCGCGTACATCCTTGGCCCCCATCCACCAACGCTAGCTTAATGCAGACAGCACGTACATCCTCTGCTGTACCCGAAGAGACTAAATATTCAACTCCAATTTCGACCCAGCCTTGATCACCAATTTTTCCCATAATCAAGAAAGACCTTCCGTCATCACTGAAACTGGTTGGACCCCCCTCGGAGGGCGTGCATGAAATTACGGCACTCTTGCGCTCTCGCGTCCGCTTACACTTTGCTGAACGTACACCGGAAGAAACTATCGACCACCACGCAGTTACGTACCTCCACCGTCTAGTCAGCGGTGAAGCAGCTACCGCCATGCAACAGCTGCAGGGCCAGACTATTGTGTAGAGAACCAACAAAGAGCTGACAGAACGGAACGCTGATGAGGACGCTCCAGGAATCCTAGCCTCCCGCTCATACCGTGACTGGACCAACGCCTTCACAAATATGTTTAGCCCGGTCAACCGCATCATCTTGCTCGCTCGCACCATCGCTAACCTCAAGCAAGGAAATTGTGAATCTGTCGTCTCTTACGGATTGAGAGTAACCCAAACTTATGCACGGCTCCTTGCCGAAGCCAAACCCCCCGCTTCCCAACAAGTCTCGCCGTACGAACACGCGTGACGTACCTCACCGATGGCTACATTCGAGAATTATACGAGTATAGCTCATTCGCGAAGATCGTTCCCTCAAACACTAAGCCTCTCGTACGCGTGCAAAAAAGGTCGAGACGAACCCCTTACGCGGATCCCCGACAGCGTCTCCGACCACGCACGCATGTGCTCTAATCGGCACATCCCCTGGCCCTGACCGAAAGCTGCTCACTTCGACGGCAAACATCGATAAGGCCAACGAGTCCAAACTTACAACAGCGTGGGGAGGTGGCAACAGGGTCACGTTCGACACGGGAGCCCACGGTCCGGCTGAAAAGCGGGGCAGGTCGGCAAGCACCGACGGTTCGAAAACCCGTAAGGCGAAGGTCACAGCGCGTAAAGAGTTAAATTATTTGATGTGTCGCCACCGCAACTCCCACCCGCGCCCCGAGTGCCGTTTGACCAACGCGCACGAACAAAAGCGTTGGGTAGTCAGTAAGGCTGTTACGTAAAAGGGCCCGCGCCGGTTGCCTCAAACCGGTTCGGGGAGTAGGTTGTCTAGGGCCGTTAAGCTCACGGTGCAAACGATGGCGCAAAGCAACTAGAGTAACCGTGGACAGCGTCGGTAGACCTAGTGGTAATACGAGGTAAACAAGTGGGCGAGAATCGAGCGCCAACGCTCTGGCGAACACCTGTGCAACACCCGTATATGCAGACAACTAGTGGAATACTTTAACAGACTTAGCAAATAAGCAGCAGTTTCTGAGCGATTTGTCAGTACAGCATGGAGTGGGACACACGATAGAAACAACAAGCAGAGTCGAGAAGGGTAGTCTGAGTGAGAAAGTTACGCTTTAACCTTCAGTCGTACCGCAAGCCTTGTATGTTCCTGCTGTGAATTGCAATTTCAAGGAGAACAAGAAAAGTCATCAGGTTTCCTCATCATGCAACCCTAAGCATGGAAAGACACTTTGATGGTTTCCACGCCTCCGCAATGAGTCGGTATCCTAAATACCTCACCACTTTAAACTCGTCGTCGAAACGCGTACGAGCAAACGCCAGAGTCAATAATTATCCTACGCACAATGTCACCATTGCCACAGCAACCGATGTACCGAGCATTTGTGATTTCTTCGTCCAGACATACCCCACGATGAAAAACACTGAAATCTTTGCAGTGCCCGTGGAAGCGATAAACCTCAGCTGTGCTGATGGTTCGCCTCTCAGCGTTTAAGGATACCTTCGCTTTGAACTGACGTTAGGAAATATTACCCTAACAGTTGAAGCACTTGTGTTGTCCTATTTAGAAACAGACATTGTGCTACTCGAGAACTCTGTCATGAACGCCTTCGGCGGCGTCCTCGATTGGAGAATATGGCGGTTATCATTCAAAGTATCTCAAGTATAAAAAAGCATCTCACCGTAGATGAATATTGCGGCACACCTCGAGGACACTGCGACAGCTCGGTGCTCCGTCGTCTCAGTTACTACTGTAGTTTCGAACCCGTACCGGTATTTTTGAACCCAAATGCTGCATCCCCCCTCAGAGTGAGATGACAGTACAAGTAGAGACGGTGAAAGCACCAACCGAGATCACTGCTGCACAAATTAATCCACTTATCGTGTGTACATTACGTCAGTGTGCCGTTGGTCGGCCACTGATAAAACAGCAGACGTCCCAATCGCGCACCCGTCCCATCATGACGTATACGTGAAACGGAATTCATTGCTAGGACATATTGCACCCGTATCAGTAGCCTTGAAGAACACGACAAGTGCTATTCAGACCGACAGCAGGACCATAGAATCTACGCGCAACGAACTCCGTGCAGCACTCACAAAAAACGTTTGAAAAAGACCACGTTCACACCTGTCGAATGCGCACAAGTATGCACAAAATACAGACGCGTTTTTACTGTCACCACAAGAGCTACGTAAATTCACCCAAGCCGAAGCAACGTTTCCGCTCGAACCTGGAACGCGCCCTGTAGACAGAAATCCGCACCGGGCAAACCCAGGCGATCAGCAGGAGACTATCGAAAAGATCGTGAACCAAACGGAAAAGAATGGAATCATTGGACAACGCCCTAGCCCCTGGGGTTCTGCAGTAACTATCCTCGCACAATCAGACGGCACTCCTCGATCCTGCGTAGATTACAGGTCGACAAAAAATATCAATCTGATCAAAGAGTCATGGTTTAAGCCCAACCTAGAAAGTCATCTTGGTGACGCGGTTGGAGGAGCACGCTACATAACGGGGTCCGACTCACAAAATGCATATGTATCATCCAATACTACCACTGCGTAGCAGCCAGCGAACAAGATAAGATGACTTCTAGAAAACATGTTCAAAGCATTGCAAGCAGCCGGCCTCACACTGAAACCACAGAAGGCACAGTTTGGACGCCGAGAGGTTGAACACTTCGGGCGTATACTTGCCGCCGACGGACTTCGGATCGGTGACGATCGCATAAAAGCTGGTTATAATAGTTGACCTGCCGACACCTAAAACTATTAAAGAGCTGGGGTTGGTAATACAGCAGTAGGAACGATCAACTTTCATAAATATGTTTTGTTGCATATGCATAGAATGCGATAGACAACTGAACTATACCTACTACGAGGAACCATAGTAAGTAAGACCAAATACTTTCCGCAAAACTAGGTTAATATATACATTTTTGTGTTGCCGGAGGTCCTATTTACTATGGTCCCCTTTAATAGTATTTACATACATACGTAGTAGTAGGAGTACAGCAGCACAGAATGCCTATGAGAAAAAATGAGTAATAAGAATGGCAGGCTTATATTATCAAGCAAAAATGAAATTCGAGATTAATTACTTGTACTAAATACTGACATGAGTGCATAACGCACCCGTTCTCATTGAAGAAACACATCCTGGGCCAGCTTTCCTGTTTCTTGGTAAGTGTTGTCAGATTTTATTCAAACAGAATGCCCCGTTCACTCTAAAAGTGCGCATGCCAAAGGCCGAGGTGATGGAGAGCCTGCTGTACGGGTGCGTGACGGGGACTCTTGGTGAGGAGCACTTCGCTGAACTCCGAACAGCACACCACAAACTTCTCCTACGGATCAATGGCTTCCAGCGCCGCGACAACGCACTGACCACCTCATGTCGTACGCCAAGGCCCTCAAAAAAGCACAATGCTAGCGCGTTGAGGCGACCATCCGCAAAAGACGCCTCTTCTTTGCGGGGGCCGTACAGCGGGCGACCAATGAGCGGCTGACCCGCCGGGTGATGTTTGAGACGATGGCTGGTGGGGAGAACCCAGGACCAGGCCGACCGGAAAAGACCTGGGCCCAATGTCTAGCAGACGACCTCAGGGTTTTCCAAGCCACCGAGGGGGTCCACCGAAAGCTCCCCTCTGCTGTTCGGAGTAAAAACGGTGTTATAGCCGAGGGCGGCTAAGAAGAGCGGGAAGTGGTACCGGGGGGTCGTCGACGCGGCGGACTGTTTCATGGCGAGGTGGCACAGGGACGAGGTACAGAGGAGCCGGCTACGCCACGCAGCTGAGGACGCCAAGAACGGCGACAACGGGAGGGGGGGAGGGGGGAAGGGCAACCGTACTGATACAGCTGTCGACGAATGCAGAAACGAAATGATAGATCGGGTGGCTAGGTATCGGTGCGACTAGCTCTTATAGACTGTTGCCTGTAGCTCCCTCTCTTTCGTGTCGCTTCATCCGCGCAGCAGATATCTGTCCTTCCTGAGTACGTATGCTATCCATCTGGCAGCCTTTTCCGAAGTCCTGGCGTCGTTTGTATTCAGTTCTTCATTTCAATTTTTTGTCTCATTGTTTGGTGTTGTTGTCTTTTTTCTCATATTTTTTTTGTCCTGCTTGTGTTGTGTTCTCGTACCCGGTACGCTGACATTTCGCTTGCTTGACACTTGAATTTGCGATAATTTTTTATTTTTGGTATCTTCCTCTGTCTCACAGTCTGTGACCGCGGAATCAGTATCTCTCGAGGATATAAGGAATCAGGACGGACACAGGGTGTACTGTTGATTGATCTCTAAAGGTATAGGCGCAGCTGGCGCGGGAACGCGTGGCTGACTCCAGACATGACACGGAACTCCTCCTATATATACATCCGAGCTGTCGAGTGACAGCTCATGCATCGTATGCAGATTATTATTCAACATGACGCGGGAATAAACCTCCCGTTTATCCCCCCGAATATCCGACTAAATATCCCTCTCCTATAATCCTATGTCAATATATGGAACTCCCTAATATTAGATGTAACGTCTCCGTCGTGTTTCTGAGCACAATCAATATCCCCCCTGCTCATTATACACGACCATACTTTAATATCCCCCCAGCTCTGTACACTACAATGTACGACTCCGCTGGGTGGAAACATCTCAATATTATGACCAACTCAAACGAAATTCAGAAACATTATTTCACTCCAGAACCAAAAATCAAACTCTCAATTTCCCAAATACTATCCAAAAAAAATCAAACTCTCAATTTCCAAAATACTATCCAAACTCTCCAACTCAGAAAACATTTTCTATGGACCGCACACGCCCCCAGGCGCTTCATAGTCTCTCTTCAACCTTATCCAAAAAAAATCTCCCTCTATTTCATGAGGAATTAATGCAAATCATATAAAACATCACAGTAGTCATACTCATCAGAATAAAAATTAAGCCAAGAAAATAAATGCCAGAGATCGCAAGGAACCCCGTTCCCTCGGACAAGGGTCTCCCCTTGCCCCCTACTCCCGCCATAGATACACAGATCGCGACGGTAATGCGAGATAGCATACATTCCTTCACTTGAATTTTATTTGACGTGGGGACTACTCGAAAACATCAAAAACTCTCGAAATCCATCACCAGGAACGAAATGGTATCATCCTCGGAATTAGCCAGGGAAAAACGGCAGCATCTTCGGATTTATACGTAGTTCACACAAATCCTTCACTCAAAAATAACATAAAACCTTCCACCTCGGAAAAACCGTGTCAAATATTCATCAGAAAATCCCGGTGGTAACGAAACACCGTGTTGTTGAGCGGCTTTGTCAAGAAGTCTGCATGCTGTTTCTCCGACTCTACATGGGTAATAACAAACTCCCCCTTAAAAATAAGCTCGCGAAAAAAAAATGGTGTCGTACGTCGATGTGCTTCGAATTCGACGTGCACACTGGATTTTGTGCCAGGTGCCTTGCCCCCTCGTTATCCTCGAAAACCGTAATACATCTCTCCCCAAACCCCGGAAAAATAAAACTCCATACATAGCGCATGAACATTGCCTCCTTGATGGTGTCTGCCAGTGCTACATATTCGGCCTCAGTGGTTGAGAGTGTGACGCATTTCTGCGTCCTAGAAAACCAGCACACACACGCCCCAGCGCACATGATGGCCCCACCGGAAACTGACCTCCTGTCAGTGGCTTTGTTGGCATAGTCTGCATCTGCAAACGCTACCAGCTCAAGCCCGCTACCCTTCTGGAACGTAATGCCGAAATCACTCGTAGAAAATACATACTCTAAAATACCGACTGCTGTCTTCCAGTGTACTTCCCTCGGCCTATTCGTGTACCTCGCTACCGCCCTCACCGCGTTCGCAATATCTGATCGTGTTTGGTTCGCAAGCCACATCAAGCACCCCACCAACTCGCGGAAAGGCCAATCACCCACGGGTTCATTCTCGTCAAACTCCTCGAGCTTCACACCAGTCGAAAGCGGGTTATTCCTCCCGGAACTAACACCAAACCTCGCCGCGGTATTTTCAGCGAACGCCTGCTGCGAAATCGTCAAAGTACCAGCATCCCAATCCCTCGTAAAACAACAACCAGCATACCACCGCAACTCGCCCAGATTGTTGATCGGAACAAGGTTGTTCAGGTCGTCACAGAACTGATCGCATCTAGCCTTGAGTCCTACAGCAAAAATATCATCCACATGAACTACCGTTACAATGGAGACAGAGCCCGACTCGACCAACCTCATCACACACGCGTCAGCGGGGCTCTGCTCAAATCCTAGACTCTTCATGTAAGTGAGAAGGTGGTTGTGCCACGACCTCGACGCTTGCTTCAAGCCGTAGAGACTGCGATTCAACCTGACCACCTTACCAGACATTTCGCCGCAGCCGGGAGGTAGTCGCATGAATACATCCTCATCCAAACTCGACTGCACGAACGCCTGCTCAGCATCAAAATGACGCAAATCCAAACCCAACTCGCACGCAATAGCACCCAACAAACGGAAACAAGACGCTGCAGGCGTCGGAGCAAAAGTCTCAAAGAAATCAATACCCTCACGCTGCTTGAAACCTCGTGCCACCAGCCTTGCTTTCGCCCGCACCACGTCACCATGCTCGTTGGACTTCCAGGCGAACACCCACTTCGCCGAGATGACGTTGAGCCCCTCTGGTTGCTACGTCGCTCCAAATGTCCCCGCGTCCGCCAGCCCATGGTACTCCTTGTCCATCGCCTGTCTCCAGATGGCCGAATACTCGTCCGCACACGCTTCAGCATACGAGTTCGGCGTCGAAAGCTCGCTCGCCGGGCGTGTGGAAAGGGAAGGGTTCTCGCGCGGTGGGGCTTGGTGGAAAAGTACATGTCCTATACCTTCCCGCGCTGCCATCAACGACAGCAGCCCATGCCCCATAGCCTCGCGGTTCCGCGCAGTCTCCCCTCTTGTCCGCCCCCTCAGCACATCTCCACCTTCCGGATGTCGCCCAGCTTCCCCCCTGGTCCGATCACCCTGCACACCGCCACCACCCTCCTGGTGTCGTGCGGTTTCCCCCCTAGTCCGCCCTCTCTGCACAGCGCCACCGCTCTCCTGGTGTCGTGCAGTCTCCCCCCTTGTCCGCCCCCTCAGCACATCGCCATCCCCCGGGTCCGGGATATAATAACCCAGTGCCCGGGCAGCACGCTGCGAAAGCTGTGGCTGCGGTGACTGCTGCGGCGGCGACGGCGATGATAACGGCGGCGGCGGCGGCGGCGGCGGCGGCGGTGGCGACGGCGGCGGCGGTGACGGTGGCTGTAGCGGCGGCGGTGACGATGACGGCGGCAGCGACGGCGACGGTGACGGCGATGGCGGTGGCGACGGCGACGGCGGCGGCGGCGGCGGCGGTAGCGGCGTTGGTGACGGCGGTTGCGGCGGCAGCAGTGGAGATGGGGATGGTGGCTCGGGCCATACGTCGGGGCCCCTCAGAGGCTCCGGCGCACCCGGCGGCGGTGGCGACGGCGACGGCGGCGGCGGGGAGCTCTCCTCCTCCGAAGGCAGTAACCCCACAAACGGTTTCCTCGGGTGTTCCCAAGTGACGTCACGAGAGAACGACCTTCGGCCAGACATCAGCAGGATCTTGCTGCAGTCAGCTGCGTGGTGGTTGCCGCCGTTGAGGTAGAAGCAAGCCTCCGCCTTCGGCTCGGTCTTCAGGGTCCTCCTGACGTGGTGGAAGCCCGGCTTCAGAAACGGGAGCAGCCGCGCAAACGGTGGTCTCCCGTAGAATTTTCGGTACGGCGAGTGCATTTCCGGCTTGTCCCTTACCCTCGCCGTCATGTTGATCACATCGCTCGCGTACACGCATGACTCAGCCCAGAGGGGCTGCGTCGCCGGCATCCTTGCATCGCCGAACAGGCGGGTGGCCTCCAGGCGGGACGCCATTGCAAGCTCCAGCGTCATGGCGATCCGTCGCTCGACCACCCCGTCATGCTTCGGAGAATCGACGGGCGTGTACTCGCGGCGGATGCCGTGGTGGTTGAGCAACTCCACGAACTCCGCCTTGGTGAACTCGGTGCCGTTGTCCGAGCGAAGGCACTCCACGATGGACGGCACACCCTTCGCGTTGATGTCGGCCAGGAAACCAGCGAAGACCTTCGGGACGTCGGACTTCCGCTTCGAGAAATACGGCCATCCCAGTCGCGAGTAGTCGTCGACGATCATCATCAAGTATGACGCACCGCCAGCAGACGTAGGCTGTTGTCCCGACAGATCCACGAACAGACGCTCCAGAGGCCTGGTAGAACGGCACTCGGTCGTCCACGGCACCGCCATCCTCCTCACTTTCGCCTCAGAACACCCAGCACACGGAACCAACTCCCCAAAAACCTTAATGTCCATCTGACGTGCCGTCTCACGGAGAGTGTCAGCATGGGAGTGGGCAAGGGCAACGTGAAGGTCGTTAATATCGATCCTCCTCATTTTTCCAGGAGCCAAAACAGCGGCAGCAATCGGGGTCTCTACAATCCGCGTGGCGTCTACGTATGAACCCGCGTCCCTACGTACGAAAGACAGCTGTCCATTCAACGTGTGAGCTCCCTGAGCATCAAGTGTCACCGGGCATTTCAACATTACTGCATGAAGCGAAAATAAATTGAAGCGAACACCGGGTACGTATGCTACGTCCATCAGCCTAACTTGAACGCCACCCTGAAAGCTGTGCATCACAATTGGAATCTGGCCGAAGTACTCTATCTTCAGTGACCTCATGTCACCGACCACCAAACGGCTCTTACCAGGGGGAGGGGGAGTACAGTTTACCATACCAAAAGGGTTGCCAGTCACATGAAAAGTTGCTCCCGAATCCGCTACCCACTCTTCTCTCCCATTAACCCAAAACAAATCATCATTCGCCTTGCCTTGGTGCGCAAACTGCGCGGTGAGGAGATGCGGATCGAACGTAGGCGTAGGGTTGCCGTTGTTCGCTGGGCCAGGGGAGGGGGAAGTGCTGAAGGAGGGTTGCTGTGGCGGGGAAGCTCCAGCCGAGGTATACCCACCACTGCCGTAGGGCGTCTCCTGCAGCCAGCCACCTTGAGGAGAAGCGGCACCCGGGAAAGCGATATTCATTTGCGCGGGAGCTGCCTGGCATTCCGCGGCGTGGTGGCCCGGTCTGCCGCACCGGAAGCAGGGCCCCTTGCGCCTCCATGTGTTGTTCGGTGGGGGACTCCAGCCTGACGGAGTCGCTGCGGGCGGCGGGGGCATCGGCGGCAACGTCCCTGGTAGTGGGTCGGTAGGTACCCAACCCATGGGGGGGACTACTCCACCCGTACCGAAGGGGTCTGGGACTGAGTCATCCCAACGGTACCTGCAGGCCACGGCATCCCAACGCCATTTGGGGCCGGTTATCCCCCCCGACGAAGCTCCTCCCCGGTTGCCACGTTGCTGATGGGGACGGTGCTGCTGCTGCTGTTGAGGACGCTGCTGCTGCCGTTGCTGCTGCTGCTGCTGATATTGCTGCTGCTGCTGCTGATACTGTCGCTGGAGCTGCTGCTGCTGCTGCTGCTGCTGCTGGGGCTGCTGCTGCTGCTGCTGTCGTTGGGGCTGCTGCTGCTGCTGCTGTCCATCCTTGAGCCTCCCACCTCTCCTGTTCCTCCTTCCCTCTCCTGGACCCGCACCTCCGCCACCGGCAGGCTGCGCACCTCCGGCGTACAAGGCATGCTGATCTACCACTCCCTGCACGCCCAACGCCCTAGAAACCATCTCCTTCTCTACCTTGTCGTTAGCATACGCGTCACGGATGATCTCATCGATCTCGGAGCGGGGGATGGAAGGGCGGGAAAGAATGGACTTGCTTTGAATAGTATACAAAGATGAGAGGTTGGTGACAATGTGGCGGTTCACTTCCTCCGTACTCTTACCACATCCTAGCATTGCCAGCTCATCTGCAGCCTTGTCCACCCTTCCTAGGAATAGCAAGGGGTTTTCGTCCTCGGCCATTCGGATTGTATCAAATTCCCTCCTCAATCTATGAGTTGCGGCTATCGTCTTCGGCATATAATAGTCTTCCAACTCCTTCCAAGCACCACGCGGAGACATTGCCTTTTGCATTCTAAACTCAGCCATATCGTATCCTGTCATGGCCTCCATCATCAATCCATACACCAATCTCGCGTCCCTAATCTCCTGGGGGGAATGTCTGGAGGCTAATTCCTCCGGCGAAACCCTCATGTCACCCGCCATAACTGGGTTTGCTGTGCTACTGAGTACATGCAAGCACCCACGCGATGATAGTATGCCAAAAACTTACTACGCCACATGCTAAAGTGGGCCTCTACGTTATCGAACTTCGGGGGTCTCGACTGGGACAAATTTGGGCGGTACAAAGAAGGTAGTGACATGCCTGATCGGGCCTCCAGCCCAGGTGTCGGCACCGTCGACGCTGCTTGTTGTCTTCCAGCAGTTCCTTCTCCTCTCGTCCCCCCACCGGCCCCCCCTTCCTTTCCTGCTCCCTGCGCGTCCCTCTCGGCGCGCAGTCTCTGCTCCTCCATCGTCCTTTCCAGGACCTCTATTTTCTTCTTCATCTCCCCCATGGTCTTTTCACTCTCCACGCTGGCTTCTTGACTGGGCATGTCCTCGAAACTAGGCATGCCGAAGCAGGTTCCCACCTCTCTAGGTTGGCCTTGGCTACGCTTGCCAATAGAAGATCGCCGGACTCACTAGTGTGTTGATTGATCTCTAAAGGTATAGGCGCAGCTGGCGCGGGAACGCGTGGCTGACTCTAGACATGACACGGAACTCCTCCTATATTACATCCGAGCTGTCGAGTGACAGCTCATGCATCGTATGCAGATTATTATTCAACATGACGCGGGAATAAACCTCCCGTTTATCCCCCCGAATATCCGACTAAATATCCCTCTCCTATAATCCTATGTCAATATATGGAACTCCCTAATATTAGATGTAACGTCTCCGTCGTGTTTCTGAGCACAATCAATATGTACTGATGAAGCTGGGTAGAAAGGACGATTTAATGTGAAGACAACAACAACATAATATAACAAAATCGCGATGAGTGAATATTGGTGTCATCGTATGTATGTGTAACAAGATGCGTGGAGTGAAGTGGAGAGGGAATATGGCTATGGAGGGACATGAACTGTGTGGGAAGACCCTCCCACTAATAGATAGTTGGGCAGCTTCACGCTTCACTGGACAACCTTTGGCGCGTTGAAGTCGAAACCCGGAAATTAATTATTAATAGAACAGGGAACTGCTGTCATTTGACTCTTTTTTTATCAATAAATTAATTAATTTGAACGGAGAAAACAGGCTCTTCTTTCTTGCAGCAGCAGGTATCAGGGTGGCAGATACAGGGGGATGGCGGAAACTGCTATTACGGGGGACCATATTATATAGGACCTGTTGTGCACAAAAAAAAACTATATATCGTATTTCGCTCTTTTTACTAACAATATTTGGTCCTATTTACTAGGGTACCCCGTCATACAGGGGAATTGGGAAAGGACGGGTAGAAGTGATTGCAGTAAATATATATTATCAAGGGTATTTACGTTTGTTTGTTTGTTTTTGGTCTAGTTTCGTCAAGTATTCAGGTTTGATTGGTCATTTCTGGAGTCACTAGATTGCGGATTCCCTTTTATATTAATATGTGGATGGTGTGATCGGAAGAGGAACTATACAACACTGACTGCTGTCAGATCATGAGATGGCAAATGGAATAGGAATAAGTGTGTAACAATGTACCCGATGCGCCATATACGTACCACGTACCACGTATATGCAACGGCAGTGCCGACGTTTTACACCAGCACCACCGCAGCAGCTTGTCCATGGAGCAAAAGAGATTGATTTTCGTCCCATGTATGTTTCTACAGTCTACTACTAGTGGTGTCTTATCAGCTATAAATAAACCCTGTGAAGGTAATATAGAGGTATAATAAGCTGTGGTAAGAGACACAGGGACGTCGATGATGGATAGGACACGCTGCTTGTGGTCGCGATCTTCTTATTGCTGCTGATGTGGCACCAGAAAAATTCGCACACACACGCAACTCTTTGTTGGAGCTGTTCGTTGTGAAGCACAAGGAAAGAACGCTATAAATACTTATGTTGATCTACCCGATCTCTTATTATTTATTTTTACCTATTGCACGCACGCGACCACACACAGTAAATAGGACCTACCCTAAAATATATATATATATATTCACTTATTTTTCCTACTAATAGCAATATTCGGTCATATTTACCATCATCATGATCCCCCGCAATAGACAGATAGATGTGCACAAATATTCAAGTGTACAGAACGATTATTTAGTATCAATAGTAGGCAGTTAACGCCGGAGCAACCTTTTCCAGAAAAAAATTAAAAAATGCACACTCCCCCCGGACACAACACGAGCACGGCCGGCCGTGGCTATCCCTAGCAGAGATGGGGGGGGGCGAGCAAAGTGAGGCGCGCACAGGAAAGAGCGCACCGATTGGTACAGACCTCATTGCGAGCTACCTCGTAAAACTCTAAAAAAAAAAACAGATCTAATCCGGAAAACATCTATGTTTCGATCTTTCACACCCGACCTCAATCAACTTGATATATATATAGATATATCTATACGAGCTGGGCCAGCCGAAAAACAGAAAAATCCATCCGAAAGCCGTATCCCGTGAACCACTGCGAATTAGCGCTTGAAATTCGGAGGCACTAACTCCGACACAACAACATTGCATGTCATGTGCCAAAAAATGCACATAAAAACTATGACATGAGTACTGTTTGACTCGATCTCGACGAGATATCGGCCAAAACTCAAAAGTACCAACTTCTCAATACGAAATTAGTCTTACTAAATAAATTTATGTCTGTCCTGATTACGGCGAGAATTACTTGATGCAGGCTTTGTTAGGTAAATACCCTACGAGAAGACGAATATATATAGGTTTCGTTGCCCAGTTCGTCACCCATCAAGAGGTATTGCCGAAGCACAATTTACGTACGTAAAACAAGTTAAGTATATACATACGATAAAGAAAGAAAGTTTGTTTTTTCTGCGATGCCCCGCTCGATCTTGCGACTGACTTTCGATCTATCTGTAAATTGAATCTCGTCTTTGCACATACATACTCAAATACAGAATAATCGGAAAGCGAGCCCATTTTTTCTTCAGACAAGTTACGGTCGCTGTTGTGTTTTTCCGGATCTTTGTATCGGTCATATCGCTCGAACAAAAAAAACCTTGTTGTTGTTGTTGTTGTCTTCACATTGAATCGTCCTTTCTGCCCAGCTTCATCAATACACCCAGTGCCCGTCCTGATTCCTTTTCCTAGAGAGATGCTGATTCCGTGGTCACAGACTATTACGGGAGTCCATGACCTATGGTATACATAAAAACCTATATATTCACCTATTTTTACAAACAGTATTTGGTCCTGTTAACTATGGACCCCCGTAATAGTTAGTGTGAGACAGAGGAAGACCAAAAATGTAACCAATAATAATAATAATCGCAAATTCAAGTGTCAAGCGTGTGAAATGCCAGCGTACCACAACACCACAACAAGCAAGACGAAAAAAACGGAACCAAAAGAAAATAAAACCGGAAACAAAAATTTGAACTGAAACATAATACAAATAAAGCAAGACCTTCAGAAAGGCTGCCAGACGGAAGGCATACTACTGAGGAAGGGCAGATATCTGCTGCGCGGACGAAGCAACAAACACGAAAGAGAGGGAGCTACAGGCAAAAGTCTATAAGAAGAGCTGGTCGAGCCGATACCTAGCCACTCGATGTATCATTTCGTTTCTGCATTCGTCGACAGCGGCTGCTGTATCAGTGCGGCTGCCCTTCCCCCCTCCCGTTTCATTAAACATTTGTGGGCTGGTACACGCGTGTAAACACATTGCATCCAAATAGTAATAGATACCAGGTAGAATTGAGCGGGGCGTGGCCAATCTACCGCTTTCACAGCACCTTGCAAGCTGACTGGCCCAGCTCGTCTGTAATGTTTGCGTGATGGAAACATTAGGTACAATATTGTACTTAATATAGCAAAGTTTTTTAACCCGTGGTAAATGGTATGAAACCATGGTAGCCGTCACCGTGTACGCCGCAGAGAGGCTGGACCTATGCGACATGTCTGACGTGGTAAAGACGATGTGAGGCTTGAGACGCGAATCATCTATGGTCTTCTGTCTCATGTGGACCACGCGACACAAAAAGCAGCGAACTGGGCGGGTGTGTTTTGCGAGCTTTGTGCGTCGGTTTTCGCCTCCATTATCGTTATCGTTATCGACTTTTTTGGGGGTTTTCGGAAAGGTAACGATTTATCGTTATCGTTTTATCAACGTTATTTCGGCCTTATCGTACCGAAACGTTTCTGGTTTCGATATCCATTACTATATAATAGTATTGCGATGAAGCCCAGCCCGATCAGTACCAGGCCAGCAGGTATGTATGTATGTAGGAAACACAACCGTGGGATTGTTTTTTCTCTTTGTTGTGAGGAGGTGTGTGTGTTCTTCAGATTAAACCGTCCTCTCTACCCGTCGACATCCAGCACAACAACCAGTGTTCGTGCCGATTCTTCAATCTTAGAGAGTTACAAGTTATGTGGAAACGAAACTACGCCACAGAGAGATACTACATTGTTCTACAGCAGTAAGCGGAGTTGTTGATTGATCCCTAAAGGTATAGGCGCAGCTGGCACGGGAACGCGTGGCTGACTCCAGACATGACACGGAACTCCTCTTATATCACATCCTCGCTGTAGAGATGACTCGCCTCACATGCAGTAGAGGGTTCCACCTGATGAGTGGCATTGGTGGGCACACATTACCCCGATATCCCAATACCCTACTGCCGGAATCCCTTTCCAGCGTGGAACTCCCCAATCTACCATGGATCTTATATGTCGTGTATCTGAGTACAATCAACATCCCCCCTACTCAATATACACGACCATACTCATATCCCCCCTGCTCCTGTGCATGAGCAATATTCCCCTCAGCTCTGTACATGAAAATGTACGACATCGCAGAGCTGATACATCTCAATAAAAATATCAACTCGAATCAAACTCAGAAAGTCAAAAATCCAATCTGTAACTCAAAAATCAAATTCTTGAATCAACACTCAAATCCTCAAATCAGTATTCAAAGAATCAAATCCCCAGCCTCTCTGTTGCAAACAAATAAAACTTTCGAAATCCAATGCCAGGTAAAACGGCATTCTTCTCGGATTCAGTCAGGTAAAACGGCATTTTCCGCGCAATTGGTCAAAAGATATTCAGTGGAATCTCGTCGACTTAGTACAGTGATCTCCGGGGCCCTCCCCTCGCCAAACGCTACTGGTGTCTACGGGCACACTATCATAATCATTCGTATTGTCTCCAGCGCGCACGCTCGAAAAGATCAACTTACGAATTCGGCGAGACTTCAACTCCCGACCCACTCTAGGGAATTATATAGCACTACCTGCTAGACCACTCAGTCAGTACTGACTTTGAACAAAAGCACAAATTTTCAAGAACCAAAAAAAATCAAACTCTCAGTTTCCGAAATACTACCCAAACCTTCCAAATCAGAAAACATTTCCTATGGACCGCACACGCCCCCAGGCGCTTCATAGTCTCTCTTCAACCTTATCCAAAAATCTCCCTCTATTTCATGAGGAATTAATGCAAATCATATACAATATCACAGTAGTCCTACTCATCAAAAATAAAATTACGCCAAGAAATTAAATGCCAGAGATCGCGAGGAACCCCGTTCCCCCGGACAATAGCCTCCCCTTATCCCCTACTCCCGCCATTGATGCACAGATCGCGACGGTAATGCGAGATAGCATTCATTCCTCCACTTGAATTATATTTGATATTGAAACTACTCGAAAACTCCAATAACTCTCGCGGACTCCAAATCGACCAGAAAAACAACTCCAAAATACAAGCAATGAAAATATTCATCCAGATTCAAAGGCAACCACGTTTCAGTAAGAATCACCTCGATGCCCCGAACACTACTGCTGTTGCCTCCGCCGCGGCTGCCTCTCCGTTCGGTCTCATGGCGTCACCGCAGCTCGGGTCATCCAGCTATTCCTCCTGGGTGAAATCCAACGTCGCCTCCGCAGCACTGGTGCGGACGTAAGTCCTTGCCGGTGGCGCCTCGATCCCTTCTCTTGGGGTACCGCATCCCGAACAGATGATGATGCAGACTCCTCCCCCTGCGCCCACCTTCACTCTCCCTCGACTCCTTCCTCGGGGGCAACGTCCCCCCCATCAACCACCTGCGGGCGTGGTGCTTCAGCAGTCCAGGCGGATTCTGCCAGAACGCTTTCAGCGTCGCTCCTGCGGTCTCCACCTTCCCTCTCGGCTCCTGCCGGCCAAACTCCCTCTTTCATATAATAATATACGTTCGACATTTATGTCGCCAGCGCGCAGCGAACCCACAGGTTCAGGCAGATGCCTGGCTATCCCGGGGTGTTGCAGCAGCGACGGTTACACGGCGGTGGACACGACGGCGGCGGTAATGGTGCTTTCTGCATGCGCTTCACCGTCGCAGCAAAAGTGCAACAATCCTCTGACTGCCGACGTTGCTGACGGTGCTGCTGGAGCTGCTGCTGTCCCTGCAACTACTACTCTCCAGCGCCTTCGCTACCAGTGCCAAGCGATTCTACCAGGTCCGGCTCAAACTTGGCCCCGCTGGGATCGCTGCTGCTCTCCTGGTGCGGCATCTCCTCACTCTTCTCACACACACGTCCTCTCCTCCAGGACCTCGATCTCATCTTCAAAATACACACACACGCTGGCTCCCTCACGAAGCACATCATCTAAAAAGAATAGACATGCTGGAAGCAGGTTCCCACCTCTTTGGGCTGGCCTGGGCTACGCTTTCCAATAGAACATCACCGGTATCCCGCTAGTGTGTTGATTGATCCCTAAAGGTATAGGCGCAGCTGGCACGGGAACGCGTGGCTGACTCCAGACATGACACGGAACTCCTCTTATATTACATCCTCGCTGTAGAGTTGACTCGCCTCACATGCAGTAGAAGGTTCCACCTGACGAGTGGCATTGGTGGGCACACACTACCCCGATATCCCAATACCCTACTGCCGGAATCCCTTTCCAGCGTGGAACTCCCCAATCTACCATGGATCTTATATGTCGTGTATCTGAGTACAATCAACAGGAGTAGACAACGCAACGCTGTTTCATCATACATATTAACATGAACAGCGAGGGACTCCACGATATTTCTTGCGTGCCCACCCCCGGGATAGAACCGCGTGGAAGACACTGAGATCTGCGTGTGCGAACCTGCAGATGGTGATTGCCGCAGAACTGCACGCGTACTTCCAAGAGTACCTCGCCGAAACCGGAGGACTCCTAGCGAATAACGACCAGAGGGGATTCTACAAGCATTTTTTGAAGGGATTTAAAAGCGAGGAACGAGAAGTTCATTATTAGGGACGAGGATGACACGCTGGTTGCAGGATAAGGTTAGATTTCGTGAATTGTACAGCCCCACCGTAACTCTGATCGACAGCCGCCGTAAATCCGCCTGCGCAGGCGAAGTTTCAGAACCTGCCAGCCAAACAAGACACGTAATTTCCAGTGGAAACCCGCACAAATATTTATAAATCACCACGAAGAGAACACAGCGCGCAGTGAACGCACACACCCGCCCGCATACACTAGCTCAGCAGCAGACGAAGCTCGCAAAAGTATCTCGCAAAGCAGGCGGCTCTACGGCGGGCGCGGCTGGTGCTGGTGCTATTTTTTTCTTGGTCGTTTATTGTGCCCAGACGTACTCTCCCACGCAGCTCTCACACTCGAGCCGCCGCAGACAGCATCACAAAAGCAGAAATAGCAGTAGCACGAGCAGGAGATAGAGGAGCGGCACGAGCACCCTCGTTGTTGTAGCCGCCACGGCACAGCAGGCTAGTTGCTCGTTTATAGTGCCCCTGCTACAGCTATAGGTACCTACGTGTAGCGATAAACAAAAGCAAATAGTCATAATCCCGTCATTGCAGGAAAAAAACTATTGGTACTACTATATTAATACTCGTAGAGTACAACGGTATTTGATAGTTTAAAAGCACTGCTGCTGTGTTTTTTTTGGGGGGGGCGCGCTGACACGTAACACTCTGGACGATAATATAAAACCGTTTGGAGTCTAATATCGTAATTAAAGACAGCTATACTTCCAGCCAGGGTAGTACTGCTGCACCAACGAACGTGGTGCTTGCTGCTTTGCTGTGTACGTACAGCAGTACGTTTGCAGCAGTACCAACGAGCAATGCTTTACCAGGCATATGCTCAATCATCAACAGCAAGTCTGTGTCTGGGAGCTCGTGCTGGTGCAGCAGTACCACGCTGGCCGGAATGATGATTGCTTGGTGCGTTCAATTTCGATACTACAGCAGAACAACAGTAGGCTCCAACCACAATTATTAATTTAGTGTCCAGAGTCGTATGTGACCGGCCCTATGCGACGGAGTACCCCCCCCCAAAAAATGTACTGGTACCTGGTGCGATACGGGTAGTGCAGTCAACGTATAAAATTCCGTTATACTTCACGAGTAGCGTCATTCCCTTTAACAACGATATTGTATCCTCTTGCTTCTCTCGCTGAGGTAGGTATCTATAGCTGCAGCAGGTGTACTATAGACGAGAAACTATCCTGCTGTTCCGTAGCAACTACAACGGCGAGGGCGCTCATGTCGCTCCTCCATCCCCTGCTCATGTTGCTGCTGGTGCTTGGTGCTGTGCGGTTGCTCTTGCGTGAGAGCTTTCGTGTGAGAGCACGTTTGTGTACAAAAAAGGACCAGGGTATAATACCACTAGCACCAGCCGCACGTGCCGTAGAGCCTCCACTTCAGGCCACCCGCTCTGCGATTTGCGAGCCTCTTCTACTGCTGAGCTGGTGGGTGTGGGTGTGTGTTCGTTCGCTGGGCGCTGTGTGATCTTCGTTGTGATTTTCAAATATTTTTGCGGGTTTCCACCGGAATTAACGCTTATTTTTCCTGGCAGGTTCTGAAACTTCGCCTGCGCAGGCGGATTTACGGCGGCTGCATTGTGAACGCGCAAACCAGCACTCTTGAACACGATCATCGACCTTTCTTTCCACCGCGACCGCTTAAACTGCCGCTCGGAGATGAAACATACATGGACGAGATGACGGAAGCACATAAGGGCATGCCACATTAGAAAGCCATTGGGCCAGATGGTCTCCTAAAAATCGACCACCCCGCAATCGCCCAGTGCTTTCACGGCATCCTTGTCACTGTTTGGTTACCAGGAGAAGTCCCTCAGCAGTGGAAATATGCGATCATCAATACCCTTCAAAAAAGAAAGAAGGACCGCACTGATAGTAACAACCACTACTACTGTATTAGAAAGGGACTTCGCTTGTTGCCCACGCAGGCAAAGCTTTAAGGTTTGTTGAAAATCGTCGAGTCCCGCCTCAGCAACTACTACTGCGAGACCGAGGGATTGCTGCCGGAGGAACAGCAGTGCAGCTTCCGCCCCACACGATCAACGATTGGTATGTTGTTCGTCGTGCGCTGGTTGCAAGAGCTCGGACAGAGGAAAATCCCCCTGTAAGTGTGCTTTGTCGGTCTGCAGACAACGTACGACTCTGTCGACCGAGAGCTGCTATGGGAGGTACTCACACGCTTTGGCGTACTAACCAAGATGCTGACATTATCCGAAATTTCTACGAAGGAATGCAGGCTCGCGTGCGTGCGGATAATGGTGAGCATTCGGAATGGTTGCATGTCACGTAGGGGCCGCGGCAAGGCTGCGTGCAATCACCGTTACTGCTGTTCAACGTTTAATTCTATGCTGCGCCACACATCGTACTGGTACGCTTCAGCTAAGACGAAGCCACCGTAAGTGATTTTGGTTCAAGTCCGTGATGCTGGAGTAGTCGGAACGTAGGAGCAGGAGCCGTTGACGTGCGTGCGAAGGGCTGTGTGGGGCATGTTGTACCACGATGGCCCAGGAGTTGTCTCGACGTCAGCTGACGGGCTCGCGAAAATGATGACATGTCGTCGTGACACCTGTCTTCCAAGCAGCAGGTCTCACGGAATCGACAACGAAGACAGAGACAATGCTTCCACAAACACTAGACCAGACAACCCTCGCACCACCGCTCGTCGTCGAAGCAGCAGGCAGGCAGAGGTGTAAACAGACAGCCCAGACATTATACCTAGGCGGCATTATCCACGAAAACGCTGACTTCTCGCTCGAAATCGACCGACGCATCCGTCTCATGCGAGCATGCCTCAAACTTTACGGCCCGGAGTTGTATGATAGGACGACCGCCCCCCTCAGCCTGAAAGTCCGAATGCTGAAGGCTGAGGTGATTTTGACCCTGTGCGACGTGGACCCTCAGAGCGGAAAATTTCGCTTAACTTCGAACGACTCATTTAGTCCTTTTGCGAGTCATTGGCTTCCAGCGCCGATTTTGTACTGACCACGCCACCCTCTCGTACGCGAAGGCCCTCAAGATGACACCTTGCGACAGAATTAAAACCAACATCCGTGAACGGCGGCGCTTCTTTGCGGGGGCCGTGGCACGGCAGAGCGAGGAGCGATTCCTTAGTTGAGTAACGTTCGGGACGACGGCTGGTGGGGAGAATCCGAGACCTGGCGGATATTTTAGTAAGACTTGGCATAGATACATAGTCGAAGGCCTTAAAGAGTTCCGAGTCACCGAAGGGTCAACGGAACTTGCCCTCTTAGTGTTTTGCGATGAGGCCGTCCTGTGGTCCACTGCAGCAAACAAGGCGGGAACGTGATACCGCCGTGTCCTCGAAGCAGCCGAACGGTTCATGGTGAGGTGGCACGAGGATGAGGCACAGCTGAGTAGGCAGCGCCGCTCATCCGCCATGGGTGGTGATACAAGAAGCGCTCTCTGTGCAGGGGTCCTTACTTGCCGGCTAGGAGGCAGCTCGATACCAACCTATGCAGCTCGATACCAGCCTATGGTGGTGCTCCGTCCCACTTACCCTCGCGGCGTCCGTGCGCCCATTCTGCGCCTTCTCTCACCACAACCCGCAACTCTACTGCACAGGTATGACCTGCGGCCATGTCGGCTCCCACATGCTGGTGGTAATGCTGCTGGTCCATGCCAGCTTCTGTGCTCGTCTCCATTTCTCGACAGGCCAGGTGTTGTGGTTGTAAGTTGGGTCTCAGAGTGTTTGGACTGAAACTAGTGTGTACATCCGCACTCCTTCCGTCTGAGGTTTGACTTCCTGGAGGCGTCTTTTCCTGGGTATTTCTCATCATCGTCCCCTGATTTTAGGTCGACTGATAGCTCGGCATGGATGCTGTGTTTGCTCCGCATGTCAGCCGCCCTGGCAATCCTTTTTAAGGCAACCCCCCTCGTTCGACCCCCCTGTTGGGTTGGCGTCGGTTGGCAACGACACTGTAAAACTTGCCGCTCACTCCGTGAGCTAGACATCCAGGGTACCGTTTTTTTTTTTGTTTGTTTGTTTTTTTGGCGGTGGCCACAGCTGGTTGTCGAGTGAGATAATTTGTTCGAAGTAAAGAACCTTTACCCTGCACAAGGGGATTGATCGTATCACGTAGTGTTCAAGGTAAGGCACCCAAGAGGCAGTTACATAGTACTCCCATTGCTGTCTCTGGAAGTGGCTACACCGGAAATTAAACTAGCTCATTGAGTCTGTCATCCTTATGCAAGCCCGCCTCACAAGCGGTTCTTAGTAGGATGCAGCTCACCCTTCATGCGACTCGCCGGACACCTCACGGCGCTTCGTGCTTGGTGCAAGCAATGTCTGCCTGGTCGGTGAAAACCCGACATGCTCCGTCCCGGCATTGTAGGGATGCGAGGGTCTATGGTCATACGACTACGGCCATGCATGAGATCGAGTACATCTCTCCTATCGAGTACACCCCCCCTCGTTCGACATCAATCCATTGTCTATCGGGCCTCTCGACGCCTACCTAGCAATACCCTGTTGCACCGAACCGTTGTAACACCCTCCCCAGCTTAGTGGCGATCAGGCCAGCAACTCCGGAAGACGGATGGTGCGTACGCTAGAGCTTTGTACAGGGAAAACCTTGGTCTGTAGTTACTGCATAAGATACCAACCAGGGCTTTATGTACTCCACACTCTAACCGGCACTGACTATCTGTTCTTGTATCGTTTGTATAAGTGCTACTGCCATGGCAACGAGACATTACTCTTTGAACTTGTTCAACTTGTCTGCATCAACCCTTTCGGTTTACCCCTTTTTTCATTTCCGAGACCGTCAGTTCTTCCCAGTCGTTGTCCGGAAACCTAACGCGCTAGTAGGGCGAGCAAAAGTCATAAAGCTGTCCTACCCGGTCTACCTGTTTAACGTCTACCGCGTGGGACTTTCCCATCAGATATAGGGTTAGAGCTTCGCTTCTACTCAGGAGCGTGCATTTCATCGGGCGGGCGGTCGTCTGAGTTTTCTCCGTGTCGGGGGGGTTCAAGTTCCACAGGGCGTGGAAGGTGTCTAGCTGAAAAGGGGTAAAACTGTCCAGGGATTCTGCCTCCGTGACCCAGTCCGAGGAGACTCCGTCCAGTATCTTCCCTGATATTCCCAACGGGCTGTCCCTGCTTTACTCACCCGCTGCCTGCGATGTTTAGGTGTTCACATCGGGGCCGCGGCGACCGAGTATCCTTTGAGCCCCAGCTCAGCACCCCATGCTATTTGTGCGGATTCGTCCTCTGTCGGGTGTCTCAAGCCTCATGAGCGCCTGTAGAAGGGTTTGAGTGATGCTACCGACACCGTACAGGATCGGTCTTTTCTCCCCTCCAAATTTATGACAGGTCTCAGGCCCTTAAATACGACCTTGGTCACGGTCTACGGACCTGTCCATTTTTCTTGTAATAACGTCGGTCCCGAACCTTGTCTGAAAAGCGAGCTGTCGCTCTCCCGGGCCAGGACAAAGTTTCCTTCCGCTACATTTGCACGTGGGGACGACCGTGATATCCTGGCATTGCGGCGCTGACGGGATGCTTCCTTATCTTCGTGGATCTTTCGCAGAGCTTCCGCTACCTCCCGGATGTTATTCCTGCGGGTCTCGATGAAGTTGCTGAGACCGCCTGTGGGCTCTGTGTCGTCCATCTGCGGGGTCAGCATATCGAGGGTTGTGCGAAGGCTACGACCGAACAGAAGCTGGAAAGGAGTCTTGGCGGAGGGTAGCGCCGGGTGGCGTAGTGCGTTTGATCCAACAAGCGACGGTCACGTACTCGTCCCATCTCGTTGGCCAGGCCTTACACTGTTCGGATAGCACGTCTTGCATCCATGCTCCCGCTCTTTCCACACTTCCCTGCCCCCTAGGATGGTCTGCTGGTCCGAACTCTATAGGGACTTTTAACCGTCGACATAGGTGTCCCACTACTGCCGCTGTAAATTCCCCCCCACCGTCAGCGCGAATAAATGAGAGCACCCCAAATGTCAGGCCAGGTCTAAGAGCAAACGTTCTACTCCGTGTGCTTCTTTGGACGGGAATGGGTAAGAGGAATCTAGATGCTCTATCTACAGCGAGCAGTAGGTACTCGTTTCCCGCGTCCGACGTGCTGGAGAATTTCTGCAGGTCTACTTGTAGCACTTCCCATGGGTCTAAGAATCTAGCGGGAAGCATCGCCACCTGTTGGCTACGTGACCTCTTCCTGCGTCTACACCCACACGATAGTACGTACTCTCGTGTGTCTCTACATATGCCTGGCCAGTGAAGCCGGTTCTCTTAGCAACGAGAGGGTTCTTGCGATTCCGGGGTGACCGTGTTGACAGTGTACTCAAGCAAGCATGTCTGCTACAAGGCAACTCGGTACGGCTAGTACAGCTGCTCGCCTTCTCAGTGCTCCGTGCTGTTCGAACTCAAGCCACAGGAGACCCTGGTCGTGTAGACGGTTTCTGTTTATATTTGTATCTGTCAACTCGTTCTGCCCGACGACTTCTCCTTGACTACATAGTACTCGCCTGACTTTGCTCAAGAACGGATCCGCTGCCTGGACCCTGACCTAGTGAGGCACGTCTTGTAGAGCCTGAAGGGCATGCTCTATCACCGTTGTCGCCAGTGGTTCCTTTTGGCGTGTCTACCCCTCCCCCCCTCGCTGAAAGACTGCGCTCAACGGGGTCAGGTATTCGGAGGTTTCCATTGGCGGTGCCGGGTTCTCCGAAATCCGAGAGGAGCCGGGTTCTGACGCCTAGGCGGCCGTCTCGTCTGCTGTCGATGTTCGAAGTTTCAGCGACGAACGCGCAGTGCTCGCAGGGCGAGGGGGATGGGCGGGGGATTCCGGAAATGGATTTAGGCGCACGGCTGGGGTACAAGCGCGGATAGATCGCCATACTAGGAGCCCGGAGCTGCCTGCTTCCATACCTGCAACCCGGTCGTGGAGCGGCAAGGTGGCTAGCTGTGCGCTCAAGATTAGGTCGTCAGATTGTCCGGGATGCTCGTCGAGCACGACTACGGTCCGCGGAATGCCAGCAACATTTGCACTAAGCACGGATGGCACTCATGTATTAGTTGGCTTTTCCCTACTGACAACGTGTCGTTCCCGGATACTCCCCAGGGGCTACCAGTCTCTCTTTGAGAAGTATGAGGGCATTCAACCGTTGCCCGTCTAGTACCGGGCTTCTGGGGTCGACGTAGTCGGTAGGTTTGCTGGATGCTCGTCCGGGAAGGACTCGTCGATCGAATCGCCTGTTGCCCGCGGGAGGGGCAAGCGAGATAGAACGTCTGGTAGTTGGTGTGACGTCCCCGCCCTCCACTTTAAGGCTGTGTTGAATCCCGTTAACCGGAGCACCCACCTGTACAGCTTGGGGTCAAGGTCCCGGCCATGAATCGCCTGCCGGTGTTCCGGGGTTGTGCCGGCTCCAAGGGAGTGTATACAGCAGGTGATATTTTGGAGGAGGAACGGTGTATGGTACTGGTTAACGTCTGACTTCCAGAAGGGGGGGGTATCGCCAGTGTGTTTCTCCGTCTAGGGTCTAGTCTCGACTGCTTGCCGGGCTAACAGTTCGGAGTGCGTCAGCATGGCGAAAAGTAGGGGTAGAAGTGCAAGGGTAAGGGATGTATCGCAGCGTCTATTTGATCACGTAATTTTAGTTGTACCTGGTATGATATATTCGAACAGCAGTTGTAGGTTGTCGTGGGTGGCAAAAATACTAATGTTGTGGAGGCGGCGTATACTGGGCTGGCGCTTTCCTTCGTTTAATATATACTTGTGCATTCCAAAGTGCAGGATGCAAGTCAGCAGATCGGGGGTCGTGTGGTGCGCCGTCGTACTGAATTTCAAAGTAGTAGAGTCACGCCTGAGAGGACTACTGGGGCGATACTTTTCTTCATGCACCGGTATTATACTAAATGCTAGAGTCACGCCTGTGGGGACTGATGGGGGTGAATTTTCTTTTATGGTATCATGTGTCCTTCATGTCACGAGGTGGTTGAAATTGAAAAGGCCATGACACGAGGGGATCACTGGGGCGTTAATTTTCGTTATGTACTGCGCAAAAGGCAAGAGTCACTCCTGAGGATGCAACAGTCACTCCTGAGGGGACTACTGGGGTGTTACTTTTCTTCATGCACTATACAAAATGCAGAGTCACGCCGAAGGGGACTGCGTGGGAGTGGATTTCTTCATGTGATCATGCATCCTTCATGTTACGTGGTTGATGAATTTGACAATGCTACGGTCACGCCTGAGGAAATTCTGGGGCCTCAGTTTTCTTTCTGTAGTATATGAAAAGCGAAAGTCACGCCTGGGGGGGCTATTGAGGGTGTTGCTTTTCCGCATGTTGCTCTATAGCACAGGTTTTCTGCCTGTTATTTTATTCAGGAGGTGAGGCAATGGAGGGGGTGTTGGGTTGGGGGGGGTGCGGGAGCGAGCTTACGAGCATGGCGGTGAGCGGGCGTGCAGGCATGCAGGTCAGCAGATGGGGTGTCGTGCGGTGGCACCGGCTTACTCCATGTCATCGCTCAGCCCCTCGTCCTTCCCATGGTCACGACGCGGTGCACCTCACTTCCTTCCATCCTGCGCTGTGGTGTGGTCTACCTGGTATGGGGTAGTCGTGTATTCATCGCGATTGGTTGAGGAACTGTGCCCTGGCCACGGCTCTTGACCTATATAATATATTTAATATGGTATATTCTAATGTGTCTACCACGCAATCGACGGCAGTAGGCTCAGCGCAAGAAGTGGCACGTGGCAAAAGGCACGGCTCGTTGCCTTCGCAAGACGTCGATCTTGTGGGATGGTTCGATATTCAGTGCGGTTTAGGGTATTTTTTTATTTGCCGTGAAATTGAATCAAAATGTGCCGCAAAATTGAGGCCACGAGGCGTACCGTACAGCACAGTTTTTTTTCCGGCGATGGACTGGGTAAAGTCGAGTGTCTACCACGCAGCCTGTCAACGGCAGTGGGCTCAACGTTCGAAGTTGCGCTTACCTAGACCACGCCAGGGCTCAGCTACGCGTTGCGTACTAAAGGCGTCGATCCTGGGGGATGGTGTGATCTGTGGTTAGGTGGTTTGTTTATATTCTACTTTTACTGTGAATTTTGAATGTACCTGAAGACAAAATTGAGGTCGCCCGTATCGTACAGTACTACTTCATGTGGCGACGGACTCAGCAAAATTCGTGTGTCCACCACGTAACCTGGCAACGGCAGTGGGCTTAACGCTCGAAGGGGCGCTTACCTAGACCACGCCAGGGCTCAGCTACGCGTTGCGTACTCAATACGTTGATCTTGTGGTATTGTGTGATCTATAGTGAGGTTTAATGTAGTGAGGTTTAATGTCTTTTATTTTTACTGTGAATTTTGAATGTACGTTACTGTAAAATCGAGGCCACGTGTACCGTACAGCACTACTTCATGAGGCGACGGACTCGGCAAAATTCGTGTGTCCACCACGTAACCTGGCAACGGCAGTGGGCTTAACGCTCGAAGGGGCGCTTACCTAGACCACGCCAGGGCTCAGCTACGCGTTGCGTACTCAATACGTTGATCTTGTGGTATTGTGTGATCTATAGTGAGGTTTAATGTAGTGAGGTTTAATGTCTTTTATTTTTACTGTGAATTTTGAATGTACGTTACTGTAAAATCGAGGCCACGTGTACCGTACAGCACTACTTCATGAGGCG
Organism: Macrocystis pyrifera; assembly: GCA_031763025.1. Lineage (NCBI taxonomy): Eukaryota > Phaeophyceae > Laminariales > Laminariaceae > Macrocystis > Macrocystis pyrifera. Next base: position 9,614,202 of record JASSKH010000001.1, read on the forward strand.
ACGGACTCGGCAAAATTCGTGTGTCCACCACGTAACCTGGCAACGGCAGTGGGCTTAACGCTCGAAGGGGCGCTTACCTAGACCACGCCAGGGCTCAGCTACGCGTTGCGTACTCAATACGTCGATCTTGTGGTATTGTGTGATCTATAGTGAGGTTTAATGTCTTTTTATTTTTTACTGTGACTTTAAATGTACGTTACTGTAAAATCGAGGCCACGCGTACCGTACAGCACTACTTCATGAGGCGACGGACTCGGCAAAATGCTTGTGTCTACCACGTACCTGTCAACGGCAGTGGCCTCAACGCTCAAAGTGGCGCTTACCTAGACCACGCCAGGGCTCAGCTACGCGTTGCGTACTCAATACGTCGATCTTGTGGTATTGTGTGATCAATAGTGTAGTTTATTGTACCAGGCATTTTATTTTCGCTGTGGCTTCGAATGTACAAATTTGAGGCCACGCGTACCGTACAGCACCACTTCATGAGGCGACGGACTCGGCAAAAGTTCATGCGTCTAACACGCAACCTGTTAACTGCAGTAGGCTTGACGCTAGAGGTGGCGCTTACCTTGACAGAGCAAGGGCTCCGCGTTGCGCTGCGTACTCAAGACGTATATTTCCGCGGTGTAGTGCGATCTACGGTGTGGTCTTATTTGGTTTCTCTACTGAGACTTTTCAAGGTAGACTTGAGGCGATGCGTACTGTACAGCGTTACTAGTAGCCACGGACTCGGCAAATATCATGTGTCTACCACGCAACCTGACAGCAGTGGGCTAAACGCTATCATAGAGGTGGCGTTTACCTTGAAACAAGCAAGGGCTCATCTACGCGTTGGGTACTCAAGTCATGTATTTTATGGTCTATGGTTTGGTTTATACTTCATACTAGTTGTTTGTGTATTTGGAAGGCAGTCGATCTCGACGCTGATAAGCCCGTTGGGTGCTCAAGTATTTTATGGTCTATGGTTTGGTTTACACTTCATACTATTTGTTTGTGTGTTTGTAAGGTAGTCGATCTTAACGCCGCCGAGAAGCCCGTTGAGTACTCAATACATGTATTTTATGGTTTATGGTTTGGTTTATACTCCATACAATTGGTTTGTGTGTTTCGAAGGCAGGCGATCTCGACGCTGGGATACCCCAGGCGCCTCTACTAACCGTTGTTGTAGTTGTTCTCCTCGCCACCATAACATGCATTCTGTGGTCGCCGGGCAGGCTTCAATAACTCTGGAGTAATGAAAGAATACCTCGGTAAAAAATAAAACAAGCAATAGTGCACATGACAACTGAAGCACATCTACAACTCAGCCAAGAAATAAAAAGTGAGGTCCGTGCACCTAAGTATCAGATACAGGCGGTACGCTGTACAAGTCGCCACGGAAACCGAGAAGACCACATACTACGCAGAAAAAGTAGACAGGATGAAAAAATAACTCGACGTCGACAAATCGAAATTACAAACGAAAAAACACACATTCGAAAGGGAAGAAAGAGAAAAAAGGTCAATTCAGGCAACAGAAAGCAAGCAATCAAAAAAGGGAACACACAAGATAATGCGCATGTTTTGGCAGATTGCAGGCTCGCACGTTGCGCGAGGGGTGTAGAACAGAGATGATAACAAAAGGACAACATACGTACTCCGACACGAAGAACACCAATAAAAGCGACAAAAGAGACAACCAGACGAACGTATCCTGCATCAGGTACATACACGAGGTACGCTGTGCAAGTCGCCACAGGAACCGCTTACCGCACAATACGACCCCAGGAAGAAATAGACGGGATGAAAAAAAAAAAAACTCGACGTCGAAAACTCGAAAAAAAAAGTAAGCGATGGTGGCTACCGAGGCTTGGTAACACTGCTGCTGTGAAATGTGTGTGTGCCATCAGGATTTCCCAGCCGTGAGTGCTGGATGTCTGTTAGCGTGCGGGTATCGGCAGCGCAAAGTTCTATTCATAGGAATCCTGTGTGTGCCAGCCGCGTTGTCTGTGGACGGCGGAGAAAAAAAGAACAAAACTACTGCGGTTTGTCACGCAGTCTTCAAGGACCCTGTATCAAACTAAGACCTGTATCCAACTATCTTACGAGTAGAGCGCCCTATCAACCGCTACAAGCGGCGCACAGATCCCGGATTGGACACGATGATACAAGAAGCGTTCTCTGTGCAGGGGTCCTTACTTGCCGGCTAGGAGATACCAACCCATGAAGCTCGATACCAACCCATGGTGGTGCTCCGTCCCACTTACACGCGCGGCCTTCGTGCGCCCATTCTGCGCATCCTCTCACCACAACCCGCATCTCTACTGCACTGGTCTGACCTGCGGCCATGTTGGCTTCCACATGCTGGTTGCAATACTGCTGGTCCATGCCAGCTCCTGTGTTCTTCTCCGTTTCTCGACAGGCCAGGTGTTGAGGTTGTAAGGTGGGTCTCAGAGTGTTTGGACTGCTCTTGCCCAGGGAGAAACTTGTCTGTACATTTGTGACCACGGAACTTGTATCCCTCTAGGATTGGAGAATCGGCACGGACACTGGTTGTGCTGGATGTCGACGGGTGGAAAGAACGGTTTCATGTAAAGAAACAACAAGAACATCGATTCTTCAATCCTAGAGAGATACAAGTTATGTGGTCACAAAGCTACGCCACAGAGATACTACGTTGCGACGTATGCAATGCAAGGCCATGTCATCATGCTGCGTACGACAGGCACGACATACATATTCCATGACCCAGAGAAACGAAACGAGACAGAGAGAAAAACAAACTAAAACAAAGAAGATAATTCGAAAGAGAAAAAATAAACAAGAATATATATATATATCTCTGAGAAACAAACCATCGTGCCCCCTCCCGCAGGGGATCTGGCAGACACTTGAAAAGAACGATCTGAAAAAAAAAGAAGAAAGAAGAAAACACCACTAGTCGTCGTCAACAGAGTAAGACTAAGAACCAAGGGAAAATAACAGGCAAACCAAACAAAGCACAAAGCATCCTCCAGGTAGCGGCAGCAGTTTATGGTACGAGCAGCACAGCCAGGGTCTCCCTGCTGGCCCGCCTGGTACCTTGCTACTCTGTCTGCCACCTCCGGCCAGAGTTCGACAACTATGCCCGGCCCTTCTGAGTCAGACAATACGAAACAAGCAAAGCAGTCTCGGCATCCACCCACGCCACACGACTCCTTCAATATGTAAGGCGTGTAAGTCGGAGAAAGCAAGAGAAATAAATAAAATGAAAATCACATAGGGTAAGCGCAAAAAAAGAGAAAATAAAATGAAATAAAAATAAATCAAAACAAAAGGAAGACAAAGGAAGACCACGTTCGAACCAGCTGCACCAGTTGGTTGTTGGTACGAATAGTATAGGCATGTTCTACTTCCTAGTCTGCCCGGTCCCTTGCGACCCTGTCTGCCATCTCCTTCTTACTTTCGTCCACTGCAGTTTCCCATCTATTCCTGTCCCCCCCCCTCTCAGCATTCCCTTGGTCGGGATTTCTGCTACTCCTCTTGTTGCCCCCCCCTCCCTCCATTCCCTTGGACACCACCTACGGCGGATGCGCGGCGCTGCCTACTCAGCTCAGCCTCAGCCCCGTGCCAGCTCACTATGAACCGTTCGGCTGCTTCGAGGATCCCCCGGTACCACTTCCCCGCATTTTTTGCAGCAGTGGGCCACAGCGCGGTCTCAACCCCAAACACCAAGGGGGCAAGTTCCGTTGACCCTTCGGTGGCTCGGAACTCCCTAAGGCCTTCGACTATGCATCTATGCCAAGTCTTGAACTGTCCGCCAGGTCTCGGGTTCTCCCCATCAGCCATCGTTCCGAACATTACCCGACTGGGTAATTGATCCTTGCTTTGCCGTGGCACCCCCCCCGCGAAGATGAGACGCCGTTTGCGGAAGGTCGTTTCGATGCTCTCGCAACGTGTCATCTTGAGGGCCTTCGCGTACGAGAAGGTGGTGGGGTCGGTACGAAGTCGGCGCTGAAAGCCAATGACTCACAACAGGAGTTGATGGTGAGCCGTTCGTAGCTTGGCAAAGTGCTCCGCTCTGGGGGTTCACGTCACACACCCGTACATCAGGGTCTCAATCACCTCGGCCTTCAGCGTTCGGACCTTCAGGCTAAGGAGGGCGGTCGTCTTATCATACGCCACATAGACTACTGTACGTTGCAACGTATGCAGTAGGCACAGTGGGCATGCAATGCCATGTCATCATACTGCATATGACAGGCACGACATACAAATTCCATGAAATAGAGAAACAAAACGAAACAAAGAGAAAAAAAACAGAAACAAAGAAGACAATCCGAAAGAGAAAAAGAAACAAGAAAAAAAAAATGCAAGAAACAAACCATTGTGCCCCCCCCGCAGGGGATCTGGCAGACAGTTGAAAAGAATGAGCTGGACAAAAAGGAAAAATAAGAAAAACACCACAATAGTCGTCAACAGAGTAAGACCAAGACTAAGAACCAAGGTAAAATAAAAGGCAAACCAACGCACGAAGCATCCTCCAGGTAGCGGCAGCAGTATATTGTTTGTGCTGAATGTCGACGGTTAGAAAGAACGGTTGAATGTGAAGAACAAACACACACTGGATACGACACGCATTCTATGAAACAGAGATAATAACAAAGGGAACAAACTAACAAACAAAAAACAACACACGCATTCTATGAAACAGAGATAATAACAAAGGGAACAAACTAACCAACAAAAAACAACAAAAACACAGAAAGCAAAGAAACGAATGAGGTGGTGCCCACAGTCGAAAGTGCTGTTTTTTCCCTCCTGTATTGTACACCTAGAGCGAAAACAATAGCAGGGGAGCGGGGTAGGATATGTTGCACAGGTTGAGTTGAAAGTCACGTCACACGCGCTAAACAACTCGTGCAGCGCATGCTGTGATTGACATGCTGAACCACCGACATAAAACAAGGGACACGGACCTGACGAGACAGAAAGTATGACATCGCGCAGACGAGTAGGGCTAGCTATCCGTGGGTGTGTTTGGAAAGGCATGGAATCTCAATAATAGTAACTGACTGGATATGCTAAGTTCAGTTAGACTACGAGTACCGTTGGAAGTACTGCGGTGGGCTGTATAATAGGCCGCGCGCCCATGGTCTTACCTGGAGCCGGCAATTAAAATAAATTGGCGCGAAGCGCCAAAAACGAGGGAGCAAAGCAGCCAAAGATTGTTTTCGCCGATAGGCGATTTTTTTTTTTCGTATAGCGGTGGGTACAGGCTTCGTCTGTCTGTAACTAAACAAGTTGCGTTTTTGTAATACTCATTGCGAGAGCTGTACCTGACCGATTTCCACGCACTCGACATCTACAGAAGCGGGCGATCGTAGGCTAACGCGTGGAACTTGTTTCGCTGGACAAATTGTCTCGAGTTGGTCACTGTCGGAGTGCCGCTGTGGTCTTGGTGATGTTTTGGGGGCGGGACTATTTCGTTTATAGTTTGACTTCGTTTTCTGTGAACGCACACGGCCTACGGCATGTAACAGACAATCTCGCTTTCTTTATCTATCTACTGGTGATACTGGCCGACAAGACGAGTACTACAGCTTTTGGGTCTGTTTACACTTGTCCGCAACACAAATGCTGGGTGCGTTTGCCTTGATGTTCTCTCTATTAGATACACTTCTTTCTTCTCGCCTTTCCTCTGGGTGTTTTCAATAGATCAGACGATGTTTTTCTGCAGCGACCGGTTCAGTTTGCCTATGATAATTCCACGAGCACTTACCTACCGTGAGTAAGCAGCTAGCCTGGCCGGGTGAAGTAAATGAGTATTAAGTACGTGCAGGTGGAAGAACGTGCCCATGGGAAGTCATCACCGGGTTTACAGGTGTGCGCATCGTATCTTCTCTTGCACCTAAATCGAGTAGGTTCTCAAACAAAACGTATTTCCATTACGCTCGTGAGTCCTCGTTGGGGGCAACACGCAGAAACAGTCTTCGTCGCTCACTGCTCCTACAGCGCCCCGAAACATATAAACCAAACAAGTTCTTCGCATATATTTCAAACGCATTCCGCTCTCAGAAGCTGTTCGGAGTGCTCACGTACTTGGTGTATGGATTCATGTGTAACGGTATTTGGGAGTTCCACACAGGAAATATGCGTTTTTCTATCCGCCGCTTTTTCCCTTCTTCTTCTTGTTGTGTGTGTACTTCATGTTCTCCCCCTTTTCTTCCTTGTCTTGTGTTTTCTAAGCGATAATATATATATACCCTGGAGGGGCTTCTACGAACTGACTCAGGCTTGGCCTATCATATCAGTGAGTGCATCGAACACGCTAGCGTCTGTTCCAATTGGACGCACTTGCTGGTTGGGGCTACGCCGGGAGAGCAACTCCCCGTTCGAGGACGAGCGAGAGATTTTCTGTTTTTCGGATGCAGAGGCCAGAGGGTCCTCAACCGAGCAGAGGCACTGGCGACAACGAGGTCGACAGCGCCAGGAGAGCTACAGGAGTGGCGATAACAGCGGCAGCAGAGGCAGTCAGCAACGCCGCGGCAGAGGCCGCGGAAATGGCTAGTAGCGCAGGAGCGCGAAACCCTGTTCCGCCAGAGGGCGGAACTGCTCCGCCAGAGGGCGGAGCAGAAACGAGTAGAAGGAACGAGGCTTCGCGGGAGGACGGAGCCGCAGGCCGCGATGATGAGATCGCCCGCCTGAAACGAGAGATGGCCGAGATGTCGCTCCGGCTGGAGATCAGAGAGGAGGAACGAACGAGGATGGAGAGGCTACAGCAGGGGGCTGGAGGAGGAATGCGCCCACCGGAGCCACATGGTCAGCCAGGCACGTTTCTAGTTGGTTTTGGTAAGCCTTCACCGAAACTTGACGGTAGTAAGGAGGGAAATTATTTTAAATGGTCGAAGCAATTTCTATCATGGGCTGTTACTAACACCTGCGACGATGTTTTGAAGGAAACTAGCGACCCGATAGTCTTGCAGGGCCCAAATAGAAGGAGTCAACAAGACCTCGATTACCGTTTCGGAACGGCAAGGGTAGCCGCTGCTCGCAGGGCATACGAGGGTATCACCAACGCACTGACTAATTCGTCTCTGTTATACAAGATCTATGACATAGGCAGCCCTAGTCTTGCGATGGCCGAGGTACGTCGGCACTACGTCCCAAGCGACGACCTCGACAAGCAGGCATACCAGAGAGAATACATCAATGCTCATATGAAAGAGGGGGAGGACCCCACCCTTTATTTCGAGAGGATGAGCATCATCCGAGAAAAGCTCTCCGAAGTAGGGATTCCAAAAACGGATCAGGAAGCCAACCTCCACCTACTGCAATGCCTGACGTCCGAATACGAGGTGGACAAGAAAATCCTGCAATACGCCCAGAACTTGACCCTCAACATGATCGAGGACCGGGTTCGCATAACGTACCGGGAGTTGGAAGCGAGTAAGAGGAAAATGATCGATGGCTCAGCACAGGTCTTGATAGCCACAGGCGGAGGTGGAGCAGGTGGACAGGGGAGTTTCCCCGGTCCCAGCCCTGGCCACTACACGGGCAGCAGAGGTGGCACGACGAGTGGTGGCGCCACTGGGCACTGGGGGCAGCAACAGCAGCAACAGCAGCAACAGCAGCAACCACACTATCAACATCAGCCACCGCGTCAACACCAACAGCAACACCAGCATGGTCAAGGCTGGGCAGGCCAGGACTGGGGAGGGGCACGCTCGGGGAACAAGAACGGGAAGCCGAAAAAAAATCGGCAGAGGCAGGATTCGCACGCCAGCGGCGGCGGCGGACATCAACCATGGCCGCCATACGCCGGCCGCGGCGGAGGTGGGAACCAGTCGTGGCCGCAGGTACGCGACGCACGTTTCATCGGGCCCGGAGGACACCCACCAGGTACCGACCGAATGTACGACGCCGTCCGGTACCCCCCTAACCTACATCGGCCACAAGGCACCGAGCCGGGAATCCACGCCGCTGACCCCCGCCCAAGATGTTACAGGTGCGGCCGGATAGGCCATTTTTTTGCGAACTGCCGCGCTATCGTGACGTTGGTAGATGACCCGAATCCACCTCGTGGAAGTTTACCAGAGCCACTTCGCGGCGAATACCGCGAATACCGCCCAGTCTACAACACCGCTCCTCCCCACCCCAGACCCCATTCAGCCGCAGTACCAACAGCAGCCACAGCAACAGTCCCACCATCAATCACAGTACCAAGCACAGTATCAACAGCAGCAGCTCCAACAGCAGTCACAGTACCACGAACCTCAACAGCAGCCACATCTTCAGCAACCACCGCATTACCAACGTGAGCAACAGCAGTACTACCAACGTGAGCAGCAGCAGTACTACCAACATTCACAGCAGCAGGCTCAACAGGCGCAGCAGGCCCAGCAGGCGCAACAGGCGCAGAAAGCACAGCAGGCGCAGCAGGCGCAGCAGGCGCAGCAGGCGCAGCAAGCACAGCTGGCGCAGCAGCCACCGCAGCACTACTTGGCTCCTGAAGAGCCATCACATCTACTCACAGCACAGTCTGCTTTGGTCGGTCAGTACGATGTTTTGGGAAGGGGGATAGAGAGTTGGATTGCGGACAACGGGGCGACAACGCACATGACCCCGAACCCGGACCACTTGTATAACAAGCGCCCCCCCCCTCCCCTGAGAACGCCAAAATATTTATCGGTGACGGAACAGAATTAGCAGTGGAGTACGTAGGCAGCGTGGATTTAATTTTTCACAGCACGGAAGACGTACGCGTAACCTTAGAGAGTGTTTCATTTATCCCTAGCCTAAAGGTAAACTTGCTGTCGCTGCACACTGTCCAGGCCAAAGAGACGATCACTCTAGATGCTGCTGGTGTCTACCTAATGGGTGGCCGCTTATTTTTCCACAAAGACAGAGCCGGATCAAGGCTGAACGCCACGCGTCGCCCCCCCCCCCCCCCCCCCCCCCCCCCCCCCCCGCGTACAGGGTACACCAGCTTTGATGGCCTTGTTGCACCCCCCCCCCCCCCCCCCCCCTCCCCCCCATGCGCCGGTGCCTGTGACGTTACAACCGGTGAGGACGCCGGGAGTATCTGCTATGCCGCTGTCGCCGGGGGTGATGGTAGCGGTAGACCCGCCAGTAGCGATGGATGGTACAACGGTTTTGCAACCCCCCCCCCCTCCCCCCCATGCGCCGGTGCCTGTGACGTTACAACCGGTGAGGACGAAGGGAGTATCTGCCATGCCGCTGTCGCCGGGGGTGATGGTAGCGGTAGACCCGCCGGTAGCGATGGATGGTACAACGGTTTTGCAACCCCCCCCCCCCCTCCCCCCCATGCGCCGGTGCCTGTGACGTTGCAACCGGTGAGGACGCCGGGAGTATCTGCTATGCCGCTGTCGCCGGGGGTGATGGTAGCGGTAGACCCGCCGGTAGCGATGGATGGTACAACGGTTTTCCCCCCCCTCCCCCCCATGCGCCGGTGCCTGTGACGTTACAACCGGTGAGGACGCCGGGAGTATCTGCTATGCCGCTGTCGCCGGGGGTGATGGTAGTGATAGACCCCCCGGTAGCGATAGAACCAATGACAGCGGTAGCAACCCCTCACACACACCCTGCGACAGTGCCGAAACGTAGTGAGCCAGCGCCATCGTCAGCTAATCCTCCGGAAGAATGCCTTCCCCCGCTCCCCCCCGCGTTCCGCCCGGCGATTGCTGCTGCCGTACTCGTCCCCGGCACTAGACGTTTCAAGGAGATGGATATCAACGTCTTTCCGGCGCCAACGGAGGTGCCGCCACCGCCGACGCCGACGCCGGGGGTGCCGCCGCCGCCGCCGGGGGTGACGTCACCGTCATCCCCACCGGGGGCCAAGAACCATCACGTCGAGGAAGACGAGGGCTCCCGGGATAACGAGCTCTTCCAACTGGGGCGGACGCGCGCTAAGACACGGGCGATGACGAAGGCGCCGCTTCAAGTGGGGATGCCACCGGTGATGACGCCGGCGCCACCGGAGATGCCGCCGACGCCGGGGGTGATGTCACCGTCATCCCCACCGGGGGCCGAGAACCCTCAGATCGAGGACGACGAGGGTCCCCCGGACAACGAGCTTCTCCAACCGGGGCGGACGCGCGCGAGGACGAGGGCGTACCACCAGGCGTCTACTGGTACATCGCAGCCAGCTGACCACGCACTTTTCAACCAGCGCCCGCCCAACCAACCCGCCCCTGCTCTGCCAACATGTGACGCGGGACAACTCTCGGAACCCGCGACCTACCAGGAGGCGATGCTCTCGCAATACCATGCGAACTGGTCCCATGCAATGGAGACGGAGATTGCCGGACTCGAGGGAGCTGGGACTTTCGGGGATGCTTAGCAGCAAAAGGGAGGGAACGTGGTATCGGCCAAATGGGTGTTCACTTGGAAGGCAGATGAGCATGGTAAGGTAGTGAAGGCGAAAGCGCGACTAGCGGCGAGAGGATTTAGCCAACGCCCCGGAGTTGATTACTACGACACTTTTGCCCCCACCCCCCCGCCGCGTCATGTATCCGTATGATGGCTGCGATAGCCTGCGAGTTACAGTTAGATTTATGCCATTTCGATGTACAACAAGCGTTTGTCCAGGCCGAACTACAGGAACTCGTTTTGATGCGAATGCCACAGGGCTGTGGTGATCTGAGCGGCAAAGTAATGCGCTCGAATCGTAGCCTATACGGCTTGAAACAGGCGTCGAGATCCTGGCATAGACACTTGGTCACCCGCCTGAAGAGTCTTAGTTTTGAACAGAGCCTCGCAGATCCGTGTGTTTTTTCGATTAATCGAGGCGGGGTCTGTTTCCATCATTGCTGTGGTTCACGTCGACGACATTTTTGCGGTAGGCCGTAAGGAGAGATGTGACCGTTTCTGCGAGGACCTGAACCGCGTAGTCCCCATTAATAACCTTGGTGAGCTGCGATGGTATGCCGGTTGCCACTATTCCAGAGACAAGGTCGCTGGTCTACTGACAATTTCGCAAAAATCTTTCGCGGAGAAGACGGTCAAGCAATTTGGCGTGACCACTGGTAGGAACACCCCACTTTCCCCTGATCTTTTCCTGGAGGTGTTTGACGAGGAGGAGCCCACTGGTGACTGGCCGTATCGTGAACTAGTAGGCAGTTTGCTGTGGCTTTCTAACCAGACGAGACCTGATATCTCAAATGCCGTAAGGGCGGTCGCGAGGTATATGCATGCCCCCAAACTCAAACACTGGTTGGCTGCGAGAGGGATTTTGGAGTATCTGAAGGTGACGAGTAGCTACGGTATTACTTTCCAGAGGGGCAGTGGATTAGAGTTGGTGGTTTATGCAGACGCAGCCTATGCCCCCCGAGACACTAGGAGGAAGTCTGTCTCGGGTGCAGCCGTGATGTGTGGGGGGGTGCGGCGATTCAATGGATTTCTAGGACGCAGAAGACTTCCACACTCTCCACGAGTGAAGCAGAATACGTTGCGATGGCAGAGGGTTTCAAGGAGGCTCTTTTTCTAAGGTCAGTGTGGCGTTTCCTGTTGCCTGATTTTGGGGATCCGTGCATCCAGGTTTTTGAGGACAACAAGGGTGCGATCCAAATAGCGCTCAACCCTGTGACGAACTCTAACTCGAAGCACATAGATGTCCGCCACCACTTCCTGCGAGAACTTGTCGAAAAGGGAGAGTTTGAAATAACGCATGTGAGGTCGGCATACGAACATGCGGACTTCTTGACGAAACCCCTTCCGAAAGACGCTTTCCGTTTCCACAGGAACTTCATCATGAACATGAGTTAATTTGTTTGTTTTGTTTTGTTTTGTTTTTGAGTCAATTTTTTATGTCTGAAGAGGCCGATTTTTGTATCTTTCTGTGATTTGAGGGAATTCGAGGAAGTTATCACAAATCTCATGAGATTTGAGAAGATAGTTTATGGATTTTATTGAGCTTGGAGGTCATGATATTTTATTGCTGAGATCTGAAGAGTTATTTTTTGGGCGATTTGACTTCATGCGGTCCTATGATTTGTGATTTAATTTTTTTTGGGGGGGGGGGACGAGGGAGTGAATCCGACATGCCACTATGTACCATTCTGGTTTGAGTTGAGGAGTCGATCGTGATTCATGAGTGGTGCTTTTTATCCCGTTCCGTTGGGGCTGGAAGACTGCTGTACGTAGCAGGAAAACTGAAATATTTGGAACTACTGTATAACATTATTATACTGAATACGTATCTACGTACGTAACTCGAAATTGAAATCTGTAGTATACTACGGCGACCGCACTAAACTGGGGCGTTATTTCAGAGACGAAATTCTGGGTTTTTGTTGCCATTTGACTGGATTTAGTGTGTCCCCTGTAGAGAGGCTATGTCGGATTGGTGTTTGATTCAGATGGAAAGGGAGGACTGCAGTACTATATAAATGATGCAAGGATTCGATTGATTGTTTTCTGAGATTTTGAGGAGTTGCTTTGTGGGCTTTTCTGGGCTTGGCGGGCTTGATCGTTCTGTACAGTCGAGATTTGAGGAGTTGATTTCTGTTTTTTCTCCGATTTATTATTTTTCGGGTTTTGAGCAGCTGTTCTTGTGGTACTATTTTCTGAGATATGAAGATCAAGTTTGTTTCTTTGTGAGATTTGAGACTTTGATATTTGTATTTGTGATATTCTGATTGGAGGCATTGGTGGTCTTGACATATACTTATCTTTGAGTACAATACCTTGGATTTGGATTTTGGGTGATCGTGGTCTATCATCATGGCATGGTACTTTATCATGAGCGATGTGCGGTGATCCCATTCACCAAGCAGCCAAGTAGAGAGCAGAGGGGCTGTTCGGAGTGCTCACGTACTTGGTGTATGGATTCATGTGTAACGGTATTTGGGAGTTCCACACAGGAAATATGCGTGTTTCTATCCGCCGCTTTCTCCCTTCTTCTTCTTGTTGTGTGTGTACTTCATGTTCTCCCCCTTTTCTTCCTTGTCTTGTGTTTTCTAAGCGATAATATATATATACCCTGGAGGGGCTTCTACGAACTGACTCAGGCTTGGCCTATCATATCAGTGAGTGCATCGAACAGAAGCTGTGCACCGCATGTAAGTGTCGGATGTAGTTTTCAAGGACAGCATCTACATTTCTTGCGGAATAAGCAAGACACGTGAACCATACGTTGATGAACAGTATGCCCAACACAAGAATACAACCATCCTCGTAACGTCAACGGAGTAAAAAGGTCCCCTACAAGCGGTGGCAGAATCTATCCCTGAAGCATATCGAGACAAAAAAACCAGTGCACATGCTGCACGCATCGTGCACCACTTAGTTTAATCTGAACAGTATTTTTCGGGCCGCCCGCGCTCCACGTGCGCCATCATCGTGGGCTAGAATTGCAGCCCGCCTGACACATTTCGTCTCGGGCGTATAAACTCGCACTCCCCACTGAATTTCCAATTTTCGTTCGTCTCCTTCGGATGCTTAAAAGTCCCGGGAAAGCTCGTCGGGTGCACAACACTTGATACACCTTCCACCTTCGTGCTGCTTCCAAAAGTGATTATGATGGTCTTTCAATGCTCCTACTGCCATCTCATACCCCCCGGCAAACCCCCGAAAACCTGGATGGCAGTGACGACAGCACAGCTATCCTCTGCACTCCCCCTGATCTCGGGCAGTTTGATGTTCTACATACTATCTGCTCAACCTGAAGGTCATCAGCGATTGAAGCAAAGCCTTTGCCACGAGTGGTACTTGCGGGGCCTCCACTACCGACGAAAGCGCGGCAGTTGGTCTTGACGGGTGCACCTTTTGCGCAAACAGCCTTTGGCGGTTCCCTGGTGTTAGTGTAACCGTGATGCCTGCGTTACCACCTGTGAGACGTCAAAACGTGGGAAGGACGTGTAGTTTAGCTCAAATGCCGCAAGAAAATTACTGGAATTGTACAGGCCCTTACTCGAGCATCCGAAACTTTAAAACACGAAAACGGGTTGGGTTTCACTTGCTGTTTTAACAGTACGCCTCGAGGTGGCCGGCCCTGTTGCTCAAACTGGGGACAACGACGTTCTTTACCGCTTCCATATCCGCGACGACATCGTTCTCGTTCAGTTTCGCACCAGTGCAGCTATCCTCCGGCACGTATGAACATAGCGACACCCGTCTCGTTCCAGTGGTATGTCTACATCGTCTTGGTGCCCGCCCTACTGGCGGAGGGGCTGTTTCACTACCGCGAAGGTTTATGGCAAAGGGTCGCCTCCGCGAAGTCTTCTGCACGGAATATTTGAAAAATAGTTATTCGACCATCCTAAAACATGCAAACTACTGCCGGCGCCGTGGCAAAGTAGGATACTGAATCGCTTGGAAACCTCTAGGCGCATGCACACTCCGGCCGACGGCGGTGGCAGGGGAAACAAGAGTCACGGTACTTATAACACGGCACCCAGTACAACAAAAACTACACCCATATCGCCGGTACTGCTGATTCATATACGGCACGACCTGCCGTACCCTACCTACTGCTTTGGCACTGCACGAAAAGGCACAACGGTAGGCTTATAGCTCACAGAGGTGGTGTGCAGCGTCAGTCACCACGAACAAGTAGGTAGAGGTTGGGGTAAAATCAAACGGCTAATTTACCCTCAAAGCTTGGTACAAGTGCGCAAAAACGGCGACGAAAAGAAGTACCGGTGACTACTATTAATACTTAGTCCCAGTGCTGCTCACCTGAATCGAGATTTCCTCCTTACCCTCTCCATGGAAAACGCCGGCGTTCGCGTTAACACCATTGGGCCCTTGCTCTCCGTCGCCGTTCGGGATTCACCCATCGTGCACGCCTGCCGCCCCCCCTCGCCCGACCTCCACACCTGCGACGGCTAGTGTGGGTTCAGCGCTGAGAGCTACTGCACCGTGGAGTGTTTCACCCAGGAAGTGATTCCGGCGGCGAGGCGAGTTCCCTCTGTCCCATCTCCGTCGCTCGGAGCTCACTCGCCGCGCCAGGCAGGTGTAGTGTCCTTTCCTGTCCGGCAAGACGAGCACCTTCGCAGTTGGCGTTTTCACCACGGCGTGCGGTTCCGGACTTGGGTCTTGCCATGGGGTTGAGCGTACAACCCTCACCACCCTCACCCGCCGGGCCTGCCTTGCGCCGACTCTCACGCACGACTATTGCTTGCTACTGGTTGGTTTGTAGTCTTCCGTCAGCGAATAGACTCCCTCAGCAAGCAACGCCTGTGCTGTTGTTCCTGCTCTCTTTCCGCCGTCGCCGCCGCTGCAAGGGCATCGCTTTCGGCTGCGTGCAAGACAATCGCACGACAAACACAGCGTGTATGTTGCAAGTGTGCGACACCACTTTAGCATGTCTTATTTTCTTATTTCGGGTCAGGCTCTATGTATTTTCATGTGAGACGGGGTGTGTCCTACTCAACTTCCAGTATAAATAATGCCACATGCTTATCTTTGTCAAAAACTCGAGCCTGAAGCTATAAACTTCTGTCGCGTACTGTATTAATAGTTGTTTTCTCTGGTGTCAGCATACCGCCTGGTGTTGCACTCTTTCTAGAGTGAAAGAGAGGCGCGAATGCCAAGAGAAAAACGAACAAAAGTTGTTACATCGTCAGTGCCAGCAGTAGTATGTACTCTTTTGCGCAACCCAACCTGACCAACAGACAGTAGTAGTTTCGTATTTTCACATAGTATATCAAGAAATTGCTGTCAGCAGTTGTTGAGGAATAAATATATTGCTGCTGGTATCGAGCAGAGCAGAGTACTTCTGAATCTTGGTGCGGGGTGAACGCCTCCCGTAGACGGTGCTAAATGCGAAGGTGTACGAGACGTGGTAACTGATGAGCCCACCACACCTCGGAACACTTGTTTACTGCCGTCGAGAGCACAGAAGAGCCGTATATCAGCCTATACTAAACGTTTGTCAGAGTTATTGTAGTGTACATACTAATCTGGAGTATGGGATTCAGGTCGCACGACACTATGTACGTAAAACCAGAAAGATCTGACGACCTGCACTATTACGGTGGTCCATAGTTAATAGGACCTTCGGTACACACAAAACCCTATATATTTCCCTATTTTTACTAACAATATTTGATCCTGTTAACTATGGTCCCCCGTAATAGTAAACTTACTCGAAGTGCATGTATTCATTTGGAACTACAGGGAGCCATCCTCTACGTGCCGTTTTGGTCTCTTTATTTCCTTATTTTAGCAGGGTTGATGATATTGATACACTGACCACACCACAAGCATACTTTATAGAGTATGAAATGTTTTAAACATATCTAGGTAATGTATACATACATGATATGTGTGTGTTTGTTCTTCACATTAAACCGTTCTTTCTACCGGTTGACATCCAGCACAACCAGCGTCTGTGCCGATTCTTCAATCCTAGAGAGATACGGCAAGTTCCGTGGTCACAAACCTACGTCACAGAGATACTATTGTTACTTATGCGTTTTTATATTGATATTGCACCATAGACACTGCAATGTTATTTTACTAGATATCAAAGGCACGACATGCATGTTCTATGAAAGCGAGAAAACGAAAGAAAACAAAGGAAAAACGAAGAAACAAAAAAAAAAAAAAAAAAATTGAAAGAATTGAAGGAAAAAAAATAAAAACAAAGTGCCGTAGGGGATGTGGCAAACATTTCAAAAAAGCGTGCTAAGATAAACAACACCACTCTACTTATAACCAGAGTGAGACGAAGAACCAAGGGAAAATAGCAGGCAAATCGAAGAACAAAGCACCCTCCAGGTAGCGGCAGCAGTTTGTGGTACGAGTAGCATAGCCAGTTTTCCTACTTGTCCGCTTGTGACTTTGCTACCCTGTCTGCCGTCCCCATCCTGCGTTCGCCAACTATGAACCCCGGCTCGGCGTCAAACAATACGAAAGAAGCAAACCAGGCTCGTCATCAACCCACGCCACACGACGCCTTTCTTATCAAAAGAAGAAAGAAAGGCAGAGAAATAAAATGAAACTCACAGAGGGTCAAGCGAAAAAAAAAACTAACCTTGAAGACCAAGGAAGACCACGTTCGGACCAGCTGCACCAATTGGCGGCACGAGAAGAATAGACATGTTCTACGAGCTTCCTAGTCGACCTGGTGCCTTGCTACCCTGTCTGCGACCTCGTTCCTACTTTCGTCCACCGCGGTTTCCCTTCTACTCCTCCTGTTGCCCCCCCTCCCCAAATTTCCTTGGTCGGGTTTCCTTCCACTCCTCTTGCTATCTATGCCTCCCCCCATTCCTTAGGACACCACGCACGGCGGATGCGCGGCGCTGCCTACTCAGCTGTCCCTCATCTTCGTGCCACCTCACCATGAACCGTTCAGCTTCTTCGAGGATCCCCCGGTACCGCTTCCCCGCCTTTTATGCTGCAGCGGACCACAGTGCGGTCTCAACTCCAAACACCAGGAGGACAAGTTCCGTTGAGCCTTCGGTGGCTCGGAACTCCCTAAGGTCTTCGACTATGCGTCTATGCCAAGTCTTAAACTGACCTCCAGGTCTCGGGTTCTCCCCACCAGCCATCGTCCCGAGCATTACCCGACTGGGTAATCGCTCCTTGCTTTGCCGTGCCACTGCCCCCGAAAATAAGAGCCGCCGTATACTGATGATCGTTTCGATGCTGTCGCAAGGTGCAATCTTGAGGGCCTTTGCGTACGAGAGGGTGGCGTGGTCAGTACGAATTCAGCGCCGGAAGCCAATGACTCGCAGAAGGACTTGGTGGTGAGCCGTTCGAAGCTGGGCAAAGCGTTCCGCTCTGAGGGTCCACGTCACAAACCCGTACAGCAGAGTCTTAATCACCTCGGCCTTGAGCTTTCGGACGTTCAGGTCGAAGGGGGCGGTCGTCTTATCACACAACTCCCTGCCGAACCGTTTGACGGCATGCCCGCATGAGACGGATCCGTCGGTCGATTTCGAGCGAGAGGTAAGCGTTTTCGTGGATAATGCCGCCTAGGTGAAGAACTGGGCCGTCTGTTTATACCTCTGGCCTGCTGCTTTGGTGACAAGCAGTGGTGCGAGGGTCGTTTGGTCTTGTGTTGGTAGAAGCATTGTCTCTGTCTTCTTTTCGTGTACCGTGACCACGAAACAAATCAAGGCACGAACCGTAGTGTGAGGAAGGAGGAATACCAGCTATGTGACACCGGATTGAGGAACCACTGAGAGAGAGCGGTAGAGCCAGGCAAGGAGAGTGATTAGTGTATAAAATAGTCGCTGCGGTTTGTCGTGCCTAATGTCTGATGTAGAGTTGTTTGATTCGTGTTTTGATGTGGTTCATGTAGCTGCAGTTAATCTACAGAGATCGCCGAAATAGCTATGTTTCTCCGGATGGGATGCATATTTATGTGCGGATGACGCCTAAGGATACCTGGGTACGGCGATGCGAGGCACCTTTCCGAACAGTTTGTTTTGATAATAATATTTTTGGTATTTCTCTATCTCCTTCTCAACGTCATTGGCGAGATCGAGCGACATACCACCCAACCTCACCCGTCGCACGAGAACAGGGTCTACGGGTACACCTGCTCTTTCATTAACATACAGGGGTGAGCTACATGTCACCGAGAAAAGGGGAAGGAAACCTCTACATATCACACCTTTCAACGTATAGGGCGGACAGATCGCCCAATCTGCGTTCATAGAAAGGACGGTGGCCAGGTGTCGGCAAGGTTGCTGACGCTTAGAGATTCACGCACACAGCGGATCGCCGCGTCGAAACAAGCTAACACATCATGCGCGTGGATCTAAACAGTCTAACAAGAGGTACTACGTCCGCGCCATAGCTATTCCGACATACGACGATTGGTGTTAACAGCAAAAATCGATCGAAACGGGGATATTCGTCGAACGCCTCGTTAGGCGTTCTATTCTTGATGTATACGCTATAAATGGTTTGTAAAGGTGTTTTTGGCACGCCGCCGTACCCTAACTCCAAGACATGATACTGATACGAGCTGCCCAGCCAAAAAACGGATATTGTAGTTCCTTAAAATTGTATATCGTGAACTACCATAATTTATTTTGGAATCATTGAAGACACTCCGTTTTACGCCTTCAGGTTAGTTTTCGTGCGCAGAAAAATGACCCGAATATATCGAGTTAAGCATACGACATCCGAGACCAAAACTACTTGCAGTTTCAGGTTATTGACCATGCACGTCGAACTCCCCAAATGCAGGGTCTCAATCACCTTGGCCTTCGGTATGCGGACTTTCAAACTGAAGACGGCGGCCGTCATATCGTGGAACTTCGCGTCGACCCGTGAACGAAATATCCACAGATGAGACGAATCCGTCCGTCTATTTCGAGTGAGAGGTCGGTCTTTCCGAAGATAACATGGTCTGCATGGAATACGTGGCCTGAATTGCACGCCAAATGTTGGGGTCGCTTACCTTGTCCTTTAGAACTTTTGTATTCATGATCGTCGATAAAAGAGGTGAAGACGATATGTGTCCGACCACATTTGTCGCCTATGTCACTGAATACAGCAAACAACGAGGCGTGGTGGCCGAGCTATGTAGCACCCAGCCTGGATTCCGAACGTAACTCATGCACAATAGTAACAGAAACTTGCCGTACAGTGTGTCACCTGCTAACTGTCCGCGATGGCAGCGGTGACCACATGGTCATGATCACCGCCATACCCCTGCTGGGACATGCTAAAGAAAATACTTATTTCAAGAAACGAAGACGATGCCGGCAACACTTGTGACAAGATTTACCAGAAAAGTAAAAGTATGCATTTGGTTTATAGGGTCGTGATGTCAGTGTTTGTTTTTGATTTGTTTGGTGTCAATAGTGTTTTTTACACACTTAAACTCAACATCGTTCCAACCCAACTGGAACCACAGAGAGAGGTAGCGAAGTGAGATCGAGGGGGGGAACGCGTGCGGGAAGCATAGGGTGGAGGATGGAGGTATGGGTAACGAGGAGGCGCGAGGAGCAAATGGTTCGCCCTAGCGTTTAGACAACTTTCCGTGATACAGACGTTTTTCCAGGTTTGAAAATTTAAACCCGGCCACAGCGACCGCTTCAGCCACAGAAGGAACACGAAGTGGTTTTGGATCACGCCTGTTCGAGGAAGGTCCGAGTCATTGCAATACGAAAAATTCGAGAAAAATACTACAACCTAAACGAACGGACTTGTGCAACTCTTAGTTTGGGGGCATCCGTCCTGTAATATATCCCTCGTCGATTGACGAAAAAGAGACGGTATTGAAAATACGGTAACAGTGCGCCCAAGGGGACACAACACCCGCCACCCGGGAGTACTTAGTTCAACATGTTACAAGCTCCGCTAATGACCAGCAGGAGCCACCCTCTTCAAACCGTCTTCCGGGTCGACAGCAAAACGACTTTACATGTCCTCGCGCGACCGTGAAATGCAGCATTCGCAAAAGTAGCAGGGAGAAAGTGCAGTTGATTCCACGTCGAACTTCGTAAACATCGGTGCCGGGGCTGAATAGTAGTACCGTAGTAGGAGACCCCATATATAGTAGACGCAGTTGTTGTCAGGGTGCACCACAGCAGTACGCCTTACCGACTCCGTAGTATGTGGTAGAGCTCAACTGTGACAACACGTCAAGGCGCGACACGGTACTGGTACGTGGGAAGTCGTGCTGAAGGTTCGAAAACACCGGAACACAGCAACCACGAACGCACAGCGCAGACATGCAGTTTTGTTTTTAGGGGTAGTGGCTGGAGATGTGCATCAGGCCAAAGTGCTCCACAGCCCACACACTGCGCATGCATACACGCTTATTTGGCCAGCTCCAGGGGTAGCGACTGCAGTACGTACTCTCGGGAGAAAAGAAAGGTGTCGTGATAAGATCCACGCGCAAGAAGGAGTCGACAATCTCGTGATAAACAACTTTACTGCTGTACAGTATACATATGGATCGTACACACGCGTCATCGATTGCATCGGGAATAATAACGGATACATTGCCGAGCGAGCTGCAAACAGTACTTGCGGACAGGGACAGGCTTACAAGAAGGTCGAATCAATTGGTCCACGAAAGCGAAATATCGTGTGGCAGTCTGACTCCGTCTGGTGCTGTATTGTAGTAATGGTGTGCTGCTACGGGTTCGTGTCTCACGTCTGACGAAATTGTTATGCTCTGTTTTTACCTGTCTGTCGCAGTCAGCAAGGACGGATCCGAGTTCTACAATAGAATGCGTCTGCGTCTGTGTGGATGAAACCACAGCTACGGTTCCGCAGGTCAGAACCAAGCGGTTGTCTAAGCACAACACCTTAATGTATTCACTTCGCTTCACTTGACATTGAATTAACTTCACGATACATGCGATACCGCTCGCCCTCTGCTTCAAGATATAGCTAGTCATTGCAACCAAGGAAAGGTAGACGAAGCACGTTGAAATCTCGAGGTAGGGAGAGGAGCAGCTGAGATCGATGTGAAAAGAATACTTAAAATCGTACGTATTGTCGTATCTGAACGTACCAAGGTATCTGAAAAGGCACGTCCCACAAATATGCGGTACAGCCTGATGCAAGTGCGATATAACCTCAGACAATGATACCGTAAAACACGCAAGATTGCGCACCCTCTCAAATGGCTTTCAAAGCTGGGAAAAGAACGTGTACGCCGAGCGACACGTGCATTCAACCTTGTCGACGGACTCTTTTCAAAGCCACTACTTTCGTTGTGCGCGCTCTCCACGCTTAGAAGGATTGCGAGTCTGAACGTCGTCCCAAGAGGTGCGGTATGGTGCGTGATGTACGGTATTCAACACATGTATGTTGACAATCTGTTGAGGCATGGCATCCGACAACATCACCATGACGTGTATACTACAAGGCTCCCCTCCGGGATGTGGGCAACGTGAAATCCTGGGGGCGTCGCAAGGCGAAACGGCAGTCACAGGTTACACACGGATAGCCGTTTTTGCCTGAAACTTGGGCCATGAGTTTGCGTATTGCTTGAAGGGGAGAGCAGTATTAATAGGAGTCAGCAGGAACTGGGTTTTGTGGTGAATACTCTACTTCATGCGCGCGGTACCATGGGTTGACTATTATTATACTGTTACTATACACCACTACCAATACTACGCGGGTGTTGTCCAAGTAGAAGCATGCATTCTACGAAATACTACCTGGTACACTACTACTACGACTACTTGCTATATTACTACTGACCACTACCGCTGGAGCATTACCAATCGCCCGTAGAATACAGACAACCTCATGGTAGATAAAGAGGTCAAACAACAACGCGATACAATGGGTTGGGGCATGACTCCTATACGTTTACTACGCACCACCACCTGAAGTACGCAGATTCAGTACACGCAGAAGCATATATATGCATGAATATATACTATACTATATACCACCACGTACTACTTCTGCTGCTACTATAGTACTAACTTTCTTACAACGGCAACGTAGCATGTAAGCGGTAGCATGGGTTGCGGGCATGACTGCTATACTGTTACTCTTAATATAGCACTACTACTCACGACTACTGCTGGGGCATTACCAATCGCTCGTATAATACGGACAACTTCATGGTGAACAGAGAGGTCGAATAACATCGCGGTTCCATGGGTTGGGGCATGACTGCTATACGGTTACTCTACACCACCACCAGTACTACTTAGATGCAGTACACGTAGAAGCAGCATGAATAAATACTACCCCACTATGTTACGATGTCCGAGTGTAGAGGTAAGGGGAGTGAAGGCAATAACTGGCTGGCCGGAGGCAGCTTCTCTTGTTTGAAGTATAGGCTTCTCTTATTATTGTTGTTTTTTCTCTTGGTCCTTGGTGAGAGAGAGGGGGAGAAGAATGAGAGTGAGACGATGAGGGTTTGGTTCGAGACACCAAACCCACTCTGGTCTCCTACATTAGCCCGCTCGACGGGTTTATACGTTTGTCCGAGGAACTCTCGCCGGACGCTTGTTCACTCTTCTATCGACGACCTGGACTACCGGAGTAGCCATGCATTGGGATACTTTCTACGTCCGCTAAAACACATTCTACGGGTCATTTAGACTGTTCGAGGAACACTGCTCGTGTCCTCACAGTAGTCACACCTTGTGATACTTCTGTGAGTCCACTAAAACACATATTACGTGGTATTCAGTCTGTTCTACTGATATTCCTCCGGTCCTCACGTAATCCGTGCTGGCTTATTATCTACTGAGAGAAACGTCCGAGCTTCGGGAATACTCTTAAGGGTATTCAGGGCTGTCATTCTTGTCCGCCAAGGAAAACTACAGCGCCTCAGGAATACTCTTGGGAGTATTCAGGGCTTCGGCACTTATGGACTTTGGTACTTCTAGAACACTGCTCGACCACTTCTATAGCCCGGTACTACACCATATCACATTGGCCCACCCTGGATAGTCGTATATGCAGACCACACGACGATCGATGGATGATAACGGAGTTCATCCTAAAGACCGGAAAGGGGGGTCGAAGATGCGGCTATTCGAAACAACAAAATGAGGCTATATATATATCCCCACACCTCGTAATGTGGTATTGAGTGTCACCGATAGTGAAACTGAGACTAAGGGGAGTAAGGGCAAACAGAAAGACCGAAATGAAGGCAACAAGAAACGCTAGGAAATGAAGAACACTGGGGACCAACGCCGAAGGATGTAGAAAACCCAAAATGTAGTGAAATGCAGACACGAAGACGAATGCAGGAGGAGAAGGCGCAAGCTCTGGGCGAAAAGCGATACCAAAACCAATCCAGAAAATAGAGTATTTAGCGTGTTCGATTATAAAGGATAGACCACTGAGCCACTCAGTCAGCGCTGACTGATTTGCTCAGTGGTCTATCCTTTATAAACGAACAAAAGTACCTTTGGGCTCGATACGGCCTCCCGCCGATAGAGTCTTCCGGGGTTGATCAAGCCCCAAATCAGCGCCTGGTTTTTCCTTCCTATTGTCCCCCTCCCTAGTCGTGCGTTCTTTTAATAAAGTGGTTCACTCCACTTGATTCCCTTTTTTCTACCCACGGCAACAAAGGCGGAAATACGACGTCGGGCGGGACTCGAACCCCGGACTTCTTTTGTTCGAAATATAAAAGATAGACCACTGAGCTACTCAGTCAGCGCTGACTGAGTAGCTCAGTGGTCTATCCTTCATTATTCGAGCAAAAGAAGTACCTTTGTTTACGGATGCGGTGTTGTCGTTTATCTGTCCTGAGCTAAGCGGATCATGTGTCCGGGTTTTCGAGGATAGCCAAGGGGCCATAGCGTTGGTAGCTGACTGAGTAGCTCAGTGGTCTATCCTTAACTATTCGAGCAAAAGAATTACCTTTGTTTACGGATGCGGTGTTGTCGTTTATCTGTCCTGAGCTAAGCGGATCATGTGTCCGGGTTTTCGAGGATAGCCAAGGGGCCATAGCGTTGGTTGAAAACCCTCGTAGTTCTGCTCGGAGTAAGCATATCGATGTGCGTTTTCATTTTGTCAGAGAGCTACTTCGTGCTAAGAAGATCGACTTTCAGTTCGTAGCTTCGGAAGAGCAGCACACGGATATTTTGACGAAATCCCTTGCTGCAACCCCTTTTTAAGTCTCACTGTAGGTTCTTGTGGAATCTGCCTTTGGAGGGTGGGTAAGGGGGTATGAGCATTATTCGATGAGTACCATGTTTGAGTGATGCAAGGAAAAAATTATCAGGTCGCCAACCTTGCGCTACGTTGAGGGGCATGGGGGAGTAGGGCACCGCTTGGCATTTTATTTTCTGGCCATGGTCATCATTTGGAATGCGGCCGTAGTTTCAATTGCAATGGTTTGGAGTATATGTGTTATACAGGGGGTTTTGACCCGGTGGTCGGGTTTCCTCCTGCGGGACTGTCGTTGGCTGTTCTTAGGTCCTAGCAAGTCTTGAGCGTCTTGTCGGTCTCGTCACTGCTGTGAAGAGCCAGGGAGGGGGTTCGTTTGGATCGGTCCAGCAGCGACGGTTACAAGTTGTAGAGGGTTGCGTATATCTTCGCAGGCGTTATTATGAATTACGCCGTGTGTTCACGAGGAGAGTTTGAGCACTCCGTTCTTTGCTCCGAGCTACGAGCTAGGCTCCGCTCTCTCTCCCCTCTTCTGTCCTCTAATACAACGACTATAAAGAAACTCATCAGACCGTGGTGGTCAGGGCATCCAGGCTTGGACTCTACGAACACGCTAGTGACTTGAACGTTTGAGGTCTGGTACAAG
The DNA here is from genome assembly GCA_031763025.1 of Macrocystis pyrifera. NCBI lineage: Eukaryota > Phaeophyceae > Laminariales > Laminariaceae > Macrocystis > Macrocystis pyrifera. The sequence continues at coordinate 9,639,337 of JASSKH010000001.1, forward strand.
AAGCCCACGGTGCCCTCGAAGGGATCGGCTCAAGAAGAGCACGATTCTCCGAATGACGTTGAAACGCTGCGACGCGAGGTCAAGCTGGCGATGGAGAACAGCGAGGCGTCGATGCTGAACGCCATGAGGGAAATGATGGCCGAGTTCACGAGGAACAACGGCCGATCGGAGTCCGGCAGCGCTGTGAGTAGCGCTGCTGTAGGGGAGAGTCCACAAGGGGCAGTACCCACTGCTGTAAGAGAGATTGCAGCAGAACAAGAGACAAATTTGCTTGAGGGCGCCTCGCTAGATTTGGGAGCAACTGGACGCGGAGGAACTGCGTTGCCTGTCGAGGTTGGCCCACCGAGGGGTCAGCCAGACCAGCATGGGAGGACAGGAGGATGGGGTGCATACCCTGGCGGTGAGTTGGGTGGTGGATTTGACCTGCCTCTATCGCGCCATTTGGCCTTCAAACACACTCCTGTGCCATCGTTTAGTGGGCTAAAATCTGAGTTCAACCCCTAGACAAGAGACGCTCGGTATTACGCCAAAGGAGTTGGTTTCTTGTCTGCGTTCGTGTCGGATCCATCGCAGTACATTCCCGTAGGGGAGCAGAAGCAGAGTATGTCGTCCTGAGTGAAGGTGTGAAGGAAGATTTGTTTACGGGCGCGGTGTTGTCGTTTATCTGTCCTGAGCTAAGCGGATCATGTGTCCGGGTTTTCGAGGATAACCAGAGGGCGATAGCGTTGGCTGAAACCCTCGTAGTTCTGCTCGGAGTAAGCATATCGACGTGCGTTTTCATTTTGTCAGAGAGCTATTTCGTGCTAAGAAGATCGACATTCAGTTCGTAGCTTCGGAAGAGCAGCATACGGACATTTTGACGAAATCCCTTGCTGCGACCCCTTTTAAGTCTCACCGTAGGTTCTTGTTGAATCTTCCTTTGGAGCGTGAGTAAGGGGGTATGAGCATTATTCGATGAGTACCACTGTGTTTGAGTGATGCAAAGAATAATTTGTCAGGTCGCCAACCCTGCGCTACTTTGAGGGGCATGGGGGAGTAGGGCACCGCTTGGCATTTTATTTTCTGGCCGTTCGAAATATAGAGGATAGACCACTGAGCTACTTAAAGGCAGCGTTGACTGAGTAGCTCAGTGGTCTATCCTTTATAAACGAACAAAAGAAGTCCGGGGTTCGAGTCCCGCCACAGACGTCGTATTTCCGCTTTTTCTGCCGTGAGTAGAAAAAGGGAAATCAAGTGGAGTGAACCACTTTGTTCAAAGAACGCACGACTAGGGAGGGGGACAATAGGAAGGAAAAACCAGGCGCTGATTAGGGGTTTGATCAACCCCGGAAGATGCTATCGGCGGGAGGCCGTACCGAGCCCAAAGGTACTTGTTTTGTTCGTTTATAACGGATAGACCACTGAGCTACTCAGTCAGCCGCTGACTGAGTAGCTCAGTGGTCTATCCTTAATTATCCGAACAAAAGAAGTCCGGGGTTCGAGTCCCGCCACAGACGTCGTATTTCCGCTTTTTCTGCCGTGGGCAGAAAAAGGGAAATCAAGTGGAGTGAACCACTTTGTTAAAAGAACGCACGACTAGGGAGGGGGACAATAGGAAGGAAAAGACCAGGCGCTGATTAGTGGCTTGATCAACCCCGGAAAATTCTATCGGCGGGAGGCCGTATCGAGCCCAAAGGTACTTCTTTTGTTCGTTTATAAAGGATAGACCACTGAGCTACTCAGTCAGCGCTGACTGAGTAGCTTAGTGGTCTATCCTTTATAAACGAACATGGCGTTGTGCGTGAGGGCTAACAAGTCCGGGGCCTTGACGAGTCCGGGAAAATACGAGAGCACGGTTGGCCGTCGAATCGCGGTGAATGCGATGAGGCACGCAAACAGAGACACCACACAAAGTACAGAAAGCGCAGGGGGTTACAGCAGGATCGTTCTAAACGTCACCGGGATTATGCCCGAAAGGACTTGCTAGGGCCTGAAAGATACACCGTATCTACTCTAAAATGGCGAACTAATAGTGGGAACAAACACCAGAAACGGAGCACGGTAACTCAACCAGGATCAGCACGCCCTAGAGATCATGAAGTCGCTCGGAAAGGGAGGCCTAAGGCATTTAGTTCGACGTGGACAATGATGTGTGTCCCTACAGCTTAACGTGCATAAGTAGTACTTATGGCGGCTACATCGTAGCCAGATCGTTCGCCACGGACGAGGGGAACGTATGGCATACCTGATAAAAATCGAAGCCAAAATCTGGTGGTATAAAGAACAATGGAACCGAAATCAACTATAATTTGCTCTCTGCGGTCCGAACCCAACACAGGAGACACCAACCGTGGGGATGGTGGCAAGGTGGTTCAATGGCCTTGTAATAAGGGACAAGGAAATGGAGAGACCCTAGAGATTAGTGGAAAAGAAACAACACAAAACAGTTAAAACCTGGTATTTTCAAGGCTCGGCGGTAAGTCGGGGGCCTGTGATACCAGGGGTGGGTCGGAAGAGATGCCAAGGTCCTGCCGACGACGCCACGTGCCACGGTGTCCGAGTGTAGAGGTAAGGGAAGTGAAGGCAATAACTGGCTGGCCGGAGGCAGCTTCTCTTGTTTGTAGTATAGGGTTCTCTTGTTATTGTTTGTTTTTCCTCTTGGTCCTTGGTGAGAGAGGGGAACAGAATGAGAGTGAGACGATGGGGTTTTGGTTCGAGGCACCAAACCCACTCTGGTCTCCTACATTAGCCCGCTCGACGGGTTTATACGTTTGTCCGAGGAATTCTCCTCGGTCGCTTGTCCACTCTTCTATCGACGACCTGGACTACCGGAGTAGCCATACCTTGGGATACTTTCTATAAGTCCGCATTCTACGGGTCATTTAGACTGTTCTAGGAACACTGCTCGTGTCCTCACAGTAGTCACACCTTGTGATACTTCTGTAAGTCCACTAAAACACATACTATGTGGTATGCAGTCTGTTCTACGGACATTCATCGGGTCCTCACGTAAGCCGTGCTGGCTTGTTATCTACTGAGAGAAACTTCCGAGCTTCAGGAATACTCTTAAGCGTAATCAGGGCTATCGTTCGTGTTCACCAAGGAAAACTACAGCGCCTCAGGAATACTCTTGGGAGTATTCAGGGCTTCGGTACTTACGGACTTTGGTACTTTTAGAACACTGCTCAACCACTTTTATAGCCCGGTACTACATCATAAAACAACTACCTACTAATGCTACTATAGTACTTCCATACAACGGCAACGTATCATGCAAGCGGTACCATGGGTTCGGGAGATGACTACTATACTGTTACTCTTATTATACCTGGTACACCACTACCACTTCTACGCAGTTATATGTTCTCTAGCAAAAAAGGTGGAAGCAGCTTGCACGCTACGAAATATTAAGCTACTACGATTGCTATTAAATCGATAAATATTTCTGTAAATGTACAGGATACGTATTGTATACCTACGGTCGAGGGCATCTACTGCTATTGGCAGGTAGAAGCAGCATGCAGACGGCAATAACAGCAATAGCGGACACCACCACGATTCATGACTATTGCTACTACTTATAGTACAGGTACTGCAATTACTTCGTAGTGCTCCTATTGGACAGACATTAATAGAAGCAGCATGTACTCGATACCATGGGTTACTGACAATATAAATATTACAACTACAACTACATACAGTAGTAGATACACTACGAGCTACTGCTATACTACCTGCATACCAAAAACAGCGTCGACAATTGAAAGGCTAAACAACCAACATCACTATTAATAATAGCAGCACCCCGCGTCTCTGTATGTACGGTTGGGGCAAGATGGAAAAATATCTGCAGCTATTTGACATGGAAAAATTCTAATGACTGTCAATACGTACTGAGACAACCACAGCATCTGACTCGTGGCAACAGCAGCAGAACTCTAAAATCACTGCTATTATCAATAGGCAGCAAATCGACTGAAATAATTACTGTAGAGGTCTACAAACAAGTGAGGGCATCATGAAAAAAATATCTGCACTTGTCGTGAAATCTTTCTGTTCACGTTCAATTTTTTTAATGTCAGAAGCAGTATGTACTCATGTTTACAGCAGCAGACTCGTGGCAACAGCAGCACTACCACCTAGTGCTACTGATACTACTAGCACTATCAATACTGCTATGCTACTACGACTAGTACTATGACTATGCCAGACGCACAACGAGACAGGGGGGGTAGAGGTAGACGGGCGGCAGAATGAGCCTGGCTCTGTGGCTCTTGCCCGGTGCGATTACCTGCTGCTGAGGGCGTGCGACTGGACAATTCGCTAAGGTATGATACCTACAACATACAGTACGTAGCTGGTACCGATTTCCCCAGGTAGACGGACCGAGGGAGCCAGTTTTGTCGTCACGTACGGGCTCGGTGTAAGGTGTGTGGTGTACGTCGAAGGGCCAGGTAGGGTGTGTGATGCGCGTCACATCGCAGAAACCTTGTACAACTACTACAACCTCCTGCGCGAGCTTGTCTCTGTCTAGTGTGAGGCATGAACACTTTCATGTCCTGGATGTTCAAGGTTGAAAGTAGCAGCCAAGCATGAGGTCGCATGTGATATCCCTTCTCTGTCTTATTTTCATCTCTCAGACGGTTCAGCATTCCCGACTGCTTGTCGAGTTTTGTCTAGTGTTGACAATTAACCCTCTGAAACAAGAAACATTCTCCAGACTGGTGCAAAGACCAGTTTAATGTCTCATCTGCTTATACGAGTCGCTGTTATTAGTTGCTGGGTATCTGTTGCGCGGTTCGTTCTCATTTTTGCCGTGTCGTCTTATTCTACTTACTGCAGCAGCTGAGAAGACTATTTTTTCCAAACTCTTACCTTTTCTGCACAGCTTGTTACAGTCACAATCCCCTTCAACGATGTGACAATGGGCACCTGTTGATCGTACTCAGAAACACGACATATAAGATCCATGGTAGATTGGGGAGTTCCATGCCGGAAAGGGATTCCAGCATTAGGGTATTGGGATATCGGGGTAATGTGTGCCCACCAATGCCACTCGTCAGGTGTAACCCTATACTGTATGAGGCGAGTCAACTCGACAGCGAGGATGTAATACAAGAGGAGTTCCGTGTCATGTCTGGAGTCAGCCACGCGTTCCCGTGCCAGCTGTGCCTATACCTTTAGGGATCAATCAACACACTAGTGGATACCGGTGATCGTCTATTGGCAAGAGTAGCCAAGGCCAACCTAGAGAGGTGAGAACCTGCTTCCAGCATGTCTATTCTTTTTAGACGATGTGCTTCGTCAGGGAGCCAGCGTGCGTGTATTTTGAAGATGAGATCGAGGTCCTGGAGGAGAGGACGTGTGTGTGAGAGGAAGAGTCAGGAGATGCCGCACCAGAAGCAGCAGCGATCCCAGCAGGGCCAAGTTTGAGCCGGACCTGGTAGAATCACTTGGCACTGGTGGCGAAGGCGCTGGAGATTGGTAGTTGCAGGGGCAGCAGCAGCTCCAGCAGCACCGTCAGCAACGTCAGCAGTCAGAGGATTGCTGCACTTTTGTTGCGACGATGAATCGCATGCAGTAAGCACCGTTGCCGCCGCCGTCGTCTCGACCGCCGCGTAACCGTCGCTGCTGCACCCCGGGATAGCCAGGCATCTGCCTGAATCTGTGGGTTCGCTGCGCGCTGGCGACGTAGATGTGGAACTTATATTATTATATGAAAGAGGGAGTTTGGCCGGCAGGAGCCAAGAGGGAAGGTGGAGACCACGGGCGGGAGCGACGCTGGAAGTGTTCTGGCAGAATCGTTTGCCTGGACTGCTGAAGCACCACGCCCGCAGGTGGTTGGTGGCGGGGGACGTTGCCCCCGAGGAAGGAGTCGAGGGAGAGAGTGAAGATGGGCGGTGGGGGAAGAGTCTGCATCATCTGTTTGGGATGCGCCACCAGCAAGGACTTGTGTCCGCACCAGGCAGGTTTGAATAAAAATGATTAAGAAAGTTAGCCACATAATAAATTAAACAATATAATTTTCTTTGTTGATTCATTGCTGTGGTGATTTCCTTTTTTAGATTGATTGTGTATCGATTTAAGAATGGTAGAGAATCTGCGAACATTGGAGATTCATAGTTTTTTGGGAAGACTGGAAATGAAATGAGATGCACAGACGTATACATGCACGTGTAGCTTCCCTCACTGAAGTTTTCCTGTAGACGCACTGTAGGACTATGACGGCTGTCTGTTTTATGGTTGACTGGTCGAGGGCTCTGGTTGGACATCGACACGAGCACGAGTGGGAAAAGAACAGGATAAAAAAAGGTACTCTAGAATTTAGTTGGGATACGTGCGAATGATGTGAGCTCAATGACTGCACGAAGACCCTTCGCCCATTTGTTGTTGTTGTTGTTTTCTTCACATTAAACCGTTCTTTCTACGCGTCGACATCCAGCACAACCAGTGTCCGTGCCGATTCTTCAAACCTAGAGAGATACAAGTTCTGTGGTCACAAAGCTACGCCACAGAGATACTACGTTGCCACGTATGTAATGCAATGCCATGTCATCATACTGCGTACGACAGGCACGACATACACATTCCATGACCTAGAGAAACAAAAACGAAACAAAGAGAAAAAACAAAAACAAAAAAAAAAGACAATTCGAAAGAGAAAAGAAAAAAAAAAAGAAACTAAAATATACCTGGTATATGTATATACTTCAGTATATCAGCAAACCATCGTACCCCCACGTAGGGGACGTGGCAGACACTTGAAAAGAACGAGCTGGAAAAAAAAAGAAAAAGAAGAAAACACACCACTAGTCGTCAACAGAGTAAGACTAAGAACCAAGGTAAAAATAACAGTCAAACCAAACAAAGCACAGGCATGCTCCAGGTAGCGGCAGCAGTTTATGGTACGAGTAGCACAGCCAGGGTCTCCCTGCTGGCCCGCCTGGTACTTTGCTACCCTGTCTGCCACCATCGTCCAGCGTTCGTCAACTATGCCCGGCCCCTCGGCGTCAGACAGTACAAAACAAGCAGAGCAGGCTCGTCATCCACCCACGCCACACGACTCCTTCAATAAGGCTTATCAATCGGAGAAAGGAAGAGAAATGAAAATCACATAGGGTCACCGCAAAGACAATAAAATGAAATAAAAATAAACAAAAACAACAGGAAGACAAAGGAAGACCACGTTCGAGCCAGCTGCAGTAGTACAGGCATGTTCTACTTCTTAGTCTGCCCGGTACCTGGCTACCCTATCTGCCATCTCCTTCCTACTTTCGTCCACTGCAGTTTCCCTGCTACTCCTCTTCCCCCCCCTCTCCGCATTCCCTTGGTCGGGTTTTCTGTTACTCCTCTTGTTGCCCCTCCTCCCCCCATTCCCTTGGACACCACCCACGGCGGATGCGCGGCGCTGCCTGCTCAGCTCAGCCTCAGCATCGTGCCACCTCACCATGAACCGTTCGGCTGCTTCCAGGATCCCCCGGTACCACTTCCCCGCCTTTCAGGTTAAGGGGGGCGGTCGTCCTATCATACAGCTCCGGGCCGAACCGTTTGAGGCATGCTCGCATGAGACGGATCCGTCGGTCGATTTCGAGCGAGAGGTCAGCATTTTCGTGGATAACGCCGCCTAGGTACAAGAACTGGGCCGTCTGCTTATACCTCTGGCCTGCTGCTTCGATAACGAGCGGTGGTGCGAGGGTTTTCTGGTCTGGCGTTTGTAGAAGCATAGTCTCTGTCTTCTTTTCCGACACCGTAAGGCCTGCTGCTTCGAAGACAGTCACGATGACTGTCATCATTTTCGCGAGCCCTTCAGCCGACTTCGAGACAATCCCTGCGTCATCGGCGTACAATATGCCCCATACAGCCCTTCGCACGTACGCCAACGGCTCCTGCTCCTTCGTCCCGACTACTCCAGCATCACTAAGTTGGACCAAATCCCTTACGATTGCTTCGTCATGGCTAAAGCGTACTAGTACGACGTGCAACGCAGCAGCGAAAAATACGTTGAACAGTAACGGTGACAGCACACAGCCTTGCCGCAGCCCCTGCGTGACATCAAACCATTCCGAGTGCTCGCCGTCATCCGTACGCACGCGAGCCCGCATGCCATCGTGGAAATTGCGGATAATGGTCAGCATCTTGGTTGGTACGCCAAAACGTGTGAGTACTTCCCATAACAGCTCTCGGTCGACAGAGTCGTACGCTTTCTGCAGATCGATGAAGCACAAGTACAGGGGGATTTTCCTCTGTCTTCCAAGCTCTTGCAACCGGCGCACGACGAACAACATATCAATCGTTGATCGTGCGGGGCGGAAGCCGCACTGTTCCTCCGGGAGTAATTCCTCGGTCTCGCAGTAGTTGCTGAGGCGCGACGCGACGATTTTCAACAAGACTTTGCCTGCGTGGGCAACCAGCGAAATTCCTCTGTAGTTGTTGCAATCAGTTCGGTCCTTCTTTTTGTGAAGGACCTTGGTGATCGCGTGCACCTTTTTGACGTCATTACGTATCATATACAGTAAGGGGATTGATATTCCCACCCTATTGCTGAGTTTGGCGTTGCGTTGGTCTGATGCTGGCAGAACCGAGCAAGTACAGCAGGAAGAGGTGTATGTGTTGAACCCCTGTGCCCAATTACAGCAACACGTGTGTTTGCGGCACTTCACATATTTACATCTTTGTATTCGAGTATCTCGTTTTTGAGTTGTTGGGTTGATGTGTACCAGGTAGCAGTGTAGCACGACCCGCGCCACTTGTTGCGTGCCAAAAAGGCAAGGTATTTGTGGACGGAGTAATATACTACCTGGTATACGCGTACAGCAGCAGAAGCAATGAATTCGTGAAAAGAGCCAAGCACCCAATACAGACATAATTGCTCGAATGCACGTCCCATCCCTTGTGTATGCCAGGTCAATGCTGCGGAGGCGACGTATGATTTCCCCAAGGAGGAATAGCTGGATGACCCGAGCTGCGGTTACGCCAGGAGACCGGAAGGAGAGGCAGGCGCGGCGGAGGCAACAGCAGTAGTGTTCGGGGCATCGGGGTGATTCTTACTGAAATGTGGCTGCCTGTGAATCTGGATGAGTATTTTCATTGCTTGTATTTTGGAATTGTTTTCTGGTCGATTTGGATTCCGCGAGAGTTATTGGAGTTTGGAGTGTTTTCAACGTAAAATAAAATTCAAGTGAAGGAATGTATGCTATCTCGCATTACCGTCGTGATCTGTGCGTCTATGGCGGGAGTAGGGGATAAGAGGAGACTTTTGTCCGGAGGAAGGGAGTTCCTTGCGATCTCTAGCTTTGCACTTTGCTTTCGAAGTTGTATTATTTTAATGCGCAACCCCCCGCCCGGAAAGGGGGGTTGGAGAAGGGGTGACCCCCCCGGGGCTCCCCTAACGGCAACCCCACGCTAACATCCGTATACTGGAGTCAACTCCCATCCCAACTGTCGACACAGAACTCTCGAAGCCAGCCTACCAAACCGCCATCAGAAAAGCCGTTTCTGACAAATAACTCGAGAAACCACACCACAAGATAACCTCACACGTGAAAAAAAAATCGACACGCACTTGTACCGGGCATACACAAATAACACAAGTACATTTCAACTCACAATGCACTTCAATGTTAATATACGGATAACCCCCTTCTCCTATACTTTCAGATTGCGAGCAACATCCGAGCCGATGCAACAACACGTCAACACCACGTTTTCTTTAGTCAACTATATTAGTACGATATAAAGAAACCCCACTTGCATCAAACAATACCAAACGCCAAAGAAGGCGGCTAGCCCACGCCGCCACTCGCGCAATCTACGACACCCGGTCGCACCATCAACGAAGTCACCGGGTACGTATAACATGCAGCAACAAACGCAAACGTTACTGCGACTATTGAACTCCTCCCCACTGACTCCCTCAAAAGTACGGGCGGGTGGGTGGGAACTCAAACTAGTCTCACAGCTTGGACCTGTAGCTCTGCCTCTGCTTCACTGCGCTAATACGTATAGGTTGCGGCTACGTACCAGACAAGGTGTGTGTACCAAGGGCTACGATTCATGCTACCGTGAATCACCGCAGTCATCTGATTAGCTTGAACTTCTTACGTGTGTACAAAACTCACATTCTCTCATTCTTCCGAGAATATTCTGCTTTGCACTTTGCTTTCGAAGTTGTATTATATTAATGCGCAACCCCCCGCCCGGAAAGGGGGGTTGGAGAAGGGGTGACTCCCTCGGGGCTGCCCCAACGGCAACCCCACGCTAACATCCGTATACTCGAGTCAACTCCCAACCCAACTGGCGACACAGAACTCTCGACGCCAGCCTCCATCACACATGGGAGTTGACCCTATTTACTAATGTATTCTTACGACCGCTTCCCCCTCCCACTTGCAATCTCATAGGGAACGCATGTGATAATACACTTGTCCATTATTTACTTCGGCCTAGTCACCTCTAAGAGTGAATTAACTCGCCCCCACTCAGTGCCGTGGCCCGGCTGGATCTCACCGCTGATTCTTCCCGGGCCATAACGTCTGCTACCCAACTGGCATCCTTTCCGTGACTGCGAACATACGCCTTGTACGCATCAAAAGCCCATCGGCCCTCACGCTGCAACACCTCTGGTGTCGCACCCCCCGCCGACAGGTGTGTTGCGACCCCCGGACACGCTGCATGACCGGAATATACATTTGGCCACGTCTGCCTGTCTAAATCATTAGGTGGATCAACCCGCTCCCGCCCAGGTCCGGCGGGATCCCATTGTCACGACCCTCTTAGGCCACTCCGTTTGCTATGGAGATGGTGTCCTGGCCCGTGGCGAAACACGTCCATCGACCACCGGACTGCAACCCCTCTGGTACAGCTCCCCCTTTGGACGAGTTCGGTGCGCCTCCAACCCTCAGGGAGTGCCGAGCGTACTCCTCCGTGCGCACACTCCCACCAACGCAACCACTCGTCGCTGGGTTATCGGCCGTTGAAGCGGAGTTCACATAAAGCATCCGCCGCTGCAGGCGCAGCACGTAATGAGGGGTCCGGCGAGGAAAAACAAAGGTAGTAACAAGACATACACGCGAGCGTGCGAAGGTGCGCAACGAACCCACACCCGAACACACGTAGAAACTGCCCCTTTCCCAAGCAAGTCACCTTTCAACTCACGAAACCACACCTCAACGCGGGCAGCACTGCGCTGCAAGTTGAACGGTTTCGCGATTGAGGTCAACATCAGTCCGTCGCAAACGGACGGGATAAAGAGCCCAACTCGCAGAACACAAGGGGAAAAAGTATCCAGGTGGAAAAAGAAAAAAAAAAAACACTTGGGGAAAAAAATGCCCAAGAATGCTCGCGAATTAGGACAGAAAATCACTGACTGACTGAAAAAACACACCTTCCCCGCGTATGGACGGATGCTGCGCACTGGCACTGCAACAGCACAGAAATCAACGTGTGGCTCATACGTCCCCAGATGGACGACACACGAAACAAGGGCGACGAAGTAAACAAGTTGCCATACTTGCTTCGCTGAAGCAGATGCACACAATGCAACAGGACACTCCCTCCCCCTGTGGACGGGTGTTTCGCATACGAAGAAACACCAAGATGCGACACATGCTTCGCTGAAGCAGACGCACACACTGCAGCAGCACACCGTCCCACCTTGTAGGCGGCTGTTACGCATACGAAGAAACAAGTACCCATGAAATCCGCGACGGCGGAGATACGCGGTGTACCCACGGACACCATGAAACGCGTTGCGAACCCCCCCCTCAGATGAACGGCACACGGACATGCGCGAGGAAGCCGACGAGTTGCGACGCCTGCGCGGCGCTGAACCAGATGCACACACTGCAACGGCACACAGTCCAACTTGTACCACATGCTTCTCCGGACGAACGGCAAACAAACATGCTCCAGGAAGCCGACGAGTTGCGACATCTGCAAATATCTGACATGCAGCGCTGAAGCACACCCACACACTGCAACAGCACACGGTCCAACCTGTGGCAAACGCTTCCGCGAATGAACGCCACACGAAACACGGACGAGGGTGCCAACAAACGCGACGCCTGATCGCTGAAGCAGGCGCACACGCTGCGACAGCACACCGTCCCCCCTGTGGACGGGTGCTACGCAGACGAAGAAACGAGAACCGACGCAATTTGCTTTGGCGGCGATACGCGGTGTGCCCGCGGAGGTCACCAAACATATCGCGAAAAACTTCCCCCGGATGAACAGCTAACGAACCATGCACGAGGAAGCCGACGAGTCGCGACACCTGTAGCGCTGGAGCAGATGCACATTCTGTAACAGCACACAGTCCAACTTGTGCCACATGCTTCCACGGATGAACGGCACACGAAACATGGACGGGGGAGCCAAAGAGTTGCGACACCTGCGTCGCTGAAACAGACGTACGCACTTCCATAGCACACAGTCCAACTTGTGGCACACGCTCCCCCGGATGAACGACAAACGCACACGAAACATGGACGCGTAGCGCTGGAGCAGATGCATATGCTGCATCAGCACACTGTCCAACATGTGACACATGCTTCCCCGGATGAACTGCACACGAAACACGGACGGAGAGCCAAAGAGTGACACCTGCTTCGCTGAAACAGACGTACGCACTGCAATAATAGCACACGGTCCACACGCTTGCTCGGATGAACGGCAAACGAAACACGGACGGGGAGCCAAAAAGTGACACCTGCTTCGCTGAAACAGACGTACGCAATGCAATAGCACACGGTCCAACTTGTGGCACACGCTTCCCCGGATTTCCCGGATCAACGGCACACGAAACACGGACGGGGAGCCAAAGAGTGACACCTGCTTCGCTGAAGCAGACGTACGGACTGCAATAGCACATGGTCCAACTTGTGGCACACGCTCCCCCGGATCAACGGCACACGAAACACGGACGGGGAGCCAAAACGTGACACCTGCTTCGCTGAAACAGACGAACGCACTGCAATAGCACACCGTCTAACTTGTGGCACACGCTTCCCCGGATTCCCGGATCAACGGCACACGAAACACGGACGGGGAGCCAAAGAGTGACACCTGCTTCGCTGAAACAGACGTATGCACTACCATAGCACACGGTCTAACTTGTGGCACACGCTCCCCCGATGAACGACAAATGCACACGAAACATGGACGCGTAGCGCTGGAGCAGATGCACATGCTGCATCATCACACTGTCCAACTTGTGACACATGCTTCCCCGGATGAACGGCGCACGAAACATGGACGGGGAGCCAAAGAGTGACACCTGCTTCGCTGAAACAGACGTAAGCACTGCAATAGCAATACGAAACATGAACAAGGAAGTCAACAAGATACGACACCTGCTTCGCTGAAGCAGGCGCACACGGCGACAGCACACCGTCCCCCTGTCGACTGGTGATATGCACGAGAAAGCCGACGAGTCGCGACACCTGTAGTGCTGAAGCAGACGCACATGCTGCAACAGCACACAGTCCAACTTGTGGCACATGCTTCCCCGGATGAACGGCACACGAGACAAGGACACGGGAGTCAAGGAGCGACATCTGCTTCGCTGAAACAGACGCGCACACTGCAATAGCACATGGTCCAACGTGTGGCACACGCTCCCCCGAATAAACTGCACACGAAACATGGGCGAGGAAGTCAACAAGATGCACCACCTGTTTCGCTGAAGCAGGCGCACACACTGCGACAGCACCCCCGTCCCCCTTGTGGACGAGTGCTACGCAGACGAAGATACGAAAACCGACGAAATCCGCTTCGGCGGCGATACGCGGTGTACCCACGGAGGTCACGAACCCGCTCGTGAAAACTTCCCCCGGATTAACGGCTAACGTAATATGCACGAGGAAGCCGACGCGACCCCCCCGATTCGCGACCAGCAACTTGTACCACCATAGGTAATTAAGCTACAGTGGAGCAACCGGTACCAGTTAGACCCCAATCCACGTATTATTGTAGCGAAGGACAATAAAATACCAGTTACCACCGTTACCAGCTACACAGCCTGTATGCTCTGATAATCTCATACCACCAAGAAACAATCAGAGCACCAACAGCGCAGAGTACGTTCGACCAAAATACTGCACACGCCCCAGTTTCCGGAAACAGCTATCATATACATTGGTAGTATACCCCGGTACGAGCATTTGACATATCGTACTTACAACCACTGCTGCACGAACACTGCTGTATACGCATGGCTGTACGAGTCAAACTCACATAACCTTTTCTCGAGTTTGGTACCACCGATAAAGTCTCGCATGAGGTATGATAGTTCGCATTAATATTATTAATAAGAGTACGAGCACTTGAAAGAACGTACGACCACTGCTGCACGAACCCTGCTGCTGTATCCGCACTTCTGCTGAACCCGTCATATTTACGCGTAATAATCGTGCCTTTCCTCGAGTTTGGTACCAAGCAAAAGTACGAGAGTATGCATACTCGCGTCTGGTATAATATTCCCGCAAGCACACACTACCGGCCCATCACTGCTGTACGCATGTGTTTGCAAGTTGCGAACATAATGATACCACCGAGGGCGCAACATCCCGGGTAACGTCACACTGTGCTACAGCAGTGTACATCCCCCGTAACGTCTTACTGTGCTACGACACACCAGAGGTACCGATCTTGGCGATTCGCTCCTGTGCTGGCATGTCCGGCCACGCTTGCCATGCCCTCCGACATAGTCCCCGAGGTCTTCCGTCCACATTCACAGCTAGCACCTCTTGTACACTCATAAGACACCACGAACGCGTCTCTCCAAGGAAGGTCCCTCGATCAAGAAAATAAAATAAAAAGGTGTGTGGCGAGCGAAAACCCTGCCTGCTCAGCGTTCGAACAGATCAGATCGAACGCTCAACACAGAGCCCTCTTCGAACTCAAACTAGTCTCACACCTTGGACCTGCAGCTCTGTCTCTGCTTCACTGCGCTGATACGTGTAGGTTGCGGCTACGTACCAGACAAGGTGTGTGCATCAAGGGCTACGATTCATGCTACCGTGAATCACCGCAGCCATCTGATTGGCTTGAACTTCTTACGTACGTACAAAACTCACATTCTTTCATTCTTCCGAGAATATTCTGTAGATTATATTTTCTTAGCTTAATTTTTATGTTTGATGAGTATAAGTGCTGTGATATTTTCCCATGATTTGCATTAATATCCTATAAAATAGCGGGAGCGGTTTTTGACGAGACTAGAGAGAGACTATGAAGCGCCTGGGGGCGTGTGCGGTCCATATGAAATGTTTTCTGATTTGGAAGTTTGGGTAGTATGTCGGAAATTGAGAGTTTGATTTTTTTTTGGTTCTTGAAAATTTGTGCTTTTGTTCAAAGTCAGTACTGACTGAGTGGTCTAGCAGGTAGTGCTATATAATTCCCTAGGGTGGGTCGGGGGTTGAAGTCTCACCGAATTCGTAAGTCGATCTTTTCGAGCGTGCGCGCTGGAGACAATACGAATGATTATGATAGTGTGCCTGTAGACACCAGTAGCGTTTGGCGAGGGGAGGACCCCTGAGATCACTGTACTAAGTCGACCAGATTCCACTGAATATCTTTGGACCAATTCCACGGAAAATGCCGTTTTACCCGAGCGACTGAATCCGAAAAGAATGCCGTTTTACCTGGCATTGGATTTCGAGAGTTTTATGTGTTTGTAACAGAGAGGCTGGGGATTTGAGCATTTGAATACTGATTTGAGAATTTGAGTGTCGATAGAAGAATTTGATTTGTTTTTAGATACAGATTGGATTTTTGACTTCCTGAGTTTGATTCGGGTTGATATTTTTATTGAGATGTATCAGCCCTGCGATGTCGTACATTTTCATATACAGAGCTGAGGGGAATATTGGTCATGCACAAGAGCAGGGGGGATATTAGTATGGTCGTGTATAATGAGTAGGAGGGATGTTGATCGTACTCAGAAACAGACAGCACCCCTGCCCTGTCGCCCCGCTGTGAACTTGGCGCAGTTAGTTAAAGCCTATTAGCAAAAACAAAAACCACGCTCACCGACCTCTATCAAATGACGCTACTATTAGTATGTACCCCTAGCACTGCTGGCCACTCTGAACATAACCTACATGAAATTCGTGAAAGGAAGAGCTAACTTTGTCAGGAAGGACGTCAGGAGCTTTGCGTGATTTTGGAACGACGATATATTTTTCAGAGAACAACAGCAGGTCGAAAGCGTTGAAGGCATGCTCTTCTTGTGTTCTCACATGGTTGAACCCCTCAGGTGGTGCTGGCACCGAACGGGTATTGTATGGTACGATACAGTGTGGCATGGTGTGTGGTGTGTCACGGTATGTGATATCCTATGTTGGCATGATGTGACCGTTTTGTCGACATACTTTATACAAAAATCACGATATGTGATGTGCTATGTTAGTGGTATGGTATGATGGTACGATGTCGTGGATAAAATATATGGCTAATAAATACTGCCTTGTTTTACCATATGTTCCAGAATATAGGGTATGTAACAGTCGTTTATACGTCAAATAAACATCATCTGTAACAAACTAACATATCGATCATTGAAACGAACTACAAGAAGTTCGAAAGTATAAAGTATGCGGACAGACAGACATGTCTGCTATACCCAAATTATATACTTAGTTTTACAAGCTGAAAATGAGTCCTACATACTAAGAATTATACCAGGCCCCAGGCTGTAGTCAAAATTCGCCACGATGGCAGAGATATTTCAGCGAACTCTCGACGATTTGCGATAGAATATCCGCACTATCGCTCCTGTTTTTCCGACCCCAGGCGCATCGTAATGAACTCAGTGGGCGTCGTCAGCACTTCGGGTCTGTGCGGCTGCGAATCCACAGATCCAGCATACATCCATTATCTTTGGGGAACGATAAATTAGGAACCCTCAACAAGGTGTCAGCTTGTCACTCTCGCCTGCGCCCACCGCACACCCAACCTATTAGGAAGGGTAGTATTTCAAGCCTCCGTCGCATGGCTCTCCCGTGTACAAAATACTCAAATCCAACACAGCGTAAGGCGGCGTGGGCTCCCCGTCGCTTGCCGCCACAGGTGCTGCGCCACCCTCCCTATTTGTTCGAAGTTCTTAGCAACGTTCTGGCCGACAATCACAATCCACTCAGCGAACAGTCCAGCTAGTATTCGCCTGAATCGTGTTCTGGTTCTAGTGTGGTGCTGCCAATAGATCGTTTCTTGCGGGCATACAACGTTCAGCATGGGCCGGCATGCGTGACACGCCACGTTGCAGCTCGTCCTCGTTTAGCTCTGTATTCAACAATAGACTGTCAAACCTCGGCGGTATCGCCACATTTCGAGCTCCACGATGACTAGCGAGAAGCCGAGTATGGCCTTCACTACGCACGTGAGGTCACGCCGCGTACTACCCTACTCAGAGAATTTACCAAGGACCGTCTCCAACTTTTGCGCTAGATCGCTGAACCGCCCATCGATCAGCGCTCCCATCTTTTCTTCTAGCTTGACAGTCCTCCTGTCCAATTCTCGGTCAAGCTCACAAAACCTGGCGTTGAAGGTGTGCTGGAGATCGCTTGGCCTCGACTTGTTGCCTGCTGGTCTGCCTGTGTCCTCCTCTGTGGCCGTCGCGGCGTGACCCCCTGGCCGAGAAAGGTCCTCGGTCGTCCGGATAAGATACGACTGCAGCGCACCGGTATGCTCCTTCGTCGTTGCCTCCAGCCTGTTCCTCAGCAACTTTATATGCTCCATGGTCGTTGCTCGTGTCTCTTCATCGCGGCGAACGTCGGGATCATTCATAGGATTGTCCAAATATTTCTGCAGCTCACCAACTCCTATACCTGCAAACAATCCGAGGGGAGAGAGGTCGAAGTAGAGGAGTGGATTCATTTTCGGTATACTCGGGCTGATAGCACGTTGACGATGCCAGTGTTCAAGTTTCACAAGATCGTGCAAGTTTACCCGCGACTGGGATGTCGCTCTAGATAACCCAATCCCCACCAACACACAGACTCAAAGAATAGAAAAGCCACAAACCACTGCGTCCGGATCGCTCCGGTGCAACATACGTTCGTAACCTTCAGCATCGATCATGGAAAGCGATACCAGATACCAGGTGGGCACAAATACTCACCTCCCTAGGCACTGAACGTGCACGTACTCTTGAACAACAGTTACTACGCCTCCCGTCGCCCAATCCCCAGCCGACAGACATGGTCCGTCCAAGCAGACTGGAGTGCATCACTTACCTCCCTCCTCCTTGTTTAGTACCGTCGGGACGACGTCTTCGCGCACATCTCCAAACCTTCGAGAATCCCCCCTGTCGACGTCCTGACAAGACGACTGTCTCGATGCGCCCGCCTTCATTGCTCTGTCCCCTTCGCGACAGCGTACGCGCCCGCTCTCACTCCTTACGCGAGCGACCACCCTACGCATCCCCAGGACACCGCCCTTCACCCACAGAACAAGTAGCCAGAATGGGGCGACAATAGTACAGCTCGCCGTGGCAAGGAATACCCTCCCGAGCTTTTCTAAACTCGTTCTCCTGGCGTTTGTTCGCCACACCACCGTGACCGTCTTGGGCGTTGACGATATCCACAACAGCCACCCCGTTGCCACCGCGAAGGGGCCGAGCATAACCCAGAATATGGCGCGTCCGACGAAGCGCTTGGTGACCGTGTGGAGCGAGGTGTGGCAGTACGAGTCGACTATCAACATCGGGGAGCTGAATACCCACTGCAGGAGGTTAAATGGTGAAGGCAAGGAGTCGATCTCGACCACCGATACGTAGTGCTGCGTTACACGTGCCTTGGAAACCTAGTGCGATCGGTCGAGTTCCGCGTATGGATGGTGGGGAGTGGACAACGGTTGTGAGTGACGTTGTTAGTCGTTCGTTAGGGATTCATCAGGGTTTCCGTTCGCTGCACGTCTGCCGTCCATGCGCTTTGTCGTGATTACTCGTGATGAAAATTCAATGCCTCAGCCCCGAAATGGCAGACACAGGCATTGTTTGTAGTCATGCCGTGGTAATATATCACTGTATGATCGCGAGCTGAACCAGTGAGGTGGGTGGAAATGGCAAGCAATGGAGAGGGGTGGGAAGCCATATACTTTAAAGTGACTAAACTTGAACTCGAAAGAACATGTATTGCCTTACGATACGTTTGAATTGTCACCCAAGAAGGAGGATCGTTCCACACCTACGTTCGCACTGCATCATCGCAACTCTGCAAGCCGCCCTCGTCCTGTTGCTTGTTAGATAACCACATCGTCCCGAGGATAGGGTTGGATACAGCTTCACGACATCATATACACTCTCTCCCCCTCGCTACATAATGCCAGCGACCCCTCCTGATAACCTTTCGTTTTATTATAACCTCCAACGCGTGCTTATCATGTAGGGTTATTGATGATGTACCGAGATGTATTTAGTCTTGTCACCACAATCGCGAAAACTGCCTGACCTTGTATTCTCGATCGATGTTCATATCGATCCTAGCGTGAGCTGTGCTCAATACCGCGACAAGAAGGTTGAGCATCATGACGGTCAGGATCATCAGGTACGCCACTAGAAGTGCCGTCGCTATGGCGTCGGAAGCACTTCCTGCAAATGCGTCGAAAAAATTAACTTCTCCAAGCATTGCCCGAAATGCGTTCAGCCAAACCTGCGGCGACGAACACGCAGACACGCGGCAGGCATTTATTCCAGGTATACTATAACAAACGAACGCGGCTTCACGCGGAAACATAAATAGTTCGCGTCAGCTATCGTGACCGCTTGTGACCGTCCGTCCCATATCGACGGAATGGGCGCCCTGGTGCAAGGAGCTGCTGCCAATATTCTTGGTGACAACCAGTAAGCATACGGCGAACGAAACCTAAAGCACATGGTCTTCGTAGAGAAAACAGCTGAAGCCTCACCAGGCCGAAGGATACGTGGACATGGAATAGACTGTAGAATGCCATCACGAAGCCACCCGTCACCACAAGAACCACCACACCGAACTTGACGAGCTCACCCATCATTGAAAAAAATACCTAGTGAACAGTTCACGGCAAAGGAAGTATAGGGAAAGGGGGAAATTGAAGACCAAAAATATTGTACTAAACGTTCCTTGTAACAGGTCTGCACAAGAGGTGGGACGACATTATCGGACCTGACACAGACGCGATCGGAACAAGTCAGCCTGTGGGGGGCGAACGAAACTTTTTGACGGTAGATGAGCTCGACGAGACGCTTCAGCAGTTCCCGGCTAGAATAATCTATATTAGCTGACTCCTCCAGGATTAACGTGTGCACGGTTCAATCGTCGAGGTGCATCCATCGTTGTAGGCGGCGAACGAGCTTGGACCGTGGCTCGAAAAATTATGAGTCATTGCCTGTTCCACACCGCCAACTCCGTCGTGTAACACAAAGCGCGGAATGCACGCTGGTGGTAGACATAGCGCAAGGCCGGATCGTATGCATTCGGCATCAGAAAACGGTGGATAGACATTTTTCCGTGCTCTACGTTACTCTAAAAGACGTGGTCGCGCTATCCAGCGCGATACCGCAAGCTGAGAGTACGTAATAGATTCGACGGGACCTCCCATCTCGTCTACTCGTGCATCTCGCATTGCCCATAGCTTCAATCGTACTTTTCCCACGCTCTCACGGCACCACACAGCACACAACCAAGCGGAACAATACCTGCGAACGCACACTAACCCAATCTACCGTACACTGCCGGACACAACCTGCTTCACTAGGTGACGGTGCGTGCAACACAAACGCCTTTTTCGCCGCCCTGTCTGCAGTTCACCTGGATCATGGGTCCCTGGGAGGGGAGCATCTGGCCGAAGAACAAGACCCTGGTGAATGCCAACGGTGCGCTCAGAGCGTACAGAGATCTCGACAAGGTCGAGTCGGCGGGACTAAAAGCACGAAAACCCAGGCTGACGAACATGAGGCAAAGACACGTAACCTCCACCACGTTCCACCGGTCTAGGAAGTACTCCCGCGGGTTTTCAGCAAAGCCTCTTGTCTTTGCCACGATTGCTCCCTTACACGAAGATTTTTTGTTCATGTTGTGATCGAAGAGGGGGGAGGCCAGCAGAACAATCAAGAGCGGGGCTTGTCAAAGTGAGTTCACGGGTCAAGCGTACCACGAGCCTACGAATATTGCTATATTTCTACCGGGGTGCACGGAGTTAGCGACATGCGTCCACATCTAGAAACGCTATGTACTGCGCCCAACAACCGGGCCTTCGCTCGTATTGCGGCGGCATGTTCACTATGAATCGATCAATTCGATATAGACGAATAAATCGTCGAGGTTGTTCGACAACATTGTAAACTGTCGCGCTTGCGTCGATATATCGTTAACTTTTATGAATGCTCCACGCGAAAGCATGCGAGTGTTCAGCGATAAGCGATATAAACGAAACGAAATGAACACCCGAATGGCGCCGACAAGAGGTAGAGCATCGCCTAAACACACGCGTATTAGCTGGAGCACGCGAAGAAACGCAAACGAAACATCAAACTTGCACTTACCCAAACGTAAGAAGCGAAGACAATCTCGGCCCAGTCGAACGTGTTCTCGTCATTCAAAAGAACGAAGCCGGCGAAAAACCCCATCATGCACATGTACGTAGCAAAATCTAGCACCATCCGCAGGGCCGGCACCTATATGGGCGGGAAGCGTATTTGGTTGAGGGTGGGAGAAGAAGGGCTGATTAGAAATTTTTGCCCGTTATCAAACTGCTGCGAAAACAAAGTGAGCATAGTAGACCAGGGAAAAGAGTTTGTGTTGTGATGCAAGGCAATACTGCAGTACCTCAACTGCGCCCTCTCAGTATTCCACTCACTTTGTAGTAGCTGTCCGGTCGCGCGAGGAGTCCGACGATGATAAATCGAGCCCCTGGGAAATAGGTCAAGTTCGATAGCTTGCCGTCCCCGTAGCCGCTCAGCAGCGCCATACTGTCGGCAAGCATGCCATCGCCTGGAGAGCCGTGGATGACATGAGCAACGGCCGAGGACGGAACACCATGAGCAAATACGACCTCTCACGGTGCCTGACAGAGAGACGCGCAAGCAAGCTGCTGAAACGTGGTTGTTTGATGATAAGGAGACTTGTCGTGTTGTTCCGGGGCCACTTCGGTGGTCGTAACAGATGCGATGATTACGACGGGAGCATTGTGTATTGATCGGCGCGGTTGGGATCAAAACGACATACCAGGTGCACAGCGAAACCTAGTCCAGAACTCGAAGAAACATGTTCTTAATTGCAGGCTTCGTGCGTCTTAACATTAACAATGAATTGCTGGGAAAAAATGACATATAGGTAGTGCTGCAAGTACTGATGGCACAACACAAGACTAACCGTATAAGGTGTGTCCGGGGTTCGAGAACTTTTTGTTATTCTCCAACACCCCTTCCGTGTCCCTGAGGCTGGGAAGGCCTTTCGTGAACTTCCGCCACATGAAGTCCAGCACTAAGGGGATCGTGCAGTAGGTGTCCATCTGCTGGCGCTTTCGGAGGGCCACGCTTAGGGGTCCCACCGTTCCGTTGTGGCGAGAGATGACGGTTTCAGGCTCGAACACCGCTGAACAAGTCTTCATCTCTCCCTCAAACCCCATCACGGTCTGTGGCAGGTGCTCTAGGACCTCTAGTAGTAACTCGTCCACCGCGGCCTGTGTTTCCGGTTGAAAGTAGTTATATAGAATAATGTTATTTGTGACCTCGATTGGAGCCAGACCTTTCACCATGACGGGTCTGAAGTGACGGAACCTCTCGACCACCAACTGACCAGACTGGGTTGGCGGGAAGCAGTGACACAAATAATCTCGTTCGTTGTCACCAACCCCCACGTTAACTGGAGCAACTAACATTATGAACACGTCGCTATAACACCTTCCGTGCAGTCACATGTGTACTCTGCACTCATAACCACCTCCGTGAGCCTCTTACGTGCTAGCAGCAAATACAACAATCACTCCCCTAACTGTAGCCCAACCTGCATCGAAAGTAGAGCGCGTTTTTCCCCCTCGACGGCTCTTCTTGCAGCCTCCGTAAGGGCGACGGAGAGGTTCATGCCCGGAATAAACGGGTTTGTCGCTGTGGATACCGCTCCCAACAGACACTCCTGCAGACAACGACAAACGGTATAAACAGTCGATATATTATGGTTTACAGCAGTACCGGGAAATGTGTTGTCCCGCTCCTAACGGGTCATACAAGATGTGTGTTTGAACCATACAACGTGTTGCCTTCGGCTCTGCGGTGTAAACCCAAATGTGGCCTGACTTGACAACATCACCCTACTAACCATGGTGCAACATGTTAGGGTGCGTTCTCGTCAACGGCCTACCAATATCATTCAGAAGGACGTGTAAACCAGCTGCGACAGACGTTGCTCTCGAATAAACAACCGAGGAAAGGCGCAGTAAATCGGATTGACTCGGCAGCCCGTGCACTCGTCACGCCGTGGATAACAACGTACAACGCAAAATGGACGATGGAGAGTCGGACCAACCTTTAAGCGGGGAAACGGGACACTAGTTGACAGCCGGATAAGGTCAAGTGCCCTGGGCTTTGCGCCGTGCTGCAGCAGGTACGAAACCGCCCCGAGCAGCTCGCTCTCCACCTGATCATCGTATCCGACGGCATGCAAGAAGCGATATTCCAGCGAAAGCGAAAATACAGGACGGAAGGGTGGTGTCTCCGGTGTCCCAGTGGTAAACCTTGTAAATTCAAAGGCCGATTGCGCGTGTTCGAGCGCCCCCGAGAGATGTTCTACTGTTATGCAGAGAAGGACACATCGAGCGCCTAGCGGTGTGTACGCACCGGTCCACGCGGATCTCGCAATATAACGAACGGTACGCACCGCAGCGGGGGGGGGCGAGGGGGAGTGCTCGGTACGTGGCCTCGAGATCTGAGTTACGAAGGAGGGCGAGTTGGAGAACTACCACAATACTACGATATCATATGAGCCATGATCTCTGCGCCGGAACCAATACGCGGACAATAAACGTACCAGTATATCAAGAAGGAATAGTCTGACAATTATACCGAGCTAGGATAGCCAGAGGCAATGTCCAACCAACAGAGCACAGCGCCGGTCGGAATCGACAGGTCGTGTTCCGCTGCGTTCGAAGGCATCGACGCATTCTTTTCGCCGTGAATGAACACTGTGTTGGCTGCTCTAGCCTACTATTCGACACAGTGTGTCGGCGCGGGTTCGTAGCAAAACGCCGGCGCAGGTTACACGAAAGCGCGTGGTTCGTGCTTGTTCGAAGCCCCCGCAGACGGTGTTTAGGTCAATGTGAGGCCCCATCCAGCTACGAAAAATATCCAGAATGACACAGGTAGTGTACATGAGAAGTCTGGATCGACTCCGCGGTGAGAAACCACGGGAACGGTTGCTTTTGCTGTTTCAGGTAGACCAACAGAAAACATCCCAGCAGTAGCCGCACGGAGGTGGTATTACATCGTCCCCTGCTCGGCGCTCCTCCCGGCCGAGTCTATCCTTGCATTGTATATTCTCTCTACCCGCAGAGGCAACAGACACTTAACGTACACGGAACATTGGGCTTGCAACGTTGAGTATCGATCAGTGTGTGTGAATGTACAGCTGACACGGTCGTGACTGCGGTTATTTACAAGACGTAAACCAACGATTTATATATATATATAGGTTTGCTCAACCGGTATGGCGACGGCGGCTGCTGCAATGATTTTATCCCGATATGTCTCCTGCAACGCGTGCTGGGTGACCGCACCCGCCCGGCAAGAGTACCACGTGACGATCATCAGCTTAAGACCTATCGTGAGTGCTGTCGACTCGTACTATAGTACACCTTCAACCGACACAACTAACGGGACTTGGCCAAAACCGCACAAGCCTACACAAGAAACTGTGGGGAGACCCCCCTCTTCCCACCCGCTTCCTCCGTTTGACCGTCGGAGACAGCCTCCGTTTGCCGTGGTTTGTCGTGACGGGGACAAATGTATATGTTGGACAGATGCCGTGTGTTGGGGCACCTGCTTGCGCAAACCCAGCGCGTTTTTCGCTTCCCTCCTCTCGACCACTCGGTGGTAGAATCGCACAACGAAACAGCGTGCTCAGCATGGTGCTTAGATTCAGAATACCGCGTCGTACCATACTATCTGCGAGGACCATTGCCAAAGAAGGCACTCACAACAGTTTGAGCAACTGCCTACGTGGTTGATATATGTTTCTGCAGCTTGTTCCGCACGTGAACACGTGCACGACTCTGGCGCAAATAACTTTTTCTTCGACGTAGCCCACGCCAATCAGAACCGGTCGTGTGTGTACTGGACAGCAAGTTGACGTCTAAATTCTTTATGTGTACTACAGTACGTCGGGAACAATCCATCGTTCGATCGATCAAGCCATTGCCCCTGCATCACAGGAGCCCATTTAGAGACCCTTTTCACTGACCGGCACGGAGAGCTTCGTGCAGCACGTGGCGAGAGCCGCACTGCACAAGTCCAACATCTTTTTTTTCCCATCCAGTTGGGGAAATGAAGCACCGTTGAAGTCGTTCCAAAGGCACACGGAGGAAAAAAAACGAGGCGAGTGCACCGGCCATCCGCACGGAAACGCACAAGGTTGAAAAAACACAGCGCCAAGCGAAACCAGCGTGAATCAAAACAAACCGGCGACAGGCCAGACACAATTACACACGAACGAGTAGAACCCAAACGACGCCGGAGCAAGCTCATAGTACAACACCCTCGTACCCGAGCTAATCGTAGAACGTCGGGGCTGTTGGATAAAGTTGAGGTTTACTTAATCAAAAACTTGTTTCAGTTTTTACCAATCGACCAACTACTCCCGACACGGTAGAGGAGGATGGTCACCCCCCCCCGCCACAACTGCATTGTTCGATGGTCGTTTGGCCGTCTGGTCAGTCCATTTCTCGCTTCAACCGGGTGAGCATTTCGGTGGCGCCTTCTGAGCTGCTGGGCATCGCAACCCAATTCGTAATATCCATATATTGCCTTCAACAATACACTTTCGTGTACAAACAAATCCAACCTTCCACTAATGATATCGACCATTCAGATACCCGCACACACGAATATCTCGCAACCGATGACGACGAAAAATCTCGAGTTGGATAATGATCATTGGCAGTCTATCTCGCAAGCCTCTTCCAGGAGAACAGACGGAGAGACAACGAGCCAAACTACAAACGGAACGCCCTATAGTAACCAAATGAGGGAAATATCACTCGAAACGAGGCACAACGAAGGAAAGCGAAGCGAAACAAAAAGGAACGGACTATGCGGGCACCCCCTATTTCCCAACGCGCCCGAACGCGTCGTCGCTCTAGCAAACCCTGTGCGATATGACATGTTCCAATTTTGCCACACCACCGGATGCTATCTATCTTGCTTGCAGGGTAAGCGAGGGGCGAAGGGTACACGGCACAGTCAGCTTCTCTCGATCTTAGTGGGCGCTCCCTCGCGTTGATTATATCCTACTTCGCGAACGTTCGCGAACCAGCATTGCTTCGTCTAGAAATGTGAGAGTTTCCCCGCACAACCAGCACAAACACATAACCGCGAACAAGAAGCTGACTATTCGCCGAACTCCCACGAAGTCATACCTTTCTGGGGCGAAGATACCGAGCCATGGACACGGACACGATTCGAATGATCTTTAACACGCCGCTGTTGGCTGCGTAGTATAGAGCCGTCATTCCGTGGGTGTCCTTGGCAGCGACCATGTTGCGCTTACGTTCGTGTTGTGGACATGAAGGTTTGATCGACGAGCCGTGTACCCATTTTGGACAAAGATGTCAATGCGGAGGTGGGATGGGGGGGGGGGGGGGGGCGGCGAGGTGGGGGAAAATACATGTGACTAGTTTTTTTCTTGAGCATGGTTGGGCTGCTGTTGGCCCTCTGGCACTCCACGTTCCGTAGGGAAGGGGCTGAGGACAAGCCCCGAACGTCCGGCGAGTTGGGCGACATTTTCATAGTAGCCAGCCACAGTGGGGATTCCTGGCTCGTCCTTGGAATTTCGTTGGTAGCAACCCAACACCCACTGCCCCTCCGCTTTTCTCGCAGGTGACATCGAGACGTTAAACGTGAGATATTGCCGCTGCTCACAACGCAAATATGAACCACAAAACGCCGCACAACACCACTACACCACAACACCACATATCGCGCCACGCTACGGCACGCCAAGCCACACGACGCTACCACGCCAGTGCGCTCGGCTCGTCATGGAGCTTGTGGCCTTGCCTGCGCTGGCTGTCTGACGCGTTAACGAATCATGCAGTATAGACGGGAAGATTCAGTGAAATGACGGAATGAAAAAACACGGAAGCAAGAAATATCCTACCGAGAGACGCCAATATAGACACTCACGATGGCCTTGGCGCCAGCGAAGACAGCCTCCAAAGCCTTCGTGACGGAGGTCACCGCTTCTAGACTCCCTGTTTCAGCGGCGACCATTAGCGCTGACATGCGACGCGGCCCAGCGCACGACGTAACCCCGGCAACCATCTAACGCGAGCAATAAAACGAGCAACACCAAACGGAAAAGGGAAAGCAGCACCAGAACCAGCAAAAACGTTTAGGAAGGGAGAGTAAGGAGTGGATGTCTTGCACATAAAATTCCATGCAGGATGCACGGAAGAAGCTGCCCGAACGTTCCGTCAGTCAAGAGAGGGACAGAGAACGAGAGGGAGGAAACAAGGGTAGGGCCGGTAGAAGGCGGATTTAGGCACGGGTGGGCTCGCTGCTACTTTGGCGGGCGATAAAGCTGATAGCCAATCACGAACGTTTTGGGAATAACCAAACCATGTCCTACCCTTGCTACTGGAGACAACCACAAACGGATATGCACCTACACCACTCCAACTCCCTCCCGCTTGCCCCCGGCTATTTCTTTCGTTTGATAACGATACATGATAACAATACCCACCCTCTCGTTGGTCAGCAGATCGGACATAGCGGCCACAACCACGTCTATCATTGCCCCACTCCCGCTCCTCGCTGCCTCAACCACGATGTCCGTTTCGTTTGAGTCTGGACTGGTATCCATCGCAAACGAGCCCGTGTGCTGACCAACAAAGACAAACAGAAGAGGAAGGGGAGGGGGGGGGGCTGTACGTTATTCCTTATCGTCTTAACCATGTTCCCAATGACGACGTTTTAGACGAAGCAACGCTCCTACTCGTCATAGAGACACCCCCAACACTTGGGCACTCACTACGCGGTTGTTCATACACTGCATGGAAAAACAACATTTTGCTTTTTTCATGCCCTTCTTGCATTGTCTTTTGCGACCATCGTCCATCTCCTAGGATAGCGATCGTTTTGTGGCCATGACCTACCTGTTAGCGTAGTGAGGGAAGGGGGTAGTTGGTCGGTTAGACGCTGTGCAGTGAAGAATCGGTTGCTTACCGCAAGGATACGCCCCGCAAACAGGAAGGGAGCTGGACGAGGATCAAGTGGTAGATTAGAAGGACAGAAGCTGAGAACTTCCAACGCATCGACGTGCGGCAGCCGCGTTGATCGGTGTTGCGTTTTGAGCTCCGATGCCGTTCTGCTGTGGGTGTGCAAATACCTTACGCGGATAGTAAGAGCGCAGGAGTGAACCTAACTGTTCGCTTCAATGTTTCCTGTATGACTTGCAGACCGTGACGAACCAACGACGGCCTTGACATCGAACGCCCGAAGCAACACAATACCTCTCGTACTGTCAACACCGATATTAAACGTGCCTCACCAACACACGCCGACGTGCCACCCACACCGTCCCGTGGTACCGTACCATCTCCACGCCCCGGCTATTATCCGTACCGATAGTCGACTGGCCACGTACACACCCCGTCGCGACGTGGGGTGGAAGACACGTCGAGAACGCATGGATGTGAATCGTCAGGCGCCGGGAGACGTGCTGGGGCCGCAGCCTCGTGCCTGGACGCAGTACGTCTAACTCAGCAATGCCTGATGGACAACGCTGGTGCTCGTGGGCGTATCGCGTAGGTTAGGCAGCTAAAACGTGCCCCGTGGACACCGGTGCGTGAGGCGGCCAACGGTTGATCTGGCTACACCAAATAACAGAACGGGGCAAACAAACTGGGCTCTTCCCAACGGTGTCATGTAAAGACGCTCAAGACGCTAAAACCGAGACGCCTGGCCTGCTAACGCTTACGCTTGACTCTCCATTACTGACCCCGCTCCACTGCTTGTGCGAGACTCCTTCATCCCACGGATTCGATTCAGACCTAAACTAGGCAACATTGTTGTCTTGAAAAATACCGCCTCCGCAGACATTTCGTCACACGGAAGAGGCGTTCTCCGATACAGATATCACATCCGGGAGAAAACCTTTCTGAGCCATCACGGCGTCCTTGCCGGACGCCAGTTGAAGGAGGCACAGTACCACAGGTCGTGGGGTTGTCTGTATTTATTGACGGCGCGCGCCCTGGGGCACACATCCCAGGCAGTCGTATCCATACGTTTGTCCACATTGAATTCCGCACGATAGGGTTAGGGGGACATAGGAGCCTCAGACAAACTACCGTGAACCTCTATCGTAGAACGCTTCGGAAGTGCGGAGAACGTTCACCGCGGGAAAAACGATCGCCCTGATGGTCGTCGTGCTCACCTTTCCCCTCAACAAGACCCCCTCCTTGGCCTTGTTGAATATTCCCACGTTTCCGCTTTTAGCCGCCATTTTCATGAGACGGCGAGCCTCGCCATTTGAGAGCTCCCCCCACACCTTGTCCTTTAGAATGCATGTTCGCGACGAAGCGATGATGAGTTTGAAAAAGCAAAAAGGAAGGGGAGTAGCACCCCTTTCCTGCATTACCACTAATGCATGGTCCGAGTGCTCTGAAGGACGAACGCGTAACGTCTAGGCAATAAGCGCAAAGTCAGAAGTGAGCACGTGATGCCTGTGCCCACACACGGCGATTTTTGTTGCTTCGTCGCGTAGCGTCGTTGGTGGTGGTGATGGTGGTGACAGTGATATTGTTGGTGCTACTGCCACCGCTGCGGTTGCTGCTGCTGTTGGTGCTATTGCCAACGACGGCAAGCTGAGGTGGCGGTTTTTTGGAAGGGAGGAGGCATTGCGACGCGATGTCACTCACACTTGTTGTGGTGTCCTCTTTTTCACTATGTCGGAACAAAAAACAGAAAATGCCGTATCGTAGCCTCTCGAGCATTTCAGCCCGTATCGTCCATCATGTAGCCACCGTACGGAATGTATAGGGCATTCGTAGTTCTTCGTTGCGCCACAGCGCCGTCGTAACGGTTCCAGCGATCGGCTTCCCCGCTTTCTGCCCCTCTAATATCCTCGCGATCGCAGTGTAGAATGTATTTTTATTGCTTCTGCCACTGCTGTTGACGCTGCCACTAGAACGAACAAAATGTCGTCGCGGCGCCGTGGGTGCCTACGTAGTGCCCTCATGTAACCGCGACGACTCACCTGGCCTCCCATGAGAATGAGAACCTCCACGAAGACGGTGTCGTTGCCTCCCTCGGCTGCTGCTGTCAACAGCGAGCTCCCGTCCTCTCCCCTTGTCTTGAGCACGTCGGCCATCTGTACGGGGATTACGTCGTACATACTGTTACTGCGCCTGCCGGTTGTGTGCAACACATGAGTACATCGTGAGCATGTGCTACGTCTATAGAACACGTTGGGTGGTGAGGCCGAAGACGTGGGTCGACGAGGCCGTGGCGTCGGGATTCCGGAGAGCGTTAGTCAACCTCAGGGCGCGCCTGACCTCAACGTCTAGATTATTGCACTATTTTTGCACGATGGAGGTGTTAACTTGATCTAGCCACGACACTCCTATAGGAATTATGTAGTCCACCCGAAATGTTTCGTTCGGATCGATTGTGATCGTTGAGTCTGGAGCCGTCGTTGGTGCGACGATGTGTCGCGAACAAACAGCCGCCGCCACCACGATCAATACTACCGCCCACACTGCTAGTATGCCCCTTACGGTTACCACGTCCATCATCCTAATTGGACACGTTCAACGAACGGGGCAACGAAAGCTCCCAACCCCTCCCGCCGGATGGATCAAACAGGAAAACGCATACGTACTGGATACGACACGAGTATCATCACTTTGGCAGGGTATTGAGAAGGTCGCACGCACACGTTCTGTCATACGTAAGTTGCCTGTTGCTTCAGGTATTCTTCGGCAAGCAGTCTCCTCGAAAACCCAACTAAGCAATATATTAAGAAAAAACGAAAATGAAGGGCATGCGTCAGCATCACACAATGGGAATGCACAACACGCGCGGCCGAGGTATGATGCTGAATTAAAATGTGATTGACGACAAATGTGGACGCGCTCACAGCTGATACATCGTACTTGTAAGAATGTCGACCACAGCATGCATTGAAGATGTCCATGGAAAGCCGTGCATATGCTTATTTCGGACAACAACCGCAGCATAGTAAAGGGTCTGACGAACGACACCCAAACGAGGATTCAGTACCACAGCCGTTCTGCCGTTCAGTGCACCTGCTGCTGTCCCGAGCGAATACCACATATCGCTATACAATTTCGAAACGAACTGAAAACAGCCCGGTACGAAGCCGTCCAGACTCCAGCCCGCCTCAAAGCATCCTTCCCGCCTTGTCCTTCTCTCGTGTCCTCCCTTTCTCTCTGGTTTATTTTCCTACTGTACAACCACGAGACGGTACGCACCCTACCACTGAGGTCGTTCGAAATGGCTCGCGCCTACAGTAGCATCACTACCTCCATCCACGCCGCCCTCGCTATGACAGTAATCAAACAGGCCTGCCTTGCCCGATAGTATAGTACCTGCCACTCGAACAGTGTGCGACGGAGGGATCGAAGAACGGCATGGAACATCTTCATGTCCCCACCAAGAGCCGCCAGCATGACGATCGTCTCCAGTCGATGGTTGCTGTTCGTGCGCAAGGCTGATAGCTGTTTGGCAGCCTCATGGACCCCGATCATGCCCACCATCGCCTCTATCGCGCCGGGATCACCGCTGTCGACCGCGTCGACGAGATTGTTCATGTCTAGAATGAAAAAAACGAACGAAATCCAGGGCGTGTGCGAAAAGAACGCGTAGGGTGGAAAGGGACAACGGAAAGGGGATAGTGTTGAAAGGAAATCGATGCGCCGGAGGTTTCATGCATATTAGAATTTTGCAGTACATGCTCGTCTTCGTTCGAGTAAATGGCTTTCGGGGAGCTGAGCCTGAGTCGGCACTGTGAACAACAAATATCACCAGAGTAATGCGTGACGAGGAAACGAAACCCCGACACTAAACCCTGTGCTTGTCTAGGTTTGACTCAGTAGTGAAAGAGGGGATGTTTCCGCGTAGCTGGCTCTACGTTGGTTTTGGCTCAGCGTTTTTATTCCGGCAAAGGGGGGAAAAGGGACGGCGGGGGTGACTGTAATTGTCGCTCATCATGCCAGGGCGTATACATTCTATCCCGTGCGGGATGACGTGTGGTATGCCTCTCCCTTCTCTAGTGCACGGTAAATACGTAAAACTCAGTTGAACTCATGACACCGATATATTGTTTGGTCGTATCGCCTCGACCTGCATGCGGGAGGCTGAAAGAGGCGCTCAAATTCACACACATTCCAGGGGGGGGGGGCGCAAAGAGTTTATCTCGAGTCGTGGTTGAGGGTACATATTTGCTGAAGCTCTGCGGTCACGGGCCACGTCTAAAGCGAGCCCCGCAGCATCGCGACCTAAACCATTGCGGTTGCCCCATGACCGCGACCTTCCAGTGTACATGGTGAAGGAAGCGAATCGCCGAGCCAGACATCCTCCGCCCGACCTAATCGCCTGCCTGAACCCCGGCCTCGCCCCCCTAAGCCTGATTTGCGCTCTGTTGGCACATGGTGATACGTATAGAAGTGCCGTATCTGACTCAATTGGCTTTGCCTTACGCGCCCACAATCCTGAGTCCAGATACGATTCGTTCTGACCTCCCTTCCCGGCTCATTATCTCGTTTCCGTTCCATACTACCGCCTTTCTCGCAAATTCTATCTCCGTGAAATCTCCCCCGTTCGTCCAACAATGGGTTGTAGCTTTCGGTGCTACCCAGTCTTAACAGTGCACAACACTACCAAATGGTACCTTACGGTCAAGGAGGCATGCATTCATTGGTCTGCCGTCTTACTGATTCGTGGGGTTCAAGGGGCGCACTATAACTGCAGTGTCTCTCTGATCGTGTATGGTGGCCTCTCTCGCGCTTAGTGTGTGTAGTGATCCGCATGGTAAACGGGTTGCCGGGCGGCTGTGTGATCGCGGGCGAGGTGGGGGAGGTCGTTTGGCTCCATTGCCGAATATTTTACGTATCGTCGCAGCTAGGCGTTTCGCGTTCCTACCGCTACACGAAAAAAAATGTGCGCCTCCATGTGTGGCACCTCTATGTTGTCTGGCTGTGAATCAGTTGGGATATCGGACATCCTAGAAATACGTCCATAGGAATACGTGCATCCAGCTATTGATTGGTTGTCGACGCTCGCGCACGGCAGCAAGATGTTTGAAATGGTAACGAATGGACCTAATACTCAATTCCGAACGTCGCACTACTTCGGTGGGTGAATTTGATTAGTTACTAGTATGTGCGTCGGTGCAAGTGACCCTGGCGTTCGCATACCTGGACCTAAGTAATTCGCTCCATCCCGGATGATAACTTCCACGACGGAAATGTGTATAATGAAAACCAAATCGACAGCGCGCGCACGTCGGACCCATATATATATTACATGACATACCTCCACAATGAACAAACCGTACGGTGTCGAAAGATAAAATACTGAACACTACAGTACCAGTACATAATAACGTTGCAACACTCAATTGTATGACAACAGCTGGTGTGATGTCGTGGGGCACTCGGTATGGCTTCTCGGAACCTTCAGACGGGAGAGGGAAGGTGACCTCTACGAGGACCAAATCTCAAGCTTAACCGGCCATCACAATGGGGGTAGCTTGGGGTGCAACTGAAGCAGGCACGGCCGTAGGAGGAGAATAGCCGCTTACAGATCGAACGACGTTTACGAAACAGTGATATTTTAAGACCCCTCCCTTTGCCCCATTCAGGTTTTGTTCCGGCGTTCAAGAAGTTAAAACGTCGCTGTTGCTGCCAAATTACAGTAGACAGCTCAGAGAAGCGACGACGTGTCGTTGGCAGAATGCATCGGCTGTCCCTTTCGGTGCTGGCATCATATGTGAAATTTTATATGCACACTGGCCTATTAGGCCGCGCAAAATGGTTCTAGATTCAGGATCACCGCAAAGGTCGTATCCATCGATCTCTCCGCTCTGCTCTGCTCAGAGACCTACCTTTCGATAGCATGGCGGTGCCAGTGGCCACGTCCTCGGCATCGAAGGTCAAACGAGCACCATCCTGCATCATGCGCTCCCGGGCCTCGTTTGTTGCCTCTGTATCCATCCGCACATTTGTCTCTATGTCCGTTTCTCCTCTCGGTAGACACGATTCAGATACGACCCGTCGTTCTTTGAAGCTGGCCCTGAACGACCCGTCACCGTCCATTGGCCCATCTTTCGCGTTCGCCGGGGGACTCGTAGGTGGCACCACGGCTAGTCTTGGCCACAACCTCATGCCGGTGCTAGCAGCCCGGGGGGACAATGGACCAACTGCACCGCCGGCCGCGACGCCCGGGATGGTAAACTCACCGCGCTTGCGTATTCTGGGTTTCTCCGGAGCCGTCGCGATCCCCGCTGCCATCCTGTCGACAATGTGATTCTTCGAGCTGGTAGTGGTCGCCTCTGATGAAGCGGTCCGACCACGGTATACCGCTTCCGCCTTTAGTTCCTCGCTTGCCGTCGCTGCCACTGCAGCTGGCTGCCTCTCTGTTCTTTCAACAGTGGCTTCCCCTACGAGATTAGAGGTCGGACTGGTGATCGACTTACGGTCCTGCTCCTTCCCTTCCGTACCGTCGTCAACCCTCGGCCGAAACCGCAACGGTCGGACCTCGTTCGCCGTGCGGAATTTGGCCGCCTGTGGCGACGGCGCTGATAGCGTTGGCAGCTTCGGCTCGGACTGGGGCTCGGGTTGGGGTATTTTAAATGCCCGGCTGTGTCCCCTTCGACAACGTTTCTCGGAGACCAAAGACGTCAACCCCCGCGACCACCCCCGCTCCCACCGCTGAGGTCTTGTGTACGTCCTCATCTTCCTGCAACGGAGACCACGCCGGAGAGGCCGCTGGGGGCATCGTCACCACGGCGACTGCGGCTGCTACTGACTTGGTGGCGATCGCTGTACCCAGGGATTGTCGTGCCAGCGGCGAATCGTTGCCGGTCGTCAACTCACCGAGGGATAAAGGCGCCGCCGATGGCTCTCCTGATACTTCGCTTGGCGCCACCGCTGCCGTTGCCCCGACAAACCTCTCGGTAGGTCCCGCCCCCACCTCTTCCTTCTGCTCGGGCGTGCTCGTCTCGTGTGACTGCAACAGCGGCAACGGTAGCCCCGAGCTCAAACTCCTGGAAATCCTTGTTGACACGGTTTGGCGGCGCGACGTAATTCCTGGGATTGCAAGATCGAAGCCCCATTCGATAGAACGAAGCTGGGATGAATTCGTACATGCGCTAGACGACGACGCTGGGATGCTGGGGCTACGAGAGGTGCGGAGGCAATGTTGCGAAATTCCTACCACGCGGTGTTCAGATAACGTTGGCACGGGACGGTCGCGACAGACGAAGGGGGGGGGGGGGGGGGGGGGGGGGGGGGGGGGGGATTAATGAGAGTAATAAATAAAAAGCGAGCAAATTTTCGAATTAATTGTCGGCGATCTTCCGCAAGAAAGCCCGACATATATTTTCTTCCTGCTATCGTTTTTCGACTTGCGGAGGCTGCTGATGTTTAGACTCTGTTGCGATGTACCGCGCGGCCCGTCCGAGATCATGCAGGAACCGCTTCCCCACACCCGCGTTGTTACGGCGACGGAGAGTTCCCGGCGAGAAGCGAGAACAATTCGTCTGGGTAACGGCCAGCCGAATCACTTCCTTGTGTCAGCTTGGCGACACAGATATGGCACCGACACAGAATAAATGTACGAGCACTGCATTCGATCGTAAATTTGCCCCTGAACGATTCCGAGACATGCAAAATGTCGTTACTGACTTCGTGCCAATAGCAAAGAATTGATCGTCGAGTCTAAAAGGGAAAATCGGACCTGAGGAGGCATTCGCAAGGCTTACTTCCCGTCCACTGCGTCCCCCGTTTCTACCCACGAACTTGGATGTGAAGCTATCCACAGTACGAAAGGGGGTTGATGTGCCGCGGTTCGTTGGGGGTCTTGTATTCAAATTTTACACTGTGGACATAGCCGAGAAACATACAGCTATACTACGCCGAAAAATATGCTATTAATAGTGGCACCCAGTACGCACGTAGCCCTGAAACATATTCGAAGCGAACTTGTATCACAAGCACAATGATCCCGAGTATTGCAGTAAGTATGTTCCAGTATATGTACTCAGTACGCCCACAATACCGGTACCCCTGAGTACACCGTAGGGGCTCAGACCACACGGCACGTGTGCAAAGAGGATCGAAACGAGAAACAGAAACGAGTCCAAAACCACCGCCCCTCTTGCATATCCATCCCACCCGAGGGTTCGGTTAGATCGATCAACGTTTTGTGGTTGTCCTTTGCTCTTGAAAAAAAAAACGAAGTGGGAAGGACACAAGGAAAACCGAAACAGGAAAATCGAAAACAACAACATACGAAACTTTATCAAGAAATCAGGAAATGCATGTCTATGTATTATTTCTTCGAAACGAATAGTCCATTGCAACATGCCGTGTGGATCCCAAGTGTCAGGTATATTGCAGTAGGCCATGTGGGTTCCAAGTCATATCAGGCAATATGTTTGTGGTAGAACCATGGTGTGCAGAAGAAAGACTCGTATCTGTGAGTAATATCGTGACCCAACAACATGGAACCAGAATCGTAAACAAAATTGGTTCCAGCTCTTTTTTATTCGAACCTTTGTGAAAGTCTAGAGGGAGACGAGATCAGTGCTAAACGCCCAGCCGAAGTCCGTAAGCAAGGGGGAGGCAGAAGGGAAGATGCAGAGAACAGCACAGCATGCCTTGCCCACCGACAAGGTCTACACCTAGCAGCGCCAAAGCCCTGGGTCCTGCACCCGCTCCCATGGCGCCACCTTCGTCTTGGCCGGATTGGAACTCCTATAAATAGGCTACTCGTTAA
Organism: Macrocystis pyrifera; assembly: GCA_031763025.1. Lineage (NCBI taxonomy): Eukaryota > Phaeophyceae > Laminariales > Laminariaceae > Macrocystis > Macrocystis pyrifera. The sequence goes on from JASSKH010000001.1 coordinate 9,676,523, forward strand.
ATACCAATCGGAGACAGACCAATCCGCTACTCGTCAACTGGTTGACAAAACATGAACCAATCTGATAAACCTGCTAACCGCAAGGTGTGAGCTCGATACGGGCAAAAGGGGGGATCCCCGATAGGGAGACGGGCCCTGGTATCGTGAGGCTTCCGTGCGGCAACATCCCAGTGACGAGGTAGGCAAGGATGGTGGCGTTGTTTGCTCCCCGTTATGTAAATTGACTTCTTGGAGCATACACCAAGCCGCACAAAACACCTTCATTTATAAATTACATGCTGCTATTTTGTGTGTACTTGGGTTACGCGATCCAGAGGGCTCCAGTCCCACCTTGCCCTCGCTTCAGTCCCACCTTGCCCCATGGGTAGGGAGACTGGTTGCCACAACAAGCAAAACTCCAGGTTCCATGCCGCGCCGAGTCCTGGCTGTGGCGTGCTGAGCATTGCCCGAACACCAAGGACGGTTACCACGGATGGTATTGTAAGGACCGTTTGTATTCGAAGTTTATTTTCCAAATATACCCTATATTCTCGTTCAAATTAGTACAACACAGCGCACTACAAGAACTGTCGCCATGGTCTCGCGAGTCTCGCGATCCAGAGCGTTTCAATCTCGCCTCGCGTCATCGAAGGACAGAGCGCGAGACATAGCCGGGACACTGCTTCTCGCATCTTATCGGATCGCGCCGAGCAGTGGCCGTTGCGCTGAGATGCCAGCAAAGCCAAACCGGTTTCCGAGCCGGCTCCCGAGTGGTGACGCACTCCTTCTGGCATTATCACAGAATAATAACCCGGCATCCTACTGGCCGATTAGCATAGGGAAGTGTGGCGGAATCGCACCTCGAACTTGCATTCAACATCACACAGCAATCCGCACGAACGCACTAGCATCAGCAGCAGCAGCAGCAAACAGCAGCATCGATCGCAGCAACAGCAATCAACAGCAGCAGCAACAGGACACCGGGTGTTATGCCGCCCCGAGCCAAGGCCGAGGCACAATCCCGAGGAAAATCTAACAGCCATCTAGCCAGCCTTGCTGTTGACGTACAACTTTGAATTACATATCTGGGATGCCAGAGGCCGCTGGGTTTTTCTGGGTAGTTGGTGCTGAATAGAGCCATCGAGATTACGCCACACCCTGTGGAAATAGGGTACCCTTCCTTGAACAGAAACACTTCCATACCTCTACAACTCCGACCAACTGGGGACACAAACGGCGTTCCCCAGAGTCGAACCCGCCCCGTCAACCCCTAAAGGGCTGATCACTGATTGGCTGAGGCTCGTGGAGCCAGCGACACCCGGGGACGATAATGCCTCATCCTCGAATCATGGATCCTATCGCACGTTATGTGTATTTCCAACAACCCGGGGAAAAAAACGAACATCCCTCAGGTCGAGACCGTCCGGCAAGGTTTGGAAACCCCAACCCTACTAACTACCATGTTAATATATGTGGGCGTTGAGATACATGCGTATCTGTTGTGATGCGCATTCACTATACACGGTATACGGGTATCTTAGTTTGGGTCAACCTCGGTAATAGCTGATGCTGTGCGCTCCTTGCCGTATCTGCCGTAGCATAGGCATTGTCCTGGATGATCAGGCAAAGGCCAGCCCCATCTCTATCACTCCACTCCACTTCACTCCACTCCACTCCACTCCACTCCACTCCACTCCACTCCACTCCTCTCCTCTCCTTTCCTTTCCTCTCCACAATTTTCTTCTTCTTTTCTCCTCTTGATTCTGAGATCGACATTGGTTCCTTAATGGCCACATAAGCTCCAATTCCAAACCACCTTTTTTCTTCTTCTTCACATGTGATCTTCACCGACACTTCGGTGCCACCTCTGCCATCTCTCTTCGTAGAGACAGAGCCTCGACACATGCATCATTCTTTCATGTTAACTGATTTATCGTTAGCTTGGGCTCACGCTGCCAGCGCCCGGCGAGAGTTGCCCATTGGTACAACATCGAGTACCGCCGCACACGGGAATGATAAGTTCACATCTCCGGATCAGAACTCCTTCAGTAAATCTACAACTCCAACAGCCCGGGGACAAACCTGACCAAACGGCGGTCGATACCGCCCCGCAAGATGTGGAAACCCCACCCCAACCGGTGGATTTGTGGTGTGCATGGCTGATGGAACCCGCGCGCCGCCAGCGTAACCCCTCGCTAAACCATCGAGATTTCGCCTCACTCGGGGATGATAAGGTCCCATCCCCGGGTTAGAAATCCGGGGACGAAACCACCCGGGTCGATAAGGCCCCGCAAGGTGTGAAAACTCCATTTCCACTGCCCCACTAACTGATCTGTGACATGTGGCGGGGACTCATCATGGAGCCAGCGCGGGGTGAGAGTTTTCCTTCGCGACAAAGTCGAGGTTCCGCAGCGCAGGTAGACGAAACGAACCATACCTGGACCATAAATCCCTCTAATCATACACAACTCCAGCAAACCGTGGACGAAAACGCACACACCCCCTGGTTGATGTTGGTGGTGGAGACCCACACCCCACTGGATTATTTCAGGTTTGTCTAGGGCTCATGGTCCATGTACCGCCGCACCCGGCGGGCCCCATCTCCAGATAAGAAATCCTTGCAGACATGTACAACTCCAGCGACAAACAAGGACACCCCGCGCGTTGGTACCGTCCTGCGCGGTGGTCTTGATATTTCCGTTTAGAGTGTGGTACATCACAGCAATCTACTAGTACTTACTAATATTATTGCCGTTCCTCCGCGATAGCAGCTGGAAAAAGTGTCTACACAACCCAATTTCTTTTGCATCACTTTCGAGCGCGAATTACGCGAAAAATAGGTCGAATTGATAAGATAAAAACGTCAACTATACCTGGAAACATATCAATGTTATTTCCTTGTCCGTAGACACCTTGCAACGACTCCCCCGCCGAAACGAAGCGCAGGTCAACACACCTCTGACCAAAGGGATGCAAGGCGTCTGAGAAGAATACACCCGATTCGGTCGGACCCTGGGCCTGAAACAATCCAAAGCAAGAAGAAAACACAGTTTCGGATATATGTTTCGGGTTTTGATATCCTCCAGTAGGAGCTCGCCTGAGCGGGATAACTGATAGTCTCGAAAAAAACGCGACTAAAACGAGCAACGGTGAACCAAGAAAAGAAAAGGTTAAAATGCAACAGCAAAATCTCGAAAAACAAACTTTGCAACATCAAATGGAAATCAAAGAGACAAAAAGGCGCATGAAAAAAGCGTAACACAAAATAGACTATTCCTCAAATCTCGTCAACAATTGAAGAGCTGACGAGACCTTAAGAGGGGAGGGGAGTGCCCATGTCTTCCGAAGAAGGGAGACAGCAGTAAAAATGTTTTCCTATGTACTTACAGGTGTGCATGGTTAACTATATTTTTTTGTTCACGGTTGCTTCATTGTCGGGAAACAACTAAAAACCACGATCAAGGCCATGCAGGATCTTACCAACCCCCGGGCACTGGGATATACATTATCACCTAATCTATTCAAGGTATGAATAAACGACATGATAGTAGGAGTTGAAGCAGCAAAGCAAGCAGTCGCAGTGGGAAAGATACGGTGTCGTGATTGATGTTTGCGGATGACTTCGTGGGCAAATCCGAAACACCGGAAGAATTGCAGAAACAACAAGAGGAGGCACTGAGTACACTAAGAAATGTATAATGACGGCGAACGAAAAGTAGTGCGCAACAGGTGTATGCTACGAAGATAAGGTGAACCCGGAAATCTTCAGTTGGAAACGATCATACGCACACATAGCACATAGCAAACGCATTAGGAAAGGGTAAAGAAAACGTAGGCGAGGTGGATGCGATCCTGTCAGACTCACACGTTGACACTAGGATTAAGATACATATCCTGATGAATGTGAGTGTACCAAAACTAGAATATTCAGGAGAAGTACGCGAAGGGAACCCGCGCGAAGCTAGTAAAACAACTGGAAACGATACAGATGACAACAGCTAAAACAGTACTAGGATGGTCAAGTACGACGAGCTTTGCAGTAAGGAGAGAAGAACTGGAAATATGTAACATGCCAAACAAAACGTTGCCAAGCCATAAATGGTAGAGCTGTATGAGAGAAAGTAACGAAAGGGCGGGCTGGAATAAGATGGGATAGCGTAGTCGAGAAAATATGGAAGGATGTAGGAGGAAGCCAAGAAGAGACGCTGTCCATAGAGAAATTTGGGAGGTACAAGCCAGAAGTAGAAGAAACTATGGAAAGAAGGGAAAAGCTAGCGCTATGAGACAAAATGAAAAACACACTAGGGTTAAGAGAGGGGATACGAATGAAAACGTGTTTGCACGGCCCAATGAACTCCCCGAAAACGCTGAAACTGCGATTCCGTATGGGGAACATGGACCCGCCAGAAAACCGAAAGAGGCATACCTGTAGCCAGGAGGAGGGGGAAGATGCACAGATGTGCCCTCGTGGCAAAGCATTGGAAAGCGCACATAGTGGGAGAACGTGAACGTACAAGGAGGAACGGGATGTGTTGGAAGAGGAGACGAAGAACATAGAATAAAGTGGAATTTAATATTTACTAGGAATTTGGTACCCTAGATGATGGCGACCAAACGATGGCTATTCTACGAGATAGACGGTAGCCATAGGCGGCATCAAAAAGCGCTTCATGTAACAAACGGAAACAACGTAGTGAGCATCCAACTGCTGGAGGTGTCTCTTCTAGGAGCAGTAACGGGACTCTGTCTCGAAAGGGGTGCACTGTCAATGGTCGAATGACTGAACCGAAAGAATATTTCAGGAGTAGGAACGGTGCTCCGTCTCGAACGAGGTTCACTGTCAATGGTCAAACTACTACGGCAAGAACCGAAAGAGTACGCCGCCGACTGCCGCCATAAATCGTATCGAGTACACCCCCTCCGCCATCCTCAGGTTTCTGACACTCACTTTTTTAGAGATGTTCATCTTGACATAATTTTCGACCGATAGTTCAACACGCTGTGTTTGTACTTTCTGCTCGTTCGTGCGTTAACAGAAAGCGCATGTTAGATTAGGTTCTCATCTAAAGCAACCTGTGATTCTTTCCAAATTGCCCACCCGCGCTTTCTCAACGGAAGTATACACCTCGACGTTGGGGTGTTGCAGTGGTCGAATTCGGACGAATTTCGAAAGACAAAAAAATGAGACCAGGTACTATAAGCCAACCCCCCCCAACTGAACGTTTGCACTTTACGTGCGGGCAGCTACATCTCTTTCCGAGCAACCACAACCCGCGAAATTGAGGCACGCTCGTTGCGGGGAGCGTGAGGGCGTTGGGTGCACCGGACAGCAGTCGTAGGCATCCAGAAACAACTTCGCGAGTCGATTTCGTGAAGTCAACGTTGCCAGCCAGTCACCAACGAGTCGAGAAAATGCTGCAAATTCGACTTCATATTTTGCACGCTGTCATGGAGTACATACGTATATATGTGGAAACGTACGCGTGCGTGATATTCTCAAACGAACTTAGGTCACACCTCTCAGATGACGTGCACACGGTAGATTGGAGGAACCGCAATAGCCTGCTGCTGTGTTCCCCTCTCTCTAGTAGCACTGATTCGTTTCCCTTTGCGTCCTGGTTTCTGTACATTTTATAGGTATGATCGTGATGGCACGAAAGCGAGGGAAATAGACAAATAATAATATGATGGACGAGCACCTTAGTACCGACACACCTGCACCCCTAAGGGGAAAATTCTTGACACATGACGTCGTCGGCACGACAGGTTATATGTACGTGGTACCATGGGTACAACACGTATGGAATAACAGTTTCACCAAAACGTTAGCCGGGACTATTGTATATATTTTCGAGGACCAACCTCGCTAAGGACTGCTATTATTACCTGCTACCCAGCAGTAGCCAGTAGTCTGCACCGAATCGCTGATCGGTATCGTAGTCCCCTGCAGCGAGTAGGCCACAACAGCAGTGCAAAATACAAAGTGCTTCAGCAGCACAAGCAGTGCGGTATATGTCCTATGTCGATTTAGTAGAATGCGGTGGAAATCCGTTGGATAAGTTATCTCGGGGTTTACATGCGGCAGGCCCCGAAATTCGTTTCGAGTTTGCCGAGGCTTTAAGTTCGAGTCATAAATTTCACCGCATGCTTGGGGTTTCGATACTTGAGAGCTCTGTGATCGATCGACCGTGCACGCGCACACTCATCCAGTTCGCCTATCTTCTCTCCTCTTGTGCTCCTCGTCCTCATCGCGCCCTGTTGAACAAGACCAAAAATCTGCACTATAGTCTGCGGCGCCATTTTATTTCATATAATCTCCGGAGAGCTGAAGCTTGAACGACAGGCAACCAGTCGGTTCGACACAGGCTGTGTTGCTCACCTCTGCGGCGAGCTGCCTGATCCGACTGAGAAGCGGCGCACTACGCCTATCAATACTACGAGACGGTAATTCCGTACAGAAACACAGCGCACCAGACAAGAGTGTGTGCCAAGATATTTTGTTCCTGTTTGAGGTACTGTACGTAGAAACGTATTGGGCTAAAAAGGGGGGGAAAAGAGGGGAAAACACTATTCTGGATTTTTGTTCTATTTTGTATCAATTATGCCCGAAAAATTCAGATATTACCAGTACAACTCTTACCTCTGTTTCCAAGTCGCTGTAGTTTTAGGTGAAACGCCTACTCGACCGTACCCCCCCCAGCGTTCCTGCGTAGCCTTAATAATGCTTTTCAGTCGTGGTTACATGTCAAATCATATTCGCATCAAAATAAGCTTGATTTTAAGGATTTTACCTGTATGTTACTTATTGTGGTATACTAAGTGCCACGTAAATATCATGTATGGGCTTTAGAATTGTCAAATACAAAGTCTGTACAAACAAGAAAAAACTGCGTATTTATCAGTAGTGTACAAATGGGTCTCATGGATTTAAGTCACATACATACCTACAGTAGTCGATATAAAAGGGCTGATACTCATAGGTGTGTAACAGGATGAGGTCCGATGACGTGCGATTTACCTTGAAATGGTAGGTTGAACACATTGCGTCTCTGTTTCATACATCTGCTGGTGAACCCGAACGCGCAAACTAACACATCAGCACCGTGTCAGTCACAAAGGCTAAAGTGCGAAGCTCGGGTGGTTCTGTTCTATTGGTATGTGCCGCTGCTGCTATTGCAGCGTACACCGTGGCGGCGCGGTTGTTTTCTTACTGCCGAGAAGGTGTGCCTTTATGGTTGTCCTGCGCCCTGAGCAGCATCTAATCAAATGCAACTGCGATTTTCAGTAAGTATGTGTTCGCTCCTAGTCCCTAGGTTTTCGGGCAACATAGTACACACGCACACACGCACATACACAGAAATGCGCCGTCCGTGACCGTCACGAAAGGAAGAGCTCGATGTGCAAATTATGTTGTTCTGTGGCTGCCACTTAGTAGGGGGCGTGAGGGACTGTGTGATCAGAGATGATACAACAGCTGCCAGCAGCCAGCAGGAAATGAAAGTATGGAATGGGGATTCCACCGTCTCACTTGGTGGTAGGTGGGCGAAATCCTTTCCAGCGACTAGTTGCCAGATTTCACCACTTTGAACGCCCGGAGCACGCGACTCGGAACCCGGCCGAGACCCAGACTTGCGCCGTGAGGTACACGTGGCCCCCCTGCCTGTCCCGCAGCCGAGAGACCGATAAATGGCCCGCGACCGGAACAGAAAGTATTATTACTACAAAAAAAGTGCATTTCACACATCTACCTGGTATAATACAATGTATTCTATACCAGGTATAACATATATTGTACCACGTACGTTTATATTGTACCAGGTACGTAGAAGCAAATTTTTGGTTTTCGCTATATTTTAGGAAAACAAGAAAAATACAAACACACGAGAAGTGACGTCGGAACCTGACGCTAGTATGTGCCATGCCATAGTCCCGGTGGGGGTGTACTCATTATCATGCATGGCCGTAGTCGTACGGCCGTAGACCCTCTCATCCCTACAATGCCGGGACGGACCACGTCGGGGTTTCATGGACCAGAGGCCGTTTAAAAAGTCGAATGGAAGCTAGATTGCAGTTGATCGACGTAGTTGGAAGTGGACTGGAAGTACATGGAATTTCCATGTATTGCTTGGGAAGTTTCCAAATTGGAAGTTAGTGGAAGCTTCCAAAGTACAAGCAAAGTGAAAGCTTCCACGGCCATGCCCGGTGTGGAAGCTTGTATACACCCTGATATAGTTACATCTACTCCCCATCCACTTCCACCCACTTCCACCTACTCCCACCTAGGAAAACATTCGACTTCTATTGAACTTCAAACCCTCCATCTGACTTCATGTTTCGAGGAAAATCCTATGTGCGTCCGTAAACGCGTTGGAAACAAAACAGTCCACTGCTTGGCTCTTGTAATCCCACCCGGATCTGATGCCACCCGGATGTGATCCCGTTTGGCACCCTGCTCCCACCCACAAGGTGCAGATATATAAATCACCCTCCGCAAGCCACCATGGGCCGTGAGCGCGAAGAACCGTGAACGGTCATACATCGTCAGGTGGGAGTGAGTACAAGTCTTTGCGGACGTAGACGGAACTTTGCGTGAAAACAAAATGCCCATGAAAGTATTGGAGGCCTATTGGAAAGGAATGGAAGCGGTTGGAGGTACATCAAAGTCGTGCTGGCATATTTTTTTATTTTATTTTTTTAATCATCACTTTTACTTTCCAGCCCACTCGTAGGAGGTTTTACCCTCGACGATCTTCTGGACAAGCCGTGGTCACAGGTGTCGTCCCTTCTCCCCCCCGGTACGTGCCTTTAGTTTTTATCGCGCATAGGGTTCAGCATTCCTACTGCTCGTCGATTTTCATCGAATGTAGCCAACTCACGCTTTCGCGCTTTCCGCTTATCAATTTTTTATGCAAGAAAAAGTCCCTATGAGCATGCACTCGGTGAGACTCGGCCTCACGAAATTGATCTTGACAGGCTCGCGGACCACCTATCAAGCCACCGGGGACTAGGAGTGGATGGAAGCTTCTACGGATGTAAATGGAAGTTAACGCAGAAATGCACGGAACTTTATTTCGTGAACTTCTATTGTACTTGCATATAAGCTTTTTTTTGGACACACCCCCTACCTTCACCAAACCTGCCATGTGCTTCCAGTTCAGCTTCAATTCCAGTTAGAAGTCATCTGAAAGTCATTTGGAAGTCAAATGGGAATTTCGGAAGTTGAATGGAAGTCGAATTATAGTTCCATTCTACTGACACAAAAATGAGGTGGACCCGAAAGTGCCGAGCTAATGTTTCGAAACAAGATTGGCATTCCGATGATGTTGGGTTAACGAGCCCCGTCATTCAGATACAACATCAGCGAATATAAAGGTGCTACCTCAATAGTGAATTGCGTCCACGTGCCTACGAAGATCACTGTCGTGGGTTCGAGTCTAGCATATATACTCTTAGGGACTTTTTCTTGCAAAAATATTGATTCTAGCGGAGAGCGCGAGAGCGCGAGTTAGTAACCTTCGATGAAAATCGACGAGCAGGGAGAATGCTGCACGCTATGCGCGATAGAAATAAAGCCACGTACGGGGTGGGACAAGGGACGACCCCTGTGACCACGGCTTGTCCAGAGATCGCTGAGGGTAAAACATCCTACCAGGTACGAGTTAAGCCGGACAGTAAAAGAGATTATACAAAAACAAAGAAAGTTGTAACATGAACTGCAACTTGAAATGGACACGTGTTTGAAACGTTCCCAACGGGTGAATTAATATAAGTTACTCCGAGTACTACTTGTGGCAAGTAGACCCACAACGAAAACGAAAACAAATGGGAAAACAAATGTTGCTGAAAAATCAGATTGGGGATCTCGCCGGAAGTCGAAGTGCGAGCGTCATACTTGTACGCACGCCTTCAATCTATTGCTATGCGAGAGTGCGAATTGAGGGTATTCTCGTGATCGGAGTGGTATGTACGTACGTACGTACGTTCTCCTTGAGCTGGTCGACGAGGCGATTGGTTTCTCCCCATCATTAACAAAACAAATACGTGGATGGATTCTCTCCTCTGTTGCGAAAGATTCGACTAATAGCATCTGTTTTAGTGCCTATAGCTGTATCAAGCATCGAGTTACTATTTCACCAAAACAGTGTTTCGAAGGTCATCAGAATATCAGTACCTCCGAGTGCTATTAAAATACGGCTTTCAGTACCCTAAGGACTCCTGAGAACTCAATCAAATCAGCTTTGAGTACCTTAAGAACTCTCGACAAAAAAAGTCATTGCAGCTTTCAGCACCCCAGAGATTCGCGAGCACTCAGCCATTTCAGCTTGTAGTACCCCAGAGACTCGCGAGCACTCAGTCATTTCAGCCTTGAGTACCCTGGGGACTCGCGAGGACTCAGTCCTTTCAGCGTCTAGTACCCTAGGAACTCGACCCTTCGAAATAGATCGGACTCGCGAGTCCATGATGAGTCCCGCTGACTGGTACTACTGATGGTATGACGACCTTTTTTGCTTTAAAGGGAGCTAATAAAATACAAAAAAACGTGTTACCTTTTAGCTTTATCCTTCAGCTCGGTACTCACGAGGACTAAGTCAATTCAGCTTGCAGTTTGCACTACCGTCGGGACTCAACTTCAAACTAAATCGGACTCGAAAGTCAACGACGCCTCCCGATCACTGGTATTATTGATGTTCTGACGACCTTTTTTTGACATTTTGTTCAAGGTCGATAAAAAAAAACAATAAGAACGTGTTCCCTCGTATATGTTTTGCTCTTTGTCTCGGTACTCGTGATGACTGAGTCATTTCATACTTTGGAGACCCGCGAGGATCCAGTCGCTTCAGCCTTGAATGCCCTGGGGACTCGCGAGGACGCAGTCATTCCAACTTAGTCTGGTAACCTGGGGTCTCGCGAGGATTCAGTCATTTCAAATCCTTCCGGTACCACCCTGGGGACTCAGTACGTCAAACAGATTTGGACTGGAGATCAATGACTGAGTCTCGATGACTTGGACTCGGACTCCGATGGCCTTTGCAACGGTTACGGTTTCCCCTCGATCGCAAGGCCAAGGGCTGTCCAAATTCACGATCGGAACTTTCTTCTGCTCATTGTACCACTCGTTCCAAAGAAAATTACCTAAATGAGTATTTTCGTTTTATACACAGAGGCAACTAAAAAGTGAAGTAAAAATGTAGTCCGGAAAAAACGTGCGCCTTTTGATAGGCGATTTAAGGGTTGGTGTGCTCAGATGTCCGACCAGCATACTAGAGGTCAAAAGGGTACCGGGTGGGCAAACCTTCGACGCTTGCCCCAACCCACACCCAAACCCGGCCAGAAACGAGTGAGAAACGACTCTGCGCCGCTTTTTGTCCAATTTATTATTCTGCGATCTGCGAACCTCAATATACCATGAGCTACTCTATTTGAAAAATGCGCCAATCGCTACTTTTCGAAAGATTCATTGTCAAGGCAAGACCACTAACTCCGGTACTGCCATGGAATCTGCACCTGGCTGCTGGGAAAATCTTGATTTTCTAGCCAGACAGACCACGTATATGTACGTTAGTGTTGGATTTGTTTGGATGGCAAAACCAAAAATGTTTCGGTACGATAAGACCAAAATAGCTTCGATAACGCTAACGACAACGAAACTTTTCGTTACCGAACCGAAGAACCCCAAAAGTCGATAACGATAACGATGTCGATAACGGAGGCGACAAACCCGGCGCACAAAGTGCCCGAAACACATTTGCCCATTTCTCATATTTTTGCTGCTGTCGCATCATCCCCACAAGACCGTCAATGATTCGCGTCTCAAACCTCAACATCTTCACTACGAATTGCATTGGTCGGGCCGCTCTGCAGCACACACGGTGATATAGGTACCACCACGATTTTCAACGTAGCATGTGTGTGTGGATGCCAGAACTTTGCACTACAAATAAAGCAGTACATGCTCGGTAAGTTGAATGAGGTCGAGTGTGAACGATCGAGAGGAGCTTTTTAGACGTGGGTTAGAGTCATTTTCAAACTAGCTCGCTGTTCCGGTGTCTTTGTTGTCGAGTTTTTTTTTGTTTGGTGGCCAGTGCAACACAAGTGTATACTGACTGGTATACCAGAGTAAACTGTAAATTGTTACCGTGTCCCCTATCCCCCTAGGAGGCGTTCGACCTTTCTTTGTCGTTTCATCGTATTGTCGTCGTTAATCGAATTATCCAGGGTGGTGTTCGGAAATTTTCCCGTCGTTGTTTTACCGCCCTGGTGGACGGTCCCGGAATTCCGGCGGTTTTCCGGCGCATTTCGTGTTACCGTCTACCGCCAAGGGCAGTACCGCCCAAAAACGAAATACCGTCTACCGTCAGCGGACAACCGTCGTATTGCATCACCGTCAAAAAAAAATCCGTCAAGGTTCACTACTACCGTCTACCGGCAATACATTTCGGTCCTATTCACTATTACCGTCTACCGGCAAATAAATACCGTCAACTCTAGACACCACCAGAACAGTCCCGGCAACACTGAATACCGCCATAAAAGTTCCGGCAACACTGGTTGAGATTTCCTAGATGCTACGACTTGTTATCATCCAAGCGAGATCACGAGTAGCTAAAGTCCTCGGACGACTTACATTCATCAGTTGTTGGCATCGTGTAGGCGAGCAGCTCTTCTTGTGGGTGAGGCGGGGACAACTCATGATAGTTTGGGTTTATAATGAAAAATAGCAGATGCGAGGGGGGGAGTTAGACGAGGCTCGGTCGGGCCTATCCCTTAATTTTCTATTTTTATATATTCTCCGGTGTTTGTTGTTTGTTGTTGTTTGGCATGAGACTGCTCAATGTCGAATTGATGAAAAGAGAAAAGAGAGCCTGCCCGCTGGAGAGGCACGCACATATCCAACAAATGCCAAATACCGGCGAATTTGGTGTTTCCGGTTTCCGCCGAGGACTTTACCGGCGAAAAACGAAGCACCGTCTACCGTCAACGAAATCACCGTCGTGTCCTATTACCACCGAGATATTACCCGGATATTGTGGATTTTCCGTTTCCGTCAAATTGGTTACCGTCGTCGAGCATATTTCCGTTCGATATGTATATATTGTATCGAACAATGCATCGATAGTTTCGACAGATATCCAACACTAATGCACGTACCACGTAAATGAACATAATACCTTCAATTGTTCGTGCCTGCGCTGCTTTAGTTTACTCTATTCTCCAGATTTGGGATACCCTGAATTTGTCACATGGGTGTGTGCGGGAACGGGCTAGAACATACCAGCTTTTTTTAATGCAACTACAACTGTTGACATTATTGAACATGCGCAGAATAGCAGGGAAGAGAGGGGGGGGGGTTTGGGGCGAAAGGGGGAGGAGGGGGAAGGGGGAGAAGCGCCGGGGGGGGGGAGGCGGTCTGCCCAACAGGCTGACGCCTGGGTATGGCCATCATCGTCATTATGCGCTCCTTCCTTTGGGACCCAAGCAACTGCAGTAGCATGGTGCCACCCAGGTAAGTTTGTGTGTCTGTGTGCACCAGTGCCTGCCTTTCGTTTTATGCTTCCCCCCCCCGCCTCTGTTTTGTCCCTTTATTGTCCCTTGTCCCTTTATTTTTCCTCTTCTCTTTTTGTTTTTTTGGCTCATTCCTTTTCTCCCATTTGACCCTCTTTGTGTCTATGTCTGTATCTTCCTTTTAGCTGTTTGCTACTGCTGTATCTGTTTGTTGTTCGGGTTTAGCTTCATCGTCTTCCCCTTCGTTTTTTTTTATTTATTAGCTTGTATTTCGCTCCGCTGGTTGGTGTTCTTAGTAGCGGAGTACGTATCTTTGCTTCCTGGTTCTTATCCCTGTTGTACACCCCTCGCGTAGCTTTTGTGAGCCTGCAATCTGCGTATTCTCTTTTGTGTTCCCTTTCTTGATTTCTTGTTTCTTGCTTGAATTGAACTTCTGTGTGTCTCTTCCCTTTTTCGATATTCGATATTATCTGTTTCAATGTCGATTTTTCGACGTCGAGTTGTTCAAAAGTGTCATTCTCTCTATTTTTTCTGGTTTGTATGCGGTCTTTTCGGTTTCTGTGACGACTTGTACAGCGTACCTCGTATACCTGATACGTGCGTGCGCGGACTTCACTTTTTTATCTCGGTCTGAGGTGTAGACGTGCTTCAGTTATCTTGTGTATAATTCTCTGCTTGTTTTTTATTTTTACCTAGATTACAGAGGACCATCATGGTAAATAGCACCTACGGTACACACGAACACCTACATATTTCTCTATTTTTACCATTACCGGGGACCATCATATAATAAATAGTAAATGGGACCAAATATTTATCGTAAAAACACGGAAATATATAGGTTTTTGTGTGTACCGTAGGTGCTATTTACTATGCTATGGTCCTCCGTAATAACAAAATTAATTTTGTCCGGTCCCCCGTAACAGGTATTCTTCCACGCCACAGAGCATCAGTTGTTGGAGCCTGTCCTGCGACCACAGACGATATTGCTGCTGTATTTTGTCGATGAGTTAATGGGAGAACAACAACGACAACGACAGCAATGTATCTTGGACCGGAATTCATTTGTGCGGGAATTCGGTACTACTACTACGGGGGTCCATAGTTAACAGGACCAAATACTGTTAGTAAAAATACCTAAATGTATAGGTGTTTGTGTATGCCATAGGTCCTGTTAACTATAGACCCCCGTAATAGTACTGCTGTGTTCATTTTTCCTCGGCGCGGGAACACCGGTAAAAATAGGATATCATAGTTTGTGCGAGATACGTTCGCGCGAGAGAGGGAGTTCACATTGATCATGGGACAACGAGATAATTCCGAGTCCCTCCCAGACACGCGGAATAAACCAAGCCGGGGAAACACCAAAGGAATCGCCATTCATCTCTGGTAATTATTTTGTAGGGGCGGATTTTGCTCCAAATGTTTATCCGCGTTGCGGTTATGCTCCGCGCTCCAATGCCCTGTCTGGTCTGGGCAAGGCATGCATGCATGCTGCGAGCCATGCCGATGATAGCGAGTGGGGATAGGTCTTTTAGACGGATGTACAGACGGACTTGCCTTCGAGGGGTGATACTTTCTTTCTGCCGCGTGTGGCCGCGGGGCTTAGGCGTGGTAGTAGAGTTGGGTCGTACGCGATGCGTCAGGTGCAGGCACCTATGATTCGCGCGAGGCAGCAGCGGCAGAGCAGCAATGCTCAGTCGGGATGTCCGTGCAGGAAGGCAGGCGCTATCACACGCCAACCTACGGCACAGTATAGACTAGCTGTACCGGCAGGAGGCTGGACTCGAGAACAAGGGAGGAGGAGGAGGAGGAGGAGGAGGAGGGAGGAGACAGAGCATCGACGAGCGGGGAAGAGACGGATTGAACTGATCTTGTTCGAGTTTTTGTTTTTCAAGTCAGAAAAGCAAGTTGTGAGGAGCATGTAGCATTTTTTTTTTGGGGACGGGGGAGAAGAGGATCCAATCGGACGGGAGTGTCAACGAGAGCGCGTGCGAAGGAGCGGGCCGATTGGGCTAAGGCGATGAGGCGCTCATGGAGAACATCAGCAGGGTGGCACACACACGTAGATCCACGACCGGCGCGCGCACTATCACGAGAGCAGCAATAGTTTGTTCTAATTTTTTTACGAGGCACTATCAATAGTATGTACCTGTCATTTACTTCACTGATAAGTTGGCGAGCTGCATACCCTTCATGGGGGAAAGGCCCTAAGTAATGATCAGGGACATGGTAACCCATCATTAATAATAGCTTTGTGCTGTACCTT
Organism: Macrocystis pyrifera; assembly: GCA_031763025.1. Lineage (NCBI taxonomy): Eukaryota > Phaeophyceae > Laminariales > Laminariaceae > Macrocystis > Macrocystis pyrifera. Next base: position 9,692,274 of record JASSKH010000001.1, read on the forward strand.
TGGTCAGACGGTCCGGGAAGACATGGCGACCGCTGATCTGATATAGCGTGGTTTTCAGTTCGATCGATTTTGTTTACCGCATGTATGTCTGCGAATCGTCACTCTGACAGCACCCCGAGCGTTTCGATATGGTGCAGGCAGCACTCCAGACAGCAATTTATTGCTTAAACACAATTAAATGAGCGGCCACCAGTTGCTTAGTTAGGTGTGGGAACAGCTACGAGTCGCATACATACGCCTGCAAGTTGAGTGGATACCCGCGGCCATTTTATTAATAGTTTAGTTTGCACATTGATTTCACTTCATTTCAGTGCGTTCGCCTTTTCCGTCTCTTATGTTATTTAGGTGATAAGCGTGATGCTCCCCAAACAAATTTTGATTTTCGAGGGTTTTAGGATCTTCCTAGGGTTTTTCCGCACTGACCACGGACTCCTTGCCTTGAGAGTAAACATGAGACAACAACTACTGCTGTTAATCTGCGACGCCGAAACTGATATGCCTTGTAAATAAAGCTTGTCATTGTTGGAGGTGGTTACAACCCAACATATGCTCGTACCAACCCAAATACCGCCACTACAGAAAAATTGGCGCAGCCGTTACGATGAACGAGGATGCATCTTCACCTTATGACCGTACCAGGCACCTGGTATATGTCATGAGCAAGTCGTCAATAAGGCCATCTCCCGATGACGAAGACGCACCGAGACTCTTTTTTTTTTTTTTTTTTTTTTTTTTTTTTTTCATCACTTTTACTTTCCAGCCCACTCGTAAGGGGTTTTACCCTCGACGATCTTCTGGACAAGCCGTGGTCACAGGTGTCGTCCCTTCCCCCCTCCGGTACGTGCCTTTATTTTTGTCGCGCATAGGGTTCAGCATTCCCACTGCTCGTCGACTTTCATCGAATGTACAGCTAACTCACGCTCTCGCGCTTTCCGCTAATCAATTTTATGCAAGAAAAAGTCCCTACGAGCATGCACTCGGTGAGACTCGAACTCGCGAAATTGATCTTGATAGGCTCGCGGACCACCTACCAAGCCACCGGGGACGACTCTGGAGTACCTTGTATACCCCTTAAATGCAACAGAAGACATCACAGACAGGAGGCCCAGGCCCACCTGACATTTCCTCAGCCACAAGCTGGTCCAGCTGCTGATATTCGGCCCTCCCACCAGGGCCTTCGACCGCGACAATTTCTGACGACATATCGGGCACTATACAACGGCAGTATGTCCTACTGCAAGTAGCAGTCGACGGCTCCGTACCCCCCCTGGCTTTAGACGCTACGGTACACCCCAAAGACAAAAGCAGCAGTCTCAAAGACTACGTAGACCGCGTGGCACTTTGTTGTTGTGTGGCTGTTGCATGCAGAGTGGGCTGGTTCTTTCAATCACCTGGACCGCTGGTGTTTGTTTCACTTCTGTACCTGGTATCTCGTATGATACCACGTGTTGGTATTTCTTCTTTCTTCTTTCTTCTTTTAATTTGTTTTTTTTAGCTCCTTCTTTTCAAGTGTCTGCCAGATCACCTGCGGGGGGAGGACGATGGTTTGTTGCTATATATACATGTACCAGGTATATATTTGTTTCTTTTTTCTTGTTTCGGTTTTTCTTTGTTTCGTTTTAGTTTCTCTACGTCATGGAATGGGTTTGTCGTGCCTGTCGTACGCAGTATTATGACATGGCATTTTTTTTTATTATTTTTTTTTTTATTTTCATCGTCACTTTTACTTTCCAGCCCACTCGTAGGAGGTTTTACCCTCGACGATCTTCTGGACAAGCCGTAGTCACAGGTGTCGTCCCTTCTCCCCCCCGGTACGTGCCTTTAGTTTTTATCGCTCATAGGGTTCAGCATTCCCACTGCTCGTCGACTTTCATCGAATGTACAGCTAACTCACGCTCTCGCGCTTTCCGCTAATCAATTTTATGCAAGAAAGAGTCCCTACGAGCATGCGCTCGGAGAGACTCGAACTCACGAAATTGATCTTGATAGGTGCCTTTAGTTTTTATCGCTCATAGGGTTCAGCATTCCCACTGCTCGTCGACTTTCATCGAATGTACAGCTAACTCACGCTCTCGCGCTTTCCGCTAATCAATTTTATGCAAGAAAAAGTCCCTACGAGCATGCGCTCGGAGAGACTCGAACTCACGAAATTGATCTTGATAGGCTCGCGGACCACCTACTACCAAGCCACCGGGGAAGCTTTGCATACGTGGCAACGTAGTATCTCTGTATCTGTGGCGTAGATTTGTGACCACAGAACTTGTATCTCTAGGATTGAAGAATCGGCACGGACACTGGTTGTGCTGGATGTCGACGGGTAGAAAGAACGGTTTAATGTGAAGAAAACAACAACATACTGCAGCAGCTGTAGTATCATACGGCGGGCTGTAATATCTTTTGTTAGCTGAAAGCCAAACATACAGGTGCACCTCTCTGTGTCTACGTAAGATGGGTTCCGCGTATTATTATTATTTTGTTCGTTTCAGTTATATTTTCTTATACCCGGAGGTGCAATATATATATATAAAGGTATGGCTCAATTGAATCATTATCAGTCCAAACAGGAACCGCAGGAAGGTGTCCAGATTTATTACTACTATTTTTTATTTATTTATTTATTTATTTTTTTATCCATCACTTTTACTTCCCAGCCCACTCGTAGGAGGTTTTACCCTCGACGATCTTCTGGACAAGCCGTGGTCACAGGTGTCGTCCCTTCTCCCCCCCGGTACGTGCCTTTATTTTTTTATCGCGCATAGGGTTCAGCATTCCCACTGCTCGTCGATTATCATCGAATGTACAGCTAACTCACGCTCTCGCGCTTTCCGCTAATCAATTTTATGCAAGAAAAAGTCCCTATGAGCATGCACTCGGTGAGACTCGAACTCACGAAATTGATCTTGATAGGCTCGCGGACCACCTACCAAGCCACCGGGGACGCCGGTGGGACCTGGTACTGGATAACCAGGTACACAGCAGCTGTATGCCGTATACAAGTGTATTCCTGGTATATACCTGGTACGTACGTACGTCGAAGTATGTAAATATTTCGTGTGCCTCGAAGGTGGTGATTATGCTCAATCGTAGAATCCAGGTCGTGTCGGAAGCAAGATCACTTTTTAGTACCGCAGTCCCGTTTTGGGGACAAATCACTTGGAATTAGACTGGTTTGTCCGTAAATCGGGACTGCGGTACTCAAGGAGTTGAGGCATCGACCCAAACCCTATTTTTTTTTTTTTTTTTTTTATTCATCACTTTTACTTCCCAGCCCACTCGTAGGAGGTTTTACCCTCGACGATCTTCTGGACAAGCCGTGGTCACAGGTGTCGTCCCTTCTCCCCCCCCGGTACGTGCCTTTATTTTTTGTCGCGCATAGGGTTCAGCATTCCCACTGCTCGTCGATTTTCATCGAATGTAGCCAACTCGCGCTTTCGCGCTTTCCGCTTATCATTTTTTTATGCAAGAAAAAGTCCCCATATATGAGCATGCACTCGGTGAGACTTGAACCCACGAAATTGATCTTGACAGGCACGCGGACCACCTACCAAGCCACCGGGGACGCCAACATATATATCTGGTACATATCATAAAAACAAAAATTCGTGTTCCTGGCGTGGTCGGAGGTGTTGTACGGTATGTACAGGGGTATTATAGAACCTGCTCGTTGTGTTTTAGACTCCTCAATCGAAGAGCTCTATATCTCCCCCATAACTTTTTTTTTTGTTGTTCAGAAAGGGACCTCCATCCATGCGTGAAGTAATAATAAGTGTAAGGCAAACCTTGGGCAAACTACATAGATGTACGAGTATTGCTTCTTATGATACAACACGTACCTATATACCAGTACACAGATATTGTATTTTACCAGAGGGCGGTCAAAACATGGAAATTATGGGAAAAAAGCTCTCCGATAAGAACGACCATTAACAGGAGGCGAGGCAACGGGCTGGAGGTAGCTGCGACATGGATGGGCTCCTACAGCAGTAAATTTGAAGATCACCACACTGACTGCTGCTCTGCTACTGCTGTTGTGTGTCATCAACATGATCTCGGTGTATCCACAGGAAGGGCACTGTGCGGACCACAAAATATTATTAGTACTGCTACTACGCGTACTGTGTATGAGAATGATTGTTGTATCACCGGCCGGCTCGGTTCCCCCAGTGACGGGAACAAAAAAAGGAAAACCGACAAACGCAAAATCGTAATAATAAGGGTACGCACGATGCACCATACCACATGCCACGGCATGAAATATTGGTGCTTCGCTGCGCTGTTTGTCGCTATGGCGCGATTTTCTTGTCGGGATTTCCAAGCCACTTCGTCCCGAGCGTTGTGAATCAACCTACTAATATTGCACGAGTAGAGTCTTTCCCACAGCACCCAAGACGGTCTAATCAACGTAGAGTCTTCCCAAGCACAGCATCTCAGCACCGACAACCGGCTTAGGGTTCAGATTACATGGTTGGGGTCAGGGTTAGGGTTCGGGTCGGAGGGTCTGCTTTATGCTAGCTCGCTCTGTAAGGCGCCAAGCACAGAACCTCCGTGAAGAGTGGGCGCTCGAGGTCAACAACACCCATCGTATAGTACGTATCGCGGGCAGGTTTCAACCATTGGCGTGTTTTCGATGCCACGAAAGGCGTGCATTGTGATAGAGTACCTTGGTTTGTAGTCAGTAGACCAACCGCCAGTAGGGGCCGTTAGATATTATTTTTCCAGTTGGATCTTACTCCTTTTACCGTCTGGAATAAAGTATTTTGTTTTGTTGTATATCCTTCGAATTGTCATGCTATTATTATTCTCTGCGACGTCGGAGGGGCGGAACCACTGGCGTGGTACGAGAGCCGCGACACCGGCCGCTGACTCTCGTTGCCTATCGTACTGCCAGTACCCGGGAATCCCCCCCCTCCCAGCGGACTGGCCGGGGCTCTAACAAACGCAGTCTCGGACGACCGAGACCCCCACTGGTAGTAAACCATTGACATACCGCAATTCCGAGGTCGCGCCGATACTACGGCGTTGGGCCCCGAACCGTACCCCGGCCTGGCTGCCTCCGCCCTATCTTTCCCGTCTCTGCTAGTTTACGAGACACAATACCCGTGTCCTCTGGGTTATTGCGGAAGTACGTCTTGGAAAACTCTGAAGACTCCCATCTACCTTCTCTCTGGATCGCCCTCTGCGGTACTTCACCCCGGCCGCCAGCGTAGTGGTTGCGCCAATACGCAATGAGTGGAGGCCGACTTCGCTAGAGTCGTCTCCTGCTTCCGCAACCACTTTGCGAAGTGCCCTGAGGGCCTGCGTGTACCCCCGTGTACCCCCGACTCTGACCTCCTTACCGTACCGATACAACAACAGGGGGGTGCTTTCTGGCATCGTCGGATATCCCGACAACAACTGCACCATGAGAGCGACGGCACTCCTACCCCGGAACCCGCTCCGAAGGCGTCGTCGCGTGTGCGCTCGATTACCGATCCTTGCTGACCCTTGTCGCCTTTATGGCCTCGAAAGACGACCTCGATGCTGGTGGCCTGATGCCACTGCACCGAGATCAACCGCCGCTCACCCGCGAATAACGATACGTCACCCCTCCTTAAGCAATGCACGGGGTGTACAACTCCGGAAGAAAAACAAATATTTCATCAGACCTCTCCAAGAAACAAATAGCCCAATGCCGACGACAGTCAAAGAACTCGGGCACCCGGGCCCCACGACACGACCAGGCCCTGTCCTCCCAAAAACGTGTCCCACGAAATAGAGCAACGAATTCTTAATATGGGGTACCGGCGACAATGTGCGATCGTGCCACACTTTCAATGCACGTTTAACAAGCGGCGACGACGTGGGAAACTCTATTTGCAAACTTAAGTGGTAGTAGTGTAACACGGCTGATAGTTTACTGGCAACATTACCGGCTTAGTTGCCCTCCGACACACACAACGCCTGAATATTTTCCATATTGGAGGCTGGCGTGTCAAAATACGCACCCACCCTTACCAACCCCCGAACACTGGTCCACGACAGGAAACCTGACGTAAAAGATCGGTGAGACGACGGCGCAACCGACTGGCACATGAGCTGGCTGCCAGCACTCCTGAGCGTAGCGCGACGTCCGCTGGTCCCAAGACCTGGGCTCCCAACGGACGCCGACCCCGGACGTACAAGCTGTGCAGCTCGTGCTGCTGCTTCCGTACGCCCTACGATGGGCCTCGCCCCCACTGAGGGGCGAGGCCCGTCCCCCTATTCGTCAGCCTTAGCCTCCGCCGAGTGAATGAAGCCCCCCCCCACTCGACGCCCCGCTGTTGTTGTCGCTGCCGCTGCCGCTACCGGGACTATTGCCGCTGCCACCGCCGTCACTAACGCCGCCGCTGCTCCCATTATTTGCACCGCCACCCCCGGCCCCCGCCTGCCCTTCCCCTTGGCCCTCTTGGTCGGGGTTCTCCGGATACAGCGCCACTGGCTGCGACGCCGCTATCGGCCGACCCCCCCCCGCCGGCAGCCGCCTTGCGCTTATTGCAGCTGCCCGTCTTGCGAGCGAGACTGACGTGGGTGAACACGCAGGTGTCACCGAAGGTGCTCCGTCTCGAAAGAGGTGCACTATCAATGGTCAAATGACTACGGCAAGAACCGAAAGAGTACGCCGCCGACTGCTGCCATAAATCGTATCGAGTACCCCCCCCTCCTCCCCATCCCCAGGTTTCTGACTCACGCTTTTCATATAGATGTTCACCTTAACTTAATTTCCGACCCATACTTCAACACGTTGTGTTTGTACTTTCCGCTCGTTTGTGCGTTAACAGAAAGCGGATGTAATATTAGGTTCTCATCTACAGCAACTTGTGATTCTCTCTAGATTGCTCACCCGCGGTTACAACTGAAGTATACACCTCGACGTTGGGGTGCTGCAGTGGTCGAATTTGGACGAAATTCGGAAGACAACAAATGAGACCAGGTACTATATAAACCAACCCCCCCTACTGAACGTTTGCTCTTCACTTGCGGGCAGCTACATCTCTTCCCAAGCAACCACAACCCGCGAAAATGAGGCACGTTCGTGTGGGTGCGAGAGGGCGTTGGGTGCACCGGACAGCAGTCGTAGGTATTCAGAAACAACTTCGCGAGGCGATTTCGTGACGTCAACGTTGCCAGCCAGTCACCAACGAGTCGAGAAAAAGCTGCAAATTCGACTTGATATTTTGGGCCCTGTCATGGAGTCCATACGTATATATATATATATATATATATATGTGGGAACGTACGCGTGCTTGGGATTCTCAAACGAAGTTATGTCACGCCTCTCAAATGATGTGCACATGGTAGATTGGAGGAACCGCTATAGTCTGCTGCTGTGTCCCCCTCTCTCTAGCACTGTTTCGTTTACCCTTTGCGTCCTGGTTTCTGTACATTACTTCCGTTTGACTTCCCTCCAATTTCCATTTTGGAAGTCATTGGGAAGTTGAACTTCCAGTTGGAAGTCATTGGAATGTCATTTGGAAGTCAAATGGAATTTTGGAAGTTGAATGGATGTCGAATAATAGTTCCATTATACTTACACGAAAATGAGGTGGACCCGAAAGTGCCCAGCTAATTTTTCGAAACAAGTTTTGGCATTCCGATGATGTTGGGTTAACGAGCCCCGTCATTCAGACACAACATCAGCGAATATAAAGGTGCTACCTCAATAGTGAATTGCGTCCACGTGCCTACGAAGATCACTGTCGTGGGTTCGAGTCCAGCATATATACTCTTAGGGACTTTTTCTTGCATAAATATTGATTCTAGCGGAGAGCGCGAGGGCGCGAGTTAGTAACCTTCGATGAAAATCGACGAGCAGGGAGAATGCTGAACGCTATGTGCGATAGAAATAAAGTCACGTACCGGGGGGGAGAAGGGACGACACCTGTGACCACGGCTTCCCGAGATCGCTGAGGGTAAAACCTTCTACGAGTTAAGCTGGACAGTGAAAGCGATTATACAAAGCAAACAAAGGTGTATCATGAACTGCAAGATGGATATATTTTGGAAATGTGTCCAACGGGTGAACTAATAAAAGTTACTCCGGGTACTACTTGTGGCATGTAGACTCACAACGAAAAAGAATACAAATGAAAAAACAAATGTTGCTGAACAATCAGATCGGGGATCTCGCCGGGAATCGAACTGCGGGCGTCATACTTGTACGCCTTCAGTCTGCTGCTACACAACAATGCGAATTGAGCGTATTCTCGTGATCGAACTGGTATGTATGTACGTACTTTCTCCTTGAGCTGGTCGACGAGGCGATTCGTTTATCCCCATCATTAAAAAAACAAATACGTGGTGGATGGGTTCTCTTATATTTGCGAAAGACTCGATCAATAGCATCTGTTTTAGTGGCTATAGCTGTATCAAGTATTGAGTTACTATTATACTCAAACAATGTTTCACAGGTCGTCAGAATACCAGTACCTCCGAGTGCCATTAAAATACGGCTTTCAGGACCCTAAGGACTCCTGAGAACTCAATCAACTCAGCTTTCAGTATTCCTGGGCGCTCTCGAGGACTCAAGTCATTTCAGCTTTCAGCACCCTAGGGATTCGCGAGGACTCAGCCATTTCAGCTTGCAGTACCCTAGAGACTCGGTAGGACTCAGTCATTTCAGCCTTCAATACCCTGGAGACTCGCGCGGACGCAGTCATTCCAACTTCGTCTGGTAACCTCGGGGTTCGCGAGGATTCAGTCATTTCAACTTCTTCCGGTACCACCCTGGGGACTCAGTACCTCAAACAGATTCGGACTCGAGAGTCAATGACTGAGTCTCGATGACTTGGACTCGGACTCCGATGACCATTGCAACGGTTTCCCCTCGATTCACGGCCAAGGGCTGTCCAAATTCACGATCGGAACTTTGTTCTGTTCATTGTGCCACTCGTCCCAGAGAAAATTACCAAAACGAGTATTTTCGTTGTATCACACAGAGTCAACCAAAAACAAAAATAAAAATGTAGGTAGAAAAAAAGGTGCGCCTTTTGATCGACGATTCAAGGGTTGATGTGCTCAGATGCCCGACCAGCATACAAGAGGTCAAGAGGATACGAGGTGGCCAAACCTCAACGCTTCCCCAACCCAGACCCAAACCCGACCAGAAACGAGTGAGAAACGAGTCTCCGCCGCTTTTTGTCCGATTTATTATCCTGCGATCTGCGAACCTCAATATACCATGAGCTACTCTATTGGAAAATTGCGCCAATCGCTAATTTTAGGAAGATTCATTGTCAACGCAAGACCACTAACTCGGGTACTGCCATGGAATCTGCACCTGGCTGCCGGGAAATTCTGGATTTTTCTAGCCAGACGGACCACATATATGTACATTAGTGTTGGATTTTGTTCGTATGTGGAAACCAAAAAGGTTTCGGTACGATAAGGCCACAATAGCTTCGATAACGCTAACGTTACCGAACCGAAGAACACCAAAAGTCGATAACGATAACGATGTCGATAACAGAGGCGACAAACCCGGCGCACAAAGCGCCCGAAACACAGCAGTCGCCCATTTCACATATTTTTGCTGTGGCATCGTCCCCACAAGCCCTGAACGATTCGCGTCTCAAACCTCAACATCTTCACTACGAATTGCATTGGTCGGGCCGCTCTGCGGCACACACGGTGATGGGTACCACCACCATTTTCAATGCAGCATGTGTGTGGATTCTTAAAGTTTGCATTACGAAAAGAGCAGTACATGCTTGGTAAGTTGATTGAGGTCGGGTGTTATCGATCGAGAGGTGTCCTTTAGACATGGGTTAGAGTCATTTTCGAGCTAGCTCGCTGTTCCGGTGTCTTTGTTGTCCAGCTTTTTTTTTGTGTTTGGTGCGCAGTGCAACACAGGTGCATACTGGTATACCAGAGTAAACTGTAGATTGTTGCCGTCTCCCCTATCCCCCGAGGAGGCGTTCGACTTTTGTGATTTCATCGTATAGTCGTCGTTAATCCAATTATCGAAACTATTATCGAAATATCGAACATATTGCGGTTCGATATGTATAAATTTTATCGCAAAATACATCGATAGTTTCGATACGATATCCAACACTAATGTGTGTGTGTTCTTCACATTAAACCGTTCTTCTACTCGTCGACATCCAGAAAGCCCAGTGTCGGTGCTGATCATTCTTGACCCTAGAAAGATACGAGCTCTGTGGTCACAGACTACGACACAGAGATATCACACCGTAATGCATTAACAGCCTACGCAATACCTTGCCTTCGCACTAGGTGCGGCCGACACAACATACATACATACGCCAGCAACTAAAATACACCGTAAAGAAAGAGAAGCAACCAAGAAACCAAACCGAAAAAGAAAAGGCGAAGAATCCCAAATGAGTAAATAAAATGGGAAGCCAAAGCTCAGACACATACCCCGAGCATGAGCCAAAATGGACGTGCAAGGGGGAAGAAACGGGACGGAAAAAGGAAAAAGGGAAATACGCATCCCGCGGAACACTTAACTAAGTAAAACGAGAAAGAATGAGTGGGCCAAAAAATATTCAAACAAAAATAAACACGCTCGTCACCCACCCACTATGTAGTACTTCTTTCATAAGGATAAGAAGGGGAAAAGATATGAAGAAGTTAAGTCATGGAAAAAAATCAAAGCACCAAGCCAATACACACCGAACGGCCGCAGCATTTGGCGGTACGAGTAGCGAAGAAAAGTCCAACCTATTAGTCCGCCTGGTACCTTGCTACCCTGTCTGCGGTCTCTTTGCTACTCTCGTCTACTGCGGTTTCCCTTCTACTCCTCCCGTTCTCCCCCCTTGCCCCCATACACTTGTACGGTGTTCCTTCTACCCCTCCTGCTGTTACCCCTCCTCCCGTTCCCTCTAACACTACCCGCAGCGGATGCACGGCGCTGTCTACTCAGCTTTGCCTCAGCCTCGTGCCACCTGCCCATAAACCGTTCAGCTGCTTCGAGGATTTCCCGGTACCACTTTCCCGTCTATTTTGCTGCAGTGGGCCACAGTGCGGTCCCAACTCCAAAGATTAAGGGGGAGTCTTCCGTTGATCCCTCGCGGTGGCTTTGAACACTCTAAGGTCTTCAGCAATGGCCCTGGGCCAGGTCTTGAGCTGCCCGCCTGGTTTCGGGCCCTCCCCACCAGCGATCGTCCCGAACATACCGACTGGGCAATCGCCCCTCGTGTTGCCGCACCAGAGCCCCCGCAAAGAAGAGTCGCCGTTTACGGATGGTCGTTTCGATACTTTCGCATCGTGTTATCCTGAGCGCCTTCGCGTACGAGAGGGTACGTAGTCGGCGCTGGAAGCCAATGACTCGCAGAAGGACTTCGTGGTGGGCTGATCGAAGCCTGGCGAAGTGGTTCGCATTGAGGGTCTACGTCATGCAACCGTACAGCAAGGTCTCAATCACCTCGGCCTTCAGCATCCGGACTTTCAGACTAAGCGGTGCGTTCGTCCTATCGTACAGTTCCGGACCATACCGTTTGAGGCATGACCGCATCAGACGGATTCGTCGCTCGATTTCGAAGGAGAGGTCAGCGTTCTCGTCGATAATGCCTTCTAGGTATAAAAACTTGGTCGTCTGTTTATACTTCTGGCCTGCAGCTTCGATCGCGAGCGATGAGGTGGTAAACGTCTGATCCGGTGTTCGTAGGAGCATCGTATCTGTCTTCTTCCCGGATACCGTGAGATCTACTGCGTCGAAGACAGTCACGATGACTGGCATCATTCTTGCAAGGCCTTCCGCCGACTTCGAGAATATTTGTGCGTCGTCTGCATACAACATGCCCCACACAGCCCTTTGCACGCATGCCAACGGTTCCTCTTTTCCGACAACCCTGTCCTCTTCGAGATGAACCAAATCCCTTAGGATGCATTCGTCTTTGCTGATGCCTACCAGCACGATGTGTATCGCAGCGGCGAAGAACACGTTGAACAGTAACGGCGATAGTACGCAGCCTTGCCGCAGCCCCTGGGTTACATTGAACCAGTCCGAGTGTTCACCGTCATCTACACGCACGCGAGCCCGAATGCCTTCGTGAAAATTGCGAATGGTTGGGAGCATTTAGGTTGGTACACCAAGGCGTGTGAGTACCTCCCACAACAATTCTCGATCGACAGAGTCGTACGCTTCCTGCAGATCGATGAAGCACGTGTGCAGAGGGATTTTCTTCTGCCGTCCGAGCTCCTGCAACCGGCGCACGACAAACAGCATATCGACTGTCGACCGTGCGGGGCGGAAGCCGCTCTGTTCTTCAGGGAGTATATACTCGGTCTCGCAGTACGTACCACGTAAACGAAGATAGTAACTTCAATTGTTCGTGCCTGCGTTGCTTTAGCATACTCTATTCTCCAGATTCGGGATACCCTGAATCCTGCCATGTGTGCGGGAACGGGCTAGAACATACCAGATTTTGTTCATGCGACTACAACCGTTGACATTAATGAACGTGCACAGAATGGCAGGGAAGAGGGCGGGGGGGGGGGGGGGGGGGGTGCGAAAGGGGGAGGAGGGGAAAAGGGGAGAAGCGGGGGGGGGGGGGGGGGGGGGGGGGGTCTGCCCAACAGACTGACGCCTGGGTATGGCCATCATCGCCATGATGTGCTCCTTCCTTTGGGACCCAAGCAACTGCAGTAGCGTGGTGCCACCCGGGCAACTTTGCATGTCTGTGTGCACCAGTGCCTGCCTTTCGTATTATGTTCCCCCCCCCCGCCTCCTTCTTGTCCCTTTTTGTCCCTTGTTGTCCTTTTATTTTTCCTCTTCTCTTTTTCTTTTTTTGGCTCATTCCTTTTTTCCCGTTTGCCCCTCTTTGTGTCTATGTCTGTATCTTCCTTTTTGCTTTTTGCTACTGCTGTATCTGCTTGTGCTTTGGGTTTTGCTTCATCGTCTTCCTCTTCGTTTTGTATTATATATTTGTTATTTTTCGCTTCACTGGTGCTCTTAGTAGCGGAGCAAGTATCTTTGCTTTCTGGTTCTTATCTCTGTTCTTCACCCCTCGCGTAGCTTGAGAGCCCTGCGATCTGCGAAGCCTGCGCATTCTCTTGTTGTGTGTTCCCTTTCTTGCTCTCTTTTTTTTTATCTTCCTTGGAGATCTGGGTAAAAAAAGCTTACGCCCAACACACTTTCTTATTTGTGTACCGGTTCTTGTCCATCTGTAGAACACAGATTTAACATGACACTCCACCAGTGTTCATGTCATGAACTTGCCGGACCTCTTTAGTCGACCTCCTTTAGGTTCGACCAAGAGGTAGGGATAGCCACCCAGGACTCAACAGCTCATTTTGCTCTGTCTTTTCCCTGGGTAGTGCGAGATTTGCCTGCCGCCTGTTCATTTTTGATTCCTGCATTTACTCTCCTAAGGCTCCCAATCAAGCGACCCGGCTAGATGAGTAGCGGCGGTGGGTCTCCACCTGCCGTCAGAAAAAAGGCGCACTCGCTAAAAGAAACCCATTTGCCCTACCAGGTTCACTTACAGGCCTCGTATCACCTCACAATCTCAGCTCTCCAAAGACTTGGGGAACATGCATACCATAGCACGGTTATACCCCTACCCTACACCACTATGCGGCGCTTTGGCTCTCCCGAAATGCTTCTGGCGGGACTTGAACCCGCAACTTTCGGCTCATAAGACCGACACTCTAACCAATTGAGTTACAGAGGCGTCTCGGGATGATGAGCCTGCGCATTCTCTTGTTGTGTGTTCCCTTTCTTGCTCTCTTGTTTCTTGCTTGAATTGAACTTTTTTTTTTTATCTCTTCCTTTTTTCGATATTTGATATTTTCGGTTTCGATTTCGATTTTTCGACGTCGAGTTGTTTAGTTTCATTCTCTCTATTATGTCTGGTCAGTATGCGGTCTTTTCGGTTTTTGTGGCGACTTGCACAGCGTACCGCATTTACCCGATACGTGCGTGCGCGGGCCTCACTTTTTTTATTTGGGTCTGAGGTGTAGACGTGCTTCAGTTATCTTGTGTACAATTCTCTGCTTGCTGTTTTGTGTTTACGTACTCGCAGGTATTTTTCCACGCCACAGTAGTTATTGGAGCCTGTCCTGCAACCACGGACTGCATTGTATTGTGGCGATGACTTAATGTGGGAACAACAACGACAACAACAACAACAACAATGTATATTGAACCGGAATTCATTTGTGCGGGAACTCGGTACTACTGTTACTGGGGTCCATAGTTAATAGGACCTATGGTATACATAAAAACCTATATACTTACCTATTTTTAATAACAATATTTGGTCCTATTTACTATGGTCCCCCATAAATGGTGCTGCTGTGTTCATTTTTCCTCGGCGCGGGAATACTGGATTAAATAGGATATCATATCATAGTTTGCGCGACACACGTGTGCGCGGGAGAGGGAGTTTACACTGATCACGGGACAACGGGATAATCCCGAGTCCCTCCCAGACACGCGGAATAAATCAAGCGGAAGATACACCACACCAGGGAATCCCAGTCACTCATCTCTGGTAGTTTTTGTGTATGGGCGGAGTATACTCCAAATGTTTATCCGGGATTCGCGTTGCGGTAATGCTCCGTTCTCCAATGCCCTGTCTGGTCTGGGCAAGGCATGCTGCGAGGCATGCCTTATTAAGGTGATAGCGAGGGGGGGTAGGTCGTTTAGGCGGGTGTAAGGACGCGGACTTGCCCTCAAGGAGTGATACCTTCTTTCTGCCGCGCGTGGCTGCGAGGCTTAGGCGCGGTGGTAGAGTTGGGTCGTACGCGGTGCGTCAGGTGCGGGGCACCTATGATTCGCGCGAGGCAGCAGCGGCAGAGCAGCAGCAATGCTCAATCGGGATGTCCGTGCAGGGAGGCAGGCGCTACCACACGCCGACCTACGGCACAGTCTAGCTGCCCCGGCAGGAGGCCGGATGCGAGAACGGAGGAGGAGGAGGAGGAGGAGGAGGAGGAGACAGAGCCTCGACGAACGGGGAAGAGACAGATTGAACTCATCTTGTTCGCGTTTTTTGTTTTTCAAGTCAGAACAGCAAGTTGCGAGGAGCATGTGGCATTTTTGTTTTTGGGACGGGGGAGAAGGGGGTCCGATTGGAAGGGAGTGCCAACGAGAGCGCGTGCGAAGGAGCGGGCCGATTGGGCTAAGGCGATGAGGCGCTCATGGAGAACATCAGCTGGGCGGCACACACACGTAGACCCACGACCGGCGCGCACACTATCACGAGCGCAGCAACAGTTTGTTCTAATTTTTTTCGAGGCACTACTAATATTAATAGTATGTACCTGTCATTTACGTCACTGATAATTGTAAGTTGGCGAGTTGCATACCCTTCATGGGGGAATGCCCCCCGGTAATGATCAGGCACGTGGTAACCCGTTAATAGCTTTGTGCTGCACCCTTAGTCAGACAGTCCGGGAAGACATGGCGATCGTTGATATAGCGTGGTTTTTGGTTCGATTGACTTTTTGTTGCTGCATGTCTGGGAATCGTCACTCTGACAGCACCCCAGCAGAGGAGGTGTGTTCCTCTCTTCGTTAAACGGCGTTTTATACGGTGCAGGCAGCACTGTGTGTGTGTCTTCACATTAAACCGTTCTTCTACTCGTCGACATCCAGCAAGCCCAGTGTCCGTGCTGATTCTTCACCCTAGAAAGATACGAGCTCTGTGGTCACAGACTACGACACAGAGATAACACACCGTAATGCATTAATAGCCTACGCAATACCATACCTTCGCACTAGGTGCGGCCGACACAATATACATTCATACGCCAGCAACCAAAATACACCATAAAGAAAGAGAAGCAACGAAGAAACCAAACCGAAAAGGAAAAAGAAAAAGGAGAAGAATCCCAAATAAATAAATAAAATGGGAAGCCAAAGCTCAGACACATACTTACCCCGAGCATAAGCCAAAAGGGACGTGCAAGGGGGAAGAAACGAAAAGGATTACAGACAGCAAATGCTAAAAATATACCTGGTAGTAATTAGTGGCCACGAGTCGCGTATGTATTTGTGGGAACGGGGGGAGCTACGAGTCGTGTACGCTGCAAGTTGAGTGGATACTCGCAATCATGTTATTAATATTACTACACTGTAGTGCAGTTTGCACATTGATTTCACTTTTACATTGTGTTCTTCGCCTTCTTCGACTCTTTTATTTTTCATGTGACAAGCGTGGTGCTTTTCCAAACGAATTTCTATTTTTTGAGGGGTTTCGGATCTACCTAGGGTTCCAGCACTGACCACGGACGCTTTCTTTCCCTTGGGAGCCAATGTGACACAACAACTATCAATACTACAGCAGTATAACCTGCAACGCCGAAACTAATATACTTTGTAAATAAAGCTGGTTGGAGGTGGTTACAACCCAATACATGCTCGTACCAACCCAAATACCACTAACAGCAGACAAACTGGCGCAGCCGACACAAGAAGATGCATCTTCACCTTATTACCGTACCAGGCACCAGGTATGTCATGAGCAAGTCGTCAATAATGCCATCTCCCGAGGACGAAGACGCATTGAGACTCTGGAGTACCTTGTATACCCCTATATTCAGCAGAAAACATCACAAGATGGGGGCTCAGGCCCACCTGATACTTCCTCCTCCACAAGCTGGTCCAGCTGCTGATATTCGCCCCCCCCAGCAGGGCCTTCGACCGCGACAACGTCTGACGATATATTAAGCACTATACAACGGCAGTATGTCCTGCTGTAAGTAGCAGTCGACGGCTCCGTGCCCCCCTGTCTTTACACGCAACACTCCCAAAACAAAAGCAGCAGAGTCTCAAAGACTATGTAGACAGCGTGGCATTTTGTTGTTGTGTGGCTGTTGCACGCAGCGTTCGGGCTGCTTCTTTCAATGACCTGGACCTCTGGTGTTAGTTTTACTTCTGCACCTCGTATGATACCACGTGTTGGTATACGCGTACTCGTACTGCAATAACATACGGCGGGCTGTAATATCTTTTGTTAGGTGAAAGTCAACAGTACGTAGACCGAAACATTTTAAAGCCAAATATAGGTACACCTTTTTCCTTCCCGTTTCTTCCCTTGCACTGCTGGGGGTATGTATGTCTCTGAGCTTTGGCTTCCCATTTTATTTATTTATTTTGGGATGCTCTTTCTTTTCTTTTTCGGTTTGATTTCTTCGTTGCTTCTCTGTCTTTATGGTGTATTTTGGTTGCTGGCGTATGTGTGTATGTTGTGTCGGCCGCACCTAGTGCGAAGGCATGGTATTGCGTAGGCTATTAATTTATGCATTACGGTGTGTTATCTCTGTGTCGTAGTCTGTGACCACAGAGCTCGTGTCTTTCTAGAGTGAAGAATCAGCACGGACACTGGGCTTGCCGGATGTCGACGAGTAGAAGAACGTTTTAATGTGAAGAACTCACACTACATACTGCCCTGGGGAAACGGAATCCTGGCCTTCACTCTGCTAATTGTCCAATTCCCGACCGTACGTACCTATAATAATAATAATAGTGTTGGGTGAAAGGTTCCAGGTGCACCTGGTTGGGGTCCACCTATTATTGTTGGTTTCAGCTGTATTCTCTTATACCAGGCATAATATATATGGCTCAAATGAATCATTTTCAGGCCAAACAGGCGGCCGCAGGAGGGTGTCTAGATTACTTACGAACAGGGAAACGGGTAACGGGGGTACCACGACAAAGACCGCTGAGACCATTGTGGATGGCCCGAGCTGTCAACAAAAACAGCACCATTTTGCGAATTCACCTTTTGCGGCGGCGGGCGGGGGGGGGTCATATTGTCACTGGGTACAGCACATTCAGTGAGCCCACAGGAAGAAGCTGGTTGTTGGTTAGGAGAAACTCCTTTACTTGGGAAAGAGACCCCTCGTGTGAACGCGCGATCGAATCATCACACCAAGCTTGCAAAATTGAGTTTTGAGTAAAATTCTATCTCACTGCTTCGTTTTTACTTTTCTTCGTAATACCTCCTGGAGGCTGAGGGCAAAGATGTCAAGAGGCACGTCAAGCAACTCAAAACGTGCGCTGTCAAGGATTCAGAGCCGAGTGTTGCACACTAGAATCTAGTAGTTTGGTGTCAGGCAAGGCATGTCAGGGCAAAGATGCTGTCTGGCAAGGAGTGAAAGTACTGCTGTCTCCTGACATCTTTTGCTGAGAAGTGTGCCATCGTTTCAGGACGACGACACTGAAAATTTGCGTATGTATGTATGTACCAGGTATGTATGTGTGTATGTATGTATGTACGTACGTACGCCCCACCGAAACTCTGCATACCTCTGTGTCGTAGTCTGTGACCACAGAGCTCGTATCTTTCTAGGGTGAAGAATCAGCACGGACACTGGGCTTGCTGGATGTCGACGAGTAGAAGAACGGTTTAATGTGAAGAACACATATACCCCAACCGAAACCCATCCGAACAACATACCACAGGTAGGTACAAGCAAGCGTGCGCATGATAAGACACAAAAAGAGGCCCTTAAAAATAGCAAGCACAGCAGCAGCAGAGCAAGCAGTGCCTGTATCACCATACAGCTTGCCACGCTTTGTTCGCCTTTTTCGTTTTCTCACTCTTTCCTACGTCACACTACATGTCAATTTACCACCAGGCAATGCCAAGCTGAGTGGACAGCGCCGTGCATCCGCTGCAGGTAGTGTTAGAGGGAATGGGGGGAGGGGTAACAGCAGGAGGGGTAGAAGGAACACCGTACAAGTGTATGGGGGCAGGGGGGGGAACAGGAGGAGTAGAAGGGAAACCGCGGTAGAAGAGAGTAGCAGAGAGACCGCAGATAGGGTAGCAAGGTACCAGGCCGACTATTACAGGGGTCCATAGTTAACGGGACCAAATTTTGTTACTAAAAATAGGCAAATATATAGGATTTTATCTACACCATAGGTCCTGTTAACTATGGACCCCCGTAATAATAGGTTGGACTTTTCTTTGCTACTCGTACCGCCAACTGCTGCGGCCATTCGGTATGCATTTTGATTTTTTTCCCTTCTTATCCTTATGAAAGAAGTACTACATAGTGGGTGGGTGACGAGCGTATTTTGGCCCACTCACTATTGCTCTTTTTACTTAGTTAAGTGTTCACCGGGATGCATAGTCCCCTTTTTCCTTCTCGTATATTTCCCCTTGCACGTCCTTTTTGGCTCATGCTCGGGGTAAGTATGTATGTGTCTGAGCTTTGGCTTCCCATTTTATTTATTTATTTGGGATTCTTCTCCTTTTCTTTTTCTTTTTCTTGTTCTTTTTCGGTTTGGTTTCTTCGTTGCTTCTCTTTCTTCATGGTGTATTTTGGTTGCTGGCGTATGTATGTATGTTGTGTCGGCCGCACCTAGTGCGAAGGCATGGTATTGCGTAGGCTATTAATGCATTACGGTGTGTTATCTCTGTGTCGTAGTCGGTGACCACAGAGCTCGTATCTTTCTAGGGTGAAGAATCAGCACGGACATGGGCTTGCTGGATGTCGACGAGTAGAAGAACGGTTTAATGTGAAGAACACACACACGGGTACAGGTAGTACTTGTATTTATTTGCGGAATATCCTCACATCATAATGAGGGGCTCAAAAACACCTTACACTTACTACTCTCGCTTTGCCCGAGACATGACCTCGAACAAGATGTTCTCGCAACCCGACCAACATCACTTATATGCTGTGTGTGTGTTCTTCACATTAAACCGTTCTTCTACTCGTCGACATCCAGCAAGCCCAGTGTCCGTGCTGATTCTTCACCCTAGAAAGACACGAGCTCTGTGGTCACAGACTACGACACAGAGATAACACACCGTAATGCATTAATAGCCTACGCAATACCATGCCTTCGCACTAGGTGGGGCCGACGCAACATACATACATACATCAGCAACCAAAATACACCATGAAGAAAGAGAAGCAACGAAGAAACCAAACCGAAAAAGAACAAGAAAAAGAAAAAGAAAAGGAGAAGAATCCCAAATAAATAAATAAAATGGGAAGTCAAAGCTCAGACACATACCCCAAGCATGAGCCAAAATGGACGTGCAAGGGGGAAGAAACGGGAAGGACAAAGGAAAAAGGGAAATATGCATCCCCGGGAACTTCGTAAGCAAAAAGAGAAAGAATGAGTGGGCCAAACAATATAAAAACAAAAAAAATACAAACAAACGTACACGTATCACACTATCGTTTCATACCGTATACGGTAGTAACCGGAAGTTGTTCTCTCAATTGAGGCTTGAGAATTGAGGACATCAACCGGTCAGGACATGTTGCGCCCAAAAGTGCAACCGCTACGTACCACCACCATGCCTGATCCCAACATTGCGTGTGAGAAACGGCCGAAAATCAAAGAACTTACTTGTACGATAATAGGTATCAACGTGGCTGCGGCAAGAAGCCTCTCTACAGGGGCCTTCCGGGGGCGCCACCGGCGGCCCTCCCGGCCAGTCAGGCAGGGCCAATGGATTATCTTGTCTACAGCTATGACTGTACCTATAGCCGTAACACTTTGATGAGCCGACACAGAAGCGGAGGGATGTACTTGCAACCTTTCAGCCAACAATGTTAATAGTTACGATCCGGCGCTGGTCAGTCGGAGGGAGGGCTAGGAAATCGGCGTATATTACAGCAGTAGTTTCCGTGTACCAGTGCATGGCTCAAATGCCGTAGGTATACCTATGCTTGGCTTTTGATCGTTTTTAATTTGTGCCCCTCTCTATTACCAGGTGCCTGGTATAAATTTTCCTGCATATATGCATTATTGTTCCGTCATACGTTCAAAATACAACATACAAACAAGTGGTACCAATAATTATATTCTAGGTGGAGGTGTTGAGTTCGTCGCGTACAAACGTTTTCAGATACTGCTGTACGAAGACTACGAACTCTCTAATCCCGTGCCCACCCTCCTCGTACATGGCAAAAAACCGCGACCGACGTATCACACGGAGCTTGCAAAGTTATAGGAGAAAAAAAAACATTCTGAGTTGTGACGAATATAGTCGAACGTACAGACGACCAGGTACTTCCCGCACAAGTATATTCGTACGGGACATCATTTCAATATTTTCAAAAAAGGATACCTGGGACCTGATACTGGATAACCAGGTACACAGCAGCAGTATGCCGTATACAAGGCAAGTATATAACTGGTATATACCTGGTACGTACGTACGTCGAATTACTCTGTGTAAATTTACCGTGTGCCTCGAAGGTGGTGATTATGCTCAATCGTAGAATCCAGGTCGTGTCGGAAGCAAGATCACACTGTTAACCCTTTTAGTACCGCACTCCCGTTTTGGGGAAAAATCACTTGGAATTAGACTGGTTTGTCCCCAAATCGGGACTGCAGTACCAAAAGGGTTAAGGCACCGACGCAAACCCCATACAGTACATAAACAACATATACCTAGTACATGTCATAAATACATAAATTTATGTTCCTGGCGTGGTCGGAGGTGTTGTACGGTATGTACAGGGGTATTCTAGAACCTGCTCGTTGTGTTTTAGACTCCTCAATCGAAGAGCTCTAGATATCCCCCCATGACTTGTTTTTTTGTTGTTCAGAAGGGGACCTCCATCCATGCGTGAAGTAATACTAAGGCAAACCTTGGGCAAACTACATAGATGTACGAGTACTTCTTCTTATGTATACAACACGTACCTGTATACGAGTACACAGATAGTATATATATTACCAGAGGGCGGTCAAAACATGGAAATTATGGAAAAAGCTCTCCGATATGAACGACCCTTAACAGGAGGCGAGGCAACGGGCTGGAGGTAGCAGCGACATGGATGGGCTCCTACAGCAGTAAATTTGAAGATCACCACACTGACTGCTGCTCTGCTACTGCTGCTGTGTGTCATCAACATGATCTCGGTGTATCCACAGGAAGGGCACTGTGCGGACCACAAAACATTATTAGTACTGCTACTGCGCGTACTGTGTATGAGAATGATTGTTGTATCACCGGCCGGCTCGGTTCCCCCAGTGACGGGAACAAAAAAAGGAAAACCGACAAACGCAAAATCGTAATAATAAGGGTACGCACGATGTACCATACCACATGCCACGGCATGAAATATTGGTGCTTCGCTGCGCTGTTTGTCGCTATGGCGCGATTTTCTTGTCGGGATTTCCAAGCCACTTCGTCCCGAGCGTTGTGAATCAACCTACTAATATTGCACGAGTAGAGTCTTTCCCACAGCACCCAAGACGGTCTAATCAACGTAGAGTCTTCCCAAGCACAGCATCTCAGCACCGACAACCGGCTTAGGGTTCAGATTACATGGTTGGGGTCAGGGTTAGGGTTCGGGTCGGAGGGTCTGCTTTATGCTAGCTCGCTCTGTAAGGCGCCAAGCACAGAACCTCCGTGAAGAGTGGGCGCTCGAGGTCAACAACACCCATCTTATAGTACCTATCGCGGGCAGGTTTCAACCATTGGCGTGTTTTCGATGCCACGAAAGGCGTGCATTGTGATAGAGTACCTTGGTTTGTAGTCAGTAGACCAACCGCCAGTAGGGGCCGTTAGATATTATTTTTCCAGTTGGATCTTACTCCTTTTACCGTCTGGAATAAAGTATTTTGTTTTGTTGTATATCCTTCGAATTGTCATGCTATTATTATTCTCTGCGACGTCGGAGGGGCGGAACCACTGGCGTGGTACGAGAGCCGCGACACCGGCCGCTGACTCTCGTTGCCTATCGTACTGCCAGTACCCGGGAATCCCCCCCCTCCCAGCGGACTGGCCGGGGCTCTAACAAACGCAGTCTCGGACGACCGAGACCCCCACTGGTAGTAAACCATTGACATACCGCAATTCCGAGGTCGCGCCGATACTACGGCGTTGGGCCCCGAACCGTACCCCGGCCTGGCTGCCTCCGCCCTATCTTTCCCGTCTCTGCTAGTTTACGAGACACAATACCCGTGTCCTCTGGGTTATTGCGGAAGTACGTCTTGGAAAACTCTGAAGACTTCCATCTACCTTCTCTCTGGATCGCCCTCTGCGGTACTTCACCCCGGCCGCCAGCGTAGTGGTTGCGCCAATACGCAATGAGTGGAGGCCGACTTCGCTAGAGTCGTCTCCTGCTTCCGCAACCACTTTGCGAAGTGCCCTGAGGGCCTGCGTGTACCCCCGTGTACCCCCGACTCTGACCTCCTTACCGTACCGATACAACAACAGGGGGGTGCTTTCTGGCAACGTCGGATATCCCGACAACAACTGCACCATGAGAGCGACGGCACTCCTACCCCGGAACCCGCCCCGAAGGCGTCGTCGCGTGTGCGCTCGATTACCGATCCTTGCTGACCCTTGTCGCCTTTATGGCCTCGAAAGACGACCTCGATGCTGGTGGCCTGATGCCACTGCGCCGAGATCAACCGCCGCTCACCCGCGAATAACGATACGTCACCCCTCCTTAAGCAATGCACGGGGTGTACAACTCCGGAAGAAGAACAAATATTTCATCAGACCTCTCCAAGAAACAAATAGCCCAATGCCGACGACAGCCAAAGAACTCGGGCACCCCGGCCCCATGACACGACCAGGTCCTGTCCTCCCAAAAACGTGTCCCACGAAATAGAGCAACGAATTCTTAATATGGGGTACCGGCGACAATGTGCGATCGTGCCACACTTTCAATGCACGTTTAACAAGCGGCGACGACGTGGGAAACTCTATTTGCAAACTTAAGTGGTAGTAGTGTAACACGGCTGATAGTTCACTGGCAACATTACCGGCTTAGTTGCCCTCCGACGCACACCACCCTACGAACTCAAGCAACGCCTGAATCTTTTCCATATTGGAGGCTGGCGTGTCAAAATACGCACCCACCCTTACCAACCCCCGAACACTGGTCCACGACAGGAAACCTGACGTATAAGATCGGTGAGACGACGGCGCAACCGACTGGCACATGAGCTGGCTGCCAGCACTCTTGAGCATAGCGCGACGTCCGCTGGTCCCAAGACCTGGGCTCCCAACGGACGCCGACCCCGGACGTACAAGATGTGCAGCTCGTGCTGCTGCTTCCGTACGCCCTACGATGGGCCTTGCCCCCACTGAGGGGCGAGGCCCGTCCCCCTATTCGTCAGCCTTGGCCTCCGCCAAGTGAGTGAAGCCCCCCCCCACTCGACGCCCCGCTGTTGTTGTCGCTGCCGCTGCCGCTGCCGCTACCGGGACTATTGCCGCTGCCACTGCCGTCACTAACGCCGCCGCTGCTCCCATTCTTTGCACCGCCACCCCCGGCCCCCGCCTGCCCTTCCCCTTGGCCCTCTTGGTCGGGGTTCTCCGGATACAGCGCCGCTGGCTGCGACGCCGCTATCGGCCGACCCCCCCCCGCCGGTAGCCGCCTTGCGCTTATTGCAGCTGCCCGTCTTGCGAGCGGGACTGACGTGGGTGAACACGCAGGTGTCACCGAAGCGGCACCTGCCGGTCTTCCCCCCCTGCCGGCACTCGCCACCCCCTCCCCGGCCGCCAGGGTGGAGGTGAGGCGAGGTTGCGGGACGTTGGGGTTGACAAAACCGCCGAGGGCGACGTAGACGGAAAGTCGGGGCCAGTACGACCCCAGGATAGCGGGGAAAGACTCCGCCGGCGGGGGGTAGGTCCAAGCGTGGCCGCAGGAGTCGGAGACACCGCGCAAGTCGAGAGTGAAGGTCTCCAGGTCTTTGATAACCAGAGCTGCCAGCCTGGCCTGGTTCGCCGGGCGATCGGCGACCGCAAAGTTCTGCATAACGTGGTCGTTGAAGATCGAATCCCCCGCGCTGGAGGCTCGTCCGCCATCTTGCGGGAGCCCTCTGGACGCAATCGTAACGATCGCGTACGATCGCATACTCCAAAATGCTCAGGAGTTGTGCCAGTGGACGGTTGATGCCTGCCCTGCCGCACAGTGTGAAGGCCAGAAAGTCGAGGCCGTCCAACGCTCCAACATGCCATGGACGCCGGCTGAAATGTTGGCCGTGGCTCCCACGTACCCCTGCACGGCCGCCCTCTGCATCGACGCCCGGCGGCCGCCGCAGATGATCTTCCATAGCCGAGTCGTGGGGCTGGCCCAGGTTGCCACTGCGCGGGCGGTCATAATCGTTTTGACCTGTCGGCCCCAAGCGGCAAACGGGTTGCCGGCGCGGTCGTTTCCGTACGTGTCCGAACCGGCCTCAGGCCCACCCGGCCCGTCGCTGGCCGCGTGGCCAAGCGCAACCGATGACGCGCCGTTGGCTCCTGCCCCGCCCGGGACGTAGCCGAGCCGGCGGCGTGCCAGCCTGCCTGTCCGGAGAAGGAGCCGGCGCCATCGGCGCCGCCCACAGAACTCTCGTAGCCGAGCCCCCCCCCCCCCCCCCCCCCGCTGGCCCACTGCGGTCTCTCGCACACGTACCGGGAAAGCATGCGTCGCCCCTGCTCGTCCTCCTCCCTTTGCATGCTACAACCCGCCAATCGCCGCTGTTGCTGCTGCTGCTGTCGTGAAGAGGAACCGCAACAGAGAAAACACTATGTAGGCCATGCCTCTAGGTCTATCAATCGGCAGCGAGCAGTGCCGTGCTCTACACGTGCACCTCTGACGAGAAGCTAGGAGGGGGCACGGGACGAGTGTGGTCGTTCTTCTCTTCTCTCTGCCTCAGAACAAATTAGGCCATTTAGTTTCCTTCGGTAGAGCCCATGACCATAAATAATTAATGCCGTCGGTTGTGAAAAAAACACGCATGTCACGTGAACTTAGAGATACTACGCATTTGTAGCATCCGGTACGCAGGCTAGTATTCTTTCGTGCACGTACGTATCCCGTTTACCGTTGGAATAAGATATTTGTATTTGCTAAAAGGATACGCAGGCTAGTATCTAAGTAGCCGAGGAGACGGGGATGTACTCGCGTGGTATGTCCACAGGTCAGGTTTTACGGGGTGTTGTACTATTGAAGTTGAGGGTGACGCATGAACCCTTGCTAGAAGATGATAGCCGGTTGAAGCCAGATGACACTTCTGGCTTCAAGAACCATCTGCTTCCCCCCCCTTTCTCTTCTCACTCGTCTTACTTGCCCCTTCGAGCAAGCCTCGCATCAACCAAATACGAGAACACTAATACGAACTAGGTCTGAGTTTGGCCGAGCACAGACACCTGTGTCACACCTCCTCTGTGGATCATCATCTCTTGGAACCCTTACCCTCTCTCCCACATCACCGCATGCTAGATCGCCGATGTTCTCACCAACGCTGCAAGCAGTAGTTACCAGAAACTATAAAACTTGGTGCGGCAGTATCACGTTCTGCTATCATCATAGTTTGTGCTTCATGCTTTCACGAAGGAAACAGTATATCTCCCACCCTTTCTCGGCCCAATCAATTGATTGCGGTCCATGGTAACGCCGAATCCGCCTACGGAAAGGACGCATTCGGATGCAGCAAACGACACTTGAACCGAATACATACCAGGTACAGGCTAGCGTGGCTATGTCTCGCGTCTCGTCGTGTGGAAGAAGCCGGTGGTGATATATCCCTTTTAGTAGCGCCGCAGATACATTTTCTTAACGGTTACATCACAAAATGCCTCTTTCTTGTTTTTTCTCTCTTTTTTTTTTTAACATAAACAATGGCCCCTGCAATAGCAAGAGTATTTGGTGCAATGGACGGGTCTATTATCGTCGGCAAAGTCTATCGATTGGCACATTCCTCGATCCGTTGTCATAGGTAACGTCTATCGATAGGTTACGTCCCCAGTATATTGTTTAGGCAGGAGTGTGCTGAAGTACCTGAGTTGAAAGCTATTGTCACCGACAATGGCTATCGACGGATAGCTTGCAGAATCTTTTGCGGTCCACAGTGGTTATCGATGAACACATTTCTTGATCTATTGTGGCCGGCAATGGCTATCGATAGATACATGTCTTGATCTATTGTGACCGGTAATGGCTATCGATAGATATGTTTCTGAATCTATTGTGACCAGCAATGGCTATCGATAGATAGATTTCTAATCTATTGTGGCCGGAAATTGCTATCGATGGACACCGTTGGGAATCGATTGTGGTGGACAACGTCTATCGATGGACACCATCACCCGCCTTTTTCCACACCTACAATGCACCCTGATTTATCAAGCAACGCAATATTTTGTGCCGCAGCAATGTCATATTTTAATCTTGTGATCACCACCAGTATGGAATGAGTGCATGGTGTATCGTGATGAGCAGCAATGTTGATGCATGGCATGGCGTGACGGAGGGCTTCAACGTTGTGTGTCTCAACAAGACAGTGGGCATCATGAGGATTATGTGTGTTACATTATCGGTTGTGTTGTTGTGGTTGGTTCTCTGTGTTATTAGCGGTGGTTCCTAATCGGTTACACTCTGTACGTGTAAGGTAAGTGAGGTAATATGTGCATATAACCCGGACAATACAAAGGAAATAGAACATTGCCGCTACAGTAGCCCCGAAAAAGCGTGTCAATGGATATTTTTAACGACAATAGACTGGCAACGCTGGCTAACGATAGACATTGTGAACCACAATAGTCTGGCAACACTATCTATCGACAAACACTGTTAACCACAATGGACCGGCAAAGCTGTCTATCGATAGACACTCTTAACCACAATGGACTGGCAACGCTGTCTATCGATAGATGTTGTTAACGGCAATAGACTGGCAACGCTGTCTATCGATAGATATTGTCAGGGAACCATATATTTTCGGTAATGGACACAATATGTATTTGCCCTAACAATGGAGTCACAAGGTTGTCCATAGATGGGCATTGTCCTGAACAATAGATGTTGGGGAAGTAACCGTGATAGATATTGTTTGAACAATAGACCAAAAAAGTTTGCCTATCAATGGCTGCTGCCGCCCACAATATACACGCAATTGTATCCATCAATAGCCATCGTCACCCACTATAGACGGTTGGGCGTGTTTTCGCAATAGACTATTGCCTAAACCTGTTGCATACCGTGGTATGATGCATGTCGATGGCCATTCTTGACGACCGCCGAAGCTTCTATTGCCGAGAACAATAGGTACGCGATTGTGTCCAACAATAGCCATCGCCACCCACAATAGATTGTTGGCCGGGCTCCGAAAATATGAATCTGGCTTACTTCATTTCAATATGGAACAAATAACTCAAGTCAGGAAACGGAAAGCTGATAATTTTCTTGTCAAGGTCGTTATATTGTTAATATCCAGATTATTTTTGAAAGCACAGTTAATAGAAGACAATGTAAACAAGGGCCACAAATCGAATTTATTTCTGAACAAAAACGAAAAATCAAAACTAAAGATAACCAGTGTTAAGTGTAAGGCAGTATGGACTTAGGGACCGAATACTGCTAGCAGGTAGATGCCTTTGGCTCTGTTCTGGTCACTCACACGAGGGGCTTGACGATGTTGTAAGTATTGTATTAGTTGATGCTTGTCTCGCCAGGTGTCTTCTGAACGAAGGGGCGAGGCGCTCATCAGAAAAGCAGGCGATAACGCCTGCCAGGTATGGTGAGGGGACGATTGCTACAAACAATAACGCCGCAACAGGGAAGAGGGGATACCATAACACTAGCCCACCCTGAAGGACCGTATGTGCAGATTCGTAGACAACTCAAGCATGAACAAAACAATCCGGAGAATTCAGAGAATGGATCGAAGATGCGGTACTTCACAACCCGCTCTCACACCTCTAACTTGCAAGGCTGTAGCCTATTACACGTGAACACTGCTTGACTTCGAACAGGTAGCAAAAACGTCCTGCCGACGACGCCAGTGTTACGTGCGAGGCAGCATGGACCTAGGGGCCGACTACTGCTAGCAGGTTGGTGCCTTTGACTCTGTTCTGGTCACTCAGACGCGGTGCTTGACGATGTTATAAGCTCTTGTATTAGTTGTTGTTTGCCTCGCCAGATGTTTTCTGAACGAATGGGCGAAGCGCTCATCAGAAAAGCAGGCAATCACGCCTCCCAGGTATGATGAGGGGACGATTGCTACAAACCATAACGCCGCAACAGGGGAGAGGAGATACCACAACACCAGCATAAAAAAAAAAAAACTCTTACTTACTTGCTTTCAGTACGGGACAAACAAACTCGAGACGAGAAAGGGAAAGCTTAGAATTTTCGGCATAAGATGGTTATTGTTTAATGATCCACGATATTAAAAGTGGAGTTATCAGACTATAGGACAAAGCAAGGGTATTAAATGGAATCAATCTCCGACACTACCAGCGCACACAAGTTCATGATAGTTGCAAATATCTCGTAGCGCGAGTTTCTACGAATAGCGACATATATGTAATGTCTTCTTCGAATGATCGTGAGAGCGTACGGTCTCCACAACATGATGACGTCGGTTCACGTTACCGCATACATACAGAACATGGCATACCTGGTACCTGGTACATATTTGGCAACTTGTTGTGTTCCACACGATGTTATATCATTCTCATCGGAAAGGCATTCTCAATTAGGATAATCGGGTACGCGATTGTGTACAACAGTGACCATCGCCATCCACAATATATTGTTGGACGCGCTTCCAAAGTAGACTACTGCCTCGCGTATATCGTGGGATGAGTGCAAATATCCTCGAGATGGCTATCGATGGATAGCTTGTACAATCTATTGTGGCCGGCAATGGCCTTCGACAGACATCTCGCACAATCTATAGTGGCCGGCAATGGCCATCGATAGAATATATTGTGGTCGGCAATCGCCGTCGATAGACCTCTTGCACAATCTATTGTGGTCGGCAATGGCCGTCGATAGACCTCTCGCGCAATTTATTGTGGCCAGCAATGGCTATCGATAGACATCTCGCCCAGTGTATTGTGGCCAGCAATGACCATCGATCGACACCTGGCACATCTACTGTGGCCTGCGATTGTCATCGATGGACGACGTTCACCATCTATTACTGTGTTCGACAATGTCTATCGATCGATAATATCACCAGTCTATTGTCGCCGATAATATCTATCGATAAATACCTTCCACAATCTGTTGTCGCAGACAATATACATCGATAGATTCCCTCCCTCGTGTGTTGTTGAAGCAATAGACTATGGTTGTGTCCATTGTCCAGAGTGTGTTGATCTTATAAAAAAGTAATCAACTATTCATCATTGAGTTCAATCATCAAACTATTAATAATTGAAAAAGCTCTCCGATAAGAATGAATCTAATAAATATAAGTACGATACTGTTGACCCTGTGCTCTTAGCGCTCCTCAGCGTTTCGTAGAAGTATTTTTTTTGCGTTGTTCGTGCTAGCTCGAGATGCGGTCGGGAGCGAAGCCCCTGGAGGAGATTACAACACGCCAGTCGCATCGAGCAGAAGAGAGGGCATTCTTAGAGGTACGCATGTGTGAACGGGAGCAAGGACAAGCCGTTCAAACATTGTGTTTGATGAACCAGGTGAGCGTGATGACGAAGTATTTGATTCACCTCAATATTGATATCACCCAGCAAAAAACACAGCAAACCGGGACAACAACCACCGCACCAGCCGTGTGGCGGGGACGTGTGTCTTGCAGGCTCGTGTCCCTGTCGGTAGTCCAGGCAAGGAGGGCCTTCGAGAAAGGAAAGGAAAACAAACAATGGGAAATCGGAGCGTTTACACTTTACTACCAGATATGCATATGCATTGATTCACGATGGATTGAGCATAGACGCTTCGTTGCGTAGGGTACCAACATACCAGACACCCGGTGCACCCGTCACGCACGCAGACCCAACGTGAGCTCCCGATTGTGTATCGCTGCAGCAGGCCGATTGGAGGCGATCGGAAGTGATGAGAGAGGGAGATGGGTCAGAAACGTGGGGCCGATGCGAGCCCCCGATCGTGTATCACCGCACTAGGCCTCGAGTTTTGAACGGATTCAAAGCAACGAAAGAGAGAGGAGGAAGCAAGTGCACGCGTCCATAAAAAATGCGGAGAAATATCATAGCAACCTGCAGTGCAGACATGGCCTTGGGCGGAGGCGGCTTCGGCGAGTTAGAGCTGGTCTGCAGTGTTAAGCGAAGGAGGAGGTAAGGAGGACTGGCTGGTTCAAGTGTGGGTTGGCACAGAACGAGCCAGGGCGGGTGAGAGCTTGCTATTAATAGGTCGGTTATTCGGGGAAAAGAGAGATGCGACGTCAAGTTATTTTCGACCCAAGGATATAGTGCCGCAGTTGTAATAACATATGCACCACCTACCCACACCATACACGTGGGGGGTGGATTTTGACCGCCGGCAGCCACACTAGAACAGCGCTATGGCGCCACGACCTACGTTTTGCTTTGATCCGACCTCGGATACGTAGATCTTGTCTCCGCGTTTATGCTGCTACTACTAGTTGTTGTTTCTGCTGCTGCGTGCTTTGTCGTGCAGACAGCCTCGGGTCTGAGCACTTCTAGCCATTGTAACGACCTAGATGCTTGCTGCTGTTCATTCGTGTGCTAACGGTCGCTGTGATGGTGCTGGAAAGCAAAAACACTTTCCTACGCTCTACGTAAGATTTGGATCTTCTCGGGGGGCCATGTGCAAGGTTTTTCATAGGTTACAAGGGTTCCTCATGGGTGCCGGCGTTCACCCGCACTCATGACTATCATACTCGTTCACAGGGAATGCTCACCTCAATGTCAACTCGTACTTGAAACACCGCGGCTACACCATGCTTAACCCGGAACCGTAAAAGGTCCCATAGCTTTTGCAGTGTCACATAATAGAACGAAATCGATGCCATAATGTTTATGATACCAGGTATGATACCGAGAGTACGCTGTTGTACGTAAAATACTTTGCTGCTGATGCTGTCGTGCAGTTGGGTGAGTTCATACGCCCGGTACCGAGTCCCGACCGCAGCACCCTACGCAGCAGAGTACAGTAAATATAATCGCAGCCTGCGTTTCGTGTTGGACAGACTGCTGCTGTACCAGCAGTGTCCGCAATACCGGTGCGTTCTTGGAGATGCCTGGCCGTCGTAGGAAACAAGTAATCTTGAACAAAAAGGATCAACGCTAGATTTCGCTTATTTTGAGTATGTTTTGCTTTTCACTTAAAAGTTCACGCCGGTCAACATGATATACTATGGCACCAGGTATGTAATAGCGTATGGACGTCGATGGCAAATAAATGCAATAATGATGGTATATCTCGTCGCAAGATATCTGTCGACCCCCCCCCCACCCCCCATTCCGGGCTCTGCCTCGAAAGACTAACGCAAGCAACAAACGAGTACCCCCCGCCCCCGCCCCCCTGCTCCGGAGCATGCGCGCCGTCAACTTTCCCTCACTTAGCGTTGTCTTCACCTCAAACACGCACGGCAACGAATAATCGTAACGATGATACCCCCCTAGTAACATTTCAACCCCTCAACGGCTTCTCTCATTCGCGCTCAGCCTTGCATATATATACAGTACATACGAACGTATCGTACTCGAACTCTCACAGCGACAGAAATGTCATGTACTGGTACGTTGAAGGTACCAGAGCACCATATCCTTCCTTGTAGTCTCTCTGTCATGCCGCGTGGAGTTCTGGGGGTGCTCCGGTGCTGGTATGACTTGGAGTTGCCCCGGTAAAGCCACATTCGGGTACATGGTACCTTTTGTCATATTCACAGGCTGTAGGGACCGATATTTGCTGTCCTCGTGGCAAGTTGAACCTGTTCCTACATTTCAGCGGAGTCATCACATGAAATTTGCCAGAGTAACAAAACGAAACAGGAGAACATGGGCCCTCGGTTTCAGACGTTCCGGGATTGCCCCTTTTGAAGCGTAGTGGGCAAAAAGACGCACTTTGTCGAGTGGTTTTCAAGCATAGGATCAACAATCAGATTCCATGCAGATATCTCAACAATACTCGTGCCCCCAGCGGTCAATGCCCGTGGGGTGGCTTCTGTTTCTTCGGCGGGAGCGGCCAACCACCTGGAAATCGTTTCTTCGATGCCTAACAGCTAGTGTCGACGAGCTCGTCTGAGACCAATATCCTCGGATAGTAGGAATGATACAGTAATAATGTTTCGCTGCCCTGTCGTGAAAACGCCTTCCTATTAAAAACATTATTTTTTCGAATATTCGGAATAAACGCCTCCCTGTTGAAACACAAATGCGTTGAATGCCCCGGCCGCACAGTATGCCCCAGCCCCCCCCCCCCCCCCCCGATTAAAAAACTATTGGTGTAAACACCCTGGAGCTGAGCTGGCAAGGCACCTGAGTGTGGGGATTTGAGCTATTTCCAAAGCAAGCAAGGGGGGGCTTCTACGTAGGAAAGTCGATATGCGGGCGGGTTCGTGGTATTCGCAAAATCAAAATAGCAGACGTGTTCAGACGAGGACAAAGACGAATTTTGAATCTTGTTTTAGACGCTCTAAGTTTTAAGAGCAACTGTCAGCCAGCCACACAAACGAGCATCGTGCTCTACTGTAGTGTCTTTAGGTGTGGTGTGTCCGCCCCAGACACGCCCGCATCCGTCCTCGTTTGAGCCCTGCGGAAGTTTTGCAAGTCTCGGCGTGTATATGACGATTTCGGGGTGGGAGCGTTTTCAATCCGTGGAACTGCCGCACACGCCACCCCTGAACACCTACTGGACTTCCCCTGTATCACGCTCGTCTTGCGTCTGGTCTAGAACATGTCTCTCCGTCGGAACCTCTGTTACCAGTTTTCACTTACGGTTGCACATCTCCGTGGCACCCAAGCCATTTGAAGAGATTTCATCGAACGCGTCTGGCTTGAAGGAATTCAAACTCCACATGACGGCGACGCGGATCACGGGCGGACCCAGCTGACGGCAGTCGTTGATTGATGTAGGTAACGAGCTCGGCCTAGACGTCCTATGGTTTGGATTTTTCCGCAATGTGACAGTTCCGTGTCGGTTCAGCCTGTCGGTATGTTTTGCGGGCTTTTATAATTTTTTCTTTCGTTCTTGTGTGATGAGATTATGTTTTCGCTGAGAGCACTCCTCTTAGCTTCTACCTTGTGGGCACGACTGAAACTGCGACTGAGAACTAATGCTGGCTGGACCCTACGAACACTTTAGAGAGTTGGCACGAGAGCCCTCATAGATGAAGACGTCAGAGACCTTCTAGCTCAACTATTTTTATCAGGGCTTTGCTCACGACGAGCTGATGCATGAAAATGCAGACGCGGAGAGCTACTTCGAATGGTGGGTGCGTTTTTCAAGACTCGCCGAGATAGCAAGGCGCAGGAGGATTCTGGTTGGGAGCAAAATATAACCATCGCTGAAGCACCAGGGAGGAATTATGTATCACCATCAGCCGAACTCTCCGATGGAGGCTAGAGGAACCGGGAGGCTGGTCCCATATGCAAGGGGCCATCTTTCATACGACGTGGGAGGCGTTTTTATATTGGAGCTTTGATTCAAAGGATGAAACGTACAGTACAGTCATTTCCTAGCAACGGACCCAAGTTCACACTAAAGCTCCACCATTTCGGGACCACCTTCGGCAAAGACCCGTACGTTGAAATCAGGGCAAACGGGAACAAACCCCTTTTGACTCAGGGAGAGTCGGTCTAGATGTACGAGATGCAGCTGACGGCCTAGGTGTTTCTGTCACAGTCTTCTCTATAATCACGTGACTCTCATAGGCCAGTGGGTAGTGTTCTCATCTTCACTAAGTTGTTGGATCGTGAGTTCGAATCTGACGGGCTTTATGTTGATGTTTTCGAACTTGCACGCTGGGCACAAAATGTTTGATTATGATTGTGTGGCGGGGGGAAGGCCCATGCGGTGGACATGAAGGCCGTGTTGGAGAAGGTGGATAATCCCACACACGGCAATGTGGAGACGACGTCGTTTCGAGAAAAGAGCTATTGTTGTACAGCAGCAGCTAAAACCCTACGGCGGAAGCATGGCCGTAGGCACGAAAGAGCCGCAAGGGAGAAGCAGCAGCTACGTATAACAGCAACTTATTGCTTCGTATTACCGTGGACATCACCAGCTCTTTTCCACGCTAGAAGCTCAAGTATGGACAGCCCCACCGTGTGCAGGGACCAGGGGGGTTCCAGCAGCAGTCAAACGTCCCAAGGTTTATATATCCTTAAGCACCCCCACCGTGTGGGTCGATAGAGGGGAAGTGTAAGGCATAGCCACGTGCACTCTACTGCAGGGATGTTAGTGATGGGGACAGCAGGCTTGGGTAAAAACACAAATAGAGGGGAAACGTGTCTGAACAATCCGTGACCTGCTGTACGACAGCCAGGCCGTGTGCCCTCGACGGTGGAAAACGATCCGGGACTGACTCGTGGGGTAACCGCGCGCATTCTACTGCGCGAAGGATACTGGTGGAGGCACCGGGCGCGGCGGGATCACAACCTGTCTGCAATAGTATCAAATACGAAGCGGAACACGTCTACATGGCATCAAGTCGTGCTGCTTGACTGTGGGCACCCGACGATAGCAGCAGAGGCAGCAGGAAGTCGCTAAGTAGACGTGTTGGTATCGTCAGCTGGAGCTTCTCATCCCACCAACAAATCTCGGGACGAGCAGAAAACGTATGAGTCTTTCTGGTGGGTACTCGTGCGTAGCGACAATGAGTGCCTGGTATATTTTTCTTCGCGATGCAAAAAAATTGTGTCAAAATTGATCGGGTTTTTTTTCAAGCTTGTCGTTTTGGACGAGAGTTTTCTGAATCGTGTGAAAAATGATCGCTCGTTCCGGGTAAAGTTGTGGATGCTGGTAAATGCGTTGTTTGAGTTTATTCGGGAGGATGAGCTCGGTGTGTATGTTTGTTATTACGTAATAATTGGTTCTATATACTAAATATATGATTAGCTGGCTTCTCTTGTTTATGGCTGCCTGGCGTGTGTTGATGATAGGCGGGGAGCAACATCCTTACTCAGTCGTACAGGGCATATTGGTTGCAGAATGGGGGAGGGTGTACGTAAGCGTGGATGGTTAGTCATTACTGTATCATACTAGCGTTATTTTCAGAGAAAGCGGAAAATTGAGTACTGTTTTATTGACGGATGGTTGTAGTTGATATGGTACTTCGAAGTATTGCCTTAGGTAACCTGGTAACCGGGAATGACGTGGCTGCAATCCGTATTTGTATTACTTGCGAGGCGTATCCTGGATGGGAAACCAGGAGGAGAGGCAAGTAGAGCCTTTGTCTCGGTCTACCACCGTGCCCTAGGGAATATAAGTTGTGATATTGTGTCCCATCGTGCAAACTCTCACACTTGGCGTTGTTCGGCTAGACTTTAGAGGCGTCTTTTTTTCGTATCACGTTTGGAGTTTGGAGAAAAGGCGTTCAGAGCCACCACGGCGTCCTTACTGGGCCCCAGTTGAAGGGTGAGTGTGTAACTTGTGCTCTGCATTGTTAAGAGTGATTGTACGTGCACGTACGAGATGCGCGTAGTATCAGCCGTACCCATATATTTGTCCACGGTGAATTCTACATTATACCTTTGGGGGCAGCCTCAGAACAAATAGGGTGAACCTCTGTCGCAGAGCACCTCTTCAGCCTTTTGGGAGTCCTAGTCTTGTCTCCGTTTGCTGCTTTTTCCTGGCGTATCTGTTCTTCCTCGCACGCTTGCCCGTCTTGCAAGCTACGATGAAGATCTTTACAGAGGGAAGGGTCTGCTAAACCTCGTGGCGATTACGACACCGGGACTAAAGGATCTCCTGCCGTTACCCTTTCATGGCTCGTCGATACGGATCGAGAGTGTACTACATCAAACCACCCACTAGACCAACATATCATGTTGACGCAAAGAGGGGAGACACTAAGGGGTGCAGTGATTACACAGCATATGACGTCGCTTGGAAGACTGGGCTCTAACTCACAAGCCGTACCACGTCTGACCTCTACGTCTGCCGGCACCACCGCGCGAGTTGTGCCTTTCAAGCCGTTCCGTACTGCCAAGTATGACTCGGGCACCTTACGTACTGCTCTACTGGGTTTGGTGCGCCATCACTTTGGTTGCGCGTGCCTCTCGCTTCGGATCAACAAAGCCTCCTCGCCTCGGTCCAGGCATTGGTGAGATTTCTTCTTCGACCTACTGCGGGTGACCGGCTGAGTGATACTGAACCCCGTTTGACTCCTGCAGCTGGAGTTCTGTCATGCGCTATTGAGCGGAACTCCCCGACAGCAGTCACTCCTGCTAGAGGACTCTGCCCTGCTGGTTCCGCGATCCACGAGGCCGCTGCTGCCTTGGTGACATATACTGTGGTGCCAGACAGCAAAAATGTCGTTCAAGATTTTTCTTCGCGCCCCGCCTGCCAGACGACAGACTGGAATTCACAACGCGTATGGGCCCTGTTTTTCTTACATCGGTATGAGCAGACGATGCTTGTGAGATAAATTTTAGTACCGGCTCTGCTGCCAAGACTGAATGTCGTTGGAGATTTGTATCCGCGCCGCGCCCACCAGAGAACAGACTGGAGTTCAGTACGCGTTTTTACTCTGCCTTTCTTACAGCTGTTTGAGTAGACCGTGCTTGTTAGAGGACGTACAGTACATGATTTGCTGCCAGGCCAGATACATCTACTACTGATACAGGTGCTGAGGAGGGAGATGCTCAAGACACCCCTCTTCTCACCGTGCCGAATACCTCGGTCCTTACCCGCCAGCCCACTGCTAGTAGCACCAGTCGAATATCTCGGCACGCCGCTAATATTCCTGTGCCATCTTCAGCTGCAATGACCATTGCCGCGTTAGCTTGTCATTTGACCACTAATCGTTCTCCTGCCTCTGCTGTATTTGACCTAGTGGCCGCCTTGCCCCCCCGTGATGCCGCTATCCGTATGTTGTCGTCCTTCGCACGACGTTGCGTGCGTCATTTTCTTCAACTGCCCCCATGACACACGCCCCCCGGCAGGTCTCGTCCGGTGCGGCCCAGTAGCAACTACAGAAGCATGCTGTCTGGCCGATCCCGTCCATCGCGGAGCGGCAGCTACAGCAGCATGCGCTCCAGCCCACCTCGCTAGATGCGACGCAGCAGCTGCTTCGAAAACATCAGTGTCAGTTCCGTCGGCAGGCCTTGCTAGGCGCGGCGCAGCGGCTGCACCTGTAGTGATACCGGAAGCAGGCCCACCCGTAGCATATGTCAGGCAACGAATTTGAGCAGCAGCTGGAGAATCGCTGGCCCACCCGAAGTCTTTATCAGGCATGGCACAGCAGCAGCAGGCCCACTGGCAACCTTTGCCAGGAAAGCAGCAAGCCCACCAGCGGCTTCCGCGAGGCTTGGAGCTCCAGCAGTAGCAAGCCGTGGAGTAGAAGGCCGTGCAAAAACAGCCGTCAGTCGACCAGCAGCAGCAGGCGGTTAGCGCAACAGCTGCCGCCACCACCCCCGCTCGTGGCTGGAGCTTTGCAACGGACTACGCGACCGCGCTCGTAAGATTCGCTAGCGCGCGGCATGCCTCATGATGCGGCCGCCGGTTCTTGGTCTGTGATGATACGTGGGCCATGCATGGCACACCCGCCTCTACTCGGACACTCGGGACCCGGTTCGTGGAGTTGGCTGCATAATGACGGCCCAGCGAGAGGTCCAGAAGGGAAAATTGGTGCAGATCTATGAGGAAGAATGGAGGATGGACTTCGTTGAGCAGCCGAGGCTTCCGGACAGCAATGTCTATGGCGATTCCACGAGTGCCTCGACACTGGCAGGCAAAATACTTGCCGTTTGTAGGTGGGCATTGCCGCCTTCCCTGTTCGTGTTGGCCACATACACTCATTGTCGTGTCTTTATGGTTGTTCAAGTCTGTCTTCAACCATTGTCTTCAACCGTTGTAGCCACGAGCTCTGTGGCCGTCTGTGTTGAAACCACCGGCCTCGCCACAATGCAGCACGCGTTCGCAAACTGGGTTCTGCGTGTAGTCGAGCTCCGGTCTTCGGGTATGCTCTCCCTTATGTGGGTCGTCGGCTAACACCACCCCTGCCTACAAATTCTTCACACGTGTTCCAGTACCCGACATGACGACCACCGCCGACCTCTCTCGCGTTGTTTTACGTTTGTTTCAGGACTGGTCTACAAGTCTCGCGAGTCTTGAGCGGGGGCACCCTGAAACCGGATGCTTTTGCAGCGTCCTTTGAGCGGTCGTTTGTTTCTGTGCCGACCCTGCACCAGCTCCTGTGAAGTTGCTGTTTTTCATCAAGTCTTGCGGAACCCCTTGTTTTCCTGAATCCCTTCGGACATTCCGTAGGATTGTGCTGGGATTACGACCATGGAGGGCCAAGTGTCCCGCTCGTAGAACTGCAGTTGTATTACGCATGATCGTATGCATGTCTGATATTTCCATCTTCCTTCGGGAATTGTACGCGACACCGTCGAGGGTCATGGGCTGTCACGTATTTTGGAGCCAGGTGTCGCACCCGTTCAAATTAGCCTTGGTGTGCGCAACCCCTTTTATTTCTGTCTTCGAACGTCTAGAGTAATAGTGCCGGGGGTGATCGACATTAGGCTTTTTTTTTTCCGCGTTTGTACTAGAGACAGTACGCATCGGCGTTGATAGACAGTTTCCCGAGTTGATCCCCAAGTTTGTAGTCTGGAAAATTAATTAAACTCGTTCGTAGCGGTTTACACTATGTGTCTCGCTTTCGGGATGGTTTGGCGGCAGCGAAACACCAGGCTTCAGTGGCGATTTATTGTTTTCTTTTCCTGTGAATTTGACGGGTAAGAAAGCGGCCGTCCGCCCCGTCGCAGGCCCAGCCCGCCTTTCATGGGCGCGACCACGGGCGTACACCTTTCCTGTTGCCTGGGTGGCAGACGGAATCGTGCAATTATCCTGTTGTCGTGAATGTCAACCGCTCCACCAACCCTTGACTTGACTTTTCATCCGATGCTGGCCCCTACTAGCTGCCCACCACTATGTTCAGAATTTGCTGTCTGTGCCTTCATGAAACACGACGCGACTCCTCTGAGAAGCGGCCTCTTAAACGCCGACTGCTCGCGCTGCCGAACACCCGAGAAAACCAGAGCCACTGCCTAAACTGCAGCGAAGACACGCACTCACTCATGCAGTGTTTTAAATCGCATGCCTGATACGTGGTTCGTAATATAGTTGTGACAAAGTTTTGTGACGTGTATGTCGCCATTGCTCAAACGTGGCGGTACAAGGGGTACATACAACATCCCTCCTTCGCGAAATTATTCAACCCCAACCCTACCCAACTTTATGATGAAAGCGGACACCCCCACGTTACCACCGACCCAGCTCATCGGGATGGTTGCGAGGTAAGGAATTCCTGTACTACTAGTATACCGCGTCCCCGACAGGATAGCTGCCGAATAGTGCCGAACTCATTTAGTAAAGCAGAATTTGTTATGGACACTCGAAGTGCCGTCACAGCAGCAATAGCGCCACGAAAAGGGTGCTGAAGCATTGGCATTAACATTGACATTAATAAACAATAGGGATGTACGCACCTGGTATATTGTACACCGATGTGCGCAACATCAAAATTATCGGACTGTGAGGGTGGACTTCAAGCAGCTACGGGGTGGCGCAGATTGGCGAACCGCTCAGAAAGAAGTGAAAATTGTTTAGAAGCGCCAGGTAAGGCTGAAGCCGAACGTGGAACCAGGGAAAGGCAGGAGACGCGGGGTGGGGTTAGTCAGGAGTAGGTATGGAAGGACCGGCTTGGGCTGTCAGCGAGAACGATGTAAGAGTCTGGGTGGACGGGATGAAAAGAACACTGTACTTGTTGAAGAGGGTGATGCAGAGAGTAGGACAAAAACAATAAACAAGGGTCGGGTGCTTGACAGGGCCACACTCTCATATGGCGTTGAAACCCACCTTCCTCCAGGCGGGAAACCTTCCATTTATACCCACCTCTACGTCTACCTGGAATCTCCCATTATTTGTATAATTAAACAAACAAAGCTGTGCGATCGAGGATTTCGTCGTTGTACGCCATCATATTTTTGGTATGTCCCGCTGCAGACTATCGTTCGTCGATATACGGCACCTTCTTTTTGGTTGCATTTTATTCCCATGTAGACTATCGTCGATATACGTCATCTCCCTATTAGTGTGTTCCCATATAGTCAGCCAATCGTTTAGAATTACTGACAAAGAAAAGAAAATCACTATTAATAGCGAGAAAAGACGCTTTCAACCCCGTCAAAATCAAAAACTGTTTCATGACACAGCAGTAAATGAAATGCTATTTGCACAGATCCAGTGGCCAAGATACGATGCGATGCGGCGCCACACCATCCTTGCAGATGATATGTACAGCGTAGCAACACCAGTAGGCAGCCTAAAATTGGAGGTTGTCGATACCTCGTTGGGTTTGATACTTCGCTCAACGTCTCCACCTGTCAGGCATTTTTTTAACATACAACAGTATCCCCCCCCTCCTGAAGTCCGGGCCACCCGGCATTTAGCCCTTCACAACAAGCGACTTCCTTGTAGCTTGTACAATGCCTATAATAGAACGCCGTTTCCTCGAGTTTTGGGGGAGGGGAGACTGCGTGTTCGCAATAGGCTGTTAAGAACCCTTCCCGAACTACTGTACAGCGGTAACTATGTCTGGGATGCCGCTATAATAATAATGATAATAATGCCGTAATCCTTTTCGGGCAAACTGCTTTTTAATAGCAGTCCCGGTTTGGGGACTAACCACTCAAATTCTATAGTATTTTGTGCCCGAAACGAGACTTAAGTCTTGGGAGGGTCAACGAGACATCCGAACATGAGGTTGGCTGCATATGGACGGCCCGGCGATAAGCCCAGAAAAAAGAAAATTGTGTGTGGCTCTA
Organism: Macrocystis pyrifera; assembly: GCA_031763025.1. Classification (NCBI taxonomy): domain Eukaryota; class Phaeophyceae; order Laminariales; family Laminariaceae; genus Macrocystis; species Macrocystis pyrifera. The sequence goes on from JASSKH010000001.1 coordinate 9,733,903, forward strand.
TGAGCACGCATAGAGGATGGACTTCGTTGAGCAGCAGAGGCTTCCGGGCAGCAATGGCCACGGCGACTCCACGAGTGTCTCGACACTGGCAGGCAAGATACTTGCCGTTTTTAGGTGGGTCACGGAAACTAAAAATAGATGTTTCCTTTGGATCATCGTTGGATAATAGCGGTGGGGCAGTGCTGTCGTCTTGTTTGTGCAATAGAACGACTCCCAGTCTCTTAAAGGCACAGCTCATTTTCGAAACAAACACCGAGGTACCTTGACGCTCCAAGGAAACTCATCAAGTATGTATGAGATGACGCGAGCAGCAGGCACCTCGTCATAGAGTCTACATCACCTTGTCGAGATTCACAGCATTGGCCGGACAGAGCATGTACCGGGTACCACACATACAACATGTTGCACTCCCTGGGACGGATGAGTATGTTCGAGCCGAGTTTCGTCAAGCGCAGGGAGACACATATACGAAGACACAATGGTGGTGGCTTCCGATCGCTGGCCGTTCGCACCTTTCGCGATATCCAGGAAATCGGCTTTATTTAGCTTGCGCGCCTTCCTCTGTATCGAGGAACCTCATTATCGAGGAACCCAGCGCTTCCAAAATCGTCCGAGGGGATGTGCTATCGCACGCGACATATATGTATGATGATATTACTACTATAATTGTCCCTAACGTTGAGGCTAACGGTAAACGGACGTAGCCCCTCGCTGCATTTTTCTGAACCGTGTTGAGGATGGAAGGAACGGCGCAACAACATTGCCCCTGTTAGTTCCGCTTGCGTTGTACCTTGCCGTGATGAGCTGGTATTGGACGCAGGGAAAATGGTTGAAGTCGGGCGTCACGAAGACGAGATTTGCGAGGTTGTCCAAAACTGATTTATAGTACCTGATATGTAGGGAGTTGTGGGAGGATGCGAGACTTCTTCAGTACTACGACTGTAATCATAGACCTCTTACTGTAGTAAAACACACCGCAGAACGATAAACGTGTTATTGAGGGTAACGTATACAGAACGCCGCCCAACCCGCCTGTGGTCCAAGTAACCCACTGCATTGAAGATGCACTATATTCACCTCACATGACGTTCGACGGATCCTCGATCACAGCTGTTGTTATGATGCATTGTACAATTGAACCACAGCTTCAACAGTCTTGGGTTCTTCCATTAGAAGGATACTGATCAAGAACATGCCACGAATATGGATGATACATACAGCAGGTAGATACAGAAAACTCTCGATGTGCAGCGTTGATCTCCCACTTGGCCGGCATCGACCCCTTGCACAATGCGGACTCGAGATAATCATTGTAGAGACCATGAACATTTTAGCACACCATTGCTGTAGGCGTAAAATAACTTCGAGGTTGACAAATACGCTGTGGGGTATATATACTACAATACATTGTTCGATTTCTGCGCAACATACTTACTCTACGACCACAATATGCAAGCAGGGAGCTTTGAACATCTGTGCTAAGCTTCGAGTGCAAGATAGAAGGCTAATATTCGTCCATAAGATACCCGGAATGTGGTACGTGGCACAATATAGGAGAGTAGTACCTGCAAAAGTCAACCCACCAGTACCACATACACAGGTCACGCGGACCCGGTCTGTCTGCCCTGCTTGTTTTGGCGTTTAGCGTTTTCGACAGGGCTCTATTGGCCTTCGCTCACGCGTTACCTCGTCTGCCTGCGTTGCTGTACGTATCGTATCACCTTCTTTTCGGGTCGGGTTGTATCACCCTTCGGCTCAGGTTTCCGTTTTGGAACTCTACATCAGTGTGCACATGGGCATCACTTTCACAAAGTAACGGGGCAGTGACACTAGCTCCCGCGGAGTACGTCCGTCTGTGTTGTACATTTCCCACCGTTCTGGGTCGGGACATATCATCCACCGCTGGCTCACCAGTTCCTTCTCGATCACCAGTTAGTTCCTTGAGATTGCGCTCGCTGGAGTGCTGGGCGCGGGTAGGTTGCGGTTTCAACACCGCTCGCCGGGCGGACAGTATTTCTGCGGACTATTGAGTTCAAGAGACAAGGCGTTTCAACTCATCATGGCGGCCGTAGCCGGGGGTGTTGACCCCACGGGGAATCGGTGATCAAACACAGGGGCAAGGGGCGAGGTTGGCCGGTCCAAGCCTTTTCTTCAAAAGTCTCGGGGTATACCCCTCAACTATCCGGAGAAACCTTTGGAGTAAACGAGGCCTTCTAGAAAAGGGATCCTACATGGTCGCAGCAGCTGTGCTGGCAACAGCAGCTGCACAAGTGAGTGAAGGTCCCGGGCAGCGCCGTTCTCCGAAGACATGTCGACGATGGAGGGAATCGGGGGTGGCAGCTCAGTCCTCCGGCATGCTGCTCCCAGAGGAGGACGTCGCCTCCGTGCATTCCAGTCGACCGAACAATGCATTAACAGTCCACTGTGGGGAAAACAGGTCGACCCAGCCAATTACGTATTCGGGTGCAAGGAGATCGAGGTACGTGTATATCGTGTGTGGTACTACTCTGACGCATTTTCATTATCGTCCTGTAGATACGAAGCGTCGGGCGATTGTTCAGACGCTCGTACGTAGGAGATAAAGTTAAATAGGAGGAATTCGGTTGGAGCGGTGTGAGGCGGTGCGACGAACAGCAACGACCATGGCGTAAGCTCGCTGGTGATGCCGTTGAATGTATTTCGTTTACAGAGAGCCGAACATCGGTAGCCACGACGTTTCGATTTATTCTCTCGGGCATAACAACTAGCAAACCCTGAAGACAAAACGCTTATGTAAAAAGTAATCAAAGGGGGCTCTTCAAAACTTCCCCAGGCATTCCAATTTCACTACATAGAGCTCGGTGTGGTGTTTCCGCTAACGCCTGGCCTTCGCGGGTTGTGCAAAAGGCTGCCTAACCAATCATCAGCTGTCTAGGGGTTTGGCGCACGCAGCACTCGAAGAATACTTTTAGTCGGCCTCATACGTTTGATGTGTTCGGATGCAAGCTTTTACGGTAGTGTTTAATTACTCAATCGCCTTGCCCCATGACTGAGTTGTTTTCGAGGGTACAACCACGGAATAGGGAACTGATATATTGTATCACTTTAAGTGTGGTCGTCCGATTTAAAAAAAAAAGGAGTACAAGTGTCTGGAACCAAGTACATAGTGGTAGGGGTGAGGTCAGATTTGGGGTTGGGGTCGAGTTTAGGGTTAGGGTTTCGTCTGAGTTCCTTCTTTTTGGCACTAAAACCGCACGCCTTCCACGCCATATTCCCCGATTTCGATACCTTGTCATGGACTACAAACCATAAATGACTCGACAAATTTGCCGGGTTCCGGCCCCGATGCTAATAACAATGATTCCACTACTGTCGACACAGCTGAATTCCCTGCCAGGCCTGCAACACCGCCTTCTCTTAAAGCGGTATGATTGACGTATACATGTCTTCCAAAACACCGAGCGGCCAAAGTAGGCTTGCCTGATGCGTAGCCCTCGGCCACGTGGTTAATGCTTAGTGTCGACTCATTCCACCCATGCAGCCCAACCATTGTTTAGAGCCCGAAGATGGAACAGAATGTTTGTTGCAGTACCCGGCGCGCACGTGTCTGAAAATACAGCAATTGTTTTACCACCAGAGTGAATACTACAATAATAGTCAACTGGTACGTTTTTTCGCGATCACGTCTTCTCCGGCGCGGCGTGAGTATGGTATCTTGATGGGCGCCGAGCGTATGTTTTGTTTTCCTTGTGGAGATCCCTGTGCACGATATGCAGCTTTCAACGAAACTGCCACGAGACTGGGCAACACGGCCTTATGGATGTCGAGTAGCTTTGGCAGGGGTGGAAACTCGGGCCTTCCATGTGGGCTGCATAGGTCTCTTCCATTCCGCACAGAAAGGAGTGACGCAAACATTGCTCAAGATCGACGTGGACACGATTGGCCTCACGACCGAATACAATCCCCGCCACCGCTCATGTTTAGGAAGCACGTCTATTGATAACAAAATATTTTAAACATTTTCCCTCGAGTACAGCGGTCGACATACGCAATTTACGTAGGCCCGCACGATCACGCCGTCTTCCCTACGTGCACTCATATTTGGCGGAGAGTCCCCCGTATGTCCCCTAAGAGTAGCATGCATTATACTTCGGAATATCTGTGTATATGTATAAGACATCATTTCGGAAATGCTGCGGCACTGCCTCCAATCGATTTTGAGTATTATTACCGTTTTGTTGTACTCTACTAGAGTCGGTTGTTTCTGTCGTGGTCGCTATATCTTTAGACAGAAAGGCACGACCAACTGCATGCAATCCAAACTGTCATTCGTCTGCCAAGGGAAACGACGAAATTTACCCTGGGTTGAGCCGTTGGCTTAAATGCCGATCTACTACCGACATGCGTGTGCGTGAGGGTATGTTGTTGGTTGAGTCCCTCCGGTGGGAAGCATTGCTCGGTTGGCCTGCCGTCTCAATGTTTCCCAAAAGGAAACGCACATCATCAGGGTGATACTCGTACCTAGCGTCGAGTCCGACAATCCGTTTTCTGCCCAAAAGGGGGAAACCTCATGCGATCTCGATGCCGTGTCCTCCTCACAGTTCGTCGTGCATCGGCCACGGTGTGTTGTCTACATGCAGTGCGTTCTTGAAAGAATGCATCGACGGTTGGCCATTAGTCGGTTATGTCTCTGTGGGGACACGGCTTGAACCATGGGCAATACATCATCACAGCTAACACGTGAAACACGTTGTGGCAACACGAATTACTGTAGGCTCGCCATACTCACCAGTATAATGCCAGTATACCAGACCGCGGACATGCGTCCGAGAATTAGTCATCTCAAGGCCTGGAGTTCACGTTGGCAGTCAATCACTACTAAACACGATTGCTGGTCTCAAGTCTGTCGTCATGCGGTGTGCCACTATTCACAGGACGGAGTGAAGTACCGGCGTGATTTTGTGCAATTATCTAGGGTATCTGCTACAGCAGTGGTGTGTGGAGCAGTTCTGTCGCTGATTGCTTCTCGCTCGATTCGCAGACTGGTTCGTTTTCCCAATGTTTACGAATTATCTTTGCAGGCCTTATTTGGAAGTGCCCCCGAAGATGGAGCGCATAAACCTCGCCCACAAGCGATGACGATAACCGTATGGTACTACATCTGGCTGGGGTTGTGTATTGCAGCTATTGCCGTGGTGTATGCAGCCGGTTTGCCGGTCATCCATATCGTCCGATATGCCGACGGGTTAGTGGTCTCAATAGTAAATATCCCTCAAGTCTTTCGTTGGGGCGCGCTAAGCTAGAAGTGTCTCCGAAAGTGAACACCATGAAATACGCCGCCACGTGCGATCATAGCATACTACGGACCTCTCTGGGAGTTTTCTACGGCATCTGCTGCCGTGGGCCGTGCATAGTTCCACCGATCATCGCTCCTAGCCCGATACACAGACGAGTTGGCGTTTTCTAGACTCATCGCCTCTCCTGGCATAGTTTGGGGGCGCACTGCGATGAAAGCGCCTCCGACACACAGACGACATGAAGCACGGGACCACGAGCGATCACGACATGCGGAAGATACTACTGCAGAGCTGTCTGGGGGCTTTATCTGGTATCTACTGCCGCGGGAGATGCAGCAGTTCCGGCCGCCATCTCTTCTCGCCCGATATACGTATGTTATCGCGTGTTTAACGACCGTGATCTCTGCAAACACATACATAGAGATGCGAGCAAAATATATACATATATACGTACGTGAAGAGATCATTAATTCAGATCGCCAGGTACTACAAGTATAGCGTTCGGTCTTATTTGCGCTGATTTCATACCGGAGACACCCCCAGACAGGTCTAACATTCTACGGTCGTCGTGACCGCTCGTGGTGGCGTGCTACGTGTTGTCTAGGTTCGGGGGCAACTTTAGCTTAATGTGCCCCCAAAAACCGCGAAGAAAAAATAATGAGCATTCAGAACACGAACTAACTCGTCTGCATATCGGGCGAGGAACGACGGCCCGTGGAACTACTGCACACACAGACCACGGGAGTAGATGCCGTAGACAACCCCCAGAACGATGTACGAGTAGTATCCTGCGGTCGTTGCCATCGCGCGCGGTATCAGGTGTTTCATTTCCGGGGGTACTTTACTTTAGTCTAATGTGCCCCCAATTCCGGGGGCACAATAAGTTAAAGTGCCCCCGGGGGGGGGGGGGGGGGGTTGTGGCCCAAAGTGCCGCCGGAGGTACTTGTATCATCTCCCATATGTATGTATATACACACACACATATAGATACAACTATAATTACGATTTTTGAGGTCGTTGTCACTTGCTAGCTCTTGGCAGACAGACCGACTGATAGACAGCTCTTCGCAAACAGCCCTTCTTCTTTGAAACAGCCGAACTGCCAAACAACCTTTCTTCTTTCTTCTTCGCCAAACAGCCAAACAACCTTTTCTTCTTTCTTCCTCCGCAAACTGCCAACCAATAGCTCTTCGCACGGCGCCTAAAAAAAGAGGCGTCTCGCCTTCGACGAACGGCATAGATAGGTGCAGCTGTCGGCGGGCAAGCTGCTGCTGTCGGTGGCGAACCTGCTGGTGCTGCAACCCCCGCCTCTCCCTTCTCCACGCCCCCTAAGCACACCTCCCCCTCGTCGAGAGGCGCGTGGTCCTCGCCCTCTGGCAAGAGAGCGGCAACGACAAAGACCGACCTGGTGCCGGCTGTTGTTTGCGACCAGTGCACGGACCAGCACTTACTTGGTCAAGAACTCCGCGCCTGGTGGTAAAAACGTGGCCTTCGCCACCAGCAAGGATCTCATGTGCGTGGTGGCGGGATCATCCTGACAGGGCATCCGACTGCGAGTTCTGTGCTCGCCCGATCAAGGAAGGGACTGTCTCGTACTCCCTCGAGACTGCTGACGGTGGTGAGTGTCTTACGTCTATTGTGCATGCTGTATGTTGCCAGTACGTTTTTTTTGGGGGTTTTCAATTGCCTTTTTGCATACAATCCTACGTCAAAGTTTTTATTTATTTCGTCGGCTCCTCTTACACACAGTGCACGCGAACGCGCACATGCACAACTGTTTGCGGGACGTGAACGAAGGAACGGAGGATTCAGCTGTCGCCGTCACCGCTGCACCGAACGACGTCAGTGCTGCTGCTACTGTGGTGCATTTTCGGTGCATGCACACGATTTCTGTGTGTACATGTTTTTTTGGTGACCCCACGTACTCATTTTTTTGCTCGTTTTCGGCTGCCGCTGCTGCTGCTGCTGCTGTCAGCGCCACGCCGTGAGTGCTGCTGCTGCTGTGCACCTGCTTCTCCTGTGCACTCGCTGCTGCTGTAGTGCTGATGCGTTGTTGCCGTGCTGTGCACTTGCTGCTCCTGTGCAATTGCTGCTGCTGTATGTAGTGCTGCTGCGTTGTTCCGCGTGCATCATGCTGGAAGCGTACATATTTTCCGATCGTCAATTCCGTAGGTTTTGCGATGGCGGCATACCAGGGTACATGCTTTTTTCCTTCCTTACTTTCATATCGTTGCTATGCTGCTGCTGCTGCTGCTGCTGCTGCCAACGCTGCTGCTGCTGCTGCCAACGCTGCGGCGATTCGTTGCAGCTTCTGCTGCTGCTAATGCTGTGGCTGCTTCTGCTGCTGCTGCTGCTAATGCTGCCGCAATATCCACTGAATGTTGGTACGTATGTACTCGGATTACTGTCTTTCTTGGTCGTTTTTTGTACTCAAATGGTTCCTTTTGATACGTGAATTTTTTTTTTTGCCGTTTTGCTCCTGCATTTTGCGTACGTACTGCAATTTCTCGTTTTTTGGCTTGGTTATTTTCATATATATCGTTGCTATGCTGCTGCTGTGGTGTGCTGCTCGTACATCATGCTGCACTTGTGTGCGTACATATTTCGGTATTGTCAATGAAATTCCGTAGGTTTTGCGATTGCGGCATATGCTAGATGGGTGTATCTCAGGTTCGACCTGGGTCTGCAGCAAGCTTCTCTTTCGGTAAGGTGTAGCGTGGAGGACACGCCAGGTATAGGTGAGGCTCGGCACGGTCAGCCGAGCAGAAGTGATCATGAAGCATGACGCAAGTCATCTCACATGACAGTCATCAGCAATTACTTGGTGATGGAGGCTGGTAATTCCCCGCCTCAACTATCATCAGATCTACGGAGATCTGCGGCCACTTTTAGTACAAGAGTCAATATCCACGATAACGGATGAACCACTGACTGTAGAGTAACGACCTGAGCAGGTACATACATTTTTTCTTCCTTATTTTCATATCGTTGCTATGCTGCTGCTGCCAACGCGGATTATTGTTTTTATTGGCCATTTTTCTACCCAAATGGTTTTTTTGATACAAAAAAAAAATATTTGGGTCGTTTTGCTCCTGCATTTTGCGTACATACTACTTTTTCTCGTATTTCGTATTGTTGCTATGCTGCTGCTGCGTTGTTGCCGTACAGCATGCGGAGGTGGGTCTATAGTGAGGTACCAAAAATACTTTTCGGACGGCCTCGGGGTACAAACTTTTTTTCTCCCTTCTTTTCATATCGTTGCTATGCTGCTGCTGCCAACGCTGTGGCGATCCGTTGCTGCTTCTGCTGCTGCTGCTGCTGCTGCTGCTGCTCTGCTTTTAGTGCTGCCGCAATATTCACTGAATGTTTGTATGTACTCGGATAATTGTGTTTCCTGGTCGTTTTGTGGCGCTGCTGCGTTGTTGCCGTACATCATGCTGGACATGATTTGTGTGTCTATTACACTTAAACTTGTGCGTGTGTACATATTTCTGTATCGTCAATGATTTTTTTGTGTGCTGCTGCGTTGTTGCCGTACATCATGCTGGACGTGATTTGTGTGTGTACTACTGTACTACACTTGTGTGTCTACATATTTCTGTATCGTCAATGAAATTACGTACTTGCTGCTTCTGCTGCTGCTGCTGCCGTCGTATAGCAAGCGATTACGTGCTGCTGTTGTGCCGCTGTAGAGTAGTACAAATAATGAACACTGCCCCCCCCCCCCCCCCCCTTCCCCCTCCCCCGCCATTCCCTGCACGCCACTCCCGCCCCGTGCACCCTATATGTTTACTTCGACCAGGTCCGTGGCAAGTGCTACAACTGCCGCCTGACGGACTCCACCATCAAAGACGGAGACATCATCATCAAGCGCAAAAAGACTCCCTTCCATTTCGCCTGCTCCAGGGCTTCGCGGAATTCCGAAGCAGTCGTACACCAAGCAGATTGTCGCCATCTAGGACGAACGAAAGGAAACAAATTGTTTCCCACATTTCCCAAAATCACGATTATTTCTTCCTACACATATCCAACGGGTTCAACAGCGAACAGATCCACATTCTGGGCCTCCCGCCTCGTTACTACAGCATCCTGGAAGACTATTTACATGTATATATCATGTCTCATCCAAACTCCTATGATGGCTACATCGAAATCGCGGCCGCCCAGCAACTATACAACATTTCCATAACCGTTGTCGTTGCCGGCACTGCTGCTTTCTCTCCTGTCCCAAACCTTCTTTTAAACAACAGCCTGTATGTTGTATATCATCCACATGCCAAGCACTGCTCCACTCTCTCCCCACACTGATGAAATATGTTATTCTTATTATTATTAGACGAATGTCATTCTTACTCTTGCGTCACCCGATCTTACGTTTCACATTACATTCATAAATAAACGCGATTATTACATCCTTCATCGTTTTTTTTTACACAAATACATTTAGTTTGGTTGGCTTTGGGCTATGTCGCCAATTAATTGCAGTTATATGTACACGAAACGACGGAATACCCACTCCGAAGGAAAGCCTTGTATATATATATATATATATAAATATTTATGTCCGTCGTGCCGGCTCCCAACTTGTCCAGGACATGTTACACGGAAACAAAACGCGTGTCGGAAACGGGCAAGTTCGAGATGTGTATGTGACAGAGTACAGACAAAACGTTGTCGTGCTGAAGGTGTTACGGGAACAGGAAGACCCCCGGAAGCGGAACGCGGTCTTGAAGCTGCACAGAAGAGAAGCCCTCGCACTTGACGCGGTGAGTTCCGAATGCTGCCGTCTTCCCGTATTGGAACACATTGAACAAATCGTGGTTGGACGCCGAGAAGCCAGTTAATAATAGTTGTCGAGAAATCTAATCGTGGCGATTGGGTCGGTGAGAAAAACAGATTCAAAAACACAAAATTGACACCTCAAAAGTAACAAAATGCGTCGAATACGTTTGCGTGTCGATTGTTGCTCGGGAAAACCTTCACGAAACACTTTGCAAGCGAAACAGTGCCGACGGTATACCGACAGTGTTTGGAATTGACAACAAGGGCATACTGTGCTGTTACTATTAGGTCCGTTTTAATTGCACTGCAGCACCCTACCAACGCGAGCAAGGTTCAGGACAAACAACAGTAAATAGTTAACGGGGACGGGCAGCAGGAGTAGAACCTGTAGATGCATGCCATGTCGCCTAGGCTAGCAGCAGCAGCAGCAGTACACTCGTTGATTGTCCACAACAAAGGAGTAGTATTTCTACCTAATACTGTACATGTGGTGTAGACGGAGAACTGCTGCTGTTGTACGTAGGTAATTGGTTGATAAATACCCCGACACTGCCCACGATCGGTTCAGGCGACTCCGATGTGCTAAAGTCTTCGACAAATGACATCACCAGTCTCGCACCCTCTAGGTCAAGGCAGTACCCTACTATTACGGGGGTCCATAGTTAACGGGACCAAATGTTGTTAGTAAAAATAGGGAAATATATAGGTTTTAGTGTATATCACAGGTCCTGTTAACTATGGACCCCCGTATTAGTAGGCTTCGAAAATAGTCAAGTGCCGCACCTTTCCTGCTCACCCTTCGCTAAGTGATACCGGCACACTTCAACAAGCTTTACGAGTGAACTTTAGACGTGCATATTTCACTCCACGTTGTCCGGCCGGCGGTGGCACGTGAGACATGAACCTTCTCCCCTGCTTTTCATGCGCCAGCCGGGTACTACTGCTGTTACCTCTTCCAGCGCAAGTCGTCTGTAGCAGCAACTGGGAAGGGCGTACCAACCCGAAACCCGAGCGGTATGAGACTGGTGTTCGCTAGCGGACTGTTCAACGTATTTACGCCTTCACCAAGAACCAGTTTCGATCGGTCTACGTTCTTACGTAATGTCCTTGGCGTCTGGATTTCACCGCTGCTCCGTTCAACTTCGCTCGTGCTCTGGCGAACTGAACACAGGTGAGGGGGCATCCGAATATTGTCGAGATGCTAGGCATGTGCAACACAACGTTGGTGACCCAGTACCACTCCACCTCCTTGCACTCGGTCATGTGGCGAAAACGAGTGACGCTGTCCATCGACAGGATCGTTTCCATGGCTCTTGATGCAGCAATGGGGCTGCAAGCGCTGCATGAAGTCTCCATCGCGCCGATCGTTCACTTCGACATGAAGCCGCAGCAGCTTTTTCTTGTGGAAGATGGACGAGTGATGCTGAACGATTTCAACATGGCCCAATTTATGGGAACACGCGGGAGTGGAGTTCCTTGTCCTTTCGGAGTTGATGGTCCGTGGCGAGTGGTGTCTTGGCAGGCCCCGGAAAAACTTGCTGGCAAGGTGATCGAAATTCTACTGTAACGTACGAACGTGGGCTCTGAAGGCCCCCGGATGGAAGCAAACGTCGATATTTGGAGATGCGCGCAAGACAAAGAAGTAGCACAAAGTCCACGGACTATCGCAACAAGGTGACTCAACCATTGTGCTGGAAAAAATATAGCACGTCTCGTTTGTACGACTCTCTTAATGGACATACCTGGTAGGGGATAGAAAACAGTACAAGTGACTGAGCCTGCGTTTATGCGACATAGCATGTATGTGCACGAGTTTTTTTCACTGAGGTGATAGCGGTTATCTTTCGACGCCGACGGAGGAGCGGCCCCTTGCCGATGGCGTGGGGTACTAAGATGCCCCTCGTATGGCACGACCGGCACTACTGTACGTGCATGCAAACACGCGGGTTTTGCGGTATGTAAATTTACCAGCCAAGAATAATCTAGACAAAAGCTTATGTTCACTGTATATATGACCTTACTGGTGGGACCCAGATTCTTTTGGTCGGGTTGCTGAACACGGTGCCCAGCGCAATCACTCCTGGGAGGAGGAACACATACCAATAATCGTCGAGCACACAAAAGGTTATTCCGTTATTGGTATTCGATGGGGATAGCTAAACGACACCGTGGTGCATACCGGAAGCCGGAAGATGCACCAGGCATGCCCCCCCCCTTTCGTTGAAGTGGGCCAAATACAGGCCTTCTAAGCGTCTGTTGGGACGTACAACATGCACGAAAAGGGTGGGTGTATCCCCGTTTGGTGGAATATGTGTCCTATGCTATGTCCCCAATGGTGTTTGGAAGGATCCTACTTGGTCTCGTTGACGTTGCGTGCTTTGAGACGTTCCAAGAGTACTACAGCAAGCAGATTCAAGAGTATCACCTCAGTTTTTGCCCACCGCGAATACCGATCGCAGTACCTACTGGATTGGGTTATATATTTTAGTAGTATATACCTGGTAGCTAATTAATCACCTTGATCAGCAGAAGAGTTGAAATAGCCAGATGCTTTACTGGGGTCCGAGAGCTGGCGCTGGCGGCGATGATGTGTCCCCGCCAGCCACGGGCCTCCGCCAAACCGTCAGAAAAACTAGGCGTTTCCGGAGGGAGAAGCGTTCTGTTTTTTTTTTGTTTTTCGAGCGAACCGGCTCCAGGTACTCCAAACCTTGTTTGCATAAAAGTTTCACGCAAATATTCGAAGATCTTATATTATATGATCAATACTACTATAATTGATATTCGACACTAAACGTTCGTCCTGTGCAGAAACTGAGTAGTGACGAGGCAACGCCATATGCTTTGCCCTTTTACCAAACGAAAGTCCAAATGTTGACTCCGTGTTTTGGATATGGACCCTGATCTTCAGAACGCGTGCCATATGAGCCCCTGACAAGCCGTTCACGAATGGGTTTATATTTTTTGCTTTCGTCCGCCGGAATCGTTTATTTGCTAAGACTCAATCGCATGAAAAAACGAACATATTTAGGGGGGGGGGGGGGGGGGGGGATCAGATAAAATTCCAATCCGGTAACGAGTTGGTAGGGGTTCGTAGAACACATTTGAAACAAAACAGTGTCTATCTCCAAACCACGGCGTGCATATTGGAGGTGAACTCGATTTGGGGCGGTAGGCCTGGAATAGCTTGTAGGACGCGCGGCGTCGGCCCATTATCTACCAATGTTAGGATCTCGAAAAGGTGGGATGGGCGTCTCCCTGCGCAACACCGGTGTCACTATCTGCTCCCGTCGACATTTGTATTTCTACTTGCTTACCCCACGGGATGCACCGCTTTCCTTGGTGCTTCATCTCCCTTTTTTACCGTGGTCTTCGAAATACGTAGCCCTTGACAGAGAAGGTCGACATCTACAGCATGGGCATGATTTTTTTCTCTTTGATGTCTGGAAAACTGCCCTTTCCGCACGGAGAGAGTGGTAACCACATGATTCTGCAGGGCGAACGACCTGCGATTGACCCTTCTTGGCACACAGGTTACATGCAGGTGCGTTGGACCGGCTTCTAGGTCAAACCGGGCCAAAGAGAGTGCCGTGTTTTCGGTACGTTTGGTGCGGGCGTTGTATCCGTCGCGTCACCTAGCGGCACACTTCACTGCACGATTGCTTCATACGTTTTGCAATTTTTCGGAATATTGCCGTAAACCGCGCCAAGTGGGAAGGCTCCCGTGCGACATAGCGCCGAGTCATTCCTACAACGAACGGAGATTTTCCGACCCACTCCCGAGACCCGTGTGTGTGATTACAGTTACTCTCAATCCTATTACGGGGGTCCATAGTTAATAGGACCTATGGTATACATAAAAATATATATATTTACCTATTTTTACTAACAATATTTTGGTCCCATTCACTATGGTCCCCCATACTAATACACGCACAACACGCGCTGACGGCAGATTCAAGCAGTCTTGGTGAGCGTAATCTTAACGTTGGGTATGCCATAGCCTTCATGAACAAGGAGCAGTAGTGATTCATGGGGCTGCCTGTATTGCTGGCGGGTGACACTTCGGCGAGGGGGGCTACTCAAGTTTTCACAAATGACGCGCTTGGGCCACTTCGAGCGAATGCCTCTGCACCTCAGCCAAAATGGACTCGGACATTATTCTTTGGCGCAGCGCGTGTTGAACTGCCCAATAACAGCAGTTCCTTGTCGCGAAACGAAGAAGCGTAAATGCCTACGTGCGGCTGGAAAGTCGACCCTTCCCACCGTAGCTCCTGTCTGCTGCCTCATGGCCAGGGCCTCAGAGATCCTAGACTAGCGAAAATATGGGGGTGGCCTTGTCACGAGTGCTACTCGTTCGTCGTGGCTGCACGTAAAAACTAACTTTTCCAGTGAGACTCAAAAGTCCGGAGGTCGGCATGGCCGACGTCGCTCCTTGTGCGCCGCTACTGGACAGTGTATTATCGCTTCCGCGTGGCCTAGAGCGTGGCTGACCAACCCCTCCCGTTTTCTCCGGCTGGTTGATACCACATATCGTCACTTGTGCCATTTCTGCAGGTTGTCCAGGGCATGTGGCAACCGGAACCCACGGACCGACCTTCGGCTAGACAGGTTGTAGCACGTTTGGAGGGCATACTGGATTCACTACATCCATAGTGCGGAGGCATGGACGTTAGAGGGCGATAGTAATAGGGATCGGAAACCGGTATGACAATAATGTGCAGTTTTGTTGTCGTAGAGAGAATTCGGTGATATTGTTCATCTTCTCTGACCGGGTACGTATTTATACTACGTACAAGGAAGCTCACTGAAACACGGCAACTGGAATTGTTTAGCTGATCGCGCTCGTGGAAGTACCAGGTGGATACCGCGCGGAACGGTGCTGACAGACTGGTAGAACACGCGAACAGACAGGGCTGTTGCTTGCAATTGGACAGCAATCGCTCGCTTGCCAGGTACTTCGTTTACTTTTTCCGCCCACCCACGCTTTTTCTTTCGAAGGTCAGGGGGTGGAGACGTTTACGAGGAAATACGTAGGTGTTGTTCTCGGTTATATCGTACCAGGTATAACCGAATGCTAATGTACTTACTTGTATTGTCCATTGGCATGCGGGGGTTTATACCCTGAGATATATGTTGTATCTGGAGGAGTACAAGGGTGTTGGACCATTGGGTGTCTCAGTCGTCCGATAATGGGTGCAGTAGAACCCGGACAGTGAAAGGAGGGAGATGCGTTTGTGAGCAAAGACTCGCGGGTATGGCACAGAGTTGGACAATGCGGTAAACATCTCAGCCAGCTGCTCTCTCTCCCAACCCACAGAAAACGATAATATACAACGCAATTCGAAAGACAATACAACAAATAGGGTGATAACGTACACCATATGTAATCATAGAATGTTCAGATTGTTCCATCGTGGGGCGGGGCCTACAGCGCAATGATACGTGCTCGCACCCTCAACGTTGTTCAGCATGTCATTCACTGCCGCACAGCGTGTGGCGGTGGAGCGATATAGCGACAATGCAGATGTGGTAAAGGATATGGTGCGCACCAAGATGAGGCAAGAGAAGGGGGAAGGGGGGGGCGAGCGAGGGAGGCCGGAGAATGGACGAGATAAACCCCCAGGAGGATATGGCGGACTCGTAACCGATCTGGAGAATGTTGTATGGAGACAACGGGGGCATCGTTTCCAGATCGAAGAACCGCCGTGTGAAGATGATGGCAGATGTCGTTGCAGTGTGCCATTCGTTCGGATCAGCAGTTTCGGAAGCCGAGAGGGAGACCATGTGTCTGATGACGAAACGTATGGACGGGGTCACTTTGTTCCTGAGGCAGCCGGCCGGGTGTACCAACAAACAGCCAAGTTTTGTCTACTTTGGGGCAACTGTGTGCGAAAACGCCGGCCTTGCTGTTGTTGTTGTCTTCACATTAAATCGTCCTTTCTACCCAGCTTCATCAGTACACCCAGTGCCTGTCCTGATTCCTTTTCCTAGAGAGATACTGATGATTCCGTGGTCACAGACTGCGAGACAGAGGAAGACCAGAAATTAAAAAAAAACATCGCAAATTCAAGTGTCAAGCGAGTGAAAAGCCAGCGTACCGGGTACGAGAACACAACAACACAAGCAAGACTAAAAAAAAAAACAAGAACAAAAAGACAATAAAACCAGAAACAAAAAATTGAAATGAAACAGAAATCAAACGACGCAAGGACTTCAGAAAGGCTGCCAGACGGACAGCATACGTACTCAGGAAGGACAGACATCTGCTGCGCGGACGAAGCAACACGAAAGAGAGGGAGCAACAGGCAAAAGTCTACAAGAGCTAGTTATTCGATACCTAGCCACCCGACCTCTCATTTCGTTTCTGCATTCGCCGACAGCTCTATCAGTACGGCTTCCCTTCCCCCCTCCCCCCCTCCCCCTCCCGTTGTCGAGGTTCTTAGCATCCTCAGCTGCGTGTCATAGCCGGCTCCTCTGTGCCGCGTCCCTGTGCCACCTCGCCATGAAAATGTCCGCCGCTTCGACGACCCCCCGGTATCACTTCCCGCTCTTCTTAGCCGCCCTCGGCCATAACACCGCTTCTACTCTGCACAGCAGAGGGGAGCTTTCCGTGGATCCCTCGGTGGCTTGGAAAACCCTGAGGTCGCCTGCTAGACATTGGACCCAGTTATTTTCCGGTCGGCCTGGTCCTGCGTTCTCCCCACCAGCCATCGTCCCAAACATTACCCGGCGGGTCAGCCGCTCATTGGTCGTCCGCTGTGCGGCCCCCGCAAAGAGGATGCGCCTTTTGCAGATGGTCGTCTCAACGCTTCGGCATTGAGCCTTTTTGAGGGCCTTGGCGTACGACATGAAGTGGTCAGTGCGTTGCCGGCGCTGGAAGCCAATGATCCGTAGGAGGATTTTGTGGTGTGCCGTTCGGAACTCGGCGAAGTGCTCCTGACCAAGAGTCCACGTCATGTACCCGTCCAGCAGGGTCTCCATCACCTCGTCCTTTAGCATGCGCACTTTTAGAGTGTACGGGGCATCCTCCATATCATACAGTTCCCGTTTGAACCGATTGTAGCATGCCCGTGCGAGTCGGATCCGTCGTGTGATCTCTGGCAAAATGTCAGCGCTTGCGACGACAAGACCGCCCAGATACAAAGACTGCATCGTCTGTCTATATCTCTGTCCCGCTGCTTCGGTGACAAGCGGTGAGGTCTGGGGTGCCTGATTCGGTGTCCGCAGCAGCATGGTCTCCGTTTATTCTTTTCGGATACGGTGAGGCCTGCTGCTTCCCAAACGGTCACGATGACGGTCATCATCTTCGCAAGGCCTTCCACCGACTTAGACACAATGCCTGCATCGCCCGCGTACAGCATACCCCATACTGCCCTCCGTACGCAAGTTAGTGGGTCAACCTTCACCCCGTCCTCGCCGAGGTCCTCCTTACTGCCAAAATCAATCGGGGCGTGCTGCTGGGTAAACTGCATTTCAGATGGCATAGTTTGCCGCTACTGTACCGCCAGCCCACCGCACTGCCCCGGCTCAAAGTACGGATGCTCAAAGGCGAGGAAATGGAGACCACGCCATACGGGTGTGTCACGTGGAGCCTCGCCGTGACGCATCTCGCCATTACGTGGACAGCTCACCACCGAGTTCTCCTCCGCTGCATCGGATGGAAGTCGGATGGAAGTGAAACCCTGGCGACGGCTACCGCCATACCAGGTATGCTTTGATACACAGGCGTACTGGCCAAGACTGGTTGTGAGAACGTCGGAAAGACGGCGGCAAGGCGGAGGATACGTTTCGCGGGGTTCGTGGGTTGTATGAGCAACAAGAGACTATCCAAACGAGTGATGTTTGGGGAACTGGAGTGAGAGGGGAAAGGGTTCCTTGGGAGGGCAAGAGAGAAAAACTGGCTGGGTTGTCTCCAACCTAACCTATCGCTGTTTAACTTGCCCGTCGAAGAGAAACAGTGGACGCTGGCAGCGAAGAAAACGGGCAAGTGGTTCAGACGTATTGAAGAAGCGGCAGAACGGTATATGAAAGGCTGGTTCGTTAAGGAGAAGAAGAAGGAAAAAACAGCAAAACGACGAGCGCTTGAGGTACAAACGCGCAGTAACTTATGACGCCGTTAGGCCTAAGGCCCGCGGGGGAGGGGGGGGGGGGGGGGGGGGGGGGGGGGGGGGGGTAAGAGGTAGAGACGCATTGACGGCGGCGTACCAACAGCAGCTACAGTAGGCCGAATTAAGAAAGTGACGGCACTCTCAAAATCTTGGCACTGGCCGCCTTTGTAGTTGAGGCTCCCGGTGACTACTGTACTGCCTATTGATAGTGATGTTACCATTCCTGTTTTAGCTGTTATATTTTTTTTTTGTATGTTGTCATGCCCTATTCCCTACCATGTCGATGGTACCCCCCCCCCCCCCCCCCCCCCCCCCCCCCCCCCCCCCCCCCCCCCCCCCCCCCCCCCCCCCCCCGGCCATTCTGCGTCGATTGCGTCACCGTATTGTAGTATTTGTTTTACTTTTTGCTAGTTTTCCTTTTTTCCGATATTGTTGGCGTTTTTATTTCGTTAGCACCCCCCTGGTAGGTTTGTCTCCGTCCTCTTTGTGTCGGTTGTGTCGTTCTTGATCCACCGACAGGACATATAGGATTTATCGATTCTTTGTTTGTTGCTAGCGCTTTGTCTTTACCTTCTTCGTTTCCTCTTGTCTTCCGTCTGGTCTTCTTATGACGTCCTTACCTTGGTCCATCAACTGGACATATCATAGGACTGATGGTACCAGCAAACAGCGACCTTGTCCTCCGGACTCGGCCTGCGCCCTGACCGCATATTCACCTCGTTTTTCTTTTGCTTGTGCCCTTTATTTCTTCTTTATATTCCCTCTTCGCGTTTTTTTTTTTTTTTTTTCGCTATTATTTCCTTGTTCGTTTTCTTCCTTGAGTGCACATATTAATATTTTATGGGATACGTTCCTGGCGTTATTGGTCGCAGGATGGGTATACTACACACAGCTCGATAGTATTACGGGGGTCCATAGTTAATAGGACCAATGGTATACATACAAATCTATACATTTACCTGTTTTTACTAACAGTGTTTGGTCCTATTTACTATGCCCCCCCGTAATAGTACATTTTCCCTTACGGATCGGTATGATGCTGCGCCTGTCGTGCGCACTATTTCGCGCTAGTTTGCTTTCTGCCATCAATATGCATTTTTATTACTGCCTGTTTCGTCACATGCAGGATGTCGTGGAAGCAATCTAATGTGAGAACATCCTCATCATCATCATCATCATCATCATCATCATCATCATCATCATCATCATCATCATCATCATCATCATCACCATCAGGTTGAAACACACCAACCACATTCAGGGACGAACGGCCAATAACAATCGTGCGGTAATACTCGTGCGCCGGGTGGGACGGTAGCGCGTGCGCGCCTCACGCGTTGTTTGTGACATTCTCGGCAGAGGCGTCAGATAAATGTGGAAACGCTTCTGGCACTCTTCTTGTTCGTAGCTTGTTTGATTGGTCCACGTTGAAGCTCACGCTGCACTCTGTCGGTTCTAAAACATGCTTATCGAGTACCAGGTATTCATAAATGAAGTACCAGTATATGATGAATAAATATACTGCGTTTTTTAGAATCACGATACTTTTAAAAACATTTTTTTCTCCACTAAAGAATGATGTTTTCCCTCAGACACGTGGGGTCTTCACTGATGTACTACTGGCCATCCCTCTAGGTTTGATCACAGTAGCACACGAATACCCTTCCGGCTGAGATTTGCAGAGAGCGGATGTGTGATTATGCGTACAACGTTTAGCTGAATATCCCTTGGCTTGCGATGATAGTCGTTTGAGTCTCTGCTTGATGGCGTGATTGCACCCCGCTTTCATGTTGCAGGAAAAAACTATTTTGACTTCCACTAAAATATTTTCAACCAAACACATGCCTGGCACGATATAAGGTACGCCAAAATTGAGAAAAGGTGCAAAACGTCATTACATACAATCGCATACATGGGGCCTTTGTAGGGCTGGGCCCCGGTAGCTCCAGCAACTACAGTGTGTACTGACTCCGTCAGAGGTCAGTATACTGGACCCGACCAGTGCACCGGTCGCGACGAAGCTGCGACCCCCGCCCCCCCTCGGCTGGTGAGGAGGGCCCGCCGCATGCGCCCCCGGAAGGCCCCACTCGAGGCGCCCTGCCGGATGCGCGATTGTACGCGGTATATCTCACTAAAACTAAACAATACGTCGATTTCGGCCCATATTTCAAAGGGATTAGGCCGTAGATTGACAAAGGAAAAGCGCGAAAAAAAGGGCAATTCGTACGGTGGTACAGAAATATGTGAACGGAACATGCAAGGTTGAAACCTGAAGGTGCAACACTCAAAAATGTGCTTTCAAAATGCACGAGACCGAATCGTGGCTTCAGATTTTGATATAATTAATGCTGGACCATAGTAATTAGGACCAAATATTGTTAGTAAGAATAGGTAAATTTACAGGTTTGTATGTGTACCATAGGTCCTATTAATTATGGACCCCCGTAATAGTTTCTGTTTTACTCGGATTCTCGGCCGAATCAGAAGAGAAATCGTGTTGTCGCGGTAATAATGTTCGAGGTTTCTTGCGCCATAAACTACCAAGACATTGTGCGCTTCGCTTTCCGCTGTGCTTGCTTCAGTCCCTCCCGAATGTCTTCTTGATTGGGAGCCGACACAACCTCCGCATCAGCTGCAGAAGCAACAGCAGCAGCAGCTATAGCGGGGCTCGACTACGCCCAGAGCTGGGTGCCAAGGCCGCCGTCAGAGTGCACAGAGCCCACACCATCAGTGATCGAGGCGGCTTCGTCTATGGCGCTCACGGTTTCCCTCCCTCTTTCTCTCTCTCCCCTCTCTCGCTGTTTTGCGTGCCCTCTGTGCTCTACGCCGTGCATTTCAACGCGTTTTCGCTACGTTATTAGACGTTATTACATAACTAGTTAAAGCACGGCAATCCTGGCACCTCCTTCAGCCAGTACAGTACTACTGCCAGTACTATGGACCATGGCCTAGCCCTAGCATTTTGTAGTGTTCGTCGAAAAATTCAATTATGTTGCATTTGTATCCGGTGTATTCGATATACTGATTCAGAAGTAGATATTTATCGTTTATCGTACTATATGAGTGAATATGATCAGGAATCTGTACGGTCTGACGGAAAGCAATGTAAACCGTGACCTGCTTAGTAGAGCATCCGCAGCAAACTCACCTAGCGCTGGGTTGGAGGATGTTGTGTGGCTGGTTCTTGCCTGAAACAGTGGCAGAAACAGGTCAAGTGGTCTGTGGCGTATGATGCGGCAAAAACGGAAAGGGGAGAAGAGCCTATGAAATACTTCGGTCGGGTTGACAAGACCGTAGGAGTGCTCGCTTCCCTTTGCGTTACAAAATCGGATGCTGACGTAAACCGCCAGACAATTATGTCACTAACCTCCGACCATGAAATAGAGGAAGTAACGATCCAGCACCGTGAAGGTACCACACGCTCAGAAATCGAAGGTGTAATCCGACAAAGGTACCTCCGCATTCCCGCTTCGAAGAACAAGAATGCAGAACAGGCTCTATTTTCGAATGGAGCTGGCCGTGGTGGTCGCGCAGGTGGAGGAAACCACCTGTCAGGAGTAACAGCAGGTCTAGGAACAGAGGTGAAACACGTAGCTGTAGCAGCAACCTCCCAGCCCCCACGCAAGACACCCCCTCAGCGATCAACAAAGTGAAGGGGAAATGCATCCGTTGCTTGGAACCTGGGCACCACTGGAATCAGTGCAAGGCTCGCATTCCCACTGCTCCGGAGTAGATATCAGGCGGAGGTGCGCAAGGCCAGAACAAAGCACAATGGCGGTGAGACTATGTTGTAGTCTTGCGAAATGCATGCTTGGTACGAACACTGATTCGTGTGGTGGGGAACGTAGTGGAGGCGTTGGAGAGAAATGGATAGCAGATGGCGGTGCATCCTTTCACACGACTCACTCAGCTGATCTTTTGAGTGGCGTACGACTGCTGTGCGATGACAAGGTCAGGATCGGTGACAAGCATCTGATCGATGGAATGGGGCCTGACACACTGACCGTTGTATTCCCAGGAGATCTGACTGTCAAACTATTGGATGTGGCTTGCGTGCCGGACATCGCGTTCAACATATTTTCGCTGATGGCCGCTCATGAGCAGGGAGTAATATTCACGGCTGAAGAAGAATGCTTGTGCGTTGCTCTTTTCGATGTGGAAGGTGAAGCTTGTGCGTTGCTCTTTTCGATGTGGAAGGTTGAGGTTCGAACGTGATAGATCTAGGTTGTTCTGGATTCACATGCAGGATTGAACCAGACGACCGCTATGTGCCATTTCCCCTGTTGGCCCCCACCTCCCCTGAGGAGTTTGCAGAATCTGGTTGCGATTTTCCCCTAGCTTTCTCGGTGCTTGCCCCCGGTAGCAACGCGTTTACGGAGGGTGATGTAGACGTCAATGGTTTCCACTGCGTGTATGGTCACTCGAACGAACTACTGCTAAGAGAGACCGCAAAATTACTCGGTGTGAAACTGGTAGGAACGCTAAGACCCTGTACGGGATGCTCTATGGCGAAAGGATACCACAAGCCAATCCGTAACAGTACTAACTCACACGCGCGATAGAGAAGTTGGCATTTGTTTTTACTTGATCAGCCCTAAAAGAACGTCTTCCCTGTCGGCAAAGCGGCACGTCATGTTATTGAAGGGCGACTACTCCCGCCACACGTGGGTGTATTTTCTGAAGCATAAGTCGGATCCAAGGGACGCTTTTAGGAAGTTTTTTGGCTGACGCACGCGCGGACGGAGTACCCTCGAAGGTTGCCATTGTAACATCCGACAACGGGGGAGAGTTCTTTGGTGGAGATTTTGGAAAAGTGTGTAAACAGTTTTGCATCAAGCAGGAGTTCACTAACGCCGACAGCCCGAAGCAGAACGGTGCTGTAGAGAGGGCGTTGGATATAATTCAGAACGTAAAACTCGCAGTGCGTATCCAGGCGCCTCTATCACCTTTCCCCACGTTCAACTGCCGCCGACTAAGTCCCTGTGGGCGGAAGCGGTGCACTGGGCTACTGATGCCCTGAATCACGCCGCGACCACCGCTTGGCCCGGAAGCAATTCGCCCCATGAAATGTGGCATGAGACTATCGCACATGCTTCGCCACATCCCTTTCTTAGCCCAGCATACTGTCGTTGGAAGCGCCCGTCGAAGTCGTTCCCTAGAGCCGAGAGCTATTGTTATCTCGGGCCGGGCATCGACCATCCAAGTGGCTCTTTGCGGATGCTCACGCGGGCGAACGAAGTGGTAAGAGGCCAGGGACGTAACCTGGGAGGCGACGCTCCATGCAGGAGCGCCGCCACACTCGCTGCCGGAGATGCCGAAGCAGGGAGGGACGATGGAGCCGGGAGACGATCCTGAGCCAAGAGAGACGGGGGATTTTTCTTCCGCTCCGACGACTCCGCTGCCGCATTTGTGAAGGGGACTTCTCCAACTCCGTGCGGTGTTTCCGATGACGCAGGCTGGCGACGATTTGCAACCCGAAGATGTGGAGCTGAACGATTCATCAACGGTCAGCAGCGAATTGCCCGACAGCGACTCTTCATCTTGGGATGGGAGCGGTGCGTCATCCTCTGACGATGAAGCCCCGACCCCGACTGCCGCCCGGACGGCTGTGCGCCAACTTCGAGCGCACATGTCAGGACCAGGTGATGATGAAGATATTCGGGAGGCACGTACTAGAGAACGGATCAGGGCGCTTAATCGGGAAGCGGCTGCGGGGCTGATCGGTGCGATTGGACCCTGTGATGGAGGTTCGCATATTCCAAGCGTTACGGGAGGCGCAAGATGCAGGCGGTGAACCGACGAAGTTGCCGGATTGCCTTGTCAAGGAGGCGGAACCGGAACCAACGTCGTACTCCGAGGCGTATTCGTCAAAGCATTCCGACGTTTAGACGGAGGCGATGGAAGCGGAATTTGATGGACTAGAGGCTGCTAACACTGTTTGCTGAGGTTTCGGAAGTTCCAGAGGGTAGCGATATAGTAGATTCGGAGTGGCTCTTCAAGTAGACGGGCGACGAGGACGGCATGATTGATAGAGCAGAGGCGAGATTAGTAGCGAAGGGGTATAGCCAGGTAGAGGGAGTTTGGACTACTTTGATATTTTGCCCCCACGGCAGCAACCACGCCTAACAGGCTTGTAGCAGCAATGTCATGCAAACTTGACTGGGATTTGAGGCACTTGGATGTTGATCAGACTCTTATCCAGTCAGAGTTGGATACCGTTTTTCTTGAGATACTCAACAAAACGCTTTATGGAATAAACCAGAGTGGTCGCTCGTGGTAGAAGCTACTGGCATCAACCTTGGTACAGTATGGTTTTGAGCAGTGCTTGGCAGACCCGCGCGTGGTTCGACTGACCTTGAATGGCGAGGTTGTTGCGATGCTGGTGGTCCACGTGGATGACATCAAGATTGCAGCCACCAAGGGAAGCACGGATTCGGTAGTAGCGGCGCTGGACAAGAAATTCCCTACGAAGCACCTTGGCGAGGTGACGTGGACCATGGGTAGCGAGTACAAGAAGGATGGTGAGCAGGGAACCGTGGAAATTTCGCAGACTCAATTTATTCGAAATGTTGTCAAGCGTTTCGGTATCCACCAAAACCAGCCCCATCCCTGCTCCTCCGTCGTTGGACCTCAGGCACGTGAGTGATGAGGACCCGGTGGTGGACGCCAGTTACCGCGAAATGGTGGGCAGTCTGATGTGGATTGCGAATCAGACGAGGCTGGACATCGGCAATGCAGTACGGGCGGTTGCACGGCTCTCACACGACCCTAAGCAAGTACACGTTAAGGCGCCTAGACAAATTATCGAATACCGGAGCGCTACGGCTCATTTGGGTCTGACGTTCAGGAGGGACTGTACTCTAGAGGACGTGCAGTTGAAGCAAGGCTTGGAGACATATGTGGACGCGGACTACACCCACACAAGGTCGACGACAGGCGTTCGGTCTCTGGTGTGGCCGTCTTCTGCGGGGGTACACCTATGTCGTGGTTTTATAGGACGCAGAAGTGCGCCACCTTATCCACTACAGAGGCAGAGTACGTGGCTATGGCAGACAGCGTGAAGGAAGCTCTATACTTGAGTGTTGGTTTTTCAGGTGCCCAGTTTGGGGTCGCCGAGTTTTGGAGTGTTTGAAGACAACAAACGGGCCATAGTTTTGGCCAAAAAACCATTGAGCTTGTCCAACAGTACGCACATCGACGTAAGGTACGCCCTTCTGCGGGGGTTGGTGGGGAAGGGCGACTTGTGGGTCAAGTATCTCCGGACGGAAGACCAGCATGCGGACTTTCTAGCTACGGCTATCGGCAAAGAGAGTTTTGAGAAGCACCCCGATTTTCTGTTTTGGGACTTGATTATTTGTTGTTCTCGATTGGTGTTTATGTTACCGAGGCTTGTTAGCTGATCCGGCGCCAGGGAGGGCGTTTGATATATCTTATCTTACCGAACAGCCTAGCTCTAAGTTATGGTCACATGCGGTGTGTCACGTAGGTACGGTTTCCTATATTGCCTCGTGGAGTCACCTATGAGCAGTCTCACGGGTATGTGCAAGTAGGCACTGCGTAAGGAAGTTTCTGGTATTCGGCTACGAGTAGTTGTTTATGAGTAGTGGAGAGTTGACCCACACGCTCACCCCACCTTTCCCCCTGGATTCGCTTACCTTTTTCCGGGCCGACGTGATAACGACATCTTAAACTATTTTCTCCACGCTGCGTGTAGCAGTGGGTTGCTTGCAGCCTAGCTGTGGCTGTGGCAGCTCATCAAGTGGTTAGCTCGCAGCCTATTTATAGTGTGACTGTTGGAGCGGATCCATTCATCACATAACACAGCTACATCCCGGCGGAATGGTTTGAAGCCACGCAGGGGCTGCGACAAGACTGCGTGCTATCACCGTTACTGTTTAACATGCTCCTCGCTGCTGCGTTACACGTCGTACTGGTACGCTTCAGCAAAGACGAAGCCATTGTCAGAGACTTTGTTATTCTCATTGATGCTAGAGTACTCGAAACTGAGGAGCAGGAGCCGTTGGCATGCCTGCGAAGGGCTGTATGAGGCATGCTGTACGCCGATGAGGCAGGAGCTGTCTCGAAGTCGGCTCAAGGGCTCGCGAAAATGATGACAGTCACCGTGACTATATTCGAACCAGATGTTCTTACGGGATTGGAAACGAAGACAGACAAAAGGCTCCTCTACGAATACCAGACCGAAACCCCCTCAACCCACCGCTCGTCATTGAAGCAGCAGGCCACAGATGTAAGCAGACCGCCAAGTGTTTACACCTACAGTTGCGGCATCGTCAACAAAAGCGCTGACCTCTCGCTCGAAATCGACCGACCCATCCGTCTCATCATGCGGGCGTGCCTCAAACGGTTCGGCCCGGAGTTTTATGATAGGACGGCCGCCCCGCTCAGCCTGGAAGTCCGGACGCTGAAGGCCGAGGTCATTGAGACCCTGCTGTCCGGGTGTGTGACGTGGACCCTCAGAGCGGAGCGCTTTGCCAAGCTTCGAACGGCTCACCACCAAGTCCTTTTGCGAGTCATTGACTTCCAGCGCCGACTTCGCACCGACCACGCCACCCTCTCGTACGCGAAAGCCCTCGGGACGAAACGTTGCGAGAGCATCGCAACCACCGTCCGTAAACGGCGGCTCTTCTTTGCGGGGACCGTGGCACGGGAAAGCAAGGAGCGATTACCCAGTCGGATAATGTTCGGGACGAAGGCTGGTGGGGAGAACCCAAGACCTGACGGACAGTTCAAGACTTTGCATGGATGCATAGTCGGAGACCTAAGCCCTTCTAGGACCGCAGTTCCTTTTGGGTAAAACTACGTACGATACTAGCAGACACTCCCCATTGAATTGATATTGCTCGTGATAGTACAATAAAGTACCTTGCAAACAATTGGGTATACAGGGAACTTCCCGACCCTTTAGTAGAGGCAATAATAGCGTGGCATTGTTGTGACCTGACCAAATCAATTGTAGCTCTTCTACAAGTAGCCGCCAGTGAGCCCTCTAAAACCTGATTGTCTGGGCAATTCCAAATACAATTAAGATCGCTTTCGAAACCGATTGTTCGGGCAATTCCAATAATTGCCCCGACAATTCCAATTCATATGCATCCGCGAACTCAGCTGTTCAAGGTATTGCAATCATTAGGCAGACTCCGAGATAATTTTGCTGGACGATTCCGAATACATATATCGCATGTCTCAAAGTTGAGTATCGACCGATCGTCGGTTGAACTCACAGCTGATGTGCATTTCTTAGTTTTTGATAAAAATATTACTACGAGTGTTGGTAATCGAGCCTATATACGTTATCGTCTCGTCGACCCTGGTAGCATCCATGGGAGTCTCCGGCCAGTTGTCAATCGCGGGGAATAATGAAGAAATGCGCGGACGGTTATCACGCAGGTTGCGAAGTTGAGTATGGACCGATCGGTTGAAGCCACAGCTGACGTGCATTTTTTTGTTTTTTTTTTATAAATTTTGAAATACGTCAGCTGTGAGTTCGACTGATTAAATAGTTGATACTCAACTTTGCAAGCTGCGTAATACCGTCTCGTTAATATTCCATTTTTACCGAATTTTACAAGTAGTGTGATAAACCGAACGCGCGTATTCTATAAGTAGTTCCTTGTCAAAGATATAGGTTTATATTACTTGTACAGAAACATATTAGAAAGGACGAAGCATCAATTGTTGAGACTATTTCAATGATTGGATAGTCTCCAAAATCATGTGTACGGACAATACTTGAGCATCGACCGATCGGATGAAAACTCACAGCTGACGTGCTTTTTTAGTTTGTTATAAAAATACATATTTTTTTCGAAAGCACCGAACATCAGTTGCTCACACAATTCCAAGTCTCTGAAATCAATGTTAGTTGTCAGGATACTCCAATTATTATTAAAGAGTCTCCCAAATGATTTTTCCGGGCAAACTAATTGTTAGAAAGCGTCAGACATAAATTATTGCTCGAACCATTGTTCCAGTCTCCCACGTCAATTGTCCCAACAAATCCAAATACTAGACAGTCTCCAAAATCATTCGTGTAAGCTATTGAAATCAATTGCTAGACAGCAGCCTCCGACATCACCCGCCCAGACAATGCCAATTAATAGCCATTGACATGATTCTACTGCTGTAGGGGCGCAATAGTGTTTTGATAGGTCTATCGTCGAAGGCATAATAAGCAGAAATAGGCGGCACACATCAACTTTATTGGGTACCTGGTATGTACTAAAATGTTCGTACGTAGGACGTTTTGATATCGCCTAGAGTGGAGGCGTTACCTTCTAAGCTGTAATAGGGATAAAAGATCGATCGATTACCCAGCCCAGGGTAATCCCTACAACACTCTCCCCCCCTCTGAACGGCGGGATCTTGGGGGCGTCGGTACGTAAACGGCCGTACGCTGACCTACCCGCTTCGTTTCAATACCTGGGCAACCAGGGAGATATGTTTTCCAGGGATGCACGCGCAAGGGTTCCCTAAACAGAAACGTTCGAGGTGAGATTCGAACCCGTGCCATCGACGACGTCAAAAGTAAAGGTGATGTCTACTGAGCTATACAAATAGGGGTAAAAAATCGACCAGCCCAGAGCAATCCTTGTAACACTAGCCCATCCATCCATGAGAATCGTTAAAAAAAAATCATTTTGCCCTCTCCATTTTCGAACAACGGACTAAGACCTTAACAACAGGCCTTAACAATATCTGCTCATTGTAAGTTTTGTGTTCTAGTGCCCTCAGTTTCGACGACCTCTCGCACGCGTCCTTTCCGCCCTCTTTTATGGGATCGGGTCTTGACTGTCTTGCGTTCTCTCATTGCGTGATTTCCTGTTTTCCGACACTGTTCACTATTCGAGTGAGCTCCGTCGCGCCAGTACTTGTTCCGTTGCGTTACCCCCCCTGTCTGTTTTTTCCTTACTTCGAAGCACCCCGTGCCTTCGCAGTGGGTAGTGTAGTGGTTATTTTTCTTTTTTTTTCTTTCGGTTCGTGTTTCGCTCTCAGGTACTTTCGAAGGGTACATTGCTCGATTCACCTTAGCTCATGTCGCTCCTGGTTACGCGAGCCACACCGCTTCTTCGAGTCTTGTTCTTCGATTTAGCGTCCGGGTATTTCTAGCTTGCTATGCCTGCTTTCGTGTATCCGTACTTTTGGACTTGTTGTTGTCTGATTCGCAGTGTCCACGTGTAATCGGCTACAACCTTGCAAGTTAGACGTGTGGGAGCGGATTGTGAAGTGCCACATCTTCGATCCATTCTCCGAATTCTCCGAATGGGTTTTGGTTCGTGTCTGAGTTCTCTGTTGAGTCGGCATATATGATCTTTCAGGGTGGGCTAGTGTTATGGTATCCCCTCTTCTCTGTTGCAGCATTAGGTTTGTAGCAATCGTCCGCTCATCATACCTGGCAGGCGTTATCGCCTACCTTTCTTATGGGCGCCTCGCCCCTTCGTTCAGAAGACATCTAGCGAGGCAGACAGCAACTATCCATAATACAACAGCTTACAACTTTTAACATCGTCAAGCACCTCGTGTCAGTCAGACCAGAGCAGAGCCAAAGGCACCAGCCTGCTAGCAGTAGTCGGTCCCTAGATCCATGCTTCCTTACACTTAACAAAACAAAGAATCCGTGTGTTGTCTTGACAGTAAATCATCTTTTCTGCTCACCTTCATCAGTACACGCAGTGCCCGTTCTGGCCCCTGATTCTGAGAGAGATACTGGCTCTGGGGTCACAGGCTGGGACAAAAAGACCAAAAGCAAATCCTAACGGCAAAGTCGTAGGTTGAGCAAGTGAAATGCCAGCGTACCGGATACGAGAACGCAACAAACAAGCAAGACCCGAAAAAAAAGGCACAAACGACAAGAAACACATGAAAAAACAGAGGAATACGAATTACATAATAAGCAGATCAGAAAGTCTGGTGGTAAAAGGAAAGCATACGCGCTCAAAAACAGACGGCTGTTGCACGGAGGGAGTAACGCGAAGGGAAGGAAAATGCAGGCTAAGGCCATCCATGCTGTCACCCAAGTAAGCGTGTCCTGGTCCCCGGGTCTCCGGTCACTCTATCTATATAATAGTATCTAGATGTTCGATCGGAACATAAAAAACGTCGCTAATTTAACACGCTGCGTTTAGAGCTCGGGCTGGTCCGTGCTTGACGGAGAGCGACGGTGAGTTCCAAGAGGCTCATCACAACAGCTTGTGTTTCTCTAGATATTCTCAGCAGAGGCCTACACCTCGGCTGAGCGGTGCTTCTGCAGTGAGTGGTCGAAATTGGTCCAAATTTTGGGATGCATAAAATGAGACGAAAAAGAAAACCCAACTGAACGTTTGAACTTCACTTGCGGACAGCTACAACAGCTCCTGACAGGTAACTAACTGCAGCTCGAGAAACTGAGGGGTGCTCCTGATGGGGTTTGTGAAGGCGTCGGGTGCGTCAGAAGGCAGTCGGAGGCAGCGAGAAACGACTCTCGACAATTTTCGTGTATTCGAAGTTGCGAGCGAGTAGCACAAAAAGCTCCATAAAACGCTAAAATGTTTGATGTCACGCAAGGGAGCATAGATAGCACTACTGAACGACCGATGAAGAGGTGACCTTCACTATTAATAAAAGATACCTGGTACCTGGTAGCTGTTTACCAAGCGGATGATAAGTCACTTCAAACAGGAAGTCGTCGTCGAAGCTGCTGCGGGAGGAAAAACTACTATTACGGGGGTCCATAGTAAATAGGACCAAATATTCTCAGAAAAAAATAGGTAAATATATATGTTTTTATGTATACCATAGGTCCTGTTAACTATGGACCCCCGTAATATTACGGGGGACCATGGTAAATAGAACCTATGTTGTTTTTTTTTTCTAGCTCCTTCTTTTCAAGTGTCTGCCAGATCCCCTGTGGGGGGGTACGATGGTTTGTTGCTATACCGAAGCATATACATACACCAGGTATATTTTTGTTTCTTTTCTCTTTCGAATTGCCTTTGTTTTGTTTTTTTTCTCCTTGTTTCGTTTTTGTTTCTCTAGGTCATGGAATGTGTATGTCGTACCTGTCGTACGCAGTATGATAACATGGCATTGCATTGCATGCGTGGCAACGTAGTATCTCTGTGGCGTAGCTTTGTGACCACAGAACTTGTATCTCTCTAGGATTGAAGAATCGGCACGGACACTGGTTGTGCTGGATGTCGACGGGTAGAAAGAACGGTTTAATGTGAAGAAAACAACAACAACAACAACAACAACAACATGGTACACACAATAATCTATATATTTTCCTATTTTTACTAATAATAGTTGGTCCTATATACTATGGCCCCCCGTAGTATTAATATTATTAATATTACGGGGGTACATAGTTAACAGAACCTATGGTATACATTAAAACCTATATATTTACCTATTTTTACTAACAAAATTTGGTCCCGTTAACTATGGACCCCCGTAATAGTAGTACGGATGATGGGTATTATTAATATTAATAGTGAGTTGCGGGGCCCAAAATTGGGCAAAAAAGGGCTAAAAAGCTCAAGATTCCTGTATATTTGAATCAACTATTCTACGCCTACGAAATACGGATCTTGGTTCCAAATCCCTTACTCTAACTTCAAGTCCTATGGACGTGTTGCCGAAACGGCTACGCGCGGGAACTTGAAGACGCATTCCTGAGGGTGCCATCTACTGCTGTTTGTTGTTCTATTTATCATAGCGTGTCCGGGGAAGGGAAAGGAAACAAAGAAAGGGAGAGAAAGGGCAAAACCCGGAAAGAAAAAGAGAGAAGGGAGAGAAGCAAAGAGAAAATCGTAGTCCAGGCGGTAAGTACTTACAGCAACATGGCCATTGGGTGCCCGTCTCTGGGAGAAAACCGATTCGGGAATATGTGGCCAAACTCCCTCTGCCGTGCTGCCGTGTCCTTCGTACTCTCCTCCCCAACAGCGGTGTCAGGTGTCTTCCGTGCTGCCACAGCAGTCTGTCGCACCCCTCCATTGAACAACTCAACAATATATACACACTATAAAACTGCTATTATTACGGGGGACCATCGTAATTAGGACCTACGGTACACACAAAAACCTATATGTTTCCGTATTTTTGTGTGTACCGTAGGACCTATTTACCATAGTAAATAGGACCAAATATTGCTGGTGAAAATAGGGAAACATATAGGTTTTTGTGTGTACCGTAGGTCCTATTTACTATGGTCCCCCGTAATCGTAGAATTCAAGTGAGTGCGCACTACATCCATGGACGAGATGACGGAAGCGCACTACATCCATGGACGAGATGACGGATGTCAAATTGGAAAGCTGTCGGGCCAGATGGTCTCCAGGCCGAGCTCCTGCAAATCGACCACCCCCCATTCGCCCAGTGCTTTCACAACATCCTTGTCAATGTTTGGGTAACAGGAGAAGTCCCCCAGCAATGGAAATATGCGATCATCAAGGTCCTTCACAAGTTGAGGACCGAACTGATTGCAACAACTACAGAGGGATTTCGCTTGTTGCCTACGTGGGCAACTTTTTGCTGAAAATCGTCGCGTCCCGCGTCAGCAACTACTGCGAGACCGAGCTGCGAGGAATTAATCTAGTGCGGCTTGCGCCCCGCACGATCAACGATTGATATGTTGTTCCTCGTGCGCCGGTTGCAAGAGCTTGGACGACAGAGGAAAATCCCCCTGTACTTGTGCTTCATCGATCTGCGGAAAGCGTACAATTCTGTCGACCGAGAGCTGTTATGGGAGGTACTCACACGCTTTGGTGTACGAACCAAGATGTTGAGAATTATCCGTAATTTCCATGATGGCATGCGGGCTCGCGTGCGTACGGATGACGGTGAGCACTCGGAATGGTTTGATATCACGCAGGGGCTGCGGCGCGGCTGTGTGCTATCACCGATACTGTTCAACGTATTATTCGCTGCTGCGTTGCACGTCGTACTACAGTAGTACGCTTTAGCCATGACCAAGCCATCGTAAGGGATTTGGCCCGATTCAGTGATGCTGGAGTAGTTTGAACGGAGGAGCAGGAGCCGTTGGCGTGCATGCGAAGGGCTGTATGGAGCATGTTATACGCCGATGACGCAGGAATTGTCTCGAAATCGGCTGAAGGGCTCGCGAAAATGATGACAGTCTCGTGGCTGTCTTCGAAGCAGCAGGCCTCACGGTGTCGGAAAAGAAGACAGAGACAATGCTTCTACAAACACCAGACCAGAAAACCCTCGCACCACCGCTCGTCATCGAAGCAGCAGGCCAGGGGTATGAGCAGATGGCCCACTTCTTATACCTAGGCGGCATTATCCACGAAAACGCTGATCTCCAGCTCGAAATCGACCGACGGATCCGTCTCATGCGAGCATGCCTCAAACGGTTCGGCCCGGAGCTGAGGACGACCGCCCCCCTTAGCTTGAAAGTCCGAATGCTGAAGGCCGAAGTGATTGAGACCCTGCTGTACGGGTGTGTGACGTGGACCCTCACAGCGGGACACTTTGCCAAGCTTCAAACGGCTCACCACCAAGTCCTGTTGCGAGTCATTGGCTTCCAGCGCCAACTTCGTACTGACCATACCACCCTCTCGTACGCGAAGGCCCTCAAGATGACACGTTGTGAGAGCATCGAAACGACCATTCGCAAACGGTGGCTCTTCTTTGCGGGGGGGGTGGCACGGCAAAGCAAGGAGCGATTAACCAGTCGGGCAATGTTCGGGACGATGGCTGGTGGGGAGAACCCGAGACCTGGCGGACAGTTAGATGCATAGTCGAAGACCTTCGGGAGTTCCGAGCCACCGAAGGGTCAACGGAACTTGCCCCCTTGGTGTTTGGAGTTGAGACCGCGCTGTGGTCCACTGCTGCAAAAAGGCGGGGAAGTGGTACCGGGGGATCCTGGTAGCAGCCGAACGGTTCATGGTGAGGGGGCACGAGGCTGAGGCTGAGCTGAGTAGGCAGCGCCGCGAATCCGCCGTGGGCGGTGTCCAAGGGAATGGGGGGAGAGAGGGCAACAGGAGGAGTGGCAGAAAACCCGACCAAGGGAATGAGGAGCGGGCGGGGAACAGGAGTAGAAGGGAAAGAAAGTAGGAAGGAGATGGCAGACAGGGCAGCAAGGTACCGGGCAGACTAGGAGGAAGTAGAAAATGCCTATGCTACTCGTGTCACCAACTGGTGCAGCTGGTTCGAGCGTGGTCTTCCTTTGTCTTTCTTTTTTTATTTTTTTTCTCGTTTTTTTTTCTTGCTCTGATCCTCTGTGATTTTCAATTTATTTATTTCTCTTCCTTCGATTGATAAGCCTTACTGAAGGAGGAGCCGTGTGGCGTGGGTGGATGTCGAGCCTGCTTTGCTTGTTTCGTATTGTCTGACGCCGAGGGGCCGGGCATAGTTGACGAACGCTGGACGGTGGCGGCAGACAGGGTAGCAAGGTTTCAGGGGGACTAGCAGGAAAAACCTGGCTGTGCTACTCGTACCATATAAACTGCCGCCCCTACCTGGAGGATGCTTTGTGCTTTCGTTTGCCTGTTATTTTCCCTTGGTTCTTAGTCTTACCCTGTGTTTACGACGAGTATAGCGGGGTTTTTCTTCTCTTTCCTTTTATTTCCAGCTCGTTATTTTCAAGTGTCCGCCACATCTCCTGCGGGGGGGGCACGACGGTTTGTTTCTTACATTTTTTTTT
This sequence comes from Macrocystis pyrifera, assembly GCA_031763025.1. NCBI lineage: Eukaryota > Phaeophyceae > Laminariales > Laminariaceae > Macrocystis > Macrocystis pyrifera. Next base: position 9,768,732 of record JASSKH010000001.1, read on the forward strand.
CTTGTTTCTGCTCTTTCGATTTGTCTTCTGTGTTTTTTTTTTCTTTTTTTTCGTCGTTTCGTTTCGTTTCTGTATTTCATAGAATGTGTATGTCGTGCCTGTCGTATCCAGTATGATGATGGACATGGCATTGCATTGCCCACTGTGCTTACTGCATACGTGGCAACGTAGTATCTCTGCTGTGGCGTAGCTTTGTGACCACAGAAGAACTTGTATCTCTCTATTAATAGGATCGAAGAATCGGCACGGACACTGGTTGTGCTGGATATCGACGGGTAGAAAGAACGGTTTCATCTGAAGAAAACAACCAAAACAACATATTAATGGCAATTGAATTGCTCGAGCTATTGATTTTTTGGATGATGCCTGCCAATGAATGGCATTGTCTGGGCTACAAGTGATTTTGGACAGCTTTGTTTTTAGTTGAAATTGTCCGCACAGCGGAAGCAACAATCAGCAATCATCTGATTATTCGGCAGTGGGAACGCCAATTTGTTTTTCGTCATTCTCATTGGAAGGAACTATTAATACAGGAGATCATAGTTAATAGGACCTATGGTGAAGACAAAAACCTACATATTTCCCCATTTTTACTAACAATATTTGGTCCTATTTACTATGGTCCCCCGTAATAATACTATTGATACTTACTTGAGTTGGCTACATTCGATGAAAATCGACGAGCAGTGGGAATGCTGAACCCTATGCGCGACAAAAAATAAAGGCACGTACCGGGGCGGAGAAGGGACGACACCTGTGACCACGGCTTGTCCAGAAGATCGTCGAGGGTAAAACCTCCTACGAGTGGGCTGGAAAGTAAAGGTGACGAAGAAAAAAAAAAAAAAAAAAAAAAAAAACTGTCGACTACAACAAGTAGTCCGAGCTCTCTACCAGTAGGTTCGTTTCCAACGCACCTGCCCACAGGTTAACAGGTCAACAGATTAAAGGGGTATAAAGCCTCGTATTGTGGTAGATATCTATAGTATGCTGTCATGTACGATACGCACCGAAAACAACTCAATCTTGAAAAACGGTCAAAATCGGCCAAAGTCAGTCAGCTATTCATTGTTGGCTAAGGCTGGCACACATCCAAGCGTCTCCTGGTCCCCGGGTTTCGAGTCACTCTAATCTCTATAGACTACATAGATGTTTTACGATATCGAAACATAAAACATGGCTATTTCAACACGCTGCGTTCAGAACTTCTGCTGCTGGTCCGTGCTTACCGCGGAGCGACGGAGACCTGTTAGAGGTTCATCTCAGGAGCAGCTTGTTGTGTTCCTCTCGATATTGATCCCCCGCAGGTTCTCTCAACGGAGGCCAATACCTACGCCAAGAGGTGCCCCAGCGGTCAAAATTTTGTCGAAATTCGGGGTGCACAAAAGTGAGACAAAAAACAACCCCTAACTGGACTTCTGCTCTAAGACTTCACTACTGGCGGACAGCTACATTAACAGCTAGTTACTGTAACTACAGCTCTTGATTTCACAGGAAATTACCACCCGCGAAATTGAGGGATGCTCGTCATCATGAATCATGATGGGGTCTGTGAGGGTGTCGGGTGCGCCAGACGGCAGTCAGTCGCAAAGGGCACACAGCGAGAAACGACTCACTCACGAGGTGTTTTCGTGTATTCAAAGTTGCGAGCGAGTAGCACAAAAAAAAGCTCGCCAAACGCTAAATAAAATGTATAATTTCGCGCAAGGGAGCATAGATAGCACGATGGCTACATCACCGATGAAGAAAAGGCCTTCTTCACGATTAATAGGAGATTGCTGTTCTCTAGGAGGAAGGTGCATCTCTTAGGGAGGCGTCGTCGAAGATCTTGCTGGGCGCAAAACCACGTTCGTTCCCATGATGGGTAGTAAATTTTGGGCCCCCAAAAAGGTTAAAATGGGCCAAAAAAACTTAGGATTCTCGAATATTTGCGTCAACAATTCTACAAACACGAAACAAGGATCTTAGTTGCAAATCATTTTCTCTAATTCCAAATCGTATGTATATATGTTGCCGAAACGCCTACGCGCGGGTACTTGACGCATTCCTGAGCTTGCTAGCGTCCCCTTGATGACGAATCTCACAAAAAAATCGTTTTCCCGAACATCACGCCAAGAAAATACTCGCGCACCACCATGAAATGACAAAGATAAACAAATTACAGAACGGACGTATTACGCAGCTTTCAAAGTTGAGCATGTGAACTATTCTATGATCCGTCGAACTCACAGCTGAGTCATGACGTTTTCAACAATATACCTGGTATGTTATAAAATGGACTGACCAGTACGAACCATGCGTCCCCGGTGGCATGGTAGGTGGTCCGCGTGCCTGTCAAGATCAATTTCGTGGGTTCGAGTCTCACCGAGTGCATGCTCGTAGGGGCTGTTTCTTGCATTAAAGAGATTGATTAGCGGAAAGCGCGAGAGCGTGAGTTAGCTACATTCGATGAAAATCGACGAGCAGTGGGAATGCTGAACCCTATGCGATAGAAGGTCGAGGTTGTGCCACACGTTGGACATGTGCTCGAGGGTAACACCTCTTACGAATTAGGCTGGAAAGTGAAAGTGATGAGTCAAAAAAAAAAAGCGCGATTGGCCACAAGTTGGACCGTGTGCTATTGCAGAAAAATATGCGCGATAAAAAATAAAGGCACGTACCGGGGAGGAGAAGGGAAGAAGACACCTGTGACAACCACGGCTTGTCCAGAAGGTCGTCGAGGGTAACACCTCTTACGAATTAGGCTGGAAAGTGAAAGTGATGAGTCAAAAAAAAAAAAAAAAAAAAAAAATCCCGGAGACTATTATTATTTTGATATCGCCCGGTTAGTTACCCCGCTTCAAATTCTCCCCCGAGTGACGCTCAATATCCGCAATTGTTTTGCCCGTATCTCCTTCAAAATATTGACACTTTAGAAATCGGAAAAAATGCCGACTCGCTCAAGTCACGAGCAGCCCAAAATTGGCATCATATACAAGCACAAATGTGTATATTTTATAGTTGTGTGGGCCGCAGCACAACATCCAGGTGTATTGTACGTGCTCTGCGAATATATATTTCCACGTTTGTTTTTTGTTTGTTTAATTATTCAGTTTTTGGGCAACCTAAAGGCGAAAACTCTACAAAATTGTGAAGGTGTTACCTGCTGAGCTACACGGGTAAAACCATCGATCGATTACTCACCCCAGGGTACTCCTTATGGCACTCTCTCCCCCTCTGGAAGGCGGGATCTTTGAGGCGCCGGTACCGTAAGCTTACGGCGGTACGCTGACCTACTCGTTTCGTTTCAATAATTCCTGGGGAACCAGGAAGATGAGTTTCCAGGGACGCACGCGCAAGCAGGCGTTTCTATGAAAAAAACCTTGGAAGTGAGATTCGAAGCCGTGTCCTCGACGACGTCAAATGTGAAGGAAGGCGTCACCTGCTACGAGCTATATCATATCCTTGACTTGAGAGTTAGTGCTACAGTGTGAGAACATCAACAAATGAGGGGTAAAATATCGATCGATTACCCAGCCTAGGGTAATCCGCGAGCCGCGTCGCTCAGACAGCACCACCACCACCCCAGACAGCAGGAAGAAGGCGTGTTCCTCTCTCTCTGTTTTCACGACTACTATATACCGTGCGTGTGTTTCGTACGGCGCAGGCGGCACTCTAGACACCAACCAACCACAAAGAAAGCTGTATAATAGTCACTACTAATAGCAAGCCAAGCCAGTAGTCACGAGTTGGTTAGTTGTGGGGACGGGGGGGAACTCTTAGCTATGCTGCAGTTGAGCGGATACACGCGCCATGTTAGGTCAGTTCGCACATTGATCTCATTTTGTGTGCGCCTTTCTTCTTCGTCTCGAGTATTCTTAGTATTACGGGGGTTCATAGTTACTAGGACCTACGGTGAACATAAAAACCTAAATATTTACCTATTTTTACCAACTATATTTGGTCCTATTTACTATGGCCCCCCATGATAGTAGGGTGCCTTGATTTGATCATTATTAATAGTTGTTTCGGGTGTTTCTGGCTTGATTAACCATGATTACTTGATTATAATCATCTGGCCGTGATTAAATCAGCAACATAAAAAAAAGTTGATTGACTAATTTATCATGATTATTTTATTATTTATAGCGAAATGGGAGGCGTTATCATGCCGGGATAATATTATAGGCGGCTACGACCCCACGACACCCGAGGGCACACAACAGCACACCCAGCACGCTGCAGCCAAGCCACGGCAGTAGTGCCTTGTTCAAATGGGCTTCGTCAGTTGGAATATAATGAGGAACGAACGCCGGCAAGCGCAAAGCAGCGGCGCCGAGGGCCGCAGCAGCGTCGCCGAGAGCTACTCTCGGCCCAAGCAGCATTAAATATTTCGAACACTAATAACCATTTCCCGAGCGACTTCCCCCCCCCCCCCCCCCCCCGAAAAACGCAAAATGGGGCGTACAGTCTTGCAACTTGCAACCAACAAGACATCTACTAAGGTATGGTGACTCCACTTCCCCAGTCATACGAATACGGCCATGCATGAGATCGAGTACATCTCTCCTATCGAGTACCCCCCCCCCCCCCCCCCCCCCCCCCCCCCCGAAAAGCAGCAGCAATTCGAAATCGCTCAAAACATCTACATACTTGGTAAGGTTTTTACACCTGGCTGGTCGCACGCCCATGCATGGTCTTACCTGGATGGAGCAGGCAATTAAGTTAAACTCGTGCGAAGCGCCAAAAACGTGGGATTTCCCGGAGCAAAGCGACCAAACATTTAATTTTGCCTAAATACAAGCGAAAAAAACTATTTCGTATAGGGATGGGTACGGGCTTTTTGTGTGTGTAACTAAAGTTAGTTGTGCTTTTGTAGTACTGATTGCGAGAGCTGCATGTGACCGATTTCCACAAACTCCACGTCTATCTACAGAAGCGAACGATAGTGGGCTAACGCGTGAGAGACTTGTTTCGCCGCGCAAGTTGTATCGAGTTGGTCACTTGTCGGAGTGCTGCTATGTATGGTCTTGGTGATGTTTTGGGAGTGGCAATATTCTGTTTGTAGTTTGGCTTCGTTTCCTGTGAACGCACACGGCGTACGGCATGTAACAGACAAACCGGCTTCCTTCCATCTATTCAATGCAGGTTTGAGTCTGTTTACACTTGTCCACAACACAGATGCTGTGTAGGTTTGCCTTAATGTTCTCTATCTAGATACTTTTTTTTCTGCTCGCCTTTCCTCTGGATATTTATTTTCAATAGATCAGACGATGTTTTTTTGCAGCGACACAGTTCGCCTATCTATCTATTCGAAATGGGTTTTTGTATGAATATCATTAATAATAGACTTGGATCGAAACTTCAGTGCAGTACTAAAATACTCTTTTTTTTAGTACCACGGCAGTCTCATTTTGGGGACAAAGTACTTGAAAATAGAGTGCTTTGTCCGCAGAACGGGAACTAAAAGGGTTAAGACAAGGGGCAGCAGTATTAGCGTATTAGTTAATACTAAAATCAGTGTTTGCGTGCGGTTTTTCCAACAGACCACTATTAATACTACACTCTGGTGCCTGAGCAAAGTATTCTTTGGTGCTCGGATGATTTCGGATTCTCCGGCTTCGTGGAACATATTACATATATTGTGCACAGCAGCAGCAGTAGGCAAGTATTATTGGGGACCATAGTAAATAGGACCACATGTCGTGAGTAAAACTAGGGAAATATATAGGTGTTTGTGTATACCGTAGGTCCTATTTACTATGTTCCCTCGTAATATTAGTAAATAGATGGTAGATATTTATAGAGGGCGTCCAATAAAAATGTTTCGCTGTTGTTGCGCTGGTGTGAAATGGGGTGCGGAGATACAAGCTGGTAAGGGGCGCAGGAATGTCGGTGCTGGGTAGAGCACGCTGCTTGTAGTTCACGAACTTCTTGTTACTGCTCCTCAAGGGAGTTGAGAGGAAGGGAGAGAACTCGAGTGAGCGATAGTGTGGGCTTCGCCAGGAACACAGCTCAGCCCAGACATCGACCAAAACCAATCTGTATGCAGATAGTCTATCGGGACGTTGTCTTACAGACGGTCCCAAGACGTATGTTCTGTGGGCAAAGGGGATGTCTGAACTGCTCCACTGAATATTCCCTAAGAGCTAAGTATAACCATATAATATTCGCCTGCAGATATATTCCTACCACGTGTCTACATACACCCATATCATATTCGTCTACAGGTAGGTATGTCTGGTATCTGCGAAGAGCTATGTGCAACCATACAAGGAACCGCATACGGGTATATGCGTTCCTATACAATGGATGTGCTACTCCATCACATTAGCCCACCCTGAATAGTCGTAGATGCAGATCACACGGCGATAAAATGATGACCATACCATCCCAAAATCGGGAAGAGGGATCGAAGATGCGCGGCTATTCAACACAGACATGAGGTGATTGATCTACCCCACACCTCGTAGTGAGGCTTCGACACCCCATCCAAGAAATAACCGAATGTGAAATGGGGGGCAGAGATATATTCCTGTGCCAAGCTGGTTAGGGGCACAGGAATGTCGGTGCTGGGTAGAGCACGCTGCTTGTAGTTCACGAACTTCTTATTAATGCTCCTCAAGTGAGATGAGAAGAAGGGAGAGAACTCGAGTGAGCGATGGTGGGCTTCGCCAGGAACACAGCTCAGCCCAGACGTCGACCAAAACCAATCTGTATGCAGATACAGTCTATCGGGATGTTGTCAAACAGAAGATTCCCAAAGATAACAGAATGTTCTCTACCGGGACGTTGTCATACAGAAGGTCTCCAGACTTATATCATAATGTTCTGTGGGCAAAGGGGATGTCCGAACTGCTCCACTGAATATCCCCTAAGAGCTATGTACAACTATAAAATATTCGCCTGCAGATATATTCCTACTACGTCTCTACAATACATACAACCACATCATGTTCGTCTACAGGTAGGTATGTCTGATATCTGCAAAGAGCTATGTGCAACCATACAAGTAACGGCATACATACGGGCATATGCAATCCTATACTACAATGGATGTGCTACTCCATCACACTGGCCCAACATTTTGATTGTTTATTGAGTGAGATAGCTGCTTCCCGCCCTACTCGCCCAAGACGATGAGCGGCTTGCCCCTACGCGGCATTTTGGCACCGCATCGTTGTTTGGTCGGGGGGACCAAATGCTTGTTGGGCCCTGCTCTGTTTTTTGGCCAGCTGTATTTACCTTTAGGCGATAGAAGATGTTTTGGGCTGTGTTCTCTCGTTCGCCGAAGGGGATTTTCTTGTTTTTTCTAATAATAATGCACATGATATTATTATTAATATGCGTGCCTTCCGAAAATATAGCGTAGATGTAGATGCCGTTCCAATACAAACCAAATGTCCTTCCGTAAATAAATCAGTAATTAATATCGATCGATATAGTAACTACTAATACGGGGGACCATACTTAATACCTGGTAGGACCTATGGTACAAACAAAAATTGATATATGTCCCTATTTTGACTAGCAATATTGGGTCCTGTTTACTATGGCCCCCCGTAATAGTAACTGTAATAATAATAACTGTTGCTTTGTTCTTCGTTTTTTTTAAAGATGTAGCTCCTTGTTGTAATGATAATAATAATAAATAATAATAATAATAATAATAATAATAATAATAATAATAATAATAGTAATAATAATAATAATAATAATAATAATAATAATAATAATAATAATAATAATAATAATAATAATAATAATAATAATAATAATAATAATAATAATAATAATAATAATAATAATAATAATAATAATAATAATAATAATAATAATAATAATAATAATAATAATAATAATAATAATAATAATAATAATAAATAATAATAATAATAATAATAATAATAAAATAATAATAATAATAATAATAATAATAATAATAATAATAATAATAATAATAAAATAATAATAATAATAATAATAATAATAATAATAATAATAATAATAATAGTAATAGTGTGTTATTGTAAGGATTACTACCGTGGGTTGGGTAATCGATCGATTTTTTACCCCTATTATAGGTACGAGTGTAGCTCACTAAGTAGGTGCATACCAGCACCTTCACATTTATTATACGTCGTCCAGGTCACGGACTCGAACCTCAATCGAACGCTTCTTTTACAGAAGAAACGCTTGCGCGTTCCACTAAAAAAGAAAAAAAGAAAGAACACCTATCTATCGACGAGTATCTCCCTGGTCAATGATACGAAGCGGGTATGTATATAGAGGTCAGCGTACGGCCGTATACGGCGGTACGGACGCCCCAAAGATCCTGCCGTTCAGAGGGGGGGGAAGAGTGTCATGAGGATTACCCTGGGCTGGGTAATCGATCGATCTTCTACCCCTATTATAGCTTACTTAGTAGGTAACACCTTCACAGCAGTGTGTACATACCAGGGATATAATTGGCTGTTGCGCTGTGGCGCAACATTTTTTGGTCAAAATTGCGGTTTTCCGCAAAAACAGCCGCAGCGCAACAGGCGATTTTGGGCGCACAAAAAAATGTTGGGGCCCTTTTTTTTCGAATACCAAAAAAATTGAAACACTGCTGCTGCTGTTTGTTTCAAATTTATTCGCCTTGGGCGAAAAAATGAGTTCCGTTTTTGAAATCGCCGCACAGGCGATATTTTTTTTTGTAGGCCCTTTTTCTAATATAGTAGGGGACGGGGTGAAGGTTGACCCACTAACTTGCGTACGGAGGGCAGTATGGGGTATGCTGTACGCGGAGATGCAGGCATTGTGTCTAAGTCGGCGGAAGGCCTTGCGAAGATGATGACCGTCATTGTGACCGTTTTCGAAGCAGCAGTCCTCACCGTGTCCGAAAAGAAAACGGAGACCATGCTGCTGCGGACACAGAAATCAGGCACACCCTAGACAACACCACTTGTCACCGAAGCAGCGGGACAGAGATATAGACAGACGATGCAGTCTTTGTATCTGGGCGGTCTTGTCGTCGCAAGCGCTGACATTATGCCAGAGATGACACGACGGATCCGACTCGCACGGGCATGCTACAATCGGTTCAAACGGGAACTGTATATGATATGGAGGATGCCCCGTTCGCTCTAAAAGTAAGTGCGCATGCCAAAAGGCCGAGGTGATGGAGACCCTGCTGGACGGGTGCGCAACGTTGACTCTTGGTCAGGAGCACTTCGCTGAGCTCCGAACGGCACACACACCACAAAGTCCTCCTGCGGATCATTGGCTTCCAGCGCCGGCAACGCCCTGACCACCTCATGTCGTATGCCAAGGCCCTCAAAAAGGCACAATGCGAGAGCGTTGAGACGACCATCCGTAAAAGATGCCTCCTCTTTGCAGGGGCCGTACAGCGGGCGACCAATGAGCGGCTGACCAGCCGGGTGATGTTCGGGACGATGGCTGGTAGGGAGAACCCAGGACCAGGCCGAGCGGAAAATACCTGATGGGCTCAATGTCTAGCAGACGACCTCAGGGTTTTCCAAGCCACCGAGGGGTCCACGGAAAGCTCCCCTCTGCTAAACGGTGTTATGGCCGAGGGCGGCTAAGAAGAGTGGGAGGTGGTACCGAGGGGTCGTCGACGCGGCGGACTGTTTCATGGCGAGGTGGCACACAGGGACGAGGCACAGAGGAGCCGGCTACGCCACGCAGGTGAGGACGCCAAGAACGGCGACAACGGGAGGGGGGGAGGGGGGGAAGGGCAGCCGTACTGATACAGCTGTCGACAAATAAATGCAGAAACGAAATGATAGATCGGGTGGCTAGGTATAGGTTCGACTATTATATACCAGCTCTTATAAACTGTTGCCTGTAGCTCCCTCTCTTTCGTGTCGCTTCGTCCGCGCAGCAGATATTTGTCCTTCCTGAGTACGTATGTATGCATGCTGTCCGTCTGGCAGCCTTTCTGAAGTTGCGTCGTTTGTATATATTCTGTTTTCACTTCTAATTTTCATTTTTTGGTGTTATTGTCTTTTTGCTCTTATTTTTTGGTCCTGCTTGTGTTGTGTTCTCGTACCCGGTACGCTGACATTTCACTTGCTTGACACTTGAATTTGCGATTATATTTTATTTTTGGTTTCTTCCTCTAGAGTCTCAGTCTGTGACCGCGGAATCAGTAAAGGAATCCGAAAGGAATCAGGACGGACACTGGGTGTACTAATGAAGCTGGGTAGAAGGCACGATGTAAGGTGAAAACAACATCAAACAGTAGAACAAACGGGAGTTCGGTTCTGATCCCGATACACGCCTGTTCGAGGTTCGGAAGACGTTCAATCGCACTTAGTTGTTACTTGGTTTTCGGGCAAATATTCGCGCATATATCGCATTTTTTTGGCCTGGGGGGACTTGCGCGCCTGTTGGGCTACGCGCAACAGACACTGGAGACCCCTGTTGTTGTTGTTGTTGTTGTCTTCACATTACATCGTCCTTTCTACCCAGCTTCATCAGTGCACCCAGTGTCCGTCCTGATTCCTTATCCTAGAGAGATACTGATTCCTCCGTGGTCACAGACTGTGAGACAGAGGAAGACCAAAAATAAAATATAATCGCAAATTCAAGTGTCAAGCAAGTGAAATGTCAGCGTACCGGGTACGAGAACACAACACAAGCAGGACCAAAAAAATAAGAGCAAAAAGACAATAACACCAAAAGATGAAAATTAGAAGTGAAAACAGAATATATACAAACGACGCAACTTCAGAAAGGCTGCCAGACGGACAGCATGCATACATACGTACTCAGGAAGGAGCCATCCCACAGTAGGGATGCACCCGACGTTCCTGAGTCCCTCACATTAGGAACTCAATATGTCACCCGATACAATACTTGGAAGACATTCGTTCGGGCCATCCGACCGGCACTTGTATGCGCTAATCCTAAAACGAATGTACGAGTAAAAGTTTTCTTCCTAACTAGTAGTTCCTCACTTAAGGAAGTCAATTGATTGGTCAGAAACCTTTCGCCCCAGAAGTGCAACCGCTACCGTGGGGTGACTCGAAGGACAACTATCTGCTGCGCGGACGAAGCGACACGAAAGAGAGGGCGCTACAGGCAACAGTAGTCTATAAGAGCTATAGTCGAACCGATACCTAGCCACGCGGTCTATCATTTTGTTTCTGCATTCGTCGACAGCTAGCTGTATCAGTACGGTTGCCCTTCCCCCCTCCCCCCCTCCCGTTGTCGCCGTTCTTGGCGTCCTCAGCTGCGTGGCGTAGCCGGCTCCTCTGTGCCTCGTCCCTGTGCCACCTCGCCATGAGGCAGTCCGCCGCGTCGACGACCCCCCGGTACCACTTCCCGCTCTTCTTAGCCGCCCTCGGCCATAACAACACCGTTTCTACTCCGAACAGCAGAGGGGAACTTTCCGTGGACCTCTCGGCGACTTGGAAAACCCTGAGGTCGTCTGCTAGACATTGGACCCACAGGTATTTTCCGGTCGGCCTGGTCCTGGGTTCTCCCCACCAGCCACCGTGCCGAACATCACCCGGCGGGTCTACTAGTATTTAATACTTCATAATTATTATATCCCTGGTACATGATATACATCCGTTGTACATCTTGTTTGGACACATTTATTTGTTCAATGAAAAAAAACATGTTTGTTTGTTGTTGTAGATTTCGGTGAAATCTCTTGCAAGTTGCCCGGGGCAGAGCGAAACAGCTACGACACACAGGTATAATACTTGAACGATGATACGACGTACGCACATCCTGAAGCTCTGTTTCGAGTTTCGAAGCTCGGGAAGCCGTTCTTGTGAGAAGAAACACAACATATATGAAATGCATCTTGATAAATATCGAATACAGCAGTAGTATGTGATTTTCAGGCGTATATTCACACGTATGTGACGATATATCTTGTCTCGGTGACTACACAGCAGTAGTAGTAGGTTGCCATTTCGAGGAGGGTGTCGCGCTTCAAACTCCAGCTTAGGGACCGCCACGAAGCGAGAAGGAGCAGGGGAGGAGGGATGACAGACCCACACCGATGGCGTGGGGATGGAGTTTGGAGGCGGCTTAGGACATAAAAAAAAGGATGTCAAGAGCGCATCTCGAGACGAAGGAGCAAGCAAGGAATACAAACAGCAGTAGAGTGTAGATATGTTGATGGTATCAGGTATTAATAGCTTATGGAGACGCATTACACAGCAGTCAGTTTATGTGCCATCATGAGAAGATAGGGAAATAATAGGTACTACCACGTCGGACCAAAGTAAACAGGACCAAATACTGTTACTAAAAATACCTAAATATATAGGTTTTTTATCTATTCCATAGGTCTGTAGCCAAAAGATACCAAGCCGTGGAGGTTTCAGTGTAATCGCATGTGTGAGTGGAGCAGTGGCCGGGGATCCTGTGTGATGTCCCCTAGCCACCTGGCTCGTGGTCCGATGAGGATCACTCCGTGATAATACAAGCTCTAAGAACAAGACTTACTGAGTGCGAGGCCAGCGAGACTGGTGGAGTCCCTCGCTGGAAGCCCTCTTGCTGATATCATCTGGCAGAGGCCATAATATCTAGATATTCGCGGAACTTCTGTTGGAGGAGTTTTCGGCTGCGGAGTATTGGGTCACAGCTGGGAAGGCAGTTGGCCCGTTGGACGGATCGAAACGGCTTGAAGCGCACAGCAGGGGAGGACGCTCCGGGAGCTGGAGGACGCACAGGTCAGGCGGCAGTTTCTCCGTTATTACAGTAGAGTCCAGGTGGACTGTTGTGGATTATGGCGCACACGGCAAGCACGCCGCTGGTGGTAGGGGAGTCTCTGACTCCACCGAAATACGGAGAGGTGTGGACCGAGCAGGCCTCTCGTGTTTTTTACGCAGCGTACCTCGATTATGAGGAACGGCTGCAGCTCGCCAACGCTCAGGGGGTGGTTCAGCACTCCAAAGTGAGCATGGGCCAGCTTATCCCCAATTACATTCATCGGTGTTTTGAGGGATTTTACAAGCATCAGACTACGATGACCGCCTCGGAGTTGTTGGACGCTGTTAGGCAGCACGCCGGTTACACAACCACCAGCAACAGATTTGACACCTCGCGGGCGGCAGCGGACTTGCGTCGCGTTCTCTCAATGAGGCGCGATGAAAAGCAGGGCGGTGAAACATCCGTCAAAGACCGCGCGATGATGGTAAACTCCGCTATGGAAAAGTATTTTGCGGAGAATCACGCGGTGCATGCCATGTACCGCGCGCAGGACCGTTCGTGGTTGCCCGGACCGGCGGAATTTGTGAGCATGGCGTTGGTGGATGGCTTATGGCCGTCCGAGTTCAAAAAGTACGTAAAAGGTCAGCTAACGTACGCTGCAGGGTGGAAGAAGGACCCGGCATTGGTCATGGACCAAATTTTTTCTGCTGCAGAACAGTGGAAATTCATCGAGGCGTATGGTCGGAAAGATGCTGCAGGGGCAGCTGAACCGCGACGCCAACAGCAGCAGAAACCGAAACAGCAGCAGTCCGCGAAAAAGTCGTTTGTTCGCGTCTGTTTCGAGTGTGGTGATCCCAACCATTATGTTTCTGATTGCCCAAAAGCTCGCGGTGGCGGCACAGCTCCCAGCAGTGGTGGGCGCGGGTCGTCAGGGTATCGCGGGGGCCGCAATGGCGGCCGGGGCAGATTCAACCATGGACGCGGGCGCGGTGGCCGTGGTGGCAATCAATTGACAGCGGGCGGTGGAACTTCTGCTGTTGCTTCTTCAACTTCTGGTGCGCCAGCGGCAGGAGCCGCTGGGTCGGGATCTGGTTCGTCTGTTGCCGGCCGAGCTGTATACGTTGGAGGAGCTGGAACATCGGTGGGTGCTGCTGGAGCGAGAACTTCGCCATCCACCGAGCGGGCGGAGTCAGTGTCTGGTGCTGCTGCAGGGGCGGTAGCGCCGGAACCGTCTGTATATTCGACGTCTTGGTCGGGGTGGACCGCCGATTCTATTTCTTCGGCGCCGGCTGTAGGAGGGCAGCCATGGCGTCAGGTGACTCTTGGTACCGACCAGAGTTCAACGGCAGGTGAAGTGCCTGTCGATCGCAGCGCTGAGTGTTTACGCGCTGATCTCTCTTTGCCAGGGTCGGTTGGTTCGCTGATGGCGCGTGTGATCCTTGATTCGGGGTCGGCGCTCACGTCCATCGGTGTCGGCTTACTTCAGCAGCTGTCTTCGCATTTCGGCGGCGCCGATCTGCAAATTCCGTTCGAAAATGGCCCGCAGCAGGCGAAAACCGCTACGGGTGTTTCAGTGATGGTCACGCACAAAACGGTGCCGATTGCCGTGAGTGTACGGACGCCGTGGGGAGCGGTGAAATTGGAGCCCATCACTTTCGCGGTCATGCCTGGTACAGATAACGTCGTTCTGTTTGGCATGGCTACCATGAAAGCTCTTGGCATCGACGTCTACCGTGAAGCTCTGGAGAAGCTTCGCCCTCGCGCAGTGCCGGTATCGACCGGTGTGGAGACTCCGAGTTACCTTGCGGCGCGCAGAGTGACGGTTTCCGTGCGTGCTTTTCAGACCGAGGCTACGGTGGATGCTCCGGAGGACAAGGCGGTGGAACATTTGGTCGACCGGGGGCCAGACATGTTCATGGATCCGGAGGAGGAGCGGACGGCCCGAGAACGGGCGTTGGAGGACAGCGTGCAGCAGGCAGAGCAGAGTGGATTAAGCGTCGGCGGAGCAACCCGTTTGCGCGAAATTTTGGCTCGTCGCGTGGGTGCTTTTCGCCGTGCGCTGTGTGGTGATCCGCCAGCGCAAGTGGAGCCGATGCGAGTGCAGCTGAAGCAACAGGCGAAGCCTGTCAAGGCAACGCCACGTCGGTACGAACCGACGAAAAGGGACTGGCTCTCGAAGTGCATTGCTGCTTTGGTGTTTTTTTTTGGCTTTGTCTACCACAACATCCAGGCGGTGTGGGCGAGTCCGGCGATGGCGGTGCCCAAGAAGGACTCTTTCCGTTTGGTGAGCGACTACTCGGCGGTGAACGCACAGGTGGAGAAGTCCCCGGGCGTCATGCCCAACCATGAAGACATGGGAGATCTGCTGGGGGCGCGTTTCTTCGGCAAGCTGGACCTACTTCAAGGGTACTGGCAGATGCCTTTGGCTCCGGAGGCGCAAGACGTCTTCACCATGGCGACAAGCGACGGTTTGTTCACGCCTACCCGTGTTCCCCAAGGTGTTTTGAATGCGACTTCTTATTTCCAAGGTGTCATGACTGAAGTGTTGCGTGGTTTGGATTGCAAAGTTTGGGTCGATGACGTTTTCTTTTTCGCAGACACCGAAGAAGCTCTTCTGCAGCTGCTTGATGACATTCTTGAACGCCTGGAGAATGTTGGACTGTTTGTCGCCGCCCACAAGTGTACCTTCTTCTCTCGTGAACTGGTCTGGTGTGGTAAGGTGTATTCCAATGGTGTCGTGTCCCATGACCCCGCTCGAGTGCAAGGTTTAAGTGAAATGCGTCGTCCCGAAAACGCTGGAGAACTAATGCAATTCTTGCAGGCTGTCAACTGGTTGCGTACATCGTTACCACGTTTAGCGGAAACGGTAGCACCGTTACGTGATTTTTTGGAGGAGCTCCTTGTTGGGGCTACACGTCGGACTAAGCGAGTGGCGCGCAATCGTGTCATCAAGGATACCGCGTGGACGGAGGATCGGGTGCGGGCGTGGAATGCCGCACGGGGTTTGGTGGCGCAAGCAGTGCCGCTTCATCATCCTCGTCCCGGGTGCGTTGTTTTGATGTTTCCTGACGCTTCTGATTTCCATTGGGGTAGTTTTCTCACCCAAGTGCCTGAACACGAATTTCGCAGTGGATTGGCGTTGGAAAGCATGTCTCACGAGCCTCTCGGATTTCTGAGTGGTTCGTTCACAGGTTCGCAGTTGCGCTGGGCGACTGTCGACAAAGAAGGTTTTGCGATCGTTAATACGTTCCGGAGGCTCGAATACCTGCTTTGGGGTGGTGTTCATATCTTTACTGATCATCGAAACTTGCAGTACATTTTCAATCCGGAGAAGTGTGTCACGACGGTCACAAAGACCATGGCACAACGCCTAGAGAATTGGAAGGGTGTTTTAGGACAATACCGCTATGCAATCGAACACATCCCTGGCGATCGAAACTGTTGGGGGGATCTGTTGTCTCGTTGGGTCAAAGTTCCTACGGTGCCTGTTCGTTCGGTTGCCGTGCACAGCCCATGTAATGCTGACGATTCGCTTCCCGCATTGGATGTGATTCGTGCCTCGCAACAAAGGTCTGTCGCTCGTATCGGCGTTGGTGTTCATGAATTTTCGACAACCTTCGGTCAAGCTACCTTGGCCGATGATGGTTTGTTTCGTGTGCGTGTTGGGGTGCGTGACGTCTTGTGGATTCCGCCGGATGATCTTGCTCTTCAAACTCGTTTGATGGTGTGCGCGCACATGCGCTCGGCTGGTCACCGTGGTGTGGCGCCGACTTTGTTTCGCCTGAAGGAATATTGTGTTTGGCCTCACATGGATTCTCAGGTTCGCGAATTCGTTCGCCAGTGTTTGCACTGTGTAGACACGCGTGCAGGTGCACTCATTCCTCGTCCCTACGGAGACACGGTGCATGGTACCGCTCCGGGAGAAGTGGTGCACTTTGATTTTTTGTATGTTGGCCACAGCGGGCCCGAAGGTAGCGATGGCCTGCCTGATGAGGATGGTTTCCGATATGTTTTGGTCATCATGGATGATTTGTCCAACTACGTGGCGTTGGAACCGGCCGAGGCTTGTACAGCCGAGGTCACAGCGAAGCATTTGCTAGCCTGGTGTAAGACTTTGGGGGTGCCGCGTGTGTGGGTGAGTGATACCGCCACGCATTTCAAGAACAGGGTGCTTGCTTTGTTGAGCGACGCGTTGCACATCGAACATCGTTTTGCTGTCGCTTACACGCCGTGGTCGAACGGTACGTGTGAACGCATGGTAAAAGAGGTGGTACGTGCTCTGCGTTCCATTCTGTCAGAACAGCGTCGTCAGGTTTCGGAGTGGGTTGATGTTTTGCCGGCCGCTCAGTGGGCCTTGAACACTTCGTTTCGTGAACGTTACCGAAGCACTCCGTACAGCGTGATGTTTGGGCGTGCTCCGCGTACCGATTTCTCGGCGCTCGTTTCTGAGTCTGATGGCAGGTGGAATGTTGACGTGATGAATGCTGACTTGTTGCGTGCGAACGTCCGTGAAGTCGTTGCAGAGCAGGAGAGATTTTGCGCCGATATTCGCGCAGCTGTTGCCGTGTCTCGCGACAACAAACGTAAACAGGCTCAGGGCCAGGTGGTGTTGCCAAAATTTGCGGTTGGTGATTTCGTGTTGTATGCTCGTGTTCGTCGGCAGGGTGCCACACCGAAATTGTTGTCCACATGGACTGGTCCGTGGCGTGTGGTAGCAGCTGATCATGATCATGTGTACTCAGTTCAGAACATCGTTTCTGGGAAGGTGCATCAAGCTCACGTGGCTCGTTTACGATTTTATGCGGATGCGACGTTGAACGTCACCGCTGATCTGAAGGATGTTTTCCAACATTCCTTTGCGCAGGGTGAATGCCGCATGAATGCTTTGGTGCATGTGGCCGAAGATGATGCCAACGAGGTGATTGTCTTGGTCGATTGGGATGGTTTCGAAGCAGAGGAGCGCACGTGGGAGTCTTTGCGGTCGATTTATTCTGCTGCGCCTGAATTCGTCGTGAAGGAATTGCGCAAATTACGGATGACCCGTGCGCTCAAGATTAAAATTGCTTCAGAGTTCAGCATTGATTTGTGATTTGCCGCATGCGATTTCGTCTTGGTTTTTTGGTTTTGTCAAGCTCGTTCGTGTCGAGTGAACTCGCTTTGGGGGTGCTGTAGCCAAAAGATACCAAGCCGTGGAGGTTTCAGTGTAATCGCATGTGTGAGTGGAGCAGTGGCCGGGGATCCTGTGTGATGTCCCCTAGCCACCTGGCTCGTGGTCCGATGAGGATCACTCCGTGATAATACAAGCTCTAAGAACAAGACTTACTGAGTGCGAGGCCAGCGAGACTGGTGGAGTCCCTCGCTGGAAGCCCTCTTGCTGATATCATCTGGCAGAGGCCATAGGTCCTGTTAACTATTTTATTTATTTTTTCATCATCACACTTTTACTTTTCCAGCCCACTCGTAGGAGGTTTTACCCTGACGATCTTCTGGACAAGCCGTGTGGTCACAGGTGTCGTCCCTTCTCCGCCCCGGTACGTGCCTTTAGTTTTTATCGCGCATATAGGCTTCAGCATTCCCACTGCTCGTCGATTTTCATCGAATGTATACAGCTAACTCACGCTCTCGCGCTTTCCGCTAATCAATTTTATGCAAGAAAAAGTCCCTATACGAGCATGCACTCGGTGAGACTCGAACTCACGAATTGATCTTGATAGGCTCGCGGACCACCTACCAAGCCACCGCCGGCTATGGACCCCCGTAATATTAATACGTACGTGCAGTGTATACTGATACAGTAGGAGATCACGTGAGGTGCTATACCGTACGTGCAGTGTAGGAGATCACGTGAGGTGCTATACTACTATTAATGCTATATCAATACTATTAATACTTGGTACTTACACTGCTTTAGTAACGGAAACGTCTCATCAATAATACATTGAAGATGCATGCTTCAGGAGAATCTGACCCCTCCCGATCTCACTCTATTGTTCCTGCAACCTACTGATTGGAGCTCTCCACAGCAGTACAAGAGATATGCAACAAGAAGAACTTTACCCGAGAAGAAGCGTGTCGTCTCCTGTGCTCCTCTCTGCTGTCTGAGACACCATGGAACACATGAGAAAAAAATTGCCTTCGGCGGCCCTCCGGGGCTCAAGCCGGGATCACATGATAGATATATAGATTTATATACTTTACGATGAAGACGTTTCCGTTGCTATCAATATCAATACTACGAGTCGCATTAATAATTATTTTTTATAAAAAATGAAATACGTCAGCTTGTGAGTTCGACTGATTAATTAAATAGTTGATACTCAACTTTGCAAGCTGCTTGTAATCTTCTGTATAAGGCACGTACCGGGGGGGAGAAGGGACGACACCTGTGACCACGGCTTGTCCAGAAAATCGCTGAGGGGTGATAAAACCTCCTACGAGTTAGGCTGGAAAGTCAAAGTGATGAAGAAAAAAAAACAAAAAAAACAATTACCCCCATTTTGACTGAATTTGTATTTATTTATTTTATAAATTTTGATTTACGTCAGCTGTGAGTTCGACTGATTAAATAGTTGATACTCAACTTTGCAAGCTGCGTAATACGCCTCGTCTATATTCCATTTTTACCGAATTTTACACGCGATTCCTTGTCAAAGATATATATGTATATTTATTTTTTTATCCATCACTTTTACTTCCCAGCCCACTCGTACGAGGTGTTACCCTCGACGATCTTCTGGACAAGCCGTGGTCACAGGTGTCGTCCGTTCTCGCCCCCGGTACGTGCCTTTATTTTTTGTCGCGCATAGGGTCCAGCATTCCCACTGCTCGTCGATTTTCATCGAATGTAGCCAACTCACGCTTTCGCGCTTTCCGCTTATCAATTTTTTATGCAAGAAAAAGTCCCTATGAGCATGCACTCGGTGGGACTTGAACCCACGAAATTGATCTTGACAGGCCCGCGGACCACCTACCAAGCCACCGGGGACGCCGGTATAGGCCAGCGGCTCCCCTGGATGCTGCCCGGGTCAACAGGACAATTTTAAATAATCATTCTGCGCACTGATACTATATAATAACCTGAACAAGGGAGGATATAGATATGATGTTGCAACATGTTGAAACCTTTGCATTTCACAAATATTTATAGATTAATTTATTTATAATAGCACGCCGTGTGTGATCGATACGGGTCGTATACGTACGTATTCGTCACAATGTTCTCACAAAAAATACTGATACGGACTACTATTAATACTATTGTTGTGCATCGTATCACTTACCAGGGGTACTACACATCCACACATCGATCGGCCAGTACAGTATACGTATAGACTGATGGCACAGGAACGAAAGCGCCGGGGATATATTCTATCCGATATGCCAACGCGCTCCCTACTGACAGAGCAGTATACAGCCAACGGCGTCCCCGGTGGCTTGGTAGGTGGTCCGCGTGCCTGTCAAGATCAATTTCGTGGGTTCAAGTCTCACCGAGTGCATGCTCATCAAGGGGACTTTTTCTTGCATAAAAAATTGATAAGCGGAAAGCGAGAAAGCGTGAGTTGGCTACATTCGATGAAAATCGACGAGCAGTGAGAATGCTGATGAACCCTATGCGCGACAAAAAATAATGGCACGTACCGGGGGGAAGAAGGGACGACACCTATCTGTGACCACAGCTTGTCCAGAAGATCGTCGAGGGTAAAACCTCTCCTACGAGTGGGCTGGAAAGTAAAAAAGGGTGATGAAGAAAAAAAAAAAAAAAAAAAAAAAAAAAGACAGACTCCGAGAGCGCATTTTTTTTTAGAGACATTTATTTTTTCGAACTGGAAAAAAACTTCAAAACAACTCTCGGAATATAGTTCTTTTCTATATATTCTCAGCCTCTGATGATGATTGATGTGGCTTTTTTTTTTTCCTTATCACGGCCCAGCCTGTTTCTTTTATTTTCAAGAAGAGGAGTCCTGTACTATTTTCTACATATTATTGACACATGTATTGTCCCAGGTTACCCACCCGGTGTGTTTTCACGTTCAGCTATATGCGATAATAGAGCCGTGATTTCCTATTTTTCAATATATTTATGGACATTTCACGAATATTATTATTTTGTTGCCCGTTTTTTTCCAATGTTTTGTTTGTGTTTTTTTTTTTGTTTTCCGCGAACACATTGGGCGGGAAAAGGCTGACCGGTCGACATGATTACCTCTGGTTGATTGCAACATTTTTTATCAATATATTATTGATATAGTTAGTGTTGGTGAAACTCATTTGTAATCGTAATAACAATAATAACTATTTATGATTAATCAATAATAATAAGAGGCATGAAAGAAAGCTCTTTAGTTCGAAACGATACGCTGCTGCGGGTATGTATTATACGTATGGCATAGCGATAGATTGTGGTACTCCTGAAGTAAGAAAGTGTAGACTGGATACCCAAACAACACGATAACCACGACGAAACTTTTGTGCGTTCCGTACTTTGTTGTTGTATCAGAATAAAGGGCCTATCAGCACGAGTCTCAACAGTACTTACCGCTGTGCTTGCTGCGCTGTCATGCGAGGGAGAGGGTGCTCGTCTGTTCTGCTTCGAAAATAAAGTTGGAAGGAAGGACATTCCCGTCAGAACGACCTGCGGAGAAAAGCGCCCCGCGGCGCGAGGGAGAGGGAAAAATCCGAGGAGCCAGACCCCCCGCGGCCAGACGGCCGTCTCCCTGCGCCCTCTGCTGCCGGCGCCGCACTGAATAGCCGACAAGAAGAAGAAGAGGAAAGAGGAACCGTGTGGTTGGGAGACAATTCGACCGGATAAGGACTAACTGACGTCGCAGGTATTATTGTGAATGGCACAGTTGATGTCTACGGAGGAGGAGGCCGCAGGGAGGGGGACGAGAGACAGGGCGTAGGATTAAATGGCGAGGCAACGCAGAACGGAGTATACGCGTCGTTACGCATTCTTGATGTTGTATACCTGCTGCTGGTATACATACTGCCGTAGTTTCACACTATTATATAGAGAGTCTACTATGTGATTGCTTGATGGGTTGATGGCAGTATACGTACATCGTTGTTGTTTCCAGGTATGTTGTACATTATGATGTCCCTGAACATAAAAAAAAATATTTTACTGAAGGTCCATCGATGATGTTCCCACTGGCGAGCGAGGTGGTGAGAGGGTGGGCACCTTCTGGCCCTACAAGGCTTGGGATCGCGGGGGATGTTTTTTTTCGCCGAGGCCTGGGCTATCAGTGGCAACCTGAGATGATGTGCGTGTTGCTGTTGCAATGCGAGCAAAACTGGGGACTCAAAAAAACTTGAACCGACAATTTTCTCATGTTTTTTTGTATAGAGATGAACCGACGTTTCTTGCTCAAGCCGAGAGCTCTCAAAAACCCGGCGAGCGCAGACAATTCAGCGCACAGCCAGCAAGCGCCATACAGCAGTACCAACCACCAGGCACACTCTCTACTATACTCCACTACTACCATACGCTCGTTCCCGCCTCTCCGCTCCTCTTTTTGTAGGTACATTCTTTTGCTGGACAACCAGCCACATATTCGTACCCCTACCTCTATACCGCTGGACCATCGGACGGAAACTCTCCCACTGCTGCGAATAAACACCGCTTGCTATATACCGCTGCCCTCTGGGCCTCTAGCCGCAAGGGACCGGGGGGTGGGGGGGGGGGAGGGGGACATGAGCCTGAAAAGCCGCTCGTTTTTTGGCGAGCGGTCGTCGAACGCAACAAAAGTAAGAGCCAGGGAAGAGGACGCGGTGCCAGAAGCACAACAACACGAACAGGAAGGCGAAAGAGTCGGGCGGGAGAACGGGAGCAGCGGCAGTGGCGTCTTGTCGCCCCGAGAACGGCAGGATGACGTCACGATGAGTGCGCAAAAATACGGCTTCTCTGGGGGTCGTGGACAGGGGAGGAGGATGCCGGAAGGGAAAACGACGCTATCGGGGGGGGGGAGCAAGAGGGACGGGGGCTGCAGGAGGAAGACGACGAGGAGGACGACGAGGACGACGAAGACGAGGAGGAGGGGTGGGGACCGCAGGGAGAGGAAGGCGGATTTCCCGGTCTGAAAGTGCGCGTCGATCCAGCCCACGCGCCCCCTTCACCCGAGCGGACGCGACAGGTCCGGCTCCACCGGAGGGAGAGACTGCGACAACGGCCACTCCCACGGCTTCGGTGGACGCGCTCCATGCGAACTCCCAGCCGAACACCAGCGATCGGCGCCGGCCGCCTTCTTCGATCTCTTCTGGCTTCTCGTCCTCGTCCGACTCTTCTCAAGGTTCGTGTGGGGCAATTGCATGTACATTCATTTTCAAAACATTCTAAAAGGAAATCCAGCGGTACACGATAGTAGCAGTTACTTTTTTTTGTTTATGCCTGGTATACCTGGTATACTGCTGTTGTTGTTGCTGTCTTCTGTCTGTTGTTTAACCACAGGTACAGAGTCGTTCGTATTATCATGATGATAGTAATTGATCTGGAATGCTACTATTTTGACGTGTTTTATGAATCATGTAGAACACACGGGTGCACCGAAAAACAAACAAACGAAGTTTCACTTTGGATTTTGGTCCCCAGGCAAAGAGGGGTGATGGGGGGGTGTGTGTTGGGGGGGGGGAGGGTCAAAACATATACAGCCAGTAAAAACCCAGCCAATCGAAGTCTATGAAACGAACCACCATTTTGGAAAATCGTCCATCAGATACAGCCTGCAGAAATGTCACACAATTCTAGTATTAGTAGCTTTTTTCTCATTCTTTCGTATATATACGATTCTTTCATCTTTCTGACCCCGAGATGAAGCCTGTACTTTCTTGGTGTACTTTTACTCCCACAGACTCGTATTTACGGGGGACCACATATTAACACGGGACCAAATATTGTTAGTAAAAATATATCACTATCTAGGTTTTTGTATGTACCGTAGGTCCTATTTACTACTAATGTCCCCCGTAAATACATGGAAATCATACGAGTATCATACGACGCGTTGACCCTTTTCGGGCAAGCTGCACGTCGGTTCCTGTGGAGGACAAACCACTCCAATGCTATTACGGGAGTCCACCATAGTAAATAGGACCAAATAATGCTGTGTCGGTAAAAATAGGTAATATATATGGGATTTTGTGTGGACCGTAGATCCTATTTGCTACGATGTCCCCCGTAATAATAAGCAGTTTGTCCCCGAAAGGGTAAGGGCAGCTGCTGTCTGCACTCCGATTATTAATAATAAAAAGGTTCAGTCGTTTTCTCTTTGCCAGGCAGGCATTTCGTTCATTCTCTTGTCGCCTCTATTTTACGTACGTATGTATATACCTGCCCTGGCGTGGCACCCAGGTGAAGTTCCTATGTGTGTGTGTGTGTGTGTGTGTGTGTGTTTCTTCACATTATTAAACCGTTCTTCTACTCGTCGACATCCAGCAAGCCCAGTGTCCGTGCTGATTCTTCACCCTAGAAAGATACGAGCTCTGTGGTCACAGACTACGACACAGAGATAACACACCGTAATGCATTAATAGCCTACGCAATACCATGCCTTCGCACTAGGTGCGGCCGACACAATAACATACATACATACGCCAGCAACCAAAATACACCATAAAGTAACCGCCGTACAATCGGTGAGATAATATATTGTCATTTATACTCGAAAAACAGGGGACCATAGTAAATAGGACCAAATATCGTGAGTAAAAATAGGCAAACAAGTAGGCTTTTGGGTCTACCGTGGGTCCTCTTTAGTATGTTCCCCCGTAAATACCTGGTGATGCTTGGTGATGAAGTTGTATTGGTTGCTCTTTGCGGTTTATCCGGTGGGTTTTCGCACGCACTCACACTCGCGTTGTCTTCTTTTTTTTTGTTGATTATGAATGATAGTTTGTGGGTATAGTACGTAGAAGAAGTACAAGCAGTAAAAAGCAGCCAATTTTGCTCGCCGTTCCCCGCTCCCACTCACTCGTACCTGTCTGCTATCGCTTGCACCGCATTTCTCCGTCGTCCGTCAATCGATATATGGAACGTCGATGAGGAATAGAATATATTGTACTGTGGTAGCTAAAATGAAATGTTGTGGGGAATGGGAAATTGCAAACGACTGGCAGAGAAGTGTATGAGGGATACTACTGATTTGCGGAAGGATATTTGGTTTATGTAGGGACGGCATCTACGCTATTTTGTCAGAAGGCAAGCATAATAATAATGTATACGAACAAGTACTACAATGAATAGTCGCACTATTAATATTGATAGTAATACGCACTACAACGCTAAAAAAATGGCTTTTCTTGACCGGCGGCGCTGCTCAAAATTCATGCCATGCACCTATTAATACCTGCTGCTGCTGCTGCTGCTGCTGCTGCTGCTGCTGCTGCTGCTGCTGCTGCTGCTGCTGCTGCTGCTGCTGCTGCTGCTGCTGTGCTGTGCTGTGGCATGGATTTCTGTGTTTCTGACGGTGGTGATGTTGGTCGGCATGTTGTGCGGTCCTACTAATACGAGTACAGCACAGCAGCAGTACTTGCTTGATTCATAGTGCCTCGAGCTCGACAGCAGTCGGTAAGTAAGTACGGCTCTAATAGTTGGACCTGTTACATACCACAGCAGTAAAAGATCTAGTACGTAATAATCAAAATATAAACGGTCCATGTTACGTATTCATTCCATTACCAGGTACATATGGTGGTGTTAGAGGGAATGGGGGGAGGGGCAACAGCACGAGGGTAGAAGGAACACCGTAGAGGTGTATGGGGGCAGGGGGGGGAACAGGAGGAGTAGAAGGGAAACCGCGGTAGAAGAGGGTAACACAGAGAGACCGCAGATAGGGTAGCAAGGTACCAGGCCGACTAATAGGTTGGACTTTTCTTTGCTACTCGTACCGCCAACTGCTGCGGCCGTTCGGTATGTATTGGCTTGGTGCTTTGATTTTTTTTCCATGACTTAACTTTTTCCTGTAGTTTCCCCTTCTTCTTCCTATTATTATTCTTGCCTTCTGACATAAAATAGCGTAGATGCCGTTCCTATATAAACCAAATATCCTTCCTTAAATCAGTAGTATCCCTCATACACTTCTCTTCCTGTCGTTTCCAAATCCCCATTCCCCACAACATTTCATTTTAGCTACCAGTACAATATATTATATTCCTCATCGACGTTCCATCCCCTTCTTATCCTTATGAAAGAAGTGCTAGATAGTTTGTGGGTGACGAGCGTATTTTGGCCCACTCATTATTTCTCTTTTTACTTAGTTAAGTGTTCACCGGGATGCATAGTCCCCTTTTTCCTTCTCGTTTCTTCCCGCTTGCACGTCCCTTTTGGCTCATGCTCGGGGTAAGTATGTGTCTGAGCTTTGGCTTCCCATTTTATTTATTTATTTGGGATTCTTCTCCTTTTATTTTTCTTTTTCGGTTTGGTTTCTTCGTTGCTCCTCTTTCTTTATGGTGTATTTTGGTTGCTGGCGTATGCATGTATGTTGTGTCGGCCGCACCTAGTGCGAAGGCATGGTATTGCGTAGGCTATTAATAATGCATTACGGTGTGTTATCTCTGTGTCGTAGTCTGTGACCACAGAGCTCGTATCTTTCTAGTGAAGAATCAGCACGGACACTGGGCTTGCTGGATGTCGACGAGTAGAAGAACGGTTTAATGTGGAGAACACACGCGCATAGTAATTTACGGGGGACCATAGTAAATAGGACCAAATATTGCTCGTAAAAATAGGTAAATATATGGGTGTTTGTGCGTACGGTAGGTCCTGTTTACTATGGACTCCGAAATAATAGTAGGTGCGCCCTACCTGCTCTGCTCTGGTACGCCTTACATCGACCGTACCTGGTACCAAACAACAGCCCGCCGCTCCACGTACTATTAATAGGTCGGCAGAACACTGCTGCTGCTGCTGCTGCTGCTGCTGCTGCTGCTGCTGCTGCTGCTGCTGCGTGGTCCCATGCATGTATGTACTGCTGTGCGTTCACGAACCACGCAGCAGTCTGCAACAAACGGGCAAGAGTCACATACGTAAACCTGTTGTGATGAAGGCACACATATGAATGACATCATCATTATTATACATGCTGCATTCATACTGCATGTCTGCTTGATGCTTCAACTCGCTGCGAATATTGCCCGGACGCTATTTTAATAACGTAGTAGTTGTACAGACAGCAGGTGTGTGCTCGTCAGGTGTACGTACCTCGTACGCTCCTGCGTATACATAAAAAAAAGAGAGGAAAAAAAATGATAATTTCCACAGCTTTTTTTCCTTCCTGATTTCTCTTGAAATATCAAAATATCGTACCAAAGGATATACGTGGTATACATATACACGTTTTTTTTTTCCGTTGCTCCCCATTTATTATTTTCTCGCCATTATCTTCTCCTTCCCTCTCCTCCCTCCCTATGATGTATGTATACAAGTAGATACAGACGCAGTGGTCGTAAGTCGGATTCAGGGTCACACAGCACACTGCTTTGTGCTGTCAGGCTCTCCTCCCCCCTCCCCAGCACGGTTTGTGCCTGCCCCTGCACATTCTTAACGCGAGAATAGTTCGGCGTTTTCTTCCCTCTCGTCGACTCGCCTCGAGTTGCGCCGATAATATATTATCATACCTACGCTATATATAACTTTATACAAAATATATACGATATGCACATACGGGCTCCCATCAATCAGCATTTAAGGTCAACTTTTTTTTTTTCCTCTTTTTTTTGGTTTTTTTGCGAAAAAATATATCGTCACCTCGACGGTGTGGGATTGAGCTCCGACAGAACGAACCAACTCTTGTTACATTAACAGCAGCAGCATTCGCGGGTACCCATACTGTATTTAAATATTTCGAGCAGTGCGGCGACCGATTTGGCACATGTCTTGCCATATACCTGGTATATGAATATACCTGCCTGTGGTACCAGGTGCAATATACCAGGTATGCCAGTAGGTATGCATGGTAAAATACCAGGTATGTTTTAGTATATCATGCCTGGTACAGGTTCGAGTGTTTCAAGTAGGATCGAGGAGTTCCGCTCGGGTAGATGTGCTCTGTTTCGCCTCGGAATGGCCAGCAGTTAACCCTCTCACTGACTGCTGCACTCGTGATTGTGCTGACTGTACTGACCAGTGACAGCTGTAGACAGACAGACAGACAGACAGACAGACAGACATGCACACAGACAAACAGGCAAAAATATTTGCTGCTGTTTAGGGCTGGCTGTGAGTCGACAGCGTTTCACGACTGCTGTGTGATGATTAGCCGACTATTAATAACAAATTTTGACGTTACAGTAGAGTAGTAGTAAGAAGGATCCCGCTGAAGGCGCCGTCGGAGGCGAAACTTGCGGCTTTCGGCTTCTTTTCACACCAGAAAAGCACACGAAATATAAGCCCACAGCAGTAGATTCACGGAAGTTTCGACGCAACAAATATTGATTAAAATGTGCACAGCAAGAAAAGCACAAGAACGAAGAAGAGTACAGAATAGAATATGCGGTGAACCCACAGGTAGTTCTCTAGCCCGGACAAAGAGGACCGCGACAGCAAAATTGGTCCAGCAGTATCAAGATTATACCTGACGGAGGATGCGCGCGCAACAGCGAGACCCCATTCCCAAGCCACGTGACATATACACCCCCGTTTGGTCTTTTCAAGCAGCTGAACGGCAGCGGTGCGTTAAATATTCCTACGGCACAAGAACACCTGTTCGTTTCCATCCCATGCATGTGTAAATATTTCCTTCTTCGCCCTCTTTTTGCTCCACTGCTCCCTCTTGCATGTCAGTCGTAACTCAGACCCGCCGGTGTCGTTTAGCACCCCCTTTTTCTCCCCTACCCGACTACGCTACGTGCCCTGCATTTTTTTTTTTTTTTCATCGCGAGAATGGTTCGGCACTACCGTTTGCCGCTTCTTCCCTCGTGGGCTGGCGTCTATTAATAGTTGTGCTTCCCCAGCCCGGTGGGGCTATGTTTAGGCACACTGCTGTCGACCGTCTTTTGGTGAAGAATACGTAACTACATCCCTGAAATCGAACCCTTGATACCAACGCTGGTAGTATCCAAGGTTCGCCCCCATGTACCAGGTATATTCCGGGTACATGTTCGCACAGACCACCACCGGTCCCTCCGTGATGTCATTCGCGTACAGCAGTATTTTGACCAACGAGTACTATCGGGACTTCAGAGGGGGTGAAAGAACTGACGGTGTAAGAAAAAGTAAGTGACGATTTTACAGAGAGAGCCGTCGCGGCGTGGTTTGGGGCGCGGGGGATGATACAGTGTTTGGTGTCCCATCTCTATAGAGTTACAGCAGCAGCAGCAGTGCCAATAAGGAGTCGTATTTACGACACGGCCATCTGCTGCTACTGCCTGTACTGCTGGGCGCATGCTCTGCTCATTCATTGCTCGTAAACGATCGATATAGCACTACAGCAGTAAAATATGTTATCATTGATGAGGTCGCTGTATCGGGGCCCCATAGGCCATTCTCTTTCCCAGCCTTGCCGGAAACGCGCGCGCGCGTCGATGACGACGGCAAGTCGTGGAATCCTGCTGTACTCCGTGCTGTGCAATACCTTGTGTCTGGTATCTGTTATCCTATTAATGAAAGACGAAGCGTTGCGCGGGCGATTTCCGTCGTCGATAGAGATGGGCTGTCCCCGCCATGTGCATGCGTGAATGATAAGTTGCGTGCGAATCTCCTGCCGCGTCACAGGGCATGAGGGTTATCCGCAGCCGGCAGCGATTCACGTCGAAAGGGCTGCATCCCGCATTAAAAAACGCCTTCTTTCAGTCAGGAACGAACCCCAATAATTTGGATGGTCGGCACCTCGGTTTCAAGCCTGACTATTATTAATAGTAGTAGTCCAACTGATGAGTACTGTAGGGTTAGGCGACTTGAATCGCGCTGACTCTCATCCCTGTAAACTTTCAAACGTGAGTCCAATCCCAAGTAAGTGGCTAAGTCCCGACGTAGCCGGCGCCCCCGTTGGTGGTCAGATTTCGGGACTAACGCCAAGGTCATGCTTTCGAGCCCAACCTAGGACGGATTTTTCTTCTTCTCGCGAAAACAACTGCAGAAAGCGCCTGCGTCAAGCAAGAGCTGGCTGGGCACCAGACGGGACACCGAGCCCTCTAGTGGGCTCCGTCGGGGTATATCTGATATCCGCCCGAAGAGTGTCTCGGTGAACCGGCTGTTTGGGCGAAACAAGAACTGACCGAAACCGAAACAGAGACCTTTCTTTCCTGTCGGCCGTTCGGTCGGTTTTTACGGAAAAAATATATCTATCTTGCGCGATAAATAATTATATTATTATTAGCACCCACCCCCACGGAGTGAAGAACAGTGGCGGTTTTTGAGTGCGCGTCGGTTGGTAAATCACCACATTGTCATGGAATATGCTGCTACACGCCTTCTGTGACGCATGTCGCACGACGTACTTCACGTGGAGGGTAGCGACCAATATAGTATACCTGGTATGGCGTTGTGTCATTCGGCGTGAGTCGTATTGCCGTACAGCTAACAGGCGAGCACGCGGGCATTAACCACGAAAATAATTCATGCAGCGGCGGGAGCCTATATGGCCCATGCCTAAAGAAGGAAGGAAAAAAAAAAAAAAAAAACGATTTTTTTTAATCAAGAATCTTGGGGGGGGGGGGGGGGTTCGAGCGTGAATCACGACGATGTCAAAACAAATCACACGATTCATGACGTTTTCTTTTAGGTCTTGCCCCTAAAAAACACAATCACGATTCGGGACTTTTTTCACATGGCTCGAAATACGCGCGCGCACCAAAAGGCGTCCGAGGGCTAAGTTAGGGGCATGGCAAACTATGCTCCGTTCGCCGCTGGTGAACAACGGGCGGCTGCCCAAAGACACCGCTGGGCGGCGCGCTGACGAGCACACTCTGTGGCCTCGAAATTTCGAGGAAGGGGGGAGCCACAGCTCGATGAAAAAGCGAAAAAAATCTGAGAATTTCACAGGCCAGGCCACGCAGAAGGCCTTTTGCGATTGGAATCTCGCGGACCGGGCTTGGCCGACGGTGGGGGGTCTCGCAGCAGGCCGTGTCACGCTTCGGCCCGTGATTCGAACATATCTCGGGCCGGATCAGGCGCGGTCGGCCTGGCCTGGCCGTACCTCACTCGCGAGAGAGTTGGCTGCACCCGCAAAAACGGTTGGATTTGAAAATATCGAAAAAATTACAATTTGAAAAATATCACGAAACGTGACCGCTTTTCAGCATTTTTTTCCTTTCCTTATATACAACTGAAAAATGTCACGGATCGTGATCTTTTGTTCATATGCCAAAAAAGATACGAATCGTGATTTTTGTTTTGGTTCGTTAGAGAACGGCTGTATATGCAAAGCGTGCTTCTTGCTCCCGTATAACGGAATTGGACACGGGCTTCCGAAATCACTCAAAACATTTGATACGCGGTACGTATGTGAGTATCAGGTCGTTGCTCCTTGTACCGTCAGTTGACGTTACTTATCATTCAACGTCGTGCGTGGACAGAAGGTGTTCGTCCGCCATCGTGGATACTGACGGTTGCACTAAAAGTGGCCGCAGGTCTTCGTAGATCTGATGATAAATGAGGCGGGGAACTCGCAGCCTCCGCCACCAAGAAATTTCTGATGACAGCTGTCATGTGAGATGGCTCGAGCGTGTCATGCCTCACGATCGCTTCCGCTCGGCTCGCCGTGCCGAGCGTCACCAATACCTGGCGTGTCCTACACGCTACACCCCTAGCTAGCTACACGAAGAGCAGCTCGCCTCAGACCCAGGTCAAACCTGAGATACACCCATCTAATATTGGCGTCGACGGCAGGGCGTTTTTCGAACCTGAAGATACACCCATTTCACACCTACGTAAATATATATACGCTATACAAACTTTTCCGCTTGCTCCGCCATTTTATAGCAAAAAATAAAAAAGCTGCGATGCCAACGTCACATGCATCGGCGGGAAAAAATTAAAAATTAAAAAAAACGTTTTTTTTTGGCAACATTTCGAGGCTTGGCGACAAAGAAAAAACTACACCGAGGCCTCGTAGGTAGCTCGTTCATGAGTTTTTACTCGGACGCGCGCCACGTGGTCGTAGCCTTGGTGTAGTTTTCATTGTCGCAAAGCCTTGAACGGCCCCGGACGCGCTATAGCCTTGGTGAGGTTTTCCTCTGTCGCAAGCCTTCAAATGCCGCCACTAGTTGCTCGTTTTCCCGCGCTTCACGCGTGACCCGGCTTTTTACCGCTCGGGGGACTGACTATTTGGAGCCTTGATCCAATGGCGGAGCCAGCCGGAGTGCTTCGACAAGATACAGATTGAGTCACAGCCACTTTGACAGAATCATTGTTTGAGTGCGGCTGGGGCAAGCAGGCAGGCAGGCAGGCAGTGGCAGGGTGAGTCGCCGAGACGAGCCCGGCCGACGACCACTGCACGTCGTCAGCGTCAGAAGGGCCGACTATAGAGGCCGCTCGTCTGTGCCAACTTCGCCTAAATCCCCGCCATCGGCACTGTTTAACTTCCCTACCGAGAAAGCTCAACGGGTTCGGCGGGCGCTGGTGGCCACTGTCCTTCGCCGCTTGTTCTGGTAGGTTGTGCTGCCGTGATCTGCGATGCTGCGAGGCCTACTTAATGCTGAGGCTGTGCGCTGTGCTGGTGTGCGATCACATAGGGGGTTTCCATACAAACACGGAGGCGTTGTACGGGGTAGGGGATAGGGGACGCAATGACCGATCGGAAATACGTCCGGTCGACTGCCCTTCGGCGACCGAACAACCGGGTTTTGAAATGTCCGGTTTCGGTATCGAAACCGAATCTCGGTTTCCGGATAAAATATTCGACGCGAGTCTACAGGAGAGAAAAAAGATGCGGATTTTTGTTCCCCTTCGGGTTAAAAATCAAAGCTCCTACCGTGGTCGGGAGGGGGGAGAAAAAAAAGGAGCATGTAAGAACAAAAATACGGCGGGCGCGCACATTTTTTTCAAGGGCTACAGGTGAAGGCGTTACCTACTGAGCTGTAGGGGGTACGAAGGGTCGATCAATTACCCAGCCCAGGGTAAAATCCTCATGACGCTCTCGCTCCCCCCCCTCCTCTGAACGGCGGGATCTTTGGGGCGTCGGTCCCGCTATATAAGGTCGCACGCTGGCATACCCGTCGCGTTCCAATACCTGGGTAACCAGGGAGACACGTGTTTTAGGGACGCACGCGCAAGCGTCTCTTTCAATGAGAGAAAACGTTGGAAGTGAGATTCGAATCCGTGTCCTGCCGACGACGCCAAATGTGAAGGAAAGTGTTACCTACTGAGCCATGTGCAGGGGCGAGCGATCGATCGATTACCCAGCCCGGGGTTCGTCCTTATGACGTTGCACCTCGAACCCAGCTGTGCTCGTTGTGGTCCCTCTGCAGAGCCGGTACGCGCCAACCGGTGATATCGGCGCTGAAGCGGCAACCGGCGCCAACTACGCCGCGCCGCTTACCAACCACACCGGGAAATCTCCTGTGGGCCAAGCGAGATTCCACAGGCACTACGTTTAGCGGACCGAGGGACCACCAATGCTCCACCACCGGTATAAATGCTACGAAATACCTCGCAAAGGTCGTCACGGCGATACCAGTACCAGTCATCGAGGCTCAGACATCGACCCGAAAGTCCCGAGTCGTTGAAGTATTGAGCCCCCGAGTACCGGGAGCTTAAAACGGCGGAGCCTTCGCGAGTCCCCCAGAGTACCTAGCTCTGAAATGAGTTGAGTCTTCGCGTGTCTCCAGGATACCAGGAGCTGTAACGACCGAGTGCTCGCGAGTCTCGAGAGTACCAAAAGTTGGTACGACTGATTCCTCGCGAGGGCCGAGATTACGGCAGGGCTGAAATGTCTGAGTCCTCGCGAGTCCCTTGGGTACAAAAGGCTGAAATGACCCCGAGTCCTCGCGAGTACTGAGGCGAAGGGCCGAACAAAAAAACAAATCACGTTTTTTTTTTTTTTTTTTTTTTTTCGCGAAGTTCGTGATCTCCCTTTTTGAAAAGTATCTGCAAAGTGTCGTCAGGGTACCGGTACCAGTCGTCGGGGCTCTCATTGACTTGCGAGTGCGAGTCATTTCGAAGCTCTAGGGTACCAGAAGCCGAATCGACTGAGTACATACTCGCAGGTCCCCATGCTACCAGTGGCTTAAATGACTGAGTACGTACTCGCGAGTCCCTATGGTGCCAGGGGCTAAAATGATTAGTACTCGCTGGTAGTGGTGCTCTGACGACCTTTGCAGTACTTTTTTTTATTTATTTTTTATTTATTTTTTATCCATCACTCTTACTTCCCAGCCCACTCGTAGGAGGTTTTACCCTCGACGATCTTCTGGACAAGCCGTGGTCACAGGTGCCGTCCCTTCTCCCCCCCGGTACGTGCCTTTATTTTTTTTTCGCGTATAAATTAATTGACGCTTTCATCCATCCATGTGCAAGAACATCCGGGCCTCAATAGCGGTTCTCGCCAGAGGATGCAGCTCACCCTTCATGCGGCTCGCCCAAGTAACACCCCACGGCGCTTCGCAAAGCTTGGTGCTATGAGCAATGTCTGCCTCTGGTCGGCGAAAGCCCGACGTGCTCCGTCCCGGCATTGTAGGGATGCGAGAGTCTATGCCCATACGACTACGGCCATGCATGCAGAATGTACCCCCCCCCCCCCCCGCCCCACCGCGACCCACCCTCCCCTTTCGCCCGTTTCTATCCCTCCGCACCTCCCCCCCCACTCCTCTCTCACGCCGTCCCCCGTCCCCCGTCCCCCCCCTCTACCTCCATTTTTTCCCCTCCACCCCCCCCCCCCGCCGCCCCTGTCTCTCGCTCCCCCCGCGCTCTTGCAACTTTCTCTTTGCCCGGAACCGGAAACAATACAATAAACCGCCGCTCGTACACCCTTCGGTGGAGCGGTGTACGCTTTTTAACATTTGCACACGTCTTGTTGCGATCGGCTGACGACGTATTAATTACGCAGGAGATTCGCTCAACAACCTCCGCGTCTCCCGCAGCGGCAGCAGCATGGCCTCCTCCTCCAGGGCCAGCACGATGGCGTCCCAGCTCGGGTCTAAGGGGTGGAGCCACGGCCATGGCAGCCCCGGAGCACCCCTCGCCCCCAGGCTCTGTCCACGTTCTTCTCGGGTGGGTCCGGAGACGAGCGACGGCGAAGGATGCTGTCAGACTCAGAGCTGGATTCGGATAAGACAAGCACGGCCGAGAGGGTGAATCGGGAGGGAGAGAGGGAGAGCGGGGAGGGCGGGAGGAGGAGGAGGAGGAGGAGGTGGGGGGGAGAGGAAGAGGAGGAGGAGGAGGAAGAGGAGGAAGAGGAGCAAGATAATACGCCGCCGAGGGAGGACGACGAGCAGGACGAGGAGGAGAAGATCACGGCGAGACTCCTCGCGGCGGCCGCGGTGGCGCTGTCCCAGGTTTCGGCAGAGCCGAGGGCGGCGCCGTTCTCTCCTGACGACGAGTCGACGCCAACGGTGGGGGCGGGTGACAGTTCGCTGCCGCCGCTACTGCCACTTCGGCAGACGATGCCGGCCGCCGAATGGCAGTCATCACCACCACCACCAGCAGCAGCAGCAGCAGCAGCAGCAGCCGCGGCAGCGGGAGCGGCACCGGCGGCGGCATCGGCAGCAGCACCAGGAGCGGGACCGGGAGCGGGAACGGCGGCGGGGACGGGAGTGGCCATGGGAGCGGCAGAGGGAGCTGGAGCGGGAGCAGCAGCGGTACGAGTGGTGGCGGCGGAGGTGGGCCAGGCGGAGGAGGCAGAACTTTCTCCTGCCTCGTCTGAGGCAACGGACCTACAGCGACCGGGGAGAATACCCGCGCGGCTGGGGGTGGGGTTGGGGTGGTGATGCCGGTGGTTACGTTGTCCCCTGTGTCGTCGAGTGAAGGCAGGCAACGGGATCCGAGATCGACCTTCGGTTCTCCGCCACCTCCTCTACAGCCGCAGCTGGAGGCGCCGCCGCTGCTGCAGCCGGCGCCGCCACCACCACCGCCGCCGCCGCCGCCGCCACCAGGGCGCGAAGAAGGCATTGCTATTGCTAGCTCTGTTACGCCGGAGGAAGCCCTGCAACAGCCGCCCTCGCGGGGGGCTTCGTCGGCTCCTGACGCCGGGGAAACAGCCGTCCAGCCGCCGCGTGGTGCTCACCTTGTGGAAGAGGAAGCGCAAGAGCGTGGCCCTATCCTCAAGCCGACCCCTTCCGATCGCTCCACTAGCGGCGCCCTGGGCGGGCGGGGGGAATTTGCGACGGTGGCGGCGACGGCGGAGGTAGCTGAAAGGGATTACCCGAAAGAAGAGACAAAGGTGGAAGGCGCGGGGCGAAACCGTGCCTCTACGTCCGAAGCGGTCCCCACTGGCGTGGTGAAACACATCGCGGCCAAAGTGGCGGCGGCTGGGGCGGCGATGACGGCAGCATCGCCGGCGTCGACGGGGTCAACGGCGTCAGCGCTGGCGACGTCGGTGGGTGCGGCGGAGTCTGCTCCAATTAAGGAAGACAAGCGAAAAAAATTTCGAAGCGCGTTCGGCTTCCGAAAAGCCTCGTCCAGCTCCGCCGGCGGCGGGCGCGTAGGCCCCCGTGCCACCAGCGTCGCCCCCCCATCGGCGGGGTTGTGGCCACGACTGCCATTGGAACCCCCGGCGACACCTCCGGCGGCGAGGAGCGGGAACGGGGATTTCGTATCCAAGGCGGCCGCGAGTCAAGGGAAGGCGCCGAACAGTGGGTCGGCGCCTGCGGCAGCAGCAGCAGCAGCAGCAGCAGCAGCAGCGGTGGACGGCGGCGGCAGCGGCGGCGGCGGTGACGATGCGAACAGGTACGGCGGGGTCAAGGGAGCGGCGGCGGCGGCGGCTGTGAAGATCGGGAGACGGGGCGGCGAACCTGCATCGAAGCTGCCGTTGGAGGAGAAGGAGGACGAGGAGGACGGGGGGCGGGGGGGGGCGGATACGGAAGCGCAGGTGTTCAAGGAGACGGAGTACGACTTCTGGGAGCAGGCAAAGGAAGAAGATGCGAGAGCCGGAGAGGAGGTCGACGCCGCCGGGAAAGCGGTTACTGGGGGAATGGCCACGGTAGCGAATGGTGAGTCAGCGAGACAGACGGGGGTAGGGGAGGGGAGGGAAGAGGGGGGAGGGGGAGAGAGACAGAGAGAAGGGCGATGGTTGCGATCCTGCTATATTCAGGAATGTTCTACGCGTTTTGATTTTTCGTTGCGCGTAACCAATCAGGGATCGCCGCAACAAACTTTCTCACCCGTCCTTACACGTTCCCCCCCCCGAGCCCCTAGTACGCAAAAGCCACTTTAGAGGATAGAAACCCGACCAATTAATCATAAAAGGTACCAGGTATCTACTAACCGCAGTATGATACAGCATGATGAGTACACACGATAATGTGTTTTTGAACCAAAGTGTTCAGCAGGAAAAACGGAGTTGCAGCGCCAACAATACAAACGTTTTTTTCCGGGGATACACCCATTCCATCCCCGGGGGACGGACGATCATCAAGGTCCTTTGACTGTGAATAGTCGACGCAGTTAAGCGTACAGTAGGTTTTACGAAGAGAGGGGCTATACCGTAGCTACGCGGAAGGTCTCAAGACACGTTTCGACGATTTGTACATGCCTCTTTGCTCTTCTTCCTGTTTTTGTCTGCGGTGCTCTACTACGGACGGCCACAGTAAATAGGACCTACGGTACACACGAAAACCTATATATTCACCTATTTTGACTAGCAATACCTGGTCGTATTTACTATGGTCCCCCGTAGATAGTGCTGTGGTGTCTGGTGTTTTGTTTTTTTTCCCGTGTGTTGTTTTTCTACGTACAGTACGACTATTTTTTCGTGTGTGTATTCACACTTACATACGCGTGGTTGACGCTGCTGAGAATTCTTGTTGGTTGACGCCGGCGCTGGTTTCGCCACTAGCCTTACTTGCTTACTTCTGCTGCGCTGGTGCTGGCGAGTCAGCGTTTGGTTTTGTTTTTGTAGCTGTGTAATTCATAGCCCTGAGCTGTGAGGGACCGCCAGGCCGCTAGGGGAAGGGAGGAATATGCCGGAGGAATGCGACCAATGACCTGGGGATGGAATGCTGACGAGGAAAAGGATACACTATTCCTGTAGCTAAAATGAAATGATGTGGGGAATGGAAATTGGGAAACGGCTGGCAGAGAAGCTTATGAGGGATACTATTAATACTGATTTACGGAAGGATATTCGGTTTATATATGAACGGCATATACGCTATTTTGTCGGAAGGCAAGCATATAATAATAATAATAATAATAATAATAATAATAATAATAATAATAATAATAATAATAATAATAATAATAATAATAATAATAATAATAATAATAATAATAATAATAATAATAATAACAATATATTTTGTGCTGGAGTCATAGGAAAATCCGAAAAACCAGTATTTAAAAAAACAAAAAAAAAATGGCTTGGAAAGCGTGAACGACGCTTCGCACCTATAAAATACACGAGACGGAGAAGGCGTACACATGAAATGATACCAATGTGCAAATTGAACTACAGCAGTAACATCACATGGCCGCGGGTATCCCCTCAACTACCCACCGTTCGAGCAAACCACAGCCAACGCGTGGCTACTGGTTCAAGCGGTTGGTTGCTGTCTGGAGTGCTTGCCTGCACCGTACCAAAGGCACGCACGGGTAGTCGTGAACAGAGAGGGGAGGAACACGCACGCCTGCTGTCTGTTGACTGGGATGCTGTCAGAGCGACGACATGCGCTGAAAAAGGGGCGAATCGAACCGAAACCACCCTACGAAAAATATCGACGTTCGCTACGGCAGTGTGTCTTCCCGGCCTGTCTGATAAAAGGTGCAGCACAGCCAGCCAGCCAGCCAGCCATGATACCACGTCCCCTGACAATTTCGGGGTTCACTCCCCATGAACACTATTCATACCCAAGACCGGTGACGTAAATAATAAGTACACATACGGCGGTGCTCTGGTCATGGGTTTGCGCGCCGGTCGTGGGTCTCCGTGTGTGTGTGTGTGCCGTCCTGCTGCCGTTCTCCTTGGAGCCGCCTCGTCGCCGTATAGCCGAGTCGACCCGCTCCTTCGCGACGCACGTGCTCTCGTTGGGCCAACTCCGCCTTCCAGGCGGTTCCCCCTTCTCCCGCCCTGTTCCAAAAAAAAAAAAAAAAAAAAAAAAGCTCCTCGCGCTTGTGGCTCTCATCCGAAAAGCAAAATCTTCTCGCGGAGGGTGAGTTCGATCCGTACCTCCTCCCTCGTCGTCGAACCCCCCCTGCCTCCTGCAGGCGCAGTTAGACTGACTGACTGACTGACTGACTGTGCCGTGGGTTGGCCCTTGTCGCGGCGCCTGCCCCCGCGCGCGGACAATCTCGATCGAGCATTGCTGCTGCTCACCCTCTGTCGCCTGGCAAAGGAGCGCAAAATCGTGGGTGTCAGTGGCTGGCGCACCACGTGCGACCGAGCTCTATACCGCCACGAGTAAGCCTCGCGTCCGCACGCAGCAGCAAAGAGGGTATCACTGCTTGAGGTTGAGTCCGGCCTTTTACCCTTACACCCGCCAGAAAGAGCTGCCCCAGTCGCTATAAGGCCGATAAGGGCATTGCCTCGCGGGATTCCTTTGCCGCGACGCAGCGAGGGAACGGAGGTATACAGCAGTACGATATTAACATGAACTATTAATAGCTGACGGGTTTTATTTCTGGATTGCGCCCGCAAAAAAAAAACAAAAAAAACACCACCACCACCACCACCACCACCACCAACCAAAAACCACCAAAAGGATGTGCGGGAACTGGAGGGGGTTTGCTCGGTTTGATTCTCTGCTTGAGGCACCGAAATAGAGACAAGCTCTCGCATCATCCACCTCTACAGCGTACATGCTCGCCATGTCCTTGTTCGCGCCGGGTGTGTGGTGTGTGGTACTTGGGGGTGGGTTTTAGGGTATACGAGGGCGCGGCCGATTTTCCAGGTTTTGTATTATTTTTATTTCGAATGGTCAGATGTGAGTTCGATCGATCGAGATGGTTAATGCAGATTTGAACTTTAGAGGGTAGTAGCTAAAGTGTATAAAAGGGGAGGGAGGGGAGGGGGGGGGACACACACACACACAAGTAACGAGCCGTGCTCCAGTCTACGAGTAGTGGCATTTTTTTTTTTTTGAGTCGCGTATACTGCTGTTGCATTTAAAAACGTTGCATTTTCCAGTTTTTTTTCAGCTATTAATATTTTATGGTCAGATGATGCGAAAACGCGCAAAGCCGGCGGATGGAATATTCGCTATATTGTCGGAAGGCAAGCACAATAACAACAACAACATGGGAAAACATCTGCCCCAATACTCGCATCAATAGTGTGCTAAGGTCGGGATGGGAGCAAAAGTGTGCCAACGTCGGGATGGGACGGAAGTAACTTGGCAGGCAGCGGGCGGGATGTGACTATTGCGGGGGTCCATGGTTAATAGGGACCGCCTATGGTATACACAAAAACCTAAACGTTTACCTTTTTTTTTGTAACAACTTTTGGTCCTATTTACTACGGTCCGTCCCCCCCGCAATAGTGAGGACTGCTCCCCTAGGTAAAGACTGTCGGAACGGGAAAATCGGGACCGGGCAGGCAGGCAGCGGGAACGGGGCAATATTCGGGAATGGACAACAGCGGGCAGTGGAGACGGGAACACGACTCCGTTCAACGGTTCGGTAGGGGTCGGGAACAGGCGCTGACGGCGGTGCCTGTGTCTGGAAGCCCCGTGGTCGGGAACGAAAGATCGATCGCATCTGGACTTTTAACGCGCGTGTACCCTCGTGAGAAAACCCGAAACCTGAAACTTAAAAAAAAAAAAAAAAAATGACGGAATTACTGGGTGTAGCAACACGAACAGGACTATAAACAGATGATGAAAGGCGATAAAAATAAATATATGTATGTATGTCTATATATATTTTATTTATATGAAGCGTGATGTAAGTGACGCAAAGGTATCAGAAAAGCTGCTGCTATGTACTATTAATACTGTATCTAGAACAAGAGCATGCCAGGTACACGCACAGGAGGAACGTGTGCCGGCTGCACGGACGAAGCAACAAGAGGGAGAGGAAAACTTTGGTACGAGGAC